>JABRWF010000005.1:2435000-3056624 GCA_018343915.1 Agroathelia rolfsii
CACGAGAGCATTGAACGCTCTCATTCGCACGGCTCGAGTGTTCCGATGCTTGTCCGCACTGGTATTTCTGATGTAGATTACTGGGCAATGAACGATGGTGTGCCGTCAACATAGGTACTGCGGGTGTTCTCTCTCGCTGAATGTGGGATAAGCGCCCGCTGCTGTTATAATCAATGACGACCCTGGCTATTTCTCCTGTACGTCAGATATGCGTGTCCAGGGACGTGAGCTGGGGATATGGTTAAGGTTGGATACTAGCTGCACTTTGGGTTAGTGCAGTGTGATTATGAGGAAAATCGTTTATTCGTCTATTTTGCGCATGCATGCCGCTACAGTACTCCTGGGCTCCAGTAGCACCTATGATGGAGTGATGTGATCAGTCTGAAACTAGACAAGTCGCATGCAAGAAAAAAAAAAAAAAAAAAGACAGAGTCGGTGGCTAGTGAAATGATAGACAAAATAAATAAATAGTAATAAGAATTCTTATAGGCCACGGAGACAATATAGTCGAGCCGAGGGATTTGCCCTCGTCCAAGTCGTCGGCTCATCCTCTTCCCTCTTCCCTCTCTCTCTCTTCCCTCCCTCTGTTTTGCTTTCTCTTGCTCTGCCAGCTATCTCGCTTGCTTGCTTGAATCTTACTGCTCTGTCAGGCACTTGTCGCTCTTTACCCTGTAGCTTACAGTCCAACGTCCCACCTCGGCTCTCGCAGTGCTGAGAGATACGCTCATTGGAACGAACGCTCACATCGCGCTCTTTACCACCTAACCTGTACTTAAAAGCACAGAAACCTGATTCTGGGCTGTAATACCACATCACTTTCATTCCTTCTGTCCCTCGCCTGTCATAAGATCAGAGTTGCAGCCTAGATGGAAGCAGGTGAACTCGCGCGGTGGACACGCTTTGCAGCCAAGGGCGGCATAGGCAAATGTACTGCTCTCGAGGATTGTGTAGCTCAAGATGCAGATGACCTCATGTTCCTCAAGGTATGTAATATCAATATCGCTCTCGCGATGTTTTAGCCTGCATGAGCAGGTAGATATTAGCAGTGCTCAACGTGTATGCATGTATTGCCTGATAGGAAGATGAAATAACGGTGCTCTTGCAATTACCCGAAGAGGGTCGATTTCTTGTACGTACATTTTACTGTAGCACCAAAGTCCAAAAATTGTAAAACAATCTATCGCTTACATGTCTTCCGATACTTCATTGGTCATTTAGGGCTACTGTGAGGGTGTCGTGGGCAGATTTAATGGTTCCCAAGTTCATTTTCATGGCAAACTCAAGAAACCTGTCCTCACGAAACGAGACTCGAGCAGGGCGTCCATGACACGTGTTGCCGCTTCATCTCCTGGCGTGCAGTCCCCTTCTCCAGTACCTCGTCACAGCTCTATGCGTACATCCGACGTCTCCGGTCTTCGTGTACTCGTTAGCTCGCCATCACCATCGGTTCTCTCTCCGGCTTTAAAGTCCCTAGATAACTCGCCCCCCATCTCGATCCCTTCCTCTCCACTCAGCAACACCAGAGACGAGACTGTCCCAGTCCCATTCCACCTACCGAGTGAACCCTCCGAGCCGAATTCACCACCTGCTCACATGTTCGGGGATGACATGGAGAACACACACGAACGCATGATCCAGCAAATCGAAGCAGAGATGAGTGCAACACTCGGCGAGCCCATCCCACGGTACATCTCTGGCACACCACCTCCCCATTCTACAGAAGACGAAGAGGAAGGGCCGAATACCGCAAGAGGACAACCACTCCCCCTCTTGTCCTCACCCTCCTTCTCTCGCTCTTTCGCTGACCACAGCATGGACCCATCAGAGCCGAGCATGCGCATCTCCGCCGCCCTCTCCGACGGCGAAGTGGGCATCGGCCTTTCTCTGCTCAATGATTTGGCCAACGGTTCGGATGGCTCAGATTATGGTGATGACGACGACGACGAGACCGATTATAATAGCTGGTCAGACAAACACCATACCAATGACAGCAGTCGCCCACCTTCTGTATCTCATCATGACCAAAGCCCACCCCATTCTTCCCCACCGTCGCCAGATTCGACAATTGAATACCCTCAGCCACCTTCCCCGCTTCCCGCTGTGCCTTCTATACCAGTTGGCGGCACGCGCTCGAGAGCATCATCACGCGGATCCGAGGTCTGGGAGGGCGGGTCGGACATCTACGACGACTACCGATACTCACGCTATTCCATGGCATCGCGTATGTCCTTCCAGATCGGTGGCGGCGGAGGAGGTACCAGGCCGGGAACGCCCGAAGAGGTGCCACCGATGCCTCGGCCGAAGTTTGGCTCGGGTATGTCTGCGTCGGTATCTTTGAAGAGCGAGCAAGCGGGAGAAGCGCGCGGGATGATACCCCCTAGAAGTAGTGAGGAGGAGGTACCTAGGATACAAAAAGTTCCACCGTCGTTATCGTTGTCACGGCCTATTTTGCCTGCTGCGCGGCAGCAGCCTGTCACAGAGGACGAGGACGAGGAGGGAGAAGAGGAAGGACAAGAAGTTCAGTACGTTGATACCATTAGCAAAAATCGACCGCCTTCGCTTGACTTGGGGAATGCGCGATCGCCACTGCTGCGTGCGACGTTTGGCTCGCCGGAGCATTCGCCTGCGTTGAACTCGCGCTCGACGTTCATGTCCGAGCGCTCATCGACGGGCACCGCTACCACATCGTACCACTCTGGTTCGGGCCACCTCATATCGGAGCTGCGTGCGCATTTTGAGAAGGAGGCTGGTCGTGATGGTGCCAGCAGAGATTCAGTTAGCTCCCGCGAGCCGTTCTCTCCCACGTCGCGGGCATCTGTAGAATTTTCGGGGAGGGCGATCGTAGTAGAGGATGAGGAAGGGATTAACATTACAGACACGGATGGGAATACAACTGTACGGGACTCGGTGGTCAGCCGCAATGATGAAGACGATGATGATGATGCATCGGTGTACTCGACGCAGGACACTATTATGTCATCGTTATCGCAGACAAATGCTGCTGCTACTGCCGCCACCGCCGCCGTTGGCGCCAATTTGGCATCAGTATCACCATTGAGAATCGCCAAGACGAACAGCTCGATGTCGCCAACTTTCCCTCCTTCCGGTGCTTCGCCCTTGAACTCGCCAACTTCAGAAGTTTCCCCTTCTAACCTGACCGTGTCCTCGTTCATAAATCACCAGCACACTGTCCTTCTCCCAGATACGACAGACCTAGAGCGGCTCCCAGCGGCTATCCCGCGTCCGCCCCGAAATCCCCCGCCAGACGCCGCCGCCACTGCCCCTGTATCAGGCCCGAACCAATTTATCTCCCGCACGAGCATCTTCCTCCCACATCCCAACGCGCCTAAACCGACGGCGAGCCCCGCAGGGCCTATGTACTCCCGCGCCGTTGGCGGCCAGCAACAATACCAACAATACCCCGTGCCGCCCCTGCCATCCGCTCATTCGCCCACCGGCGCGGGTTCGGTGCTATATACGATGCGCGTGGCTGCGACGCCGCAGTTTGCACCCAACGGTGTGCGGTTGAAGAAGACAATTTATGGCAAGGCGGTGGCGGATCTCTTGTCGGCCAATGGACCAGTATTGATGTCGTTTGCGAATACGCCGTTTACGGACGTGCCGGCAGTGAACATGGGGGTTGGTATGGGTGCAAGTGCAAATCCAAACGTGAACGTTGGCATGGGTATGGGTGGAAGTCTAGGTGGTGGGAATGTGCAGAAGCCTGTTAACGTGCCCCCACCTCCCCCGCCGTCATTGTTGGCGGGGAATGTGTCTGCACCAGCGGGTTTGCCGTTGCAACTCGTGCCGGGGCGGGCTGGAGCGCTGCCGCGCACTGTGGGGGCCATACCGCAGAGGCATGCGTCCGAGTCCGCTGCGTCCTCTCAGCACCTTCACCATCCAAATGCGATGAGACCCTCTCCGCCTGGCGTGGTCAGAGCGCAGACTTTGCCCATCCCGCATTCGCAGCTGCGTGTGGAGCCTGAGCAGCTCCCACAGCCTTCTTCTACAACTACTGCCGTAGTCATTCCTACCACTTCTTCACCTCCCAACACCCCTGAACTATCGTTGCCACCTGATGCTTCCCCATCTTCAGTAGCTGCTGCTGCTGCTCCTGTTGCCGAGGAGGAGAGGAAAACGTCGCTCGAAGGCCCAGCAGCGTCGACAAACAATCCACTGCCGCGGGCGAATTTCTTTCCCAAGGCCAAAGCGCCCCGGCCGCGGTCGAGGTCATTTTCGGGCTTCAACTCGACCACGCCGGAGACTGAGTTGACCGGCAAGCGCAGGTAGGAGCAGATTCTTGATAAGCCTTTGACCATTTGGCTGATGATGAATCTTTAGCTTCGAGGAGGGTAACAGAGCCAAGAGCCCATCCATCGTCACCCAAGGTCCTATCGCGCACTCTTCGTCTGCTTCGGTCATTGTCCCTCCCGTCAAGTCAGGCAAGACGTCCCGCCGTCCGTCGCATGCGCCCTCGCCCCTCTCCTTGCCACAGAACAACACCTTGAATCCTGTTTCTCCCGGGCTCAAGTCGCCTCCTATCAAGCCGCCGTCGAGTCCCTTGGCTCGCATGACGCCCTTTACGGCTGGTATGGAACCGTCGTCTGAGTCTAGTCCGAACTCTCTGAAGGCTCCACAGAACTTGTCTTCATTGAGGCATGCTGCATCGACGGGGAACCTTGGCTCGCCTACGTCGCCACCACCCGGTCGGATATTCTCCTTGGTGCCGCCACCACGTATCGCGGAGAAAGACGAAAAGGAGGATGACAAGGAAAACAGCGCCTCAGAGCCAGTATTCAGCGCTACTCATAGCCATTCACCGTCTGGTTCTTCGAGTCTCCATTCCCCCAAAGAGCCTACTACTGCTGCTGCTACCGCTCAAGTCAACCGTGTGCGTCGCTCACCGGAGAGCAGTCGCGCCAATACCATGTCCCCTCCGCCACCGAAGCAGCCACCGTCCAAGCCTCCCTCTCAGCGTGGTTCACTGCTCTCTAAGCGTTCGATGCCGAACTTGCGCGGTAAGGGCAGCATCTCGTCCTTCCGCGATATGACGTCGCACGAGACAGTGCAGGTGAAAGACACAGACTTTGAGCTTGTGCGACCTACGATGCCAGCCGCGGCCATGTCGGGCAGGTCGAGTGAGGACTCATCGATCTTTGGCTCAGATGGGCAAGACAGTAACTACAATGGCGGGCATCACAATGGTGCGGGAACGGATATGCGTCCGCCTACAGTGGCGTCAAATCTATCGGCATCGTCAATGAACTCCAGGTCGCTCAAAATCGATCCACAGGCGCTCACTGAGGCGCATCGGCAGCGTGAAGTCCGATGGATGACACTCATCTCGCGCGAGCCAGCGGCGCAGGCACGCAAGAGTAAAAGAGTCAAGAAGATGTTGCTCGAGGGTGTGCCCTCATCGGTTCGATATCCTGTCTGGGCGCACCTGACCGATAGTAAAGCCAAGGCGATGAAGGGGGTGTACGATAAGTTTCAGAAGCGGGGCAGGGTACCTGCGACGCCTGAGATTGAGCGAGATATTCGCAAATTGCATATGGAGCAGGCGCATACGCAGGATGCGCAGGGGTCTTTAATAACGCTCTTGCAAGCTTATATGAACATGGTGCCTGATATCCAATATCAACCTGGTATGTGTTGCTTTGTCTCTCTTGCATCATTTTTAAGGTGATGTGATATGTGGATGGTTGCTAACGCCCAGATTTATCAACAGCGCTGACGTTTATTGCCGGACACTTGCTCTCCCTTGCTCCCGAAGAGGATGCGTTCTGGATTTTTATCTGTGTTATGGATACATTCATGCGGCCGTATTTCTCTCAGAGTTCCGTGCAGCTGGAAGTTGATGCTTCGCTGTTCAGCAAGAGCCTCGAGGCCAATGATCCTGCACTAGCGCGCAAGATCTTCGTCGACCTGGGTATTACTCCCGGAGTCATATGTCGCCAATGGTTTGTATTTCCTTTCTTGACTTTATTTGCGGATGAAGTTAGAATCTCATCAAACGTTAATACTAGGTTCCCATTCATGTTCTCAGAGACTCTACCTGCTGATTATTTGTATCGGGTGTGGGATATTTTCTTATTCGAGGGTGAGTTGGGCTATTCCACTATGTGGAACGCTAAAGATACCAGGCTCAATTGCTGTTTCCCCACTTAGGTGTCCCATTCCTTATGCGTATCGGAATGGCCATCCTCTTAAACTGCCGTGGTCAGATACTCGAGGCTACCGGGGAACAGGCCGTTCTCCTGACGCTCCTTCATCCACCCGCGAGCTTTTTGCCTACACCTGAGCGGTTCATAGGCCAGGCCCTTGCACTTCGGTTCAAGGATGACGATTTCCGTAAACTCCGAATCAAGATGGAGGCCCAGGTCAAGCGCCAGACCCAAGCTCGCACGACGAATACCGCGACAAGCTCCATCTCTTTGCCGAGAAGTTGAGCAGCTTGTCTCCTCTGCTCCTTTCGAGGGGTTTCTTTTCTTTTCTTTTTCTTTACAGGATCGAGCACTAGATGATGATTACTGTTTCACCTTGCTCTCATGTTTTCTTTTCTTCGTTGCCCTTCACATTTTGCTTTTTTTTTTTTTTCTTTTTTTTTTGCCGCTTGCTCAGTTCGAGAGGCCCATTTATTGATTTGTACTTACCAACCAACCGCACGTGCATACATCACCCATGACATCATATATCCCACAGACACATACAATTTGCATAATTGACTGTTCTCATTCTCCTATGTCTGACCCTCTTCTTATTCTCCTCTTGTTTTGGATCAACAATGTATACATTATTAGGGCTTCTCACATACATATATGCAATATAAGTTTAGATACACACAACCATTATCGTCATCATATCATCATCAAATAGAACCAGGGACTCTATAATCGGTATTGTCCCAGTCCATGTCTTGTTTGAGAATCCCGGATAGGATGAGTTCGGGGGAGAAGATGGGATATCCGTTTTCGTGCAAGATTTCCCAGATAGGTGCGTCTTCGACACATGAGATGACGTGACGGTTCGCGTCCGCCTTGAGAATACGGACCGTGGGTTTTTGGCTAGAATACTATGTATTCCTATGGGTGAGATAAGTAAATAAAATTTAACGTGGTGAACGTACTGTGCCGCCATTGGCTGTGATGACGTTTTTGAGTAGTGACGTATCAACTTTGACTTTGGGCGTCACGTAAAATGTCTTGTGTTTGAGCAAACGGCCTCCTGTGATTTTACTACGTTCTAGGGCTTCGTTCAGCTTGAAGTCAAACTTCTTCTCTCCAGCAGGATCTTGAAGAGGATAATCATCCTCGGCTGATTCATGGGTGAGTTAAGTATCAGAATATTGAAATGGAAACAACAGAAACGAGTTACTCAAGAAATGGCCAGCCACGATTGAATCATGAACCCACTTGGCTGGAAGGATGTATGGTGCTACCGCCATGGCGCATAGTAGCTTTTCCGTTCGGGCGATGTGAGAGACAACGAGATGCGTGCATTCTGAGGGTTTCGAGGTAATCATCGCACCCAGTTTAGTTAATTTCTTGATGGAGAACACGATCAATATGAAGAATCTCGCGGTAATGTAAAAGCAAGTATATACCTTGAATGTAGAATCGTCCAAATTGCAACCAGTGACCATGATTTTGATTTGACTCGAGTTCTTTCCTTTGGACACACTAACGAAACCATAGTGAGTGACAACGAAGAAGGCAAATAGGACGCGACACCGACCTGGAATCCTCTCTGGATATGCCCTTTCTCTTGTCCTTAGCAGGTGCGGCATTTTCTTCCTCCTCTTCCTCCTCTTCTGGATCGTCCTCGACCACCATCTGATTTCTAGATGTGGGTCTAGCCACTTTTTTATTTGTGGACTTCTGCTCCAAGCCGCGACCCTTCTTCTTACTGCTTCTCTCCTCCGTCACATTTTCCTCCTCTTGCTCATATGCTGAAGAAGTCCGGCGCTTCTTCGAACTCGTAGTAGAAACCGGAGTTTGCGAAGGAACCTCCAATCCTTTGTCGAGCGCCTTATCGCGAGCTTTCCCTGTCTTCTTCATAGCCTGCTGATACTCCAACATATCCGGTACGATTTCCGTCCGTAATTTTTGTGTCGCTTTTGTGGCGGCACTACGCTTGCTTCTCCCTGACGTGATCTCAGGTTCATCAATATGGACCGTTGACAGCTGCTTCGAGATTTGGCCTTCATTACCGGAAAGGGGCGAACTAGCGGGATGCTCTTTCTCGATGCGAACGGATTCAGCTCGTGCTTCCAGGACCTTCGTCGGTGCACCAACCGGCAGCGGAGGCATGACCACTGAAACCTGGGAAGATTGTCGCTCGAGCTTCCTGGCAGACTTTGAACCTGTAGATGATTCTGGACGCGTTTCCTTTTCTCCGCCTTTGCCCTTATTCGACTTCGACGCGATTATAGCGGTTTCTTCAGCAACAGCCCCAGTGGTATCTTTCCCCCTTCTGTTTGAGCGTGAGCTAGGTTTGAGGGTCGTATCCTTGGATGGTTTCGTTCTGTCGTCGCGAGCCACATCTTCTTCGTCTTCTGATAATGACAGTGGACTTGGCGCCCTTGTCTTCTTACTGACATTCGGCGTTTCCCTTCGCGAAGAAGAGTCGGGTTGTTCTTTCTCCGCGTCCTCGTTTGCTTCGTCGTCAGACAGGTCGGAGGATATCTTGTTCGTGGAAGTAGCTTTCCTGTCAGTATTACGATCCTTCTTTGGCGTACTTAGGTCCACCTCGAATTTCGTTCCACTTCGACGAACAAGTTTCTTGCGCTTAGTAGCAGCCACAGGAGGAACGTCTTCAGCTTCACTTTCGGTGTCGGAGGAAAGGGCCTCAGTGGCCTTCCGTTTCAGTCCATTGGCCATCTTACGCTCACCCTTGCCCGGTTTTGAAGCATCGATGGAGCGAGGTTTCCTAACGCTTTGTGGACTTTTCTTGGGAGATGAGGCCGTAGGAGGTTCATCAATTTCCATTTCGTCATGAGCGCTACGCGGGTCGTCCGCAGGGACACCAGAACTCGGCCCTGGTTCGTCGTCGCCAGAAATATCTTTAGGGACATCTTTCGAGGTGCCCTTTTGGACTGTTATAGGACGATCCTCGTCCATCTCGACGTCTTGACTCGGGCCCTGATCCTGGCCTCGGACTTCAGCTTCCTCGTCATCAAAATCCTTTAGATCAAGCTCGGCATCGTCTAAGACCCTCCTTCCAAGACCACGCGTAGCCAAGACTTGGCTGAAATCCATGCGAGGTGGGAAATTGATGTACTTGTCCACTCCAACGGTTAGGGCCCGCCATTGGACAAAGCAGTCTTCAAGCCAAAGGTGATTCACGACCGGGATGGACCACGCTTGCGCTTTCTCCGTTTTTGCACCTTGCAAGCTGTGAATAATCAAGTTCAGTGTATACAAAACTCGAAAGCACGAAGAAAACATACAAAGCGGCAATGACTACGGTGTTTTTGGCAGACATACTTGGTGTAAAAGTGGCACCCATGACCGCGATGAGTTTCTTGATGTATTCACGGGTTTCGCCAGTATAGTTGGATATCGTGATTTGCTGAAATCAATGGTATTAGGAATATTACAAAATCATAGTTGAACCAGGTACATGCATGTTGGCTAAAACCGTCAATGGGTGACCTTGGGATGGGATAGTGCAATAGTTGATCTCTAGGGCTGGACATGACGCCGGTGGCCTCAACGTGGAAGAGCCAGGTGATGGTGGCAATTGTTTTATCTGCCCGTACAGCCTGTATCATAGTTTTAGCTAGGGGTGGTCCTAATATGGTAAGACAAGATGACCTTAGCATAAGCCGTGCCAGAGCGATATCGAGTAATGTATATGTCAGTTTCTTCTATCTTTTCGCTCTCTTCACGCAGCGAGCCCATGCCATTGCGGGTATGCAGTTCAACAAACTTTCCGCCAAGACGCGTTGTTCCTGAAATGATGGCATCTCGCGTGGTGGGCATGAGATCAAGAGTCGAGCTCAAAAGTATTCGTTTTCCATGCCAGACATCTCTATTTTCTTTGGTCTGAGGGACATCATCGCTTTCGGACCACCGTGCAATCTTGAGCAGCTGTTGTCGATATTTGTCCAGAATCCTGCCGCGCTCCTCCTCCGGATGCGGCTTGCCGTCCTCAGGCGTAGGTCGTAACAGACCAGGTTCAGGCCATTCGTAATGGGCTGTGGGCAGAAGCCGAGTTCCCAATTTTATAGTATCGTCAAACCAATGTGGCAAAAGTACTTTGATACCCGTAGATTCCTGATAATGCATGGCGGTTTCGTACTTGTCTGATCCAGGACCAAGGGCAAATAGGTGCGTAACATCTCGAGTGAGTCCGATACGCCACTGGCCCCCTAGGCCTGTGATTCCGGCACTCATGACATCCATGTCATTCGAAGGTATCTGTAAATAACGCTGAGATTAAGAGACATATGCTGTATGGTCAAAGCACTGACACCAGTAGCACATGCAACAACCCCAGAGAAGATCATAGCCGGGTCCGCAGAGTAGAACTGCGTCCTGGGGAGCCAACGAATTGATGCATGATCTTGACATATTTCTGAACAACACCTACGGCTGTAATTTCTGGAGAGTTACGCATCTTTCAACCCATTCGTGCTAATTAAATCGTGAGTCCAAATCATTGTCTTCCAAAGGAGCAAAAGCCCGCACTGTAACGACTGCCGTTTCCTCAGGTACTTCCTTCCATCTCTCAAATTGATGAGTATTCGTTATGATATGAGTCGCGTCAAGGATATCGGTAGCCGGAGAGCCTCCATTAGCCTCGATGAGTTTAATGAGATCATTACGCCGAGGTTCAGGCCATGAGCTGGGGAGGTGATAGCGTATGCTTGTAAATATGCTTTTGGTAGGCTGGGACATTCTACTGATATGCACGTTGCATGCGGGGAAAACTTGCTGGAATCAGACAAAGACCTACTCAGGCCGTGGGCGCTAAACAATGACAATGGTCATGCATAATTGACGCGTTGGCGCGTCAGATCACATGACATTACTATATCCTATCACGTGAGTGTGTGAGTGTGTACGGTAAATAAGCTATAGTGTGCATAGGTATGTAGAGAGTTGGGTCGATATGGAAGTATGGATTGCTGTAGATGGTAGTTTTACGGTTTATTACGTAGGGGAAACACGTGAGTGTCATTGCTCCGGATCCTTCCTCTGAATTGCCACCCCATTGTAACTCGAGTGGAAAGGATTGGCCACACGCCGTGTATCGCGGTCTGTTTCTGTAAAATAACCGCCCTGTGGTCCTTGATGTGAGTGCCTGGTTCTGAAGATTAGGCGATGGACTGCAACTTGGGTTGTATCGCACTTCTGGATGTTTTATCATTTTCATTGCGGTGATGATGGCACAAGAACTGGCCGGCTCTGTCCTGGTGTCGGTCGTCCCATCAGGGAGGGGGAAGGCGGGGACAATGGGGTGAAAGAAGGTGGTGTCGATAAGATGCATGCCAGCAAGAAAGTTCGAGATTATTTACATTTGCTGGTGTTTAAACACCCCAATGTATATATGAGTTTTTTCTTATAACGAGGTCACCAGGGCACTGACAGCATGCGGTCTCTTGATTAGAATTAGACTTGGCGCTCATGGTGGTTTATTGTAGGTACTAGATTGAGTGAGTCGACAAGAATAGTTGTATTGAGGGATAGAAGTAAGAGGAAAAAGAACTTGCTGTTTACACTAGAAATGACCTGCCAGTATGCTACGCACAAGAGTTTACGCAGGAAATACAAGCTGAAAAAGATCTCAAATACATGTTAAAGCACGTTTATTCACATGTGTTCAATACATATTCGCACACCCGGGCCACTATCACCGTATTGATACTAGTAGAGTCTCGTGCAAGACTTAGTTATCTTGCATTTTGATGCATCATGAAGTTTTGTATTTCGGCTATCGTTGTCGCTGTCAGTCACTCCACTAGAACCCAAGTAGTTCCAGGTGTCTTGTCTCCATTGAGTGGTGGCCTGTTTGATGATCGCATTCTTATCGTTCTGGCCATCATATAAGGAATGACAGCTTGAATGATGATCGAAGGAGTAAGTGCCTGTGTTGTATCACTGACAGGAAACAGGTGAGGCTCTACGTGACGCCCTGATACACATTTAGTTCCACTGCACGCCAAAGAAGTTTTGAATGAGTCACTATGAGTCAAGGGCTGTGGATCATATAACAATATCACCTTATTAGATCAAATAGCAAGCATTTATCGCAAAGCGATTTATGCCCAGTAAACCGGTGACTAGATTAATCTAACGTGGCTATAACAAGATCCGGATAATGGTTGTATGTTGGGGTATACTAGTAGAAGGATACATATGCCAGTGCTACTGGTAGAATGCACTGGTAATGGCATAGTGTATCCGTATGTCAGGGGATATGAACTTGAACTTGAAGCTTGAAGGCTGGACCTAATTATAATACTCCAGAGTTTCCTAGGGAAAGTGCCATTTCTACCAATACTTCTAATACCAACCGCTTTATTTTGAGTAAAAGGATTGGTAAAAGTGTTAATCACGTGACTATGCATGGTAGAGAAGCGGATCACGTGAATAGCACCTTTTACCAAATCCTTCATCCAAAGTAGAAAGATTTGTCACAAGATTGGTAAAAACAAAAATTTTCTTTTGGAAACCCAAATTGTAATGTATGACTTGCAAGTGGATGAAGATCCGAAGGCGCCACGTTGCCAGCTTGATACCACTCACTTGAGTAATGATGAGATGTTTAAGTGGACCCTACGTCACGTGCCGAGTCGCTCGTTACATCACGTGAATGATATCACACGGCTATTGACAAGCAAGAGTTTTGATCCTCTAAGTTTAAATCCGTCAACTTGAATTTACCGCTTTGTACTCACATCCATATCCTGTCCCTATTTATGCACAGAATACATGGCGACATACAATATTCACAAGAGCACTCGCGATGCTTATAAGAAGACTCAAGGAACGGCAAATGATGCTGCACAACCGTCTCGTCGGCCAAACCCCCTTATATCCAAGTTTACTCTGCCACAAAGTCTAAAATGGATACCTGCAAACTTGACTTGGTCGAAGTTGAAGCCTGTTGTTCGATCTGCAGTGGCCGCATGGGTGGGGGCTATCATTTTCGTGATACCTACCGTAGAAACCACACTTGGACAAGTAAGATACCGCAGACTCGTTTCATGGACATACACATTTACCAATGGTTTTTAGGCCAGCTTCCTCATTCTGATAGGCATGACATCCATCAAATCCCGTAATTCGAATTAAATTAAATCTTTCTTCAGCTTCTTTCATATCCCCTCCATCTGACCCTCTGGTAGCCGTACTTGAAAGAGAGTTCTTAACCCTTCTGTTTGTTGGTTGTTCTTGGGCGTGAGTCGTAGAGTTTCTTTCTTTGGACATTACATAGACGTATTTCAAGATGGTGCTGTCTAGCTCTTACACTTTCCAACCTCGCTCGGGAGGTCCATGATCTCATGGCCCCTCAAGCTGTTATCTTCACGGGACAGTACGTCGAAGCCAAGGTAGGCATGTATTCAGTGTGCATGAAGGTCTATCGATGACTAACTTATTTCTTAGCCAATAGTCATACTCGCCGTCTTTCTTTTTATTGGCACTGCAGTTCTTTTGGTATGATTTCCGAAGCGATAATGCTCATGTTCATCATAGTAACGTATATCTATAGTACATCAAAGCTCGCCAAGGTCCCGGGCCATACACGCCTGCTACCTTGTTTGGATGCATCGCTCTGGGTTCGTCAGTCTATTCATTAGCCTCGCCCATACTAACAATCTCGACAGATATCTGTTTGACCACTGGTGCACTTTTTCCATACCCATATTATTCGGTATACGATATTCCAACCTATCTATCACGAATTCTCACTAACCTTGTTCACTAGATTGGTCAAATCATAATGGTGCCACTTTGCATACATTCTGCACTTTCAATCATTTTCTCGGTTCTTCTTTTCCCCCTGACTGCTTCGGCCCAATTTACCGCAAGGTTTCAGGGTGTGATCGGACCGTTGATCAAGGCGATGCAGCAGCATCGTCAGGTGTTGGCGACTGACGTAGAAGATCCTCAGTTCAGTCATTCTAGCATAGTAGCTTCTGTGAATGGTGCAGAGGCTGCTTTAGTTCCATTGGCTGTGTCGGGAAGAGTAAGTCGCTGAATAATACTGTCCATTTTCTTGCCCGCATTTACTGGTACAACCCGTATTGCAGCTTCTTTCTAGCGACATGATATATGGTCGTTTTGCCCCTTCCGATTACAAATTGATGCACAACCTGGTCCGAAGACTGGTTGTACGTGCTAATGGAATGCAAAGTTTCTTTGCGCATATTGATCCTACGCGCGAGAGATTCCCTATAACGCCTGTTACATCACGGTTGGGTTCCCCGATTCCATCTCGAGCGGTCTCGCCGTCAGGAACACCAAGTCATTCAAGAGCACCATCTCCTGAACGAGGACGCCGTGCTCCCTCGCATCCGAGACATGCCAGCAGCACCCCTGGTGACCAAACACCCATTCATACGTCTTCGATCAATGGCGTCACAGGTCCAAACGACACAAGCAAGATCACCGCGCATCGTCGCCGGAAGCCCGTACTGCACATCGCCCAGAATTCAACCTCCAGTGCACATCATAATCACCACCACCATCGGCATTTTCATTCTCCCCATTTCCACTTCGACCTCCATCAAGCCTTTTTGCATCCAGCTCACCATCATCATCATAGCAGACAGCATCGGCATTTACATAACGCGCTGCTCCATTTTGCAATCTCGCGTGAAACGGAAGCGCCTCAGCCGGTTGGAGTCTTCGAGAGCAAAGGCTATGAATTATTCGAAGCCAGTCGGGGCAATGAGGCAGATCTGGCACGATTTTCTGCCTTGTCGACGCAGTTAACCAATGAGAGTTGTAAGGAGCTACTTGAGGGTTGCGAAAAAGGTTTAAAGGCAATACAAGATTGGTTCAATCATGTGCGTGATGGACGTTGGGAATTCTGGAAAGCCAAAGAACATCAGCGGATCATGGATGAGCGTCTTCAAAGTCATGAAGAGGTGCGAGACGAGTTGATGACCTTACTTGATGACTTCAGATTTCGAAAGAGGTTCGCTATTCTACTTGTGGTTCAGTGTGATCGGTGTCACTAAAATTAGAATAGACTGCTTGTCATTGACCCATGGCGACGATTCTTCGAGCCCAATCGCGATACCGAACACGACTCCTCCACAGAAAATGAGCCAATTCCGCATCGTTATCTCTTTCACTGTTACGTTTATCAGTATCATCTACAAGAATTTACCATACGTGTCCTGGATATGGTAAGCAACAACCCCTATTTCAAATATTCAGACATTCATCAACGATGGAATCATTTCATTATTTCATAGCTGTCGGAAATCGTGAGATTAGAAACAGAAAGGAGAAGGAATAAATTATGGACTCCTGCCACGAACCTACTCAAGTTATTGCCATGGTTGAGCGAATGGGACGCTACCGATGTGATTGAACACGATGAAGAAGAGAATCCTGGTAACTTCTCTATTCTCTTCTTCTCGTTATTGAACTGGCTTGAACCCGAATATCAGATGTTATCCCTGGTATGCAGCCTGGATGGATGGATGATCTTGGCATGCCTTTGCCCCGAGATCCTGACGCACTGCCGCCTCGAAATCTCGCTGAGGTAATTATGAGCTATATCTACGCGGGGCTTATGAGTCTACAAGGCGGAAATATATTGTTTGCCCTCAAAGGCGGTTTCTTGACATGTAAAACGCTATCCGCTGTTTGTCAAACTGCATGATTTACCTTTATTGGTTTTAGGTTTGTTGTGCATTCCAGCCTATCTCAAGTCCACAGCTGGCTTTTGTTATGGTTGGTTGCGTCTCTGAATTATGTATATTCATTTGACACTTATATATCAAACCCAAAGAACATAAAACAGTGTGGGCAATGTGAATGATTTTCAAAGCAATACTATGATTTAGGCACTAATTTCCTCTATCACAGTGTCATGGGGCAGCTCACGATCGCACGCTTTAGAGGAGATACGACTTTCGGATGGGTCGCTCGTGTGTTTAGCACCTTCATGGGTGGCGTCTTAGGCATGGTCATGTGGTGCGTTCCGTTACCGTATATTTCATGTTTACATTCCTCAATGCTCTCACAGGTACATATCTGCTGGCAATGGCACTGGCAACCCATATGGTCTTGCTGCAGTATGCTTTGTGCTATTCCCCATTCTTTTCTATGCACGATTGTATTGGCCAATCCCTCCCATGACAAACCTCATCTTCTTGGTGACTACTGTGTTGGTTAGTTTTCTTCGTTTTGTGGAGATTGCATTATAGTTTCCGACTCTTATTTGTAGGTGATTGGCTACTCGTATCAAGACGGCATCGTTAAGAGTGCTTCGGCTCCCGGTCAAGGGTTTGCCGTCGCCTGGGTGAGCTTCGACTTGTGTAAAGACGGTTTCTGTTAAAACTCATATACAAATGTAGAGGCGATGGCTCCTCGTCACCATAGGTGTCACGGCGGCGTTGTATGTCCAATCGAATCATGTCCATCATCCATGATAGACTGTCAGCAACTAATTCTGGGATTGCTTCTCTTTTAGCATCTTCTCATTTTTCCCGCCGGCAACAACAATCCGTAGGTATCAGCGAGCCTCTCTGGCCACAGTTTCCTCGGAGATCGGAGCGGTTTATTGCTCCATCGTATCCTATGCTCATTCGCCGAGGACGGAGGACACCCAGGAGATCGTCCAGAGCCTGATCGCGATCCGAGCCAAATTGAGGCGGTCCTTGCTCCTACGTGCAAACGTCATCTACGAGGTACGTACGCACATGAGATGGTAGATTATGTAACGACATCTCAAAACAAATTATTTCTTTGATTCATCTATTAGTTCTCACTAAGAGGCCGATGGCCCGCAGAAAGATACAAGAAGATTCTTGATCTCGAAATGTTTGTACCATAGATCAAGTAATTAATAATCTGTATGCTGTGCTGACGCTAATCCCTCCATAGGCAATTAGCATATGCACTTAGCCATATGATGTCTGTGATAGAGCACCTCGATCGGCCATGGTCGCAAGCGTTCCTGCGCCGGACTCGGTTTGTAGATTCGGACTTCCAGGGCGACATTCTCTCCGTCATCAGTAAGCAGGCACTCCGTGTTATGTTCTACTAGTAATGTCTGGCTAAACTGTAATTGAACAAACTATTGAAAGGTATGGTATCGACGTCGCTGCGTACGGGGACCCCTCTTCCTCAAATCACGCCATGTCCACTCGTGGACCGGTTCTTGGCGCAAGAATACGGCTTTAGCGTCGTACGAGAAGGAATGGAAGACGATTTCGGCCTGCCAAGAACGATGACGATCGAGATTCTCGAGAATGAGCAATACATGTTCGTACTACTCTTCTATCGGTCCTTTTTCTTCTTCTTTGGGCTCATCTTCCACTTTTTAGGATGTTCTGCGTGGGCGTGTCCACGGCCTTTACCGTCTGTACCTTACTTGACCGTCTCATGGTCGCCGTTAAGGAGCTCGTGGGCGAGCAGTACCACATTCATGGAGTAGGTATCAAACAATACGCGTCGCGTAAGCAGCATGGCCACGGCCTTGACATGGCTTCACGCACGGAATCGCTCCAGACACCAATGCCGAGTCATTTCGCTCATGAGGTCTAGAAGTCTGCATTCTTGTTTAATTTAGTAATAATATCATATATATATTTCCACGCTACTACGAATTATGATACCTTTGCACTGCTTTTAATGGATCACCATGGATTTAGAGATACGAAACGTGAAGCACAGTGTTACACCAGCATCGACGATTCATTCTTCAACTCTACTCTAGAACTAAATAAAATGGGAAACACCTCTCCAGTTCGCTCTTGTGCCCGAGAAGATAGATGGATTGACATCATTAAATTTCCAGTTGGATATGACCCACATAGCATGACATTTCTCTTCGCTTGTTATTATTACTTACTAGCGTGTTAATATTGGACTAGTATGTGGAGCACTAGGATACATGTACATTGGACTAGTATGTGGAGCACTAGGATACATGTACGCACACTTACTGGCTCATATATCTTTATTAATATAGCTGGTCAGGTACAAAACGCTCATAAAGCAAATTCAACCATGATGCATGATGAGTTGCTGTCCGGTAGGCTAGGACTCCTAGGAGTAAAACCGGTGCCGGTCTCATCATCGTGTAGCTAAAATAGACAATAAATGTTTCAGTATAAGAATAAAGTGCTAGCGGTATTCGTTGCAGCATTATTATTAAGAAGGGTAAGATATAGTCGTGTGTTGTAGTTGTATTATTACGAGTGCTAGACGAATGGAGGTTTCTTCTTCTTCTTCTCGCACTGGCCACCGGATGCACGAAGACGGCAATAAGCACCGGTAGTTTAGTACGGTTTTAGCACGACACCAGCCAGTCAGTTGCCCGATGATTATATGGTAATCTTGTGACTTAATTAAGAAGTCCAGGAGGTCTATCAGTGGCAGGTAGGTACCAGCTTGCCGCGTAAGTAAGAGACGTAATCAAGTTTCTTGCGAATAACTCGAACTTGGGGTTGTGTTAGTTCAGATTCGACAATCCCCAAAAGCCTGAATATGTTCATGACGAGGTAAATTTTAATCAAAATATTTTTGATCAAGCTCCCAAAGAGAGGATGGATGGATGGAAAGAATATGAATAGAAGAGGCACTTGCATTCAAAAGTGAAAAGATTGCGAGTTGTATATCCTTCAAGCTACAAGTGGGGAGGGACTAGTTATATCACTCTTTCGAGCGTTCAACATTCATCCGGCTCAGTACTACTACCCATTAAGCCAAACGAGGATAGATAAAGAAAGAAAGATTCTAGAACATTAGCACTGATTCGGAAAGGAGAAAGCCAAAACCGGGATCAAAAAAGAAAAAAGCCCAAACTTCTTCCTCTTATCAAGCTTCGAGTTAGTTCATGATGTATGATCCCTAAGCAAAACGAAGAAGCTCGATGGTAGCATAGTAGCGAACGTTCAAACGTTCAAGTTGCATAAGCTTCTAAGCTTCATTCAGGTTCACCGGCCACTGGCTAGGCTTTGCCTCCATTTAGGAAAGAGAGAGAGAGAGAGAGAGAATTGTACTGAGAACGGGAAGGTGTCTGATATATATGATCTGATACATAATAGTTTAGTTTGTATAGTCTGTCTGATTGCTCTAATACGACATATAGTATGTCAGCCATCACTCTACATACCATCATGTGGTGGCGACGACCCTCGATGACAGGACCGATAATTGAATTTGTGTTGTGAATTGGGCTGTGATTCACTGGCAATGCCACGCACAGGCATACCTGTGACACTGAGCTGGACAACCATCCATTATGGGATACCGATAGGTGTAGATAAATCATGATGCTGATGATTGATTTTTTTGAATGATGATGGCGAGGGGGAAAATATATATTATGTACGTGCCAATAGGTATGTACTGTAGAAAAAGGCAAAGATAAGGAAAAGTAAAAAACAAAAAACAAAAAAGTCAGGTGGACTGCTGCCATACGAAAGCAAGCGGTCAATCACATTCAACTTGGTGTATGGAAAAGAGAAAAGAAAAAAAAAGGGTAATAATGTCCGAACAGTCTATGTGGTAAGTGTGTGTATAGATAGCGAGTGACGGGGAGTAACGACCGACGCGACGTGGTTATACAAAAAAAAAACGAGAAAGGAAACAGGGTTGATATATCATGAGGGAGGGAGCAAGGGTAAGTAAGAACACAACAGATATTCTCTCATCTACATGTCCATGAGTAAGTGTACATGTGATAAGTAACATGCATCCAGCATTCGACTCGGCGAATGGGCATCGTTGTTGTTAGATACGGGTAACAAACGTAGTGCAGTTTCGTTTACTTGCACTTGTTGTACATCTTCACGGAATCACTGTAAGAAAAAAAAAAAAAACCCCATGAATAAGACATCCTAAGGAAAATAAATGAATAAAAGCGACGCACATCCTAAACGCCCTGTCATCCGCACTCGAAGGCCAGGTCGCATACCACGTATCATGCGCCTGCGCGAAATCGAACATCGCCGTCGTACTGCCATCATACCACGGCTTGTTGCCCACACCATCAGGGAACCACCCACTCGTACCACCGACGGCCAAGTCAATCAAGAGATAGAAGTCCTGATCGAATGGCGCCGAATTATCACCCGAGTTCGCATACGGATTTGTCACCACGACCTCCGATGAGCCATTCTGCGCCGTCGAGGGGAAACCAGCGCGGTTCCAGAAGGACGATTTGGAGTTTTTGTACTGCACGGTAAGCATGTCGCTCACACGGCTGTCGGTGTAGAACCGCATGAATTGGTCGTCCCACTCGAGCGTGTAGGTGTGGAAACCGTCCGCGTAGCTCGTGCGCTTTTGCGAGACCCAGCCGTAGAGGGTGCGCGTGAGGGCGTCCATGGGACCATAATTGAGCGAGGAACGAACATAGTTGGAGCCTTGTGCGGTGTAGGACAGGCCGTTTCCACGGGCTTCCATGATCTAAGGGCGGTAAGGAATGGAGAAAGAGAGATGAAAAAAGGTGAGAATGTTGATCTAAGAAGAGAAAAAAAAAAAAAAAAAGATGCAACTACATACATCGATTTCACCGTTGATCGGCCATCCAGGACCGTAGTAGCTGTTGTTCTCCGGCAACATCCAAATCGCGGGCCAGAGCCAGTCGCCGGTGGGGAGCTTGGCCTTTACTTCGACCTTGCCATATTTGATCGTGTGAAGACCCTGGGTGTTGATGCGGGCCGACATGACTGGGTTGATAACCTAAGGGGAGTTCAGTTATGATTTATCAAAAATAGACAAATAAATAAATAAAATCCTCTCACCGATTGTTCCCATTGGGCTGTTGCACTGCACGCCGTCGTGTTATCCGTCGTACAATCCGAGAGCGTATAGGTGCTACTGTCGAGACCGGATCCATTGATAACAGCGCTCCAGCCGCCAATAGAATCAGCCGTAAGAGTGGGATAGATATACAGCTGGGAATCCTGGATATAGACATTCGTCGAGCTGTTTGTCGTCAACTGGAACTCGCCGTTGCCGAAGCCACCCATCTGGTTGTCAAAGTTCCAGTTAGATGTGTCGAGGGACGAGCCCGAGAAGTCATCCTCGAATACGAGACAGAGATCGGAGTCGGGGATGAGCATGACACTCGTGTAGCCAACGTAGCAGACGGCGGCAGAGGCGAGCACGCCGAGGACGAAGCAGCCGAGGGTGATCCAGTACGATGCGCGCACACGGGGATCTTTTTTCAGCAGCCAGGGCTTATCCTCCTTGCTGAGCTTGCTGACAAGCGCTGTACTAGGCAAAGGCTCTTTTGCGCCGGGGAGGGCGAGGCCAAGGGCAACGGCACTGGCGCTGGGTGAGAGCGAGCCAGACATGGCACCCGGGGCGTGGCCATAGAGAGCATACTGGGGCGGGGTCCAGACGTTCGAGGAGGGACGTGAGGCAGGAGAGAGGAATGGAGCACGGAAGGAGGCACTGGCGCTGCGTGGGAGCATGCCAGGGCTCATGGGCTCGTGCATGCCCTGGCTGCTACCAGAGCGGACAAGGGAGCCGGCGACGCTATCGCGATAGACGCTGCCGGCGGAAGAGCCAGGGCTGCCTCCGCCTTGACCACCACCGCCTTCACGGGAGGCACTAGCCATGAAGGGGGCATAAGGACGAGCTAGATCGCCGTCCTCGCCCGAGTAGGCTTCGACGGACTGATAAGCCCCATGCTGGCCCGTGGAACGGTTCATCGAGTCTACTGAAGAACGACGAGAGCGGGTGGGGAGGGGGTCAGCGTTTCCTGGGTGAGATTGGAATGGGTAGGCATAGCTGCTGGGAGGGGCAGCTCTGCCGCTGTTGTTGGCGTTGGGATTAGAGGCAGCATCGTAAAGACTGGATGGGCTCCAAGCAGGAGAGGAAGGAGCGGCGTTGTTTGGATCGAAAGGATTGGGAGTGTCGGGCTCTACGGGGGCGTAGGCAGCCATGGATGATCGCTTTCGAGTGTGGTTGCGAGGTTTTCTAGGCGGAGAGGAAACCTGGTGCAGCTGCGACGGCGGCGAATCGGAGTCGGAGGCCGCGTCTGCGGACTCGTTGCCAGACCACGAACCACGATCAGACGAGGCGCCGTGGACAAAAAAAGGTCTGGGGGGAGAAAGGACGGCGGCAGGGGACGTGAGATGGTCGTCCTCACCACTGGAGTGTCTTGGGACGGTACGACGAGACATGGGGGGATGGATTGTATACTAGTTATCGTACGACTGGTATGTATGGTATATGCTAGAGGGAGGGAGAAATACTCTGGGAGGAGAGAAGGAGAAGAGCGTTGCAACGGCCAGGATACAAATTCAATAGTACTAATTTATTATTTCATCGGAATCTGGACGCACACGGACCCCCCAGATCCAGAACACTCAGATCGCGGCGACTTCATTTCCTTGCCGGGCGATGCAGTCACTGGTGACGTCAATAAATGTGTGACAGTATCTGTTGCAACCAGTCACACACTTCCGATTCCGATTGCCGGCAGATCGCGCGGCCGCAGCGGGCAAAATTCACCAAAAAAAACCTATTTCTTATCTCTCGGTCTGTCTCTTGCTCATTTCTCTCTCTTTTTTTCTTTTCTTGCTGGCCTCGTTCAGACTGTCCTTTTTACCCTCTTAATTGTCCAGCCCTCTCTCTTTCTCTCTCTCTCTCTCTCTATCCCCTTCTCCTCCTCCTCCTCCTCCTCCTCCTCCTCCTCCGTCATCGCCGTCGTCTCCCTCTCGACGGCCATCACTATTTCCATCTTACACACAATCCACTCTCCCCCTCCCCCTCCTTTGTCCTCCTCCCCAAACACACCATGAATTACGACAGATACGACGCCTTCCTACACCACATCTTCAAGCAGACCCAGGGCGACGCCTGGTTCAGACCTGATGAAGGCCGTCTCGGTGTATCCTCTGGTGTCGCCCTTCGTGTCGACACCGGCGAATTCCGCGTCTTTCCTTACGAGGACATTGGCCTCGAGCCTTTTGAGCAGGCCGTATCTGCTCTCAACCCCGTCGTCGCCGTCAAGGTGCGCAGTGCCGCCGTCCATGCTGCTCTGTCCGAAGTGTATGCGTCCAAATCCCTTCATATCCCCTTCATTTTCATTTACTTTTCACTCCCTCTCCCAGTGGCCCAGAGGAAAAATCCATCTATGTCGACGCCAACACGCGTATACAGATCCTTGAGACCATGATGATGCTCCCTCATGCAGACAAGGAGCAATCTGCTGCCTTCATTGTATGTCCTCTTACTTTTTTTTAAAACTCCGACACCTTCTCACTTATCGCTACGCATATACACAGCGCGACGAGCGTGTGTTGGTCGTGTGGTCCTACTCCCTCGACACCATCATTCCCACCGTCCATGACTTTGAGGACAGGCTGATCAAGCTTCTCTGGCGCTCCCGCCCCAAGGGTGGATCCCTCATGTCCGCCGCCAACTCCATCAACGGCTCCGTCTCTGGCCATTCGTCGCGCAACCTCCAGACACCATCGCGATTCCGCGGCGCGTTTGTCGACGAAGACATTGAAAAGCTTGACATGGAGAACGAGCCCAAACCGGCGCAAGGACCCGTCTACAAGCGTACCTGGTACGGCAAAAAGTACCTCGTCCAGCCCGACAATCGTGACGAGGATATCGAGACGGCTGGACCAGAGAAGCGCCCTGCCAAGCTCTACGCGCCCTTGTATAACGGCCTTGCCGCTGGTTTGTCCATGCTCTTCATGGGCATCGGTATCCGTTCTTTGCTCGAGGAAACCGAACTGGACGGCAACTACATCCGCTTCGCCCTTTGCGCCACCATCCCCTTGCTCTTCTCCGTCTCCCTCTTCTTTACGCTCCAGGTCATCCAGAACGTCACCATGGCCTTTGGCCCCGTCGCACACTTCCACGAAAACTCGATGTACTATTCCGCCGTCAAGCCTAGGCCGAACAAGCTCGTGGATAATGCGCTGCCGCATATCACGATCCAGATGCCGGTCTACAAGGAGAACCTCGAGTCTGTCTTGGCGCCCTCGATTGAGTCGCTCAAAAAGGCTATGCAAACTTATGCCCGTCAGGGTGGAACGAGCACGATCTTTATCAATGACGACGGTCTCCGCGTGAGTTACCAAATCATCATTCACAGCCGATTATATTTTCTTATCATCATCATTCTAGTTGATCCCCGCCGCTGACCGTGACGCACGTATCGCCTATTACGCCGACCATGGTATCGGTTGGGTTGCGCGTCCCAAGCACGACTCTTCCTCCGAAGGCTTCAAGCGTGCCGGTCGTTTCAAGAAGGCGTCGAACATGAACTACGGTCTGCGTCTCTCGCTCCTCGCGGAGAAGCACCTCGACGCGCTCCTGAAGGATCCCGCTCGTCAGCAGCGCAACTCGGCGAACCTGGCACCTGGCATGGCCGGCAACGGTTACGGATTACAGTATCAGCAACGCGAAGGCAGCTTCATGGGCGAGGTCGGAGGCATCCCCGGCCCTTATGATGGCTCCGAGGAGGGTATGGGACGGTTCGATGAGGATCTAGAGGAAAAGGCTCTTGGCATGGCGATCGAAGAGATGTATCAGCTCAGTGGGAACAAATTCAGGCCTTGGGCGGCGAATGGACGTGCATGCCGTATGGGCGAGATTGTGCTTATTGTCGATTCGTGAGTGTTGTTTACCTTTTTTTTTTTTTTTTTTTCTCTCTGGTCTTTCCAAAGGGGGGTTATAATTGTTCCCAACTCCCACAATCCTCCACCCATGCTTCTTCCTTTCTCCCTTTATTTCTATTTTTAGAAAGAGGAGCGTGGGTGGGCTCGGGATTCCGTGCCCTTATCCCTGGATCAATCAATTGGCCTATTTTTTTCTGGGGCGCTCACTCATGCGTCTTCAATTATTTTTTCCCCTTCTCATTTCTATTTCTATTTTTATCATTTTTTTTTTAATTATCCCCTTTACTCATCATCACCGTCATCATCATTATCAACGTAACAGGGATACCGTCGTTCCCGAGGACTGTCTCCGAGACGCGGCACGTGAGATGGCAGAGAGCCCAACGGTGGCCATTATCCAGCACGAATCGGACGTCATGCAGGTCGCACACCACTATTTCGAGAATGGCATCGCGTACTTTACCCGTAGGATTAACAGGTGTATCTCCATGGCATGTGCAAACGGCGAGGTCGCTCCGTTCGTCGGGCATAATGCGTGCGTGGTTTTATTAGAGTGCCTTTTTAGTAGGCGTGGCAACTGATTTATTTTATTTTATTTTATCTTTATTTTTGGAATATAGATTCTTGCGTTGGAGGGCTATTCAGGATGCCGCTTTCGTCGACACCGATGGCATTGAGAAGATCTGGTCCGAAGCCAACGTGTCAGAGGACTTCGACATGGCGCTGCGCTTGCAACTCCGGGGCTACATCATCCGCTGGGCAACGTACTCTAACGGCGGCTTCAAGGAAGGTGTCTCGCTCACTGTTGACGACGAAGTGAACCGATGGCAGAAATACGCATACGGCTGTAGTGAGCTGCTCTTCAACCCGCTTGTGGAGTGGTGGCGCAAAGGCCCGATTGCGCACCAGATCCACAAGTTCATGTGGTCCAACGCGCCTCTGCACTACAAGATCTCCATGATGGCCTACATGTTCTCTTACTACGGTATCTCAGCTTCGGTCACGATCGGCTTGATCAACTATATCCTACTAGGTTTCCAGTTCCCGGTGGATAACTTTTATATGCACTCGTTTGAGATCTGGTTGGCGACGACGGTGGTGTTCTTTGGGAGTGGTAACTTGGGTTATACCTTGCTCGAGTATCGTCTAGGACATAAGACGCTGTTTGGTGGGCTGTTTGAGAATCTGATCTGGGTGCCATTCTTGTGCGTATTAGCAGCCTTCTTCCTCTTCTTCCCTCTTTCTGACTTTTTCTTTTTCTTTCTCCCTTGTAGCTTCATCTTCTTTGGTGGTCTTGGCATACTCGTCTCGCAAGCCATCCTGGCCCACATGTTCTCGTACAACATCACTTGGGGTGCCACGATCAAGGAAGTCGAACGTTCCAACTTCTTCCAGGAGGTGCCCAAGATTCTGAAGCGTTTCCGTGTCCCGCTCGTGATTTGCACGATCATCATCGCCGGCATGATTGTGCTCGCGACGCCAGCCGTGCCCGTCCAGTGGCGCATCGGTAGCGATGGATGGGCTGTGATTTTCCCTCTCGCCGTCGTGGCTTCGTGTCATATCCTATTACCCGTGAGTAGCCCTTTGTTGTTGTTGTTTTTTTTTTTTCGTTGGTGTCTCATGATTTCTTCTACCATGTAGATTGCGCTCAACCCATGGTTGATGATCTTCTCGTACTAAGCGGACGAGCGCGCAAACGTCCCTCTTGTGTCTCTCCCGACGTGCTTTATATTTATACCCGCTCACACCGCTATATACAAGATGATTATACCATCCACAACACGCACACACACGAACTTTCGAGCTCTCTCTCTCTCACGCATATCCTGTTTATACCGTACATGGACTTTTTTTTATTTTTCATTTTTTGCATCCTCCCGTGTTTATAAAAGAGAAAGAGAGAACTCGGTTAATTCGGACGATTTCTTTTTTTTCTTCTGTTCTCGTACACCTTTGTCCTTTTTTTTTCTTTTTTTTCTTACCTCTCTCTGACTATCTGACTGACTGTTTGTGTGTGTTTGTGTGTTCCTCATATCTCTCTCGCTCTGACTTTGACTCCCCCTCTATCTCTCACAACACTTGTTGTTTGTGTTACATTTCTATGACTGTCCTGTCTGTTTGTCTCACTACGCTACAAACCCCACAACTATCCGTCTGTGTCCATTCGTGGTCTTTTTGGCTTGCCTATATGCTCGCCCTGGTCATTCCCTGTCGCTCCAACACTGGTCGTTCGTTGCTTCTTTATCTATATACAAACACTCCCTCTGCCACTCCCACTCCTTCCGCTAGTCGGACAGCTGACTCTTTTATATCTTCTTTCTTCATTTGCTCATGTATACTCTCTCCGCATATATTAATAATAAACAAAGACATAGACACTAGAGTTTTGTTTTTTTTCTCTCCTTCTTTTGCTTCGTTTATCCATATCAATGTCACCGATTCATTGATTGATTCACTCTATGACAGATGGATCCAGTACTGGATGAATTGTTTTAACCTTTCTTACTTCCATTTGTATCTGTTCGCGTTTCTGCTTGGAAACAAAAAAGACCTCCTTCTTTCCTTCCTTGATGGGCCCCACGTTTGTTTGTTAATATGAATGAAGCTCCGTGCCGTACATACATGGTACCACTACCGGAGTTGGTAACTCGCCGGTCGTCAGGTCTGTCCACTTGAAGGTCGCGATCCTTGCTCAAGCAATTGTTTTATATGCTATGTATTTGTCCTGGGACTAGGTCGGCAACGGTCCTTGTGCCTTGTTCGCTTATGGAACTAGGTATCCCAGTCGAGCAAGCATGAGGCCCAAGGCCCATCGTTCGCTCTTTATGCGCGTTGGTGAGATCACATTACGCATTCATTCGAGGTGTTTTTTTTTTTTTTTTGCTCTCTTCCCCGCGCAGGCCGCTTTCCCTTACACGCATCTGTTCCCGACCTCGATCAACTTGCTTATTACCATTGTCGTAATAGATAAGCAGGCAGGTAAGTAGGTAGCGGTAGTTGGATCGCCATCAGCACTAAATTTTAGAGATGAACTGAATATTCTAGTATTGATTGATTGAGCACTTCTAGCAGGCTTTTTTTTTTTCTTTCTTCTCTGAATGCCAGTACCAGTGTTCCATTGATTTTTTTTTATTTCTCCGATTGACGGTGACTTTCCTGGCTGAAACTAGAAGTCTTGTGCGGGCCGTAGCATCTGCGGTAGCAAGCTATCAACTAACCAACTAACTAGAAGAACAATATCTAAAGATAACCAGACTGTTGATCAACGATCTGTGTGGCCTGTATTTTTTTTCTGACTTCTGGATGAACAATACGCCTTATAGCTTAGGAAGCATGTTTTGTTTCTTTGGGGTCCAATTGACTTGGATTATTACCCCACTGCCCGAGCGAGATGAAGAATAGGCTATAGACATAGCCTTCAAACTAGATAGGTGATAAAGGGCGAGCTCATTAGCAGGCTACTCACAGTGTCCGCGATCAACGGCTAATAACAACACTAGCCATCATGTAGCCGTTTATTGACGCATCAGTACAGTATACTAATGGTACTATGGCTGCAGGAATAGTCGTGCGATCTTACAAACAAACACGTCCTAGCCCTCGTTCAAGTCGTCGCTGATCAATGATCATCCTGTACCAGTATTCTTTCTTATCATCTCTTTATGATTGGCTGCACGTGCCATATGTTATACTGGCTCAGCCGCCTGCGGGACAAAGTAAGGCACGCGCACGCCAGCACGCATCCAGTATACATGTCTATGTTCTGCGCTAGTAAAGATTACTAGCGCAAGTAGATGTCCGTGCGCGGCTTTAGGTAGCCCTTAGATAAGAAAAATTAATTGATTAGTGTGAACAATGTGTAACTGTGGCTGTTCAGCGCAGTGTTCTAACGACGCAGGTTTGCATTGTTATTGAATAATGATGATGGAATGGGAGTGCTTGTTGCCTGTATGCGCCGGCGCTACTAGTAGTAGCCTGCGTATTATCGGGAATACTATGATCACAGGGATTCATCACGCTTCTAGACATCTTTCATTAAATTTTCCTTCCCTATATTATTCAAGGCCTTTTACATGCTTTTACGATGAGATGAAAGTCAGGCTCATCAGAGACTGTATTAGACTATATGCTATCCAAGGCTCTATGTGTCACTACATGTATATGCGTTACAGTTTGCCGGTGAGCGTCCACGGTAATACGCCGTATTTTTTACTTGTTTAGGCCGATGATTGACACCTGACAGGACTCCAATTCGGTAACGAACCTGGCTTGGGAGGAGGAACAAACCGTCGCCCCGGTTTTTGTAGGTGAAGAAATACGTCATGAACGTCACTGCAATTGAAGTTGCGTGTACTGAGGTCATAACCCTCTTCTGTCCTTCGACTTGTGATGCCTCAAAATCAAATGTAACGTTGCATATCAGTAGATGTCCCACCCGGACCATCTACGCAGTGACTCATCCGTGTACTCATGTCGTTGCCACCATGATGTGCATGCATATGCATGCCAATATGGATGATTTATTCAAATTTCTCCACCAGTTGTCTGTCACTTGACAGCGTCTACATGTTATCTTGAACTTTGATTTTACAATTACCCATTATGGACTCAAAGGCTCTAAAATTCTCATTTGTAGCCACGAATCTTGTTGATACCATAACACAACTCCTTGATCGCCGCTACGGATGATAGTACTGCAGCTTAACGACAAATCTTAACCACGATATATGCGCAAAAAAAACTAAAATCAAGACAATTCTATTAGGAGCAATTATCCCCAACATCATTAATATTGGGCTCAAAGTACTCGCTTTAAGTGCTGTTACTCACTTAAATGGCTGACATCTAATTGATCGATGCCATATTATTTATAAGCACCAGTAACAAACATGACTAGTGTGTCGATGATATTACAATCGTCATCAATTGACAAAATGTTAAACATCCTACTAGTCCCCGCATTCCTGATGCATTACTAGCCAGTTTCAACCAAACTGTTACATGAAACATATATTCGTGGATCGCAATGCTAAGACGGAAAAAGATAATGATTCAACCAGGCGACCTATTCCCACTGTCACTGCCTTTGCCTCTCAAGTGTCTCGAGATCAGCGGCTAAAGAGCCCCACGATGGACGGCTAATCATTTCCACATACCCATCCGTTATCGGTTAGGGTGGGCGAAACATCCGATTGCTTATGGGTTGGTTGCTCTTTGTAAGATGCAAGTTGAACGCTGAATGACAACCATACGCAGAGACAACGATATTGCCCTGAATGTCCGGTAGCCATGGTTTACTCTCGCCGGAGCGGAATTACCGGCCCGTACTGCCGAGCAATGGCCCACGCGCAACTGTCATCTTAATGGCGCCCTGAATATTTCATTACGTCTCTGACACTTACACGTCGGGACGCATTAGAGCATCGTATAATCAACCAAGAAAATACATGGATCTGTGGATAATACTAACACTAAACTGTTTTCCAGCTGGAGCCGATGACCTAAACGGTCTAAACGTCAGAATGCACATGGTCGTGGCACGCCGCTGTGGCGCTGCACCGGTATTACATTTCAGACCGAGTTACACCGATATTTAGAGGTGAGTGTAATCACTCGAATCGGAAAGTGTATTGAAGACCAATAGGTATACTCAGGTGAACCTTCATATACGGTGTCAACTATTATACTTCTAGTTCCACCGTTCAGGGTAAGTATGTTTTTGTATCCCGAAGGATTGTAGAACTTGGAGCACAATGGCTCCGTGGACAATAACAAAGGACAAATGTGACCGCCGAGGGAAAGAAGACAATCTTGACAACCTTCCAGGGCCATTCAGTCGGAGATGGGTGAAATGCAAGGATGGGAAATGCAGATTACGTGTGAAGCCGAAAACAAGTGTGACAGGTTACTATTATTTTCAATTATCAAGATGAGGGACCCCCAGGTATCTCGACTGTGGCGTACTCGGACTCTGATCGAAAACTGATTCGGAACGGTTAAAGGAGCCGCATGGCGTTGCTGTTGATGTCTGTTGTATGCACTCCTGCAGCGCGGTCCCGTGTCCCAATGAGCTATTCAGGACAGCTCTTCGTTGACAACCGACGCAGAGAAGATGAAGTTGGGACGTCATAAATGCATAATCAATGTACAGTTACTCGAGGCCTAGAGTCTCTGGGCACGCCTACTGGATCAATGTTACGCCCCGCTGGCTATAACTGTCTTACAACTGCGCTTACATATTGACAATTCGAAGCGTAAGACACCTTGGTTGTCTTCAGTTGTCGTGTCGACTCGTATGCTTGGGTTTTGACATGCGTGACAGACGGGTTGACGACCGGTCATAAAAATTCAGGGGAAAGGCGCATATAGAAGAGCACCCTGAATGGCTTAAATATATACATGTTTATCTATAGTTGGCACATACACCCAGGGCCAAGGTCTAGAGTTTTGCATGTTCGAGCTTTCTTCATATGCTGTGCAGGTGTAAACGCTCTTGTCTGATTTTATTTTTCCTCGGGTGGATTGGCATTTACCCGCAAAAAAAAACAACTCTCGCATTGGCTGTAACTTATGTTAGATTACTGCCACGGCTGACGCCCGAGTATGCGATGCGCGTCTTCAAATTATAGGGTTGTTGATGGCGGTGCGGGTGCCCGCAACAAGTTTAATCCGGAATTGATCTTGTTGATGCGCGTGCGACCTTGTCTGCATTGCGTTCACGTTATAGCGCCGGACTCAACGGAAGTTTTGGTTGAGACAACAAGACTCGGATAAATTCAACATACACAAACATATGCGCGAACCAACGCGAAGTCAGTAAAAATCAGATAAATTCTAACCAGTCGATTACCATAAGAGCCCAGATCTTACTGCCATAAACCTCAGAATGTCAACTGCCTGAGCTTTTGATGATACCTGATTGTTGGTTTGGTTCTGACGTTGAAAATACCGAGAACTTTTTCAGTAAAATTAGCAGGACAACTACTTTACTACCGCAGCAGTCACGGATAAGTTTGGAACGTCTTTATTGGCTCGCAGAGCCCGAAAAAAGTTAGTATCATCGTATAGTAACCAACCGGTCGTGAATGAGAAACTTGAATGGATTTACGTGATTGGTAATGGACTGGGCTGGCGGATCCCAGTGAAAGACCGTTAGACAACTAGCAGTGCGCACTTATTAATTACAACTGTTTCGTCGATTCGTTTTGACGTTAGGAAACCGGACTCAACGTGCAACCGCAGTGCAGCTGTAGTTATGGAAACACTATGTACCAGCACAAGTTGATCAGGACGTATTCAGTTTATAGAGACACAGTCGTTTTCTGAATCTGTACTGTTCCGATTTTCCTTCAACGAAATTGAATCCCCTTTCTCGGGCCTTTGGTTCATGATGCACGAATCATGGACACGTCAAAGGTAGTATCAAGAGATCGGCTGACTCTTATGACTGTTGAAGTAACGCAGATTTGGAGTCAATCGAGAGGAGCCAGTTTCATCGTAGCTTTAATCATGATACAGATAGTCAACGTTATTAAACAGCGGATCACAAATGTCGACATCCAGCGAACAGACCCTTCCGTTCATATGTATAAGCATAGAATTTGCTTTTCAAGGGTATTCAAGACCTAGCAGAATACTGAGAAAACTGGTTTCATCCCACTATAAAGTTGGTTAGATCGTTGAAGCGGTCTCGCGCATAGACACCGTGAGTGTTCCCCAACATTCGTGAAGCTGTTTTGGTAATCAAAAGAATGAAGGCCCCTATACAGTGTACAGGGGATTGCAGACGATATGCAAGTCATCAAGGTCATGGTGAGAGATTTACTAAAGGATTATGCTTGAGCATGATTCCAGTGGGCCTATATTATAAGAGGAACATGCATGTAAAATACTTTGATCTAATGCCGCATGGTAGGGCTAGGTCTGTTAACTAGCAACATACTTATAAGAAAGTTTGGTTGAGTATAAGAAAGAAGAGACTCACGAAGACGTGCACAAGTGGTCTTCGACGATAAATTCCTATGAAGCCAAGCACTCTACTTTTGCTCAATGCCCAAGAGCTCATCCAAGCCATCCATGAAGTCTGCGTTCTTCTTGCTCTTGCTACCCTTCTTACCGAAGCGGCGCTCGAACCGGCCAAGACGACCAGTACCTTCTTCCTCTTCTTCCGCCTGAAGTCTTGCCCAAGCGCCTGCATTCCAGACGGGGCTGTTTGTAACGTCACGCGTCAGTTCAATGCGTGGGCGCGGGGAGGTCGTGTAATGAGTGAATGAGGAGCCGTCGGCACGAACGACGAGTTGAGGGAAGTGGGCTATTACTGGCGGGGGTAGTACTGGTAGGCGGCGTTTCCAGACATGCGTGCGGCCATATGGTGATGAGGAGATCGAGCGTGTGAAGCCCAATAGCAGTGGTGAGCTTGCAGATGTTGACGAGGACGTCTGCCGTAGGAGGACGGTGCAGGACATGGCGGCAAGAGAGCAAAGTAGTTTCGGCTCTTCCGCCTCTTCCCCTCACACTTCGACCCAGAGCTGTTAGTTGTTGTAACTGCCTCATGCCCTTGTATGACCTAGAAACTCCCTTCTTCTACAATTCTCAGCCGGAAGAAGCGATTTAAGGTGCACTGAAATCTTGAAAATAACTATATATATATACATATACGTGAACACCGTCCTGGGAACTTGAAGTTGTGGTCTTGCTGGCACATTGCAAAATCCAACTATACTCGCATAAGGGGCCCTCTGATCTAGAAATACCTTCGGGTTTCCATTTAAAACGTATTTCTCTAGAGGTCATGCCACTGCTGAAGGAATATCGGTTCCTAACAGCCTTGCCACTTTCATGCTCAGGACAGGGTTCATGATCGTATGCTAGTGGAGCGATATCACCAAGCTTGTCACCTAGATTTTATGCATCTTCCCATGCGATTTGATCATCGATCATTCCTTGGGGAAACATTCGCCGGCGGGCTTGACTATTCTAACTATCGTTCTGATATTGCTGCTGCTGCCGAAGATTAGATTTTGATTAGTATTTGATGCACGTAGGTGTATTTGTTACCCAGACTAGAATACATGTAATATGGATGAAAAATCAAGGCTGCGCGGTTTCATTTTGTTCTTCCAGCAGAGCCTGGAAAACTCTAATGCATCCTAATGAACTTCAAGTCTTGAAATCAACATCTCCTACATTCTTTGTATTTACTTGTCCGGTACACTGTGTAAGAAAGGATGTATGGCTTCAGGGTTTTATCGTTTCCAGTTGGACTATAACCTTAAATATAGTTCTTGCCTCTGTTACGATGTGTCGAAATATGGACAGCTTCTTGATCAATCTCAATTGGAATATTGAAATAATCCATTCATATGGCAGCCTGCACAGTATTACAACCTTGAATTATTTTATCTGCCTTGGTTTTTCTTTTCTGTGTCAAGTTCATTCGGGTCAGTCGTTGAATCGGTATGATGAATTCCAATACGGTGGAAGGCCCTCTATAAGCAAATAAATAAATAATTGTATGTGATTTCGACTATATTTTATGCCCCTTTCCTTTGAAAGAATACCCCTGGTATATCGTACAAGCCGCTGGCATGTATTTATCGTTGTGCGTAATATAATGATATTGCAAGATGATATCCTGCAAAAGCTGGTTCCGCCATGATTCGCGGAATTGCAGTGTCGTAAACATCAAAAAAATACCATCATTATCATCGCCGCTATAACCGTTTTGACAGTATTTAGTTGAGCACGCTATTGGACTGTTGTTTTAAGAACATCAAAATGATGGTCGTCCGAATCATCACCGCACTGCCAATGTCATTACTAAGGCGCTTTGCGCATGAGAATCAAAAGCAGACTGTGATCACTCTTACGTCGATCTCAACTGGAGTCCCTGGTCTGGTCTCGTCCCCCTGAAACTCCCCACAGGAAAACCGGAATGGGTCTGTACCATACCTACGACTTGGCGCTCGAAGGTTCGCTGTATATCGGCATCGTGCTCTCGGCCATTCTATATGGTGCGTTCACCCAAACTTTCGTAGTTGAGACACCGGGCTATAACTAACCTGCTTCGTGCTCCTTGTACACACCCTCTTGAAGGCGTTTACTTGATGATATTTGGTCTTTCATACTACTTCTTGAAGAAGAACACCAAAGTCACTCCATTCCAGCGCCGTTTCTATAATACATACGGCACAGCACTTCTCATACTGAACACTATAGCCATGGCTACTCTGGCATTAGTCGGTCAAATGATGTGGATTGTCCACAGAGATGACCCAGGTGGACCGGCAGGGTATTATGCAACAACCTTCTGGACAAATTGGTTTTCAATGTTCGGCCTTTGCTCCCAAACCGCAGCTAACATCCTCGCTGACGCGCTACTTGTGAGCATTGCAATAGCAGTTTTAGTATTACTTATTCTTGCTTTGCCTAACATCGCATAGATTTATCGTTGTTATATAATATTCGGAAGTCAGTTCTGGCCTGTGGCATTTCCACTGCTCTGCCTGTTGGCTTTTGCAGGTATGTCTATTGTGCGTTTCATGACCCTTGAGAGACAAGAACATTAAATATCACCGACTATCTAGTCACCTCAATCATGAATAATGTCATGGACGCTGATCCCTCGATTTCTCAGTGGAAACGCGTTGTATTTGGTGCCGTCCCTGTCTCACTCACTACTGCAGTCAACATCATAGTTACAACTATGATTTGTGCTCGATTGTTGCTTACCTATCGCCGAGTTCACAAAGTTCTCAGACCAGAACTGAGCGCGACCTACACCGGTGTTGCCGCCATTCTCGTCGAGTCGGCTGCACCCTTCGCCATTCTAGGCATTATCTCCTGCGCTACGAATCTCACACAAAGTCCTTCTGTTGGCACTGTTACACAAGTTTGGGCGATGTTTGGCGTAAGGATATTCATAATCACCTAACAAGCACGACGTCTAATTTACTTCTGTACTCTAGGGAATATCGCCGCAAATGATCATCCTACGTGTAGCAATGGGCACAGCTTGGAATAAGGAAACATTATCCGAACTTACCCCTGGTCCAATGTCGTTCGCGACAATGCACATCGAGACAAACGGAGCCGCGCAGGCGTCCATAGTCTCTCAACCGAATGGGCCATCTGCTAGTCTCATTCATAGCTCTGACTGGTTTGGCTCTCAAAATATGCCCGTCACCTTGAATGAGGTAGCGGTAAGAGACTCGAGAGCGAATGATACAAACTCCGAGTCCGACAAATCTCGTGTTTTGTAACTATTTGAGAAACCTTCGCTCTTTAAATTGAATCGTAAATATTGTATTATATGGGGTGTACTCAATGTATATCAATCAACCCTGATTAAAAATATCAATTTCTAATGATATGTTGGAATGCGTTAACCCCACTTCAAGTTCGCATATCATTTTTGTATATTTATCTGTAGTGCATTAGATTTAGACAACAAAAAGAATTGAAATCACTTACCATTGCTTGTATTTTTACGAGAGAGGTAGGTATGGATTGTGATGAACCATTACTGGTGTTATTTTGACAGAGAGATGAGTTACAGAGCACTAGTACTGTACTACATAGAACCATAGTGCTGATGTTCGTACGCCTTTGTCTGTGAGCTGACACGTGACTTTATCATATTCCCTCAGTTGTTGAGTTGTTGGATCGGACCGGCTGGGTCAATGTCGACTTATCAATTAGCGTTGTTTTCCACTTACCAGTGTAACGTCTCTTGCAAAGCTTTACTCTTGAATTCGTCTAATTGCTCGTACCTCCTAGAACGGTGCCTGCGCCACGGACTTTCTTAAACACCAGCATTGATCCCTTCTTCTGACTACTCTCGTATTTCGTCAATTTGGACGCTCGTCTTCGTCTGTGACTAACAAGTAACCATTGAAGTCTAGCACCTACGCTCGCATTTGATATGGTGAATTCGACCACAGAAGGTGGCTCTCGAAGAATTTTATCACCCCTTGATGGGAATGGATATCCTGTTGCTCCTGCCGAACTTCAGTTAGAGCAAGTACATGTATTCGTTCGACATGGTATGACACAGCGCTCTTTGATCACAAAATATTATGGACTGTTCGCGGCATATCATTAGGCGAGCGCACGCCCGTGGGGGTACGCATGGCCAAATACATACCAGAACATTGGATGCTATGCAAGGCCGCCCGTAATTTTCGTGCTTCAGTAGTCGGGAGTTTTGAATTGCAACATTTGTCAAATACCGATTTTTTGGCGGTGCGGAAGATAGTCGAACGTGCGGATGGGACTAGCGCGGAAGGACAGTGGTAAATGCAATTATATTTTCATACTTTGGCAACATCTGAAAGGAAGTTTGTCAGTTTATTGGGCGAGTTGACAGATGTCGGACGAGAGGTTAGTTCATCTTTCTTTCGCCCCAACGTCTTTCAGCTGAAGTAGCACTTAACAGTCAACATATAAATTTGGTTCAGCACTAAGGAGCATATATGTTGACAAGTATGACGCCTTGCCCATGGACACATCTCCATACACTCACCTCTAACCAGGCTAGGTTTCCTCCCCGATTCAATCCATCATGAATCACAGGTCTATTTCCGTTCCACCAACATGCCTCGTACGATCGAGTCTCTCCAGGAGATAATACACGGTTTATACCCTACAAAGCCTTCTGGGGAAGGGATTACTCCAGTTCTCCATGTCAGGTATACTTTTTGTTTTGTTTCGCAAGGTGTGATGGTATAGTCTCACGTTCGGATATACACTAGGAATGGCCAAGACGAAAACCTTCTGGGGAATACGTATGCATGCGATCGTCTTCAAATCCTCCAGGCTGGCTTCGCTAAAGGTGTGTTACCTGAAAAATCACTGATGATTACCGCTAAATTAGCAGCTAGCCGCTGCCTCTGCGTACAACCGCACACTTGAACCATTGGACAAGAAGATTTCCAAGTATATCGACGGACAGCCAGTCCGCCTGGACGGCAAGCCGCGTGCATCTGGAATACTTGACACTGTAAGTCGTATAGTATAACTCAACTCAATAGAACCTTGCTAACTTCATCCAGGTACGTGCAGCTACAGCACACGGTATCAAGGTTCCCTCTGAATTCGAAGAGAAAGGGGTTTTAGATCTCATTGTATGTACATTGTTGCAAACAATCCATCCGAAATCTGATACTTTGTTGGGTGAATAGGAGAAAGCAGTAGTAAACGAATGGTTTTCAGGGTGTGAGACATTTCTATCACGACACTTTTGTCATTTGAACCAATTTTTACCCATTTTTCTTCATCAGATAAGACAGAGGAGGTGCGCCGTTTGGGTATGGGCCCACTACTATCCACCATGCTCCAAAAGATGCAGCAGAAAGTTCGCAAAGGGGATGATGATCCTCTCAAAATTCTTGTGCATAGCACACATGATACGGCCCTTGCTGCACTTTGCTCCACCTTGGACGTATTTGATGATAAGTAATGCACTGAATATTATGATTAGAAGAAATGAAGAAGGCTGACTTCTATATACCGTACCAGATGGCCAGCGTTTACAGCTTCTATAACATTTGAATTATTCAAGCATCGCAAGACGACGGTCGATGGAAAGCCCGACAAACAGGGCTTCCTTGGTGGACTGACATCTCACAAGGATAATGACTATTGTAAGTACTCAAAGCCAAAAGAACTCTCCAATATTTCGCTTAACCATGGCTGCTTTCGTACCAAAGATGTCCGCATGCGTTATCAGAATAAGAACATGCTTCTACCCATTTGCGCCGACGACGATAAACATCTGCCTGGTGCTCCTGAGTTCTGTACTCTCAAAGCGTTCAAAGAGAGAGTTGATGAACTAACGCCTAAAGACTGGAAGAACGAATGCTCGAAAGCTATCTGATAACGACTGTTCAAGCCTATCATTCCATCAGCCATTTAAGGTCTACTCAGTATATTAGAATATGTTTCATTTCATTTACTTGATCATAATACAATTGAACGGACGAATGAATTTATAAGTATTGACACCCGCAATGACTTTAAGAACGCATGCAAGAAACACGCCTTACTGACAACAAGAGATGAATGTGAAGCAACTAGCGATACACATAGCCAAAAACTACCGTCTATTCGCGAGAGTCATCCAAAATGCACGCTGGTAGGTGGCGACCTCAATAGCTGTCTATCTTAGAACTTGAAGAAGCTATGCTAGGGTTTCTATTTTCCTGAGATGCCAATGGAGCAATCGCGGACGTAGCATCTCGATTGGCTACGTGCCAGCTTGAGATAGTCGTCGCGGCATCTCCTATAACCATTTGTAGAGAAACACGTGGGATTTCGTTGATAGGAGATCCCAAACCTAGCGTTAGTGAAGATTCACCCCCATTGGGGTTACTGTCTTCAGCTGGTTGCTTCTCCAAGGAGTATCCAGTCGCCAACTGAAGGAGCATTACTTGTGGACAAAGAGCCTTTGAGAGAAGATAGGTTATACGAGCCATTCAACAATTATCCTGTCTTAAGGTTGAATAGTACATACCACTAGCATGGCCCAAATGATACCAACACCTGCAGATAACGCAGTTCCCCTAATGAAGAGCACACATAAAGCAAATCCAAAAATAGCAGATGGCGCTGCAGACTCGATGAATATCATACTCGCTCTAGAATAAGCCCCTCTTCCAGCGGTATGAAGTCGCAAGCAAATCATGAAAGTGACCACAACATTGAGAAACACCGTCAGAGAAATGACCACTGTGTCATACAGGTTGGCAACTTTGATTTGCGACGGTGTCGGCGACCGGATGAAAATAACTGGTCCCAGCAAAGAAGACCCTATGTTTTGGTGGGAGATTGTTAAAATCTTAATGATGGAAAGATTGTACAAAGTCTCGAACCTGCGAAAGCAACCAAACATGTTATAAGTGGCAACAATACATAAATATTATTTCGATAAACCTCCCGACATCGGTAGATCTACAGATCCTATTAGACATGCATAGCACTCCTATGTTCTTTGATATAGCAGTCACCATTAATGCATCAGCGAAGATATTTGCTACAGCCTGGCACTGAGAGCCGAGGATATTATACCAATCTTGCCGTCGACATAAGAGATAATATCCGGGCCAGCTATATTCGAGATCATGTGTGATGTATATCATCTTTCCTTGGTGCATAAAAGACGCGAAAGCGACTGTGTTCATGGAGAATGTTATCCCAGTGTACGCAATATAAAGAATTTTGCGGCGATACGAAATTGTGGTGCTTTTTATGAATGTAGGGATGGAAATCCCAGAGATAATAACGTAGACACCTATGGTACGATCATAAATATGCATCAGCCTAACTTAAAGTTGGCCGACTCATTGGCAAAATGACCGACCGTAGATAATTGCAGAAAATACTATACCGATATATATAGCATGCATTTCTGGTATTGTTTTCGACATCATGGTGTTCGCGTATTCATCCATAAGGCATGGCTCCGGGTCAGAGGCCTAATCTACAGAGAGCCTGAAGGTTTCGTAGAGAATTTGAATCCAGGCTTCAATAGCACCTTATATATGTGCCTCTTCCCCTGACGATTGTGCACATGATCGGCGTCATCATCATGATCGGTATCGGTTCTGGGGACATGAACTGTGATTCTGATGCTGATGGTGCCAGAGGATGGATATCCAAACCACTACATTATGAACTATATCATGGTCTTACATGCTTGGCCGCTGTAAGTTACAGAAAGACATTCCTAGACCTATATGGGATCTTGGTGTTACGTCAATGCGTGTTATGCCGGAGCTTTGGTAAGGAATAAAAGTAATATGGCTGTTTTAGCCCTATCATAATCAAACAGACCCAGGGTGATCATCAGAACTTGAGAAACAAGACCTACCATAAAGGTGTTGCTCTGCCGCGAAAGTTTGAACCTGAGAATATTTCTCATCAAACTCGGGAAAACTAGGGAAGCGTCCATTCTTCACCTGTAAATATATCTTGGTACTGTAGCTATAATACTATAGTGCGCTTTCCAATAACGATATATAAGCGCCGAAGGGTACAATTATTTATTCCTGGCTCATAATGAAGCCCAATGAAAGATAATCACCACAATCCCTGATACCCGACAATTCCGTAAAAAATCCGGCAGCAACTATGGCTACAATCAAGGAATACATAAATTCAACTCGAGGACATTTGTGTCGAGGGATGCACCAAGTCCTCAGCTTGGAGTCCCCGGTTGAAATCACCGGCGATGGGTCATGCATTTGATACATGTTCTTCTAGTTTGGATACGGGGTGCCAAGGCGACAAGTTCACAGCACTGTCGCCATTCAGCACTGGACTTTTGTGAGCATCAGCATATGCCTCTGCTAATTCGGGTCGGGGTGCAAATGAAGGTAGATGTGTTCCTGAAGCTTCACTTCCCGCATTTTTCCAGGCAGTACCTAGGGCGAGGCGGAGAATAATCAGCTGTGGACAGATTCCCTGATAGTGGTAGATATTCAGCAAATGCTTATATTTAAGCCAAGAGCAGGACGCACTCCACACATAGCCCACATAGGAGAAACAGCAGTGTCGAGAGGACTGTTCGTGCAGGTGGTTATAAGGGAAAAGATCCCGAGTATCGTGAGAAGAGCAGCCGATTCTGCAAAGATGGCAACCAGGCTCATGTATGACTTCTTATTGGCCGAAAGTAATCGTGCACATATGCTAAAGGTGATGATAGCATTGAGAGCCACAGTGAGAGCCAGAGAGGTGGTGTTGATAGGAATGATATCCTCTGTGAATCCGCCTTTCTGGACCATGCCAATGTCCAAATATGAAAGAACTAGATTCTCGCTCGTCCATGAGACCTACGATCTAAGAATGAAATACCTATCACTCACATGAGAATCCTAATAGACAAATTGAAGGCAGGACAAGAGCCTTTCTAGACCTGCCGAATATCAAATAATAACGATATATCTGGACAAATCTGTAAATACCGCAAGAAGTCTGACAGATGATTGTAAGCTCACAAGCAGCATATCTGATGCGGCATTCGCAGCCGTTTGGGCACTATATCCCATAGCTAAGTACCAAGAAACCGAGTACGGGCTTGTGTTCCCGATGTTAGGATGAAGAAACAGAAACTGATTGTACAGCGACCAGCATGCGAAGTAAATAGTGTTCAGAAACAGGACGATGATGCTATATAAGATATAGAAGGTTCGTTGGGTGGGAGTGATTTTGGTATTGCGACGCAAGAAACGGCAGGAGAGCGTGAATATGACAAGATAAAGGCCTGCAAGTTTGGGCAAGCGCCGAAGATGGCATGTAAGCCGACCTGGCAGACACTGGTTCTAGTTCAAAAGTGACATACCGTATAGTATTCCTGACAAGATAATTCCGGCGTAGGATGCTATCTTATTGAACGGTGACATAACGACCTGATGGAACAGAGCGCTGCCCCCGGCGAGGAGCGTCGACAAACAGGTCCCAGGAGCGAGAGACTAATCAGGTCAGAGAGGGAACAAGCGCCGGCGGAGGAGCATCCTAAAAGAGACACGTGCTGGCAAGGCTTGCCCCGGTGGCAGCGGATTATCCGCCGCGTTTGGGTTGCAACAGCCATGTTGCCGAGAATGAGATATAACAAGTCTTTGTGTTCTACCATGTACTGGTAACTTGTGTCCGTCACAATGTCTTATGCAAAGACTCAGAAAATCAATGATACATTTGGCTCTAATTCATAGACTGAGACATCGGCGAGAGTAACACATTCCTTACAATCACGAGACCCGAATTATCCAATTGAGGAGCTTGATCACAACTTTTCCTCGAATCGGGTAGGACTGCATACTGTACAGGAACTGCCAATGGGAGTCAACATTTGTGAACCAACAGATCTAGGATAGGGACGTCTCTGATGGATATTTCGAAGGCAGTGAAATATGGAGGAAGATACAATCACACCACTTTTTAAACTTTCAATTATGGAAAAATTAGAAAGTATTACTAAAGGCCATCCATATCTAAAGCGACAAAGGTATCAAAAATATGTTAATAAGAAAAAATGAAAATGTCCATGACATTTGGCGAAGGTCAGTGTAAGCTATCTAGATAGGGAGGACAGTATTGAAGACATAGTCCCATATCTTGCCTAAGATAGTTTTCATTAAGTCAATAGCCGGGGACAAGACTCAAAGAAGATATACGCAACTGGTTACGCCGAAGCCGAGTTCAAAGTTCTTGTAGTGGTGAGCGAGATGATATTTCTTTTGCGCCTTGAGGTAGGCAGGCAGATTGGTATGATGGAGGCTGAAATAAGAGGTTATTAGTGATAGCCGGACAACTATAGCTATAAGAACACATACGCATAGTGCATGCAGTCATAAACAACATCTAGAACAACAATCAACTCTCTGAAGGCACAAGGACATATAATTAGGGGTACGAACAAAACGCAAAGGCACCAGAAATGATGCCATTGGCCACCGCTACTGGGAAAAGGAGATATCCCAGTCGCGTGAATGGAAACTCGAGAGCAGCAAATAGTACGGGAGGCATCACAAGCCGCAATCTAAACAGAAAATCAGAAACGATTGGGACGAAACAAAGGCAATACGTACTTGTCCATGGGCAGGTAATGATGGATTCCATGCAACAAGAAGTGAAGAGTCAAGAATGCTGGACGATCAGGCAGCAACTCATCGATATGGAACAAGAATCGATGCATGCCATACTCGAGGAGTGTCCAGATCACATTGCCAACTAGGAAACAAATACCGGTTTTTGTGATAGCGTCAGAGGTGATGTGTTGCAACGCGTAGAGGGGTGCCAACGGCTGAGACATGAAAGGCGGCAAGTAGCCCGAGAATTGAAGGCAAGAGCGAACAAAGAGGTAACTGGCTATGGGAAGCCAGACAATGGGTACAACATACCACACTGTACGTGTGTGCATCTGTCATGAACGAATAAGCCTTGGTATTGGTTAGATAAGAGGTGCACCAAACCTCCATCCAACTGGGCCCGAACATCCGTGCGGAGGTGGCGAGATGACGGGGCTGATGTACTTGACGGAGGTAGTATGATTTACTGTCATAGAGAACATTTGGAAGATTATTTAACGGAGACATTATGGCATGAAAGTGCTTGAAACCACCTCCAGTTGGCCTCCCAGACTTGTCGGAGGAGGGGCTTGCGAAGGTCCAAAAACTGATTCTTCTCAAAGTCGGCGGAAGTGTCAGTGTTTTCAGGATGGAAATCATCAGGGGCATCCCAGTCTGTGCAGCAGAAAAGGTTCAGTATCCAGCGGGAAAAGACAGTATTGTTATACAAACCATCCTTCACTGTCGTCTCCTGAGTGCCCAACTTGCCAATAAGGAACTCATCCATCATGTCGTACGCAGATTCCGAGTGTTCATGTTCTGTGGCGTCTTTCATGATCTCGCCAACGTCTTTGCCAGCATACTTGAGAATGAGGTCGTCACCACCAGGATGGTCTGCAAGGAAGCTGGTAACATCGTAGATCTTTCCAGCGCGTGAAATCCAACAGCTTGAGGGGGTATTGTGCTTGCTGAGGTCCTCTTCAGTGAATATGTGAACGGACTTGGATACGGCCATGGTGGTTGAGAAAACAGCTGGTGTAGTCAGTCTGGCTAATGACTGAAAAGTCTCGCGATTTCGGCGTCTTCCCTGAAATAGTAGGGTCGATATTATACTGCGGAAGTCATGTGATCTGCCGGTGGATCCGGTGCGGGGAGCCCGGAATACCCTTTTCCGACTTCAGGCGACCATGCCAACTTCAAGCTGGCATCTTCAACAGTAATCACTTGACATCGTACGATGCTTTGAGGAGGGACATGTTGTGATCCTAACGGACCCGATAAGTTTATCTTGTATTGTATTCTTTCAGTCATACCTTACCGTTGTCTTGCCGAGCAGTGTGAGCATTGCCACTGCACGATGGCAGCACGAAGCACATTGAGCGAAGTTGGCTTGTGCTTGTGTTAAATATAATGTGAGCTATGATATAAAATGAAAAATAAGAATTATTATTATTATTATTATTATTATCATTACCGGCATAAAACAAATATGAATGTCCCTATTGATTTCACTTCTCCCATAGTAGCAAAAATTGCTCAAGTTTTATGCAAATTCAAAGACAATATCTGAAGCAGGATTCATGGCTAGATTTGTTCAAATCCACATAACAAACCGGTAATTTATATCAATTTTTTTCCATTACTTTCTCTATCATACTTTACATTGTTTTCTAGTACAAGAAATTAAGAAAGATCTAGGTCAATCCTGATACGGAATGTCAAGCCCGACGACCCCCATTCAATTCAAGCAAGAAAATAATCATTAGAGAAGAGGCCCAGGTAATCGAACAATACGTGATAAGAAATAGTAAGAAATACAGCATTGAAATCACTTGGCAAGGTAGAGAGCACCCTTGTTAGGAATAACCGTGAACGGGGCATCTGAAGGCCCATCTTTAAATGCCTCCACCTGCTTAGGCAATGCAGAGACACCTATAGCACCAGCAGTCGCAATTGATTTTCCAAGGAGCTGAACATCAATTTCCATATTTGAGGATATGTGTGATAAAGCACCAGTAATAGTGCTAAGAAAGCGTGTATTTAGTCAGCCTCAAACTCAGTGCTTTCTATAATCCAGTCTCACCCGAAGATCGATTCAAGAGGTCGGTGTTCAGCTCGCTCGGCGTTCTTGAGGAAGCCAGGACGGAAAGCAATAGTTTCTGTGTAACCTAATCGAGCTAGGGCGATTTCGGTTAGACCTTTGCTCTTGGGATAGAGGAAAAATGAATCCGGATCAGCGCCAGAAGACTACCAGAAAGGACGATTAGCCAAAGATTGCAAGGAATGGAGAAGAACTTGAAAGCTGGCGTACCGACAAATACACTAATCTTTGGTCGGTCCCCTCGGTCCTTGCTTCTTTGGCAGCGGCAACAACATAGTCCTTGTCAATCTTCTCAAAAGCTTCTGCGCTGCCAGCAGTTTTTCTAGTCGTTCCGAGCGTGATGTAAACTACATCCCACTTGGTGTCTTTGAAGGCTGAAGTTGCAGGTAGGTTCTCAAAATCAATAATTTGCTGAGTGAGCTTGGCACGATGTTGGGGGAGGTTTTCCAGAGGGGTTGTGCGACGCCCAAATTCGCCAACGTGTGTAAATTGAGGATTGCTGAGAAGCTCTCTGAGAACATGACGACCGACAGCACCAGTAGCGCCAATGATAAGTGCTGATTGACCTGCCAATGGAAGCGAGGTAAACCTCAACGAACTAGTATCCAACATAAGGAGTGTTACCGGTCATGGTGCAGAAACTATCGTCTATCTCTTGTGTCGTGAAGTGTGGGTGTAATGAAGGAGTAAAGCCAAGGAAAGGATGAGTAATTACGTTTATATAAGAAACTTTGTAAATGGCATTCGGATAACTTGAATGACGCGTGTAACTGGGGCAGGGCGATGATGTCAACCCAATTTTCTTTCATGTATATCTACTCTGTGCAGTGATGAGCCTGCATTTCGAATTGGATAAGATGTTACAAAATTTCCTTTTTTTATGAATTTGCTAGCGAAAGTCTGACATTATGATACGGTTTTCGTTCCATCTGCTTCATGCACTGTGTATTTCGGTTATTTGTCATTGACCTATACCATGAACATGGGAATGAAATATCCATCAAGACATGAGCGCTGCATGAACTTTCATCGAGCCAAAGCCAAACACGCACAGGCTCTCAGGCCTCAGACTCCCCCAAAATCCCTCCTACATGTACTATGTACAGAGTTGCGACGGTGCTCCACTTGCGGGATTACAAACAAAATTATCTGCGATAACTTACCATGATCATGAGATATCAAGAAATGCCTGTGTTTCGCGGGAATACTACAGAGTAATGGTACCGATCCTTGGATATATGCAATGCTACAATAATGTGCGATAAAGACATTGGGGTCCTAATCCTCGGGCTGTGTCCGGACGAGAAGCGGGTTCAAGCTTTCAAGCTTTTCCAAGCTTCAAGGACGAAATAGGATATGTTATTGCGTTCATGATGAATAATAATATCAATAGTTCTACAATACAACTAATTCACTAATACACGGTGGCGTCACCTGTCATGAAAATGCTTCTTTCGTATCGAATCGTTACATTTCAAATCATTTCACCAAAGAAACCGCCCAAAGAAAGGAAGAAAATGAAGACAGGAATAAGAATCGTGGCTTCGGCCTACAATTTAGTTGGGGGATTCTTTAAGAAAGACCCAAGTTTGATCTAATGACACTCTGCAAGGTAGTTCCATCATCCTACAAAGAATCGTTACTTGAGTACTAAATCGAGAAAGTCAAGTGCGTACCTGATCCATAGACCACGTAAAACAGCCAGCCATACCAACAGACTTCGCGTATGCAGCCTTATCTGCAAGAGAGTAGGTGTCGTCGTATGTCACTACTGTCTGCATGCTCGTATTGAAGAGGTACTATCTGGAGTATTAGAAAACGTAGGTCGGAGGAATTTCATAATTGCGCGGCATACCGGAGTATCACTACAGTTGTCCCATCCTTCTGTGAAGCCACCAGACGCCGAATACGTCCCGTTTGAATTCTTCACGAGAGCACCGCTCGATACAAGTGTGTTGAATGGGATCTATGCAGTAAATGAATGGTCTATTTTTAAAAATACCAACATGAGCTATGTAAATAACTACGTACCTGTTGTCCCCACCAGCTCTGCAGATTTGTCGAAGCCGCTTTGAATTCCTTTTCCTTACTAACAGGGCGAGCCTGGCCGGGATGGGGAGCGTTGCTCGTCTTGTCGGAGTCGGGTTCCTTCACGGCCCTATCAGGGGCCTTGAAGCTTCCCGTAAGGGTTATGGCCGTACTCTGCGAAACGTATCCGTAAAGCGGAAGACCAAGGAGGAGCTGGGAAGCCGGGAAGCCGGCAGCGGTCTAATTCAGGCTGTCAGAATTTGAAAGTACAATGCAATGTTGCATGCAGTCGTACCCATTGAGCATAAGCAGCCTGTGCGAAGCTAATCAGCTAATGCTGACAGTGAAGAACAAATTATGTTGGGGGCGACGTACCTCAGCGCTTGCACTAGATTGCGAAGATGTTCCACATAGGTTTCCAAGTGGGGCATTGGGTCCCGGTGTGGATGAAGCACCATTTACGTCATAATTCCTGCAACAAAAGATAGGCCCGAATCTCAGCATAATCAAGTTCGGACTCGAATGCCGTACGTACATAATGTTAACATAGTTCAACTGCTGGGCATAAGCCGAAACATTGGTCAGCGGATTTCCATTCGCACCTAGCCACGGAAGTTGTGTCACAGCGGCGGATATTATCTTCGATGAGCCGAGCTTAGAGCGCAGAGAAGTGAAGAAGAGTAAAAGGTTTGCAGAATCAGCACTGCTGTATGGTTGTCCTGCGCCTGATGAGTTGGGATACTCCTGTTCAACAGCGAACAATCAATCAATTAGAGAAGCTTATTATGGATGGCTTCAGGTTTTGACTGACCCAATCGATGTCAATACCTGTGAATGACAATCAGAAGTGATCAGGAGGATTGGTTGCTGTCAACTTACCGTCTAGATTATACGTGCTTACAGCACTAGCAATAGCATTTATGAATGTAGTGCGATTTGCAGCAGTACTCATGGTTGACGAATAATATTCACATCCTCCCCAGCCGCCTGGAGAGATTTGCGTGAGAATATCGTACCGTCATTCTTTCGTATGTGCTCACCAATAGATAAGCAGACTTTGGTGCCATAACCCGAATTATGCGCAGCGCTGACCAGACTCTGCAAAGTGGAAGTAGCACCGTCGTCCCAGCTTAATCCATGAGATGAACTAGGTGTAGCAAAAGCTGGTAATAATTTAGCCGAGTTTTCGAGATTCTTCCCCGACGACTTACCGAAAAATATAATGTTAAACTTAGAATAATTGATTTGGGATGGTGTTATGCCAGCCCAGTCGGGGTAATAGCTAGCTGCAATGGGAGTGATACTCGTAGCGGTAGCGGCTATCGGTGTTGTAAAGAAATCCTGGGTCTGCCCACGCAGCTGCAAAGCAGCCTTCCTACCTAATGTTGACGGTAAGGCATCCTCCAGATCAAAAGTACGACTAGGCTTGGATGCATTGAGAAAATCCAACAATGCCGTGTGTGACTTATACTCTGGGGTAGACAAAAGGGCAGAAAGATATTTGGATAGTCCAGACTTGCGCTCGGCAATGAGAGTGTCGTCCACCCATGCAGAGGGGAGAAAAGACGTCACAAGGAGGCGCTTGGGGGGCAGATTAAAGTTGTCGCCCAGAGTGCTGTGGAGATTGACAAACTAAAGACAACTTCAGATGAGTATTGCATGGCATGACATTAAGAGCACTTGCCTCGGAATATCTGCGGTTCACTGCATGTTTCTCGTCAGAGGTTGATGTGACAGTGATAGTATATTCAATGTGAGGACGGGGTGCGGAGGAGGTAGTATGAGATGAGATGAAAATCTTCTTTACGGTGGATATAGTCATGGCAAGGTAGGTGTAATGGGGAAGGAAGGCAGCGACTCAGAAGAAGGAGAGGGGGTGGATGAGAGGATAGTTGACGATATTTATCTCCACACGAAGACTATTCGCGTCATCAGTGGAATAAGCTTTGTGACAAGTATCTGTCCGTTGCTCGTGTGCTCGTATATGCTTGTCACGCCACCAGGCCACGAAGGAGCAAAAAGAGCAACATTGCGGCGCACAAACCCGTGATAACGGTTTGGCCCTGCCAGCAAAACCTGCGACTGGCAAGCACTACACAAGCCCCCGAGTGCACGGATGGCTATCTTGGCTTGTAACGCAAGATCAGTATGCCAGATCACAACGTCAAGTCATGCGTTTGGCCATGGGCCTAGTGAGGGAGAGGTAACGGTATTTGTGTATCCGATCAATAAGAAGACCCGTTGGAAAACACTCTAGAGACCGCATGGACAAAGCGACAGAACTGCACCGGAACCTTGGAAACCGGGCCGGCAACGCCAATTAGTAGATGTTCTTAATCCTTATTGATTCAACTGTCAGTGACGAGACGCTGACTCTTGTTCCAAGCAAGGCCTCAGAGATCACGAAGATGCCCTTTCCTGAGGTATCTGCTGTTTCCTGGTCTCTGTACTTCTAATCCAGGCAGAGGCCCCGAACCAGCCCGTGTAATCTAGTCCAGTTTCTGATATGCCAGCGAACTTACACGTTAAGCTTCACGGTTACTTATCTTGAGAATCGAGCTCATAGAACATTCATCTAGGAAGAGGGCTCCTATTAAAGACTGCAGTTGTCCCGTGCATGCATGAAGGGTAAGAATATATGCGGTATTCGGAACATTACTGAAACAAGTCAAATTAAGCAGCACAGCCACAGGTGGCTGCCATTGTGGCTCTGTGCCGCTTACATGACGAGTTTCTCTCGGCAAAGCACTCAACTCACCTGTTGGCTGTCTTATTAGTACAGGCTATTTGACTACCTTCGTGATGCTTTAAACCCCTCTACAACCCTTTAATGGAAGCAAGCCATGACAATCGGCCATATCAGGGCTCGGCCATGGAGCAGGCGGTAAAAGATGTTGCATTTGGCAGCGTGCGTTGTCTTGCATTACTTGAGTTATTTTCACCATCAACATGACTATTTCAGATTGCAGGCATGGTATCTGAAGGTCCGTAGCATTCTATATCATTATGTTAGCTCACGCGCTTTTTTCTGAATTGGTTGCAATCGTAGTATTCGAATATCCATTTGACCTCGCCAAAGTGCGGTTACAGTCGCAAGTCCTCGATCCTAGTGCTCGTTTCACTGGGCCATGGGATTGTCTTCTACAGACATACAGGAGCGAAGGCATCGGGGGTCTATATCGCGTACGTACGTGTCATGTAGGTGTGTTAAACCGCTGCTGACTTCTTCCTTCAGGGCTTGCCTGTCCCATTAGTAGGTGGTATGGCTGAGAACGCGGCGCTTTTCCTGGCCTATGGTTCACTTCAGAACATGGTTCGCGCATTCTCTGGTCGCTCATCAGGGGAAGAGCTTTCGCTGTCTCAGCTGGGTGTTGCCGCTGCTGGTGCTGGCTTCTTGACCAGCTTCATTATGTCTGTTCATTTTCTTTATCCTATCTCACCCAATCAGCTGACCCCGTCTGCTCTGAAACCGTTGCTGAACCTCCTACAGGACACCTATAGAACTCGTAAAATGCAAGATGCAAGTGCAAATGCTCGCTCCGCCTCGTCGCGCCATAACTACTGTTTCTCCTCTCCAGCTGTCTCCTAAGCTCCTGCCTATCAGTCTTACCAAATCCCTACACACACAATCCCACCGATTCCCAGGTCCACTCCAAATAATATCCAATATCATCCGCGAGTCCGGCGTGCAAGGACTTTGGATAGGACAAGTCGGTACCGCTTTACGCGAGACGGGTGGGACTGCAATGTGGTTTGTGCTGAAAGAGGCATTCGCCTCTTCCCTGCTCAAGATGAGGCCTGCACATGTTTCCAAGAGCAGAGACTTGACGCCTTGGGAATCCGCACTGTCGGGTGCCGTCGCGGGTGGTATCTGTGCTGCAGCGTTCTATCCTATAGATACGGTGAAAAGCGCAATGCAAACCGCAGACGAGATGCAGCCACCAAAAGCTATGGGTCGCCTGTCTCCAGCGAGGTTGAGTTTCACTGCGACAACGAGAGCCATGTGGAGAGCCAAGGGCATGGCCGGCCTATATGTACGTTCAACTCCTATCACTACTCAGTGAAGCTCCAAAATCGACATCTTATGCTTCTATGCTAGGCCGGTTGTGGAATGACCACTCTCCGCGCATTCCCGAGTAGTGGGATTATATTTGTTGTCTACGATGGCTTAACTCAATACTTTGGTGCACCAATCTCAGTCTCGCTTTGAAGATGTCTCGCTCGATGGATAGTTAAAGTCAATTCACATTTTCCCCTTGAAGGACTCTTCGCTTAGAAGATTTACATCATATTACTTGCATCACATCTAATAGATACATTTAGGTTGGAGACGCCATACCATATATCAATAGATTCCGGACGAATGTTTCCATTCTCCTGCGTTCACACTCCCATCTCTTTCTATATCTTGTTGTTCCAGGGTTTTCTCCATTAGACATCCTACGTATACTTGAATTGAATGTTTATTAGTCCTTTGCTGATATGTAATCCAAGATTCATCCAACTAATCAAGACGGTGAAATGTCCTTATGAGCCGTACTGTGGTGCTCTTGTAGGTGCTGTTGATAAAAAAACAAATGTGATGACCAGTTGATCAAGAAACGAAGTCTCCGTGACGGAAAGAACATTTTGTAAGTCGAGTGTAGCGATGGGCAATACGCCCAACGACTCGTTATCGTGATCTATCAGCTGATGTATACTCCAGTGAGTGTATGTATGACTGAAATATTACTAGCCTCGCTCACGATAGGTAGATTGTCTCTGACCTTCCATATATACTTGCGTCCATTAGAAGCATGGAACCTATAAGATCTTGCCATAGAATAGATGTCAGAAATTCCAGCATCACAACACTACATGTTCCGGCATTTCACCAGTAGATCGTATGATGATGCACCTACTCGCTGAACATATGTCCTTTCATATCGATCGAATGGTTGTTGCACGAAACGACTTTTCGATGATGCATCATACTCCACTCAACCCTCCCTATTTCGTTGTCGCCATCTTGGCCATGTTCAGAGTCCATTTGATGAATAATACTGTCTGGTCTCTGGGACCATGCATTGTCGGTGTCGATTCGGTAAAGCGCCTTGGATTCTGCGTTACTGTCTCCGGACAATTTGGATGGGTTGACTTCAAATAGGAAACAACGCAGGTCGGATATACGCTTCAGTCGAAGGCTGAGGACCATCGTGTTAACACTGGCAATATGCCGCCTGGGCTACTGCAGGTAATTCGTCTTGTCTGCGCTCAAAACTCTCGCCTCCTTATATGCCTTCGAATTTATTAATATCAGATGGAAAACCTAAGCATTGCCCCGAATGCCCAAATGCAAGCCGCTTGGCCGTGATGCCCACGGTCGTGTCACCCATATTTGTACTCGGAGTATTTCAAACGAGTGCGAGCTAATTTTATATGACCTAGTTATACATCAAATGTGGACTTATTAGAAAACGGGATAAAATGATGTGTTACCCCGCAAGGCACTAAAGATGATCGATGTATCATTCTTCTCTGAAGTAATCAAAGTAATCCATCTTTACAATCTCGAATTCTCAGAGTTAGAATCCAGTAATATTTAACAGGTCAACCCAAGGAGGGAATATACAAATATCGCTATTTATTATGATCCGAGTCTCAGTGCTTGATCTGATCATCTAAAGCCCTTTAACCTTCTGTACGAATTTTACAATTAAATTTGCCGTCTCTTGCGGGTCCTCCCAGTGGAGAGTGTGCCCTGCCCCGGGTACCAAGTTGAACTCGACGTTCGAAGCCTTCTCTTTCATTAGCCTCACGACGGCGTGACCGTCCAACAAAGGATCATCACCACCATGGAAGACATACGCGGGTAGGCCATCTTTTAGGGCTTGCCACAGAGCTTTGTCGTTGTGTGTGCGCTTCACAACACCTTGGCGGACAGGAACCTCCTGCACGACTTGCATCCCCTTGTACAAACAACGCATCTCCCATGTAGCTTCGATTCCACGCTTGTTTTCAATACAGAGGTGTACCAGACGTTGGAGGGCCTCAGGTGCTGTCGTATATTCCATGCTGTCTCTCAAGAAATCGTGTGCGGCCTGCGTACAGACTTCCTTCAAGGCAGGCATGCTGGGGCAAGCGCAAAGGTAGAAGATGCCGGATATCGGCACTTTCTCGCGGGGATAGTTAGCAAAGACGTCAGCAGGTAACCCGCCTATATGGTAAACATTTAAATAGTGAGTAAATGGAAATCAGGCATCTGTCTGACCTCCGTAGCTCCTGAGAAAGGATTAGTGCTCAGCACAATTGTATTTACCAATCGAGAGTGGACTTACCATCCGACATAGACAGGACTCTTCAAATTATAAGTCTCTACGACGGCCATGAAATCTGCACCCCACAGCTTGGAGTCATGTCCATGGAGAGTCCCTGGCTTTCCACTCCGACCGTGACCTCTCATATCATATCGAACCTGGTAGGACAATAGTGAGTGAGTCTTGTGTGGGTGTATTCATTGATGTCATTACTCGCCACGTAGAGATTCTTCAGCATGATGGGTAGTGCGCACATGGTATCATACACCGCCCCGCTATAGGTAATGCCGTGAACTAAAACAACATGTGGATTATTGTAATCGCCAGTAGCCTCTGTATAGATTTCAAGGCCGTCGATTGAAGAATGCAGGACCTTGGAAACAGGTTTTATCGACATTTGATTAGCAGAATTCACAAGAATCAGGTGATAGTGCTCGAACGTTTAGTCGCTGACAGATGCCACCTAAAAATCAAAGAGAGCTTTATAAGTCATGTATAATTCACTTGACAGCTCCTAAGACGAGAACAGTCAGGGCAACACCAACTGACCCACTATCAATTCCGGCTCAGCGATACTAGTACTGTTGCTTGATTTCTGTTATGTGCCCTATGACCTACTGGCATCAGATGGGGTGTTAGCAGTACGGGGACTTCTTCCGCGAATACACTGCCCTGTTCAAGTCAAAAGTCAAAAATTGGTCCTTGTTATCAGATTTTGCTTAAAGACAGCTTCTAGTATTCGCCTATGCAGAATGAAAATTAAGCATTGTCGGCGAAGATTCTCGTACAAAATGACCATGTAGTCACGGTCATGGTAATACAACAGGCGAGGCAGCTTATGGAGCAAATTTTTGGGGAATGGAAAGATTGTCCCTCAAACAAGAGCTTTTTCCGAGTCCAAGTGCGTGATCCGATTTTGATTGTCGCAATCATTATCGGTCAACGAGTGGCCATCCCATGTACACTGACATGTGGTCTGGTTGATGGAATGCTAATGGTGATGGCTAAGTCCAGCATCAAACAATTAATCGTCAAGCTCATTAAACTCCGGTTAATCGGTTTCAACATAACCGGTCCCACTGGAGAGACCGACTCGGATGTCATTTGGCTCCCACTGAAGCACCTCATAAACGCTCTACAACACCTACGGCGCCTCTGTGGCCACTCGGGCAGCTTAATATCAGGTATTTTGATTACTGTTAGCACCTACTGAAAGGTATCATAATACACATGATGCCTATCAGAACTGCCTGCTCCTTTTTGAAACCGACGCTATTCTTCTCCCTCTCTCCCTTTTTTGCCTCTGCTGATAGTTTATCTACTGATATAGCCATACGGAGACCAGGAAATAGCTTTTTTGATTCTGTGTAATGCATGGGTCTCATCTAATCCGGATCCATAATATTTTCTTCGGGGATTGTATAAAATAGAATCTGGCTGCGAAATAATGCGGTTTGTAACCGACGGTACGGTACAGGCTGATAGTAATGGGGGCCTCATCCACTGGCATGCCACCTGGATGTCTGACCCATCCTCGTGACTAAAGCTACTACAGGTGGCCCAACGCAAGTTAGACTAAGTAAACTGAATGAACAGTGATGTGCTATGTTTGCCTCGCATGGGTGAATGGCATTAATGTACTAGCTTTCTTGTTGGAGAGATACCATTAACGTTCATTCCTTATTCTGAATTTGTTCACACATGATCTCGGATGTCTGGCTCATCTCAGGTAAGTAGGTACAATGTAATTAATTGGGTAGTATCAAGTCAAAAATATGTGGTGTGTTCCAAACATAAGGTTAACATAGAACCTATACAGTAACTCAGACGGTCAGCTGTTTGCTACATAAGACATCACTGGCAGTAATATTTCAATGTGTTTTGGCCAAACCGGGATTAGTGTAATGCCCAGAAGCTAAGAGCGGATCTATTACACCCGCTGCTTTATAGAGAGCGTTGATCTCCTCTTGGTATTCTAACAACATAACAGGTCGTTTAGGGGACCCCTTCTGGGTGTATACCATTGGCTTGTCGGCTTTGGTTATGATAATCATCTGTTCAGAGCTCATCAGATCGTGTTTGAGAACATGATCAAAGGATTATATACCAACATTCCGTGATATCCTAGCAAACTCTGGTACAGTCTTGTTGAATCCCTGAATCTCAGGCCTAGAGCAGAATAAGTGCGTGCATTAAAATTGAAAAGCAATCAGAACACACCAGATAGATCTTTGAATGGCCTCGAGATACTGGGTGGGGCTATTTACCGTGTGCTGATCCTGCTTTAACTCTAGCAGTACGCCTAAGCATGGGCGGGCACGGCCGAAAATGAGTGCTGACGCCACAAGATTATGTCCACAAATCTTGCTCTCTAAAGTCCCATCTATCATTATGATGGTTAAATAATGGTAAACCTAAGCACTTGCTTACCGAGCCCAACAGGATTTATCTAGCATATAGGGGTCAGATAGTGTGATCAAAGAATCTGGAAGGGAATTACTTACAACTTCTCCAGAAGAAAGCATGATTTGATCTTCGGCTCTACCAAGGACCTGCCAATAGTTGGGTTCTGTTGGGTGTGGCATTACCAAGTCTCCTGTAGCATAAGCCTTGATTCCCCTGACTTCCGAATTAAACAGGGACAACTCATGGGTATGAGTAGACTAGATACTCGTTATTAACGTATGAGTTACTTGGGGATGAGTCAGTCTAGAAACTCACAATAATAGTCACCTCGAATGAGCCATCCCCATAAGGGATAAATTCGACTGATGCATGAGGGTTAACTTGGAAATATTGCCAATCGCAGTACATATCATCTTCGAGTTCGGTTGGCCAATGTATATGCTAAATAGAACTGGGAACACGTCCGGGAAACTCACCTTTGATAAGCTTAGCTGCAACGCCAAATTCGGTCCTAAAGCACAATATACTTAGCGACATATAAAATCCAGGACATCCCAGAGCACTTACGACCCATAAAGATTACAGAGTTTTACTCCACGCTTTGCCAGACAATGGCCAGCTGAAGTCCCTAGGTTTTTACCTCCATACACCTAACAAATATTCATTATTTAATGGAATTGGAGTACAGGAAATGCGTACAATTCCTTTCAGCCCAGACAAGAACCGTACTTTGCTCTCATCTTCGGCCCAGCCCTATCAAAAATCTTCAACAAGGCGTTTCAATGCAAACGGTATGAGAGCCACATACTTCAATAAATCGTGGATTCGCTAGAGCATAAGTGATTTGAGAATCTCTGTATGATTTGAACACAACCTCCGACGTGGGCATAATTGCTGGGGAGACGGGTGGAAGCGTAGCAAGGACAAGACCACTTGAAACCTTAAAAAATATTCAAGTTCATTAACCAGAGGACAAGCATATAAGTCTAACTGAACTTACCGTCCACAGTAAAAAAAGGACGCCAATAGCATGGTATAGCTCAATGGCCGGGCATCCAAAAACTTGACCTGCAAGATCAGCTTTGCTGTAAACTAAAAAAAACCCCAGTTCAGTAACTGGATGAATACCAATATATGGATCTTACGGGTGACCATAGATGCCTGCAAACATGTTTTTGAGTTCCAAGGGATAATCTTGGGGAAATTGGCAGTTGAGTCTGCCAATGAAAAAAGTGAGATAAAGGTAATTATCAGAAAAAAAATAGGGTCCACTTACTGGATGAGTGGAAAAGAAGAGATGCATGAGAGTAATCATAGTCAACGGCCGGAAGGTGTTCAAACGGTCCCTCTTGGTAGAGTTTGTCAAAAAGAGGCATGGGAAGAGTATTGATAACTCGAGAAGTTTCCTGCTTGACAATCTCGATAGCTGATTGCGCTAATTTATGAATCTCCGGTTCCACACTAACAAGCACATGTGTGATTTGTGCTTGTTGCATCAAGTACGCGATGACGTTGGCAGAAAATCGAGGTGAAATGGGGAAAACCCTAATGCCAGCTCTGAAGGCGCCAAATATCATGGCCCCATACGTTAGGGAATCTAAGGAGCAGTTGCCTGGGTAGTGAGAAGGAGCCTAAATCATTTCACCATTCCTAAACAAACCTGATTTGGCCAGGATACAAACAATTGGGGCCACTTCTGGGGCGATCGGAAGTCCGGAACTCGTGTTCTCCGCAATGTAAGAGCCAGCACGATGGATTGCAGGGACAAAGTCATTGTACGTCAATGTCACGAGTCTTCCGTCTTTATGATATTTGAAAACTGGCCGGGTCTTGTTGTGAACTAGGTGCCAGTCACAAATTTCTGGGATAGTCATGGACCCGTCTAAGGGTGGGTTAACGAAAGCATTAGGGCCACGTTGTTTCTGTGGGTAATCGAGTAAGAATGGAGCAGAAGGCAACATATTTAACCAAGTAAACAGAGTGAGTACGATGATACAAGACTGGTGGTAACACTAGTTGCGGCTGGAGACTCGGTTCAAAGGTCAATTTATAACTATCAAGGGTTATTTACCATCAGAAAACACGCAAAATGAACACCTAGAGTCCATGTCCGAGTGGTCAAGGGCAATTGTCACATTTCAGAGATCATGGTCGGTCCTACAGTGGCGCATCATGCACAGTGAAAAGCGAAGTCAGATAATAGTCAGACTCATTGTACCGAAAACGTCTCTTGCGACTAAAATACGACTATTGGGTTTTGGTATTTGCCTATTTAGTTGGACAGTAGTCACAATTTAGCTGCACTTTAGTCATAAAAGACGTTTTTAGTACATTAAATCCAACTTCGCTTTTTATCGAGCATCATGAATCATGACTCATGATGAGGATGCTTTGTACCTAATAGTGGGTAAGCGGTAGTAAAAACCACATGCCCAAGCTTTTAGAAGCTGAGAAGATAACTCAATTGCAGCCCAGATCAAATCTAATTAAATACCTTAGCATTTCAAATTGGCCCAAGTAATTTGTATTTCAAGTTGGTACGTTAGTGCACGAGTACACCTGGGTGGTCTTGTGCAAGAAAACCAGTACTCATAGACCAAGCAAGGTCGGCGGGTTTACTGTTCCGGTAACATCCACCCACAGAAAAGTCCGTCTGCAGTCAAACGATTATAGGATATTGTAGCGAGGCAGTGGCAGGTTTTTGCCGAAGGTATCTCAGCTTCCAGTGTTTGTAGCTAAAATCGCTGATTTTTCACGAACCGACGGCGTGAGAAGACAATTTGATCACATGGTATCAAACCATCATGATTGTGGCATGGTATCACTTCCATTGCTTTGGCTATTTCCAGTAACCGAACTTGAATGAGCTGCCCCTGAGGCCTGAGTACGGACACTATCAGTGAGCTTCTATTTTGTCTGTCACAGCGAACGAAGAAATGATAGGCACCTCAGCGCCGGGGGATGTCTGTGGGGCATCACTAGAATCACTGTTGATTTGCTAGAATTTAAAATCTAGTGACTACTAACTAGCAATTTGGGGCTCATGAAACTAGAGCTCATATGTACAATACGCAAGAATTTTATAGTCTAACAAGAGGTACGGTTTATTACACCAACCGTATAAACACCAAAATCTTAGAGAATGCATAGCAGCGAATACCAATTGTTGGCCAGAAGAAAGACCAACCAAGGATGAATACTAACTTGAATGGGCCGTAAATGTCTATGATGCCGGAGTTTGTACATAACGTGTGATCTTGCCTGTGATGTCACGGTTGCCAGGCACCACCGGGGCCCCGACACTGACCTGAAGGTGTCTATCATTTCTTCGTTCGCTGTAATCAACGGAAGAAATGCCCGTATACACATTCTGCCTCATCAGAAACGGTCTCAATCATGACACGGGCTGCTTTCAAGCTTTGTTATCGGAATATAATTGAACCATTGTAAGTCACCAAAAATACCATAAGCTAGCAAGCTATCGGGATCAAGACCCGTCCACAAGTTTCGGTCTCAGGCTACATTTCGGGCTCGAGGCTTAGATTTCATGCGACTCCTTTTCCACCTGAGGATTACATCCACATCTAATACCGCCGTTCCTTGGAGCTTATGCACGTGTATATCCTAGCCCCACACACTGTTCCTGGCCGAAGACCCAGCATGTTATGATGGCTCACTAATACTACTAGTAGCAAGCTACCGAATACTAACATAGGGTTGGGGCCATTTTGTTACAGCAACCTCAAATGAATTTGATATGATACAATTTCGTTTCTCAGGTCATAACAGTCAAATGCGTAAGTTATTGAAACTGAGAATGAGTTGTCGAAAATCTGACTAAGTATGTAAAATTATGACGACAACAATATAGTCGCTAGCAGATCTACTGGCACCGTTATGGCCTCAATAACCAATTTGGCTTGGCTATGGTATTTTTTTTTCTACCGCTGCGGAAAGATCATGTCATCTGTGGCATTTGCCGAATTCCTAGTTAGCATGTCCACATTTGAACAATTCAAACTTGCAAATCCCGAGACACTCCCAAAATGATAACACACCAATGGAGAAGTGATTTCCGTGTTGTAGCATGGTCCTGACATTCTAATTGTACTATCAAGAAATCCCATCAGTGTGGCCCGAGTATAAATACCACAACTTTTTCATGCTTTCAATCAGCTTGTCAAAAGAATGTCGTCTCTCTCATTCTACTTTTTTAGCGGTATCGCTGCTGCTGTCTGGCTCATGTTTAAAGATCTTAAAGATCCACTCAGGCATGTGCCGGGTCCTTTTTGGGCCCGAATCACACCCCTCTGGCTTTATCTACAGATTCGTGGTGGTAGACGATACAAAGCTGTTCATGCTGCACATGAGGTATATATCCTTCCGTTCAGAATTTACTATTATTTGATGCTCATATCCCATATTCGCGAAGCGATATGGACCAATCGTCCGCATTGCACCTAATCATGTTTCTATCAACGATGGGGATGCTATCCCTACAGTCTATGGGCATGGCGGAGGCGGATTCAATAAGTCCAAATACTATGAAGCTTTTGTGGAATATGGATCGCCGTCCATCTTTGCAGTTATCGATCGTGCCACCCACTCACAAAAACGGAGGAAATTCTCCCATGCATTTTCCATCAAGATGCTTGGCATTTTTACACCGTATATCTGCAACATGACCATTAAGCTCATGGAGAGGATGGATGACATCTCTGACAATGATCAATATGTCGATCTCGTTAAATGGTTCAATTACTACACATGGGATACAATCAGCGACATATTATTCGGCGAGCCGTTCGAATTTATTAGGAAGGTTAGTATTAGTAATTACCTATTTAGGATCTCGCCTTTATACATTTGCAAGGGTTCGGACTGGTTGGAAGGCCATACAACTGAAGGAGAGACATTTGGGGAGAATGTTATTTCATCTGTGGATCACGTGAGTTGCTAATAGCATTCAGTTCTGTATTCTATCAATTGATCCAAGTGCTCATATCCATCAGCGTGAGCACACAGCTGCCGCCATCGGTGTTTTCCCCTCCATTCGTTATATTGCACAATATATCCCGGATCCATTTTTGGCTCGCGGAAACCAATCAAAAGATTGCTTGCGCTTCCTTGCTCGCCAGCAAGTTGAGAAGCAAATCGTGTCAGGGGCTACGAAGGAAGATCTACTGAATCAATTGATTGAGGTATGGATTCAGGTTTGATTTCCCACCGACACTGGCAGTCTTATTCGAGTTTCTAGGGTCAGCTCAAAGCAGCAGGTAATCTTGGCAAGGAACAGGTTGACGAGATTGTAGCAGAAACCGTGACCTTACTGTAGGCGTGACGAACCAATCAGTCATAACGAAATTTCTCATCAGCTTTCATAGGATCGCCGGGACGCATACGGTGGCCGCAACTTCCTCCGCCCTGATTCATTACATCTCCACCAACCCTAGGGTCTATGAAAAAATCATGGATGAGCTACTTGCAGTCGTTGGAGAAGGCCAAATCCCAACTGAGCAGCATATCCGTAAGCTGGAGTACCTTCAAGCAACGATTACCGAGGGGTTAGCAGATTTCCTCCTATATGCATTCATTATTTAATAACAGCTTCCTATCAGTCTTCGCCTTCACAGTACCAACGCCACGGGCCTTCATCGTACATCCCCTGATACGGGTGTTGTTCTTCACGGCAAATTTATCCCTAAAGATGTGCGTTATTTATCGCATTGTGTTTGTTAGACGAGAAACTAACGAGATTTGATTGCTGTGACAACAGGTTGAGATATCTATTCCCGCTTGGAGCGTTCACCATAATCCAAAGTACTGGAGTGACCCGTTTACATTTCGCCCGGAGAGATGGCTTGAAAATCCTGAGCTCCGCCGATACTCCCTGGCATTCGGGGCCGGACCTCGTAATTGTGTGAGTTTATTTCGGCCAACATTTACACAAAATTTAATACATCTATCCTCGCCTTTGGCGGACGGATAAACACAGCTCGGGAAACAGTGAGTTTTGCATGCATTTCATACCCAAAATGGCAATTTAATATGCCATCCATAGCGTTGCCAACACCGAAATTCTGTTTTTGATTTCTTCTATTCTTCTACGCTTCCAAATCGAGCTTAAGTCTCCTGTCCTAGAGACGATCGAGCGATTCCAACATGAGCCAGAGAATGTCTACGTCAAGCTGCGTCGCAGGAACAGGGATCGATTAATTTAAATCTAATTATATACTGGAATCTACCGAGAATGTTTTGTGGATATAATGCTAAGACGACACAAGTGGCTGTTTGATAAAGGAAAAAAAAAAATTAGTTCCTATTCTTACTCCAAGTCTACACTCGCACCTTTAGAATGGAGCTGCTATAACCTGCCCACAGATACATTTCATAGATTAACAGTGTATTTCAACGCCTGGTATTGTTTCAATAATGAAAATGTAAACATATTCTACCTAGTAAAGGATCCTGCGATTGCTTAGCTAATTATCACAGAGCATAAGTTGGTCTGTGTCTATGGGTTGAAACAGGATCAGAGCTCCGTTGAGATGGGGTCGAGTCGCATTTGAAAGCTCCCATCAGTCCTGACTTCGGCTCACATGGCCTGGTATATCTGATTTATGTGCATAGATACCTTCATGCATACTAGCGCTGTAGCATAGCCTCAGTAAAACAATATTGTTTGAGTTGCACTGGGGTGGTTCAGAGCCTGAGGCCTAAGGGGCAGCGAATATATTAATCACACTATCAAAGGTTAAGTAGGAAAGATGATATCCGCTGCACTCCTTCGTCGTTAATGCTACTTATAATTGATATATGCGCATCTGGCCGAATTAAAACTGCTGCACCAGATTGCGCAATACCATAATATTCATATGTTTTCCCACACACATTAGTGTCTATAAGAGCATCATCAATATACACCCTAGGTTTATGTCAGAATAAAACAACAAGGGCAGATTCAAATGATAGGTTTGCTTACCCTGCCGGGTCATTCAAGATTCCAGGGAGATCTGTGTACCTTATTGCAGTCTTCTTGTTTCTCAAAATGGTGTTGAGTCTCAAGAAGTTAGGGCCTCTTGTCAACAATAAACTTTGAAGGAAGTTTTTAATCCCGATTTCGAACGCTTGTAATGCCTGCATCGACGATTCTATGGATACATCCCCGGGGAAAATAAGAAGACGAAAGTGACCATCAAAGACAACGAGATGTTGAATATCTACTGGACACCAGCTGCTACTCTGGAGGACCATCGCCGGCATAATTCGCTCGCCCAACTTCAAGTTTGAAGCAAGATGCTCAGCATGGTTAGCTGTAAGACGCGAAGTATAACAAACTCCAATACCACTGTAATAGACGGAAATCAGCACATAGAAGGTCATCATTGGAGAACAAACTAACGTTAAAAATCGAAGTTTAGCTTCGTACATCCTAAAAGAAGAAAATTTATATCTTCTATACGTTATCAAATATAACGACATATCTTACGTTTTGTAGCCCTCACTGCCGCCTTTGGATGCTTCTAAAGAACCAAGAGCTTCTTTATCAATTTTAATGAGCTCTTCGGCTACAGTACGTCGCTCTTCATCATAAGTAGACAAGATACTAGGGCTGGCCCATCCCTTCAGAACGTAGGCAAGCTTCCATCCTGCATGCATGCTGTATAAGGGGCTTGAAGCAATTACAAGAAATAATAAAAATACTAACCCAAATTGTGTGTATCTCGCATAGATACATTGGCTCCTTGACCGGCACTTGGCGAGTGAGTATGACCTGGATAAGTAAAGTCTCATAAATATTCGCATGATGAAATATAGCCATCGAGAGCTTACATGCATCCCCAGCAATGAATATACGATTATCCAGAGAAAATGTCTCAGCAACCTGCTGACGAACTACATGCAAATATTAGAAAGTTGTTAGCAGGAGACCTATTTATCAAGTTTAGTACCTCTATATGTGCTAATCCACGTAACATTGGTAATATCAAGAGTATATGGCTGGACAAACTGAAAAACAGTGAGACATATGTATATAACTTGTATTAAACCTAACAAACTTTTTTTGCCATTTGTTGAGCTATACTGAGTAACTCTTCTTTCTTGGGCTGGCGTCCATGCCAAGGCGAAGAGTCTAAAGTGATATACATGCGAGCAGTACCGCCTGGTCGAGGAATAGACTGAAACGAATCCATGAGGAATAAGCCTTAATAGATATAGATATTAACTCAACGGCAATAGCTCCTTGATTTGGAGATGTCATCACGTTCTTGTGATGTATTCCAGGGAAGTTTCCAACGGGCGTATAATCCAAAACACCCCACGTAATAACCGACTCTATATCTTGAGTGCACATTTATACGTCGACAAAAGGATAAGGCACAGTATAAGGAACTTAAACACTTACCTTGCCTATTCTCCATCTTAATATTAACACTCTTTCTCACCCAAGATCGGCTACCTAGCAAAACTAAATAAATTGATTCCACTCGTAAAGCATACCCAAATGAATTTACCATCACAGCCAACGAGATACTTTGCATGGATGATGCGCTTCTTCTGGCCATATGGAGACTCTAACGTAACCTATTTGCGAGTATATTCATTGTCTTCGGTAATGATAAATTCAGAAATACCTGAATGGGATAGTCATTGGAGTTTTGAAATTCAGCTAATATAGATTTCTCAAATTTGAGAGAGGTAGGGGAGAAGGGCTGTTCAACCCTAATACCATAATCTTGAGCAGAATTTTTCAAAATTCCTTCAAGGGTTTCTATAGGAATGGTGAGCTGTGAGTAAACAGATGAGTAAATGTAATTGCTTGGACTCATTGACCAGATTAACGCTTACTTCAAAAGGATACCGAGTGTCGATAACCTGTACATCTGGGATTTGATTTTGACGCTATTGAGGATGCCATAAGGCTACGTAGCCACAAGAATCACCAAGAAGACTTCAAACTGGTTACCTCAATACATTTTGTCTCCGGATTCAGCGTCCAATATGCCTTAAAGAACCTTAAAGGTCAAATTATAATGGTATGCTCTTTTAATAATTGTACTTACAAAAGAGTATACACGTTGCCCTGCTTGAAGTATCCTTTCACTTATGCCGTAGCTTGCAAAGACCTCTAACGTGCCAGGCTGAATGCCATCTGCTTGCCCATACATCTGCCCGTCTGGTCTATAGAGCGTCTTCATTTCCTCATAATGGACTTGGATCTGGGCTCATAAAATACGTACCTTTGCTCTATAACCTTGACTGACGTCCCAAGACGACCTAGTGAGTTGGCTAACATAAGGCCCGCGGGACCTGCTCCGATCACCAGTACATCCGTTTTTTCAGCATCACCCATTGATATAAATGTTTTCAAAACTGTCGTTATGACTTGGGAGTTGAGAAACTGCGATTAAAAATAGCTTTCCAAGGTAGAGCAGTCTTGATATAGTTGGGGAGCTCGAGCAAGAAACGGGGATGGAGTAGCCTGAAAAACGGAGTTATTACATATATATATCATCATATATCATGCAATCTGGTTTCAAGGGGCGGTGTTGAGATCATGAATGGAAGGGACCACAAAATTGCTAAGACGGATCATCACTAATGCATCACTGGTACTCCACGGAAGTACAACGACCTGCCCTATTAGGACTGTACGGTTTTGTGATCCAGTCATATGTAGTTGGATGTTAGCAAGCTAGGAGTCCGAATTTGACCAAAGGCCACCACTCACTGGAAGTTGCACGCTGCTTTGCATTAGGAGTGCTCTTTAGCTTCTTCCGTTGGCCAAAGGTTCAGGGCGAATTCCTTCCCACAACGGCATACATAAATGGGTGAAGGATTTAAGGCGTGGGCAGACCAAATTGCTAGAGTGGGAGTGCATAAACAGTATCACACGCATCGTTGCTGTTTCGGTGCCCTAAGCACCGGAAACGTGCCAGTTGTTTCGGGCTTGCAAGTGGCTCCAGAATACCGCGCGCTGTTTGTGATATCAGTAATCTTTTTAAAATGACGCCATCCGGGTCTCCGAGTCTGGAACATTTGGGTCATCATGTACTTAGTAACGATTTGAGCATTCAAGTTCAAATCTTCGGTTGTATTGGGGGTTTCTTATTTTATTTTTGAGAGCGACTTAGAATTTCCGAATATTATTTTAGAATAATTACTTCTGGGGCAGACGAGTGTAAATTTGATGACGTTATAGCTTCATCTGATTAAAGATCCTATGTAATACAGGTGCTAATGAGGGACTAACTCAGCTTGCCTTTACCACGTCTTGCTAGATCCTTGCTCCAGTCCCTCAGCACATGCTTCATAATTTTCCCACTAGCCGTTTTAGGCAGTTCATTGGGTAATCCACCTTCGCCTACAAACCAGACCCACGCAGGTGCATTCTTTTTAAGATCATAATCATTAACAAATAAATATGATTTGACAATAATCCAAAAAAAAATTAACTCACCTGTGGGTTCATGTACTTCCTAACCCATTTTTTAACATCTTCACCACTGAGTTGAGAAAACTCGGAAGGTGGATTTGGATGACGAACAATCCATACGCCAACCACTTCACCATACTTGGGATCTGGGACAGAAATTGCGGCTCCTTCTAGTATGGCTGGATGGGAAGTGAGGACACTCTCAATTTGAACAGGGAAAAGATTCTAAAAATCAGGTGAGGAAGCTAATTTATGCCGTCTCGCGCATGATTAAATCTGCATAACTCACTTCGCCACCGCGGATGATGATATCCTTAATGCGTCCTACAACTTTAATATACTTCAACAACAATTAAACATGAGGGTCAGGAGAAGCTTACTTTTTAGGTATCCTTCTTCATCCAGGATAGCCTCATCGCCCGTATGCATCCACAGTTCCCCGCTTTTGTCTTTCTTCATAACGGACTGTGTTTGTTTTTCGTCATTCCAATATCTATTGAATTGCGGATTGAGTGATTTATTGGACTTGGATACTCTTGGTTTTATAATTACCCTTTTTGCAAAAGATATCCCGAGACGAGCAATTCGCCGGGGGTGTTTACAGGCACCACCTCACCCTGAGTATTAATTATTTTGGCCTTGACATGAGGTTGTATTTTTCCAACAGTCTCAACACGCTTTACAAGAGGGTCGGACGGCACAGTTTGAAATGACACAGGACTGTGACAGGAGATTAGGGTCATCCCGCTAAGCGCCAAAATGTTTTCTCCTTACCTAGTTTCCGCTGATTACGTGCGTGTTAATGATAATGAACGTCACAATCAGTCAATCAAAAAACACAACGAACTCATTCCATATGCAATAGTTAGTTCGTTAAGCCCCATCTTGTCAATGAGTTTCTTCATGATTTCAGTTGGTATACTCGATCCTGCCGCTATGCCAGTTCGTAGCCTGCCGCCTAGGTCAATCTGTTCTCGACTATTCTCTTTCTGGCGTTTGTCGATTTCTGCTAGGATACCAAGAAAATGCGTTGGTACGCCATGCAGCGCTGTTGGTTTTGTAATTGGGAAGGAATTGACGATGGCGACAGGATCAAATATTGATGATGCATATACGATGGATGCACCATGTGTCCATGCTGCGAGATTGCCAAGAACGAGGCGTGTAGGTTAAAGAAGTAAGTTTCAGAACTGTGTTCATAAAAAAAAAAAAAATACTCATCAAAGCAATGAAATAGTGGCGGGACGTTGCCTATGTGTAGAAATTATTGCGTTAGTTCACATAGTTATGCTGTCAATAGAATACTAGTGTAGTATTTACAGAGAACATCCTGAGTTGTCAAATTCATTCAGCTCCCAATTGCAATACCATTGTTTAGGAGATTATGATGCGTTAACTATAAAGCAGTAAGAGATAACTCATAAAGCATATGCACTCAGACAGTCGATCGAATGGGATTGAACATACCGAAACAGCTTTGGGAAGGCCTGTCGTCCCACTTTGTAAAAATTTAAGCACACGCACTATAAGATGGTATACATAAATAAACGGACCTTGTAAATTGCAAGTTAATCACATCATAATTATCCAGTGATTTCTTCAATTTTGCCAATGCCGTTTGTTCTGCGCCGTCTTCTCTCCACAAGATAATCTCTCTCCAATCAACAGCGCATGTGACACCATCAATTTCTTGTGAGGCGTCTGATGGCGAATTATTGTCAATCACCACCATATTTCTGAGATGGGGAAGTGCCTCTATATTTATATTCCCAGGGGGCGATGAAGCCAGCCCAGGAAGCGCATCAGACAGCATTTGGATGTATTTGGATGTACGGACGGAAGGGACTAAGAACAGATGTTTAGCATCTACCAGACGAAGTGTAGATATCTGCAAAGCATGGCCTGAGTGTTAGTCATATACAGACAAGCAATAGTGATGGATTTTTATAAATCAGGTGAGGTTTGTATGAGTCTGCAAAAGACTCTTCAAACGGTGCAAAACCCTTGCACTTTTTTTTTTTTTTGCTCAAAAGTTTGCTTTAAAAGATACTCTATGGACTTACTAGCTCGTTTATACGATATGAAGGGTTTAAGGTAGTAAGAATAGCCCCTATACTTGCACACGCCCATTGGAGGGTTGCATAAGCACTGATGCCCAGGTTTAATACATCTGTTTGGCAATGTTGGCATGAAGCACTTACCTAGTATTCCCCATGATAACAGCAACACGATCCCCCTTTTTCACACCCATGGATAATAATCCTCTTGCGACACTTTGGATATGTCGATTGAATTCCTCAAAATCCCAAGCAAGATGCGACCGAACGCCCATATTGGGAGATGCAGGTCCACCATGAGCATGCGGCTTCTCGGAAAGACAAACTAAAGCGGGGTAGGAAGCGAGCTTTTTAGCGAGCTCTTCATCGAAGAACTGAGGGAGGGTACGACCGTCGAGAGGATAGTTTGTTGGCCCAGACACAGCAGAATATGTAATCTTCCGCGACCTGAAATAAGAAACAATAGACCGTCGAGCCCGTCTGAGTCTCAGCATTTCGTGAGTGGAAGCAGCAAGCACTGGTATGATGAAGGTAAATTCAGCTCAAAAATTAAGCTATTTTCAAGCGTAGTCCGGCCAGCTCAGAGTTTGTCAGGTTTAAGCGTAGCAAGCAGGGCAAGAAAGGCGGGGTAACAAGGACGCCTATCAAATGATCCAACAGCTTCTCTGTCACAAGCCGTGACCTTGGCATTGCTGTGACCAACAATCGTGGTCGTGACTGTTACTCAATCCAACCGTTGACTCGGAAAGCGTCCATCTTTGGCTTTGTTTTATCTGTATGAGTGTCAGTCTTCGGAAACATGAGTTTTCAAAACTCAATTAGTGACGAATGCTTTATCATCGGATAACCTGATGTTGAAAACCACTCAAACCATTGCGGTACCGTAAAGAGTTTATAGGTCAATCGCAAGCCATGCTGGCAACGTTGACCCCTCATTGATTGGGATATTTTTAACACATCTGATGGTTGTAGCATATCCATCTGCTGCTCCCCTTGTCCCGCGAGTTAAAGAGGCGGGCTATGCCGTTAACATCTTCCTGCTCCTGATTCTCTATAAGGGCAGTCCAGGGATCCCCACTTATCACTATATCTTATTGCTATCTACTCCGGCTTCCTAACGGTACATCTGGTTGTCGCAAACTACTAGTGATAGTATGGATAACTCTTGGGCACCAAAAGAGGTTATTGCATTGTATGTCCTGACTTGTTTCATCTATCTATACCGGCAATCCTGAAATCTGCTGCTAGCTTAGGACCGCAGCTTGTAGGCGTGGTTTTCAACTGGCTTCTGTTAGGCACATTAATTGTTCAAGTCTGTTCGTCATGAAAATATCTAATCTTATCAGAGAGAAATCTTTCTAAGCATATACCTCCTTAGATATATACTCTCAAAATTTCCCGGATGATTCTTGGAGGATTAAATTTCTTGGTAAGCTTCTGCAGCTCTTCCAAGTCATAGCATCAAAGAATTAAATCATCCTTGATTGTCAGTATATGGCCTCATTGTTTTGGAATGCATCCAATCCGGGCTTCTCCTGAATGACACATTTCAATGGGCTGTCTATGGTTGGGGTGTTTCTGGAGTCACCGAAAAAGTAGAGACAAATTGGATCAATGTTCCCATCATGTCTGGAATTATCTCTACTGCAGTTCAATTATTCTTTGGATGGAGAATTTGGGTTCTGAGTAATTCCATCATCTTCACCGGGATCGTTTCATTAGTTCGTCCTATACACTGTCTATGAGCGTCCATGTACTGATTTCCTACCAGGGGGCAGTGATACAGGGTTCAGGTGCTGTAGCAGCAGGAATTTTGGTAAGAGAATTGTAGATGCAACAAACATAGCTCGATTAAGCTGAGCACCGTAATCAGACTGAGATTGGGGGTTCACTGGCGTCTATACATAAGTATGGAAAGGTTGCAATGGTCAGTTGATCTCGAGTTGTTATGACTTGAAGCCCAACCAATAATGTGCTTGCATAGACATGGTACTACTTCCATAAGGTGCTGTTTATTTGACGTTATTGAATTGCTTTTGGAAGGCTGGTAACAAGTGTTATCACTGACGTGGTGATTGCAATCTGTATGACATACCTGGTCTGTTGAATATTTATTTCTCGTTAATATCTCCTGGTTGACGCCTCATATGCCACATAGTTATTGCGTCATAAAACCCAAGGGATTACTGGAAGTCGTATAAATGCCGTAATACGCGTTCTTATCAGACTCACAATCGAAACTGGCACATTAACAGGTATTAAATTATTGCACTAAGAACGATGTCAATATTCTGAAGATATTTCGCTCACAGCATCAATGGCTGTCTTGAACCTGATCTTTGTCTCGATATTTGCTGTATGTGACTCAAGATATTGATAGGAACATTATAACTTACCTTTCATAATTTTGTTTAGCACACGGGCTATTTCCTTGCACCGTGGGTTACTGAAGTCAGATTTACCTTGATAACACCAATGAATTGACATTTCTTACCAGGGCGATTATACAGACAAAATTGTACGTACATTGACTTAGTTATCTTACATACTTTTGTGACAAACAGCTAATTTGTTATTTTTTATGGGACAGATACTCGAATTCCTTGCTTGTCATATTCAACAATCGGGCTGGACTTCGAAATGGTGCTTTCACAAACACGGTCATAAGCTCCAGTAATGGGGCAACCCGTGGCACACGCGATCTGGTCTTCAAAGTTCGTACTGGCACCATCCCCGAAACGCAATCATCTAATATTGCTGAGGCTGAGCTGGGAAACCTCGCCCCTGGTTATGTAAGTCCGTGATTTACACACAAAGTAATTCATACGATTTAGCTGACATTGGTATCCGTCCTAGGAACTTGAGCCCGTGGCCCGACTCGGAACGGCTGCTGGCTTGGACAAAGTAATCTCCATTGCGGATTGAACAAGGCAATTTCGGACCTTCAAAATAATAACAGGACTCACTGGTGTAATGCATGCTTTGTGATGTGGTTATGTTGTAGGGGAAGCACGTATGGCAATATCTTGAATGTGGACATATCTAACTTTGTAATCTACGAGGCGCTTAGCTGCAAGTTAGCTTTGAATGGTGCAGAGAGCGTCTTCAAGAGCTGATACATCATTGTTCTTGACTAAGGGAGAAAGGTGGTCCCCTTCCCAACTTACAACTGCTCACTAATAAACAACTCGAATGGTTTAACGTAATTGAACAAAAATAAGGAATAGTCAGCGAAAAGTGAAGTTATCAATGGGATACAAATACAACTTACCACGACTGTAATATATTCTAGTTGCCAGACGAAATCAAGGTTTTTATGCACTCTTTAGTGTACTGGCATGTTACATGTATACTTCGGTGTCACTAACGTAGCGCACTCGACTCGAATTTGGTGACTTGTCGAGCTGCATAGATGCTGCTCTAGCGACTTTGTGCAAATAAGCAGCAACAAGTCTATGACGCAGTCGACTGTTTGCTTCCGAGTCACCTTACGGCGACCGCATTCAACTTCACTGACAGGTAGGTACCACCTAGGTTGACAAAACTACACCGTACCTACGAGTTTCTAGCAGCGTTCGTTTTTTTATCATGTCATCTTCTAAGGGCTCTGGACCCGCTGGCACAAATCTTCCCTCTTCTACCGCTGAGCCTAAGGTCCGCGGCGCAAATCGTTCCACCAAAGTCACTGGTCGCCTCAAGGTTCTCCCTGACGAAGCTGACTTACCTGGTGCGAGCATAACCAACCCTTCGAAGCTCAAGCCTCCCCCGTCCAACAAGGATGGGCAAGGAGAATCTACAGCGACACCGGATAGTGATGAAGATGGGGATGACGAAGATGAAGGTTCTGACGGGGAGGAAGAAGTTGAGGTATGAGTATTTTGCTCAATCTTCATGTACTTTGGTAGTAGGACCTAAACTGAAGAGTTTATGGGATTTAGATCTATAATGAGATATCGCTCATCCCAGAAGGAAAGGCTAAACGTGATGCACTCCGTTTAACGAAGAGAAAAGCCAGGTCATTACCCAGAGTTACGGCGTACGCAACTGCCAAGTCCGTACAAATAACATCATCATTACCATTATCAACAGTGCTCTAATTTCTCTTATATCCTTTCTAGCTCATACGTTCTATCGGATATGATGAAATTTTTCAATGCTCGCAAGGAAGCTTACCATACCAATCCCCGGAAGATAGATGAAGTCATATATACCCCAGTTCGTCTGCTATTACATTGCCCAGGAGTATTGGTTTCAACGTCCTTTTCCAGTATTTATACGAAGATGATGTACACAAATCCGCATCTCGCAACAATACCAACAAGCGGAACGGATCCCAACCAACTGGCGACCTCCTCGGCATACCTGAACTTGTTAAACCTAATCAATCAGACGCGAATGAAGATAATCACCAGACCAAAATCATATCTTCCAAAAAAAAGAATAGATTCGATGCTCAATCACAGGAAGCGGAGATATTTGCATTTTCCTATGGATGTGTCGTGATTTGGAATATGACGGAGGCCCAAGAGAAGAGGTTTCTTTCTTCGATGTAGGTTTTTCTTCTGGAAAAATTCACATTCCTATTCTGATTTATGTCTGAATTCTACAGACGACGATTTGAAGTGGACAAGTTAGGTTTGTGTTAATCAATGAAACCATCAATTAAATGCACTGAACGATAGTCCAGACCCCGAAGATGTCGAGATGGAAGACTTGAATTACTATTATGCTAATTACAGTCGGTAAGTCCTTATTGACACGTTAATGATGCTTTGATGAACATATTTTGCAGAATATATAATGATGTCATTACATTGCGGAAGGGATCAAGCTACATGTAGGTGGTTGATTCCCTTTAGGCCTGATATAAAGTACTGAGGGATATCTAGGACTAAACTGAGTTTATCTCATGCCCTAGCGCAATCTGTGAAAGTTTCATTGGTTGGTATTTGCCCCCTTTCTGTAATTAACCCTATATAATTATTGACTATCTATCTTCACGTTCGCATTAACGCCCTATAGTTTGAAAACAGAATATCCACTACCATAGAGGAGACCAAAGATATTCCAGACCTAATTTCAATGACGGGACAGGTTTCTAGATCACACAAGGAGATCATGCAACGCATAGGGGAGCTATTTCTGTTGAAGACTGATATGAATAGCGTGGGAAGCGTTCTAGACTCACCGGTTAGTCATAGTTTCAAGTCGCGTTGACAGCAATAAACCTTTACTAATTCCTGTGTTACACAGGAGGTTTTCTGGGTAAGTTGGTCACGTTCTCGCAGAGCTTGATCTCACCATCTTTTATTGGAAATAGACTTTCCCCGACCTTCAACCTCTGTAAGTTATTTGTTGCAGTTTATTTCGTCCGAATTACTGACAAATGGTCATCCCAGGTACGATGCAGCAAGAAGCTATCTAGAAATCCCTCAACGAATCGACTTGCTTAACACTCGTGTTGAGGTTAGCTTCATATCAGCTTCCAGCAATTTCGATGATGGATCTAATCCACCCTGAAACAGGTTTTACAGGATATGCTCCAATTGCTCAAGGATTCTGTGTCTAGTCGACATGCCGAACGATTGGAACAGATCGTTATAGCCCTCATCGCTGTTGAAATTGGTAAGTATTGTTGCCTCTTGTCCCCAAACATTAAATTTCATTATACTCACGCCTTGGCTAGTGCTGGGCATCATCACCATCTTGGTGGATTTGTTTGCATAGGAACATCTTTGGACTATGTGCTTACCGCTAATACCCTACGTTCATTTCTATTTCACAAACATCAATTTTCCGTACAAACCAGTCTTGGCTGTTGATAATTAAGCTAAACATGCTTTTCACAGCATTGCCGACCAATCATGGTTCACCTCGATATATATATACATTGAAAAGAATTAATTCAAGTTTCGTTTTATATATAGACGAATGATCAGACGCCCAGACTGCTATGAGTATGAAGCACAGGGGTTTGAGATGATTCGGACGTTCGCGCGGTTTCGAAAGACGATTCGTCATTATCGGCACTGGAATCAAGGTCCATCGTAAACGTTCCGGCGGAAGTTGTAACTGTTCTACTTTGCTGATGTGAACCACTTGCGTTCCTCTGATCACGTAGAGAGATGGTATTGCGGGATGCGATGCGCCACTCAGATACCGAAACGTCCATGTCGCCAATAAATCCAGCAACAATAGCATTTTCTGGATTTACTTTTTCAACCTCGACAACTGTCAAGCTCGGTGGTTCACTATGTGTAGTTTCGTGCCCGTTTCCCATCGGTGTCGGTGATCGTCTTGAGGTCAGCGCAAGCCGAAGAATGATGAGTTGAGGAGAGATGCCCTGCAGAACATTCAAGATCAAGACTTCAGTTTCGGCGACGGGATGCTTGTCGTGCTTACCCCTATAATAAACCAAACCAGAGCAACGCACGTAAACAAAGGACTTTGGAGCCAGGATAGGGTGCAGAGAGCTATTCCGGTAGCTGAAAGAAGAGCGGCCGATTCCACTAGAATCGCCATAATGGTTCGGTATGTTTTCTTAGACGCAAAGAGGAGGCGGATACAAATCATGAGGGTAACTAGCACGTTCACTACAATAGTGAAAATAACGTTGGTGCCATCAAAAGCGAGGATCTTCGAGTTGCTCCAACCATGAGTGCCAGATTTGTACTCAACTATTGCATCTGTCACTAGTGAAAACGATAGTGAGCGCTTTAGTAATGGACTGTGTCAAATATCGCACCTATGAAGACCAAGAAGCAAAGCACTGGTAGGACGATAGACCAGAATTTCCTGTTGAAGACTATATAGCAGCGGTAAATCTAAAAGCGACCATCTGATATGTCTCAAACTGGCATCGGTCAATTAATAGAAATAACCCACAATGAGAGCATCAGCAAGAATATTAGCAACTATTTGGGTGCTGTCCCCCACGAGTATGTACCAATATCCATGATGGTTTTCGAAGTACACGAGGGGTCCCCCGTAGTCATTTCGATGAATAATCCAAGTCATTTGCCCTAGTAATGTCCAGAAGGCAAAGGTGACAGTATTCAAGAGTAAAAGTACCACCCCATAAGCTATGTAGCATAACCGTTGAGTTCGTGTAATCCTTTTATTCATAAGTAGTAGATAAATAGAGACAAAGGCAATGAGGACATAAATGCCTTGATATTCCCGTAAGCCTTTTTCTGTACCTTCTTTAAAGACCAACTCACCATATAGAATTGCTGAAAGGACGATTCCGACGTAGAAGCCGGACTCCAGCTCAACATCTACGGCTGAACTAATATCAGCCATGCGCTGACAAGATAAAGAGAGGCACTGGTGGGTACCGTAGGCTCGTTTAGTGCAGTATCGGAGCAGCCAATTATATATACGGTTGCATGGGCTGATAAGAAATCCTAAAGAATGATCCATCAAACATTTGGAACGTGATGACCTGTGACGGTTAAGTGACGAGATCAAACAACAAAATGACAGACACGATGTGGGATTGCAAAAAGAACTACTGTAGCACACACAAAGTAGACAGGTATTTATACGAAAATCTAATCTCCTCCAAGCCCACCATCCACATGCATACAGATCAGAAATAATATAACTACGCCAGGGGAAATATGAAATGATGAAGTACGCCCGCTGCCCTATATGAAATGGCACGGCGGGGCGTGACCACTCTCGACGCGGCGGAGTTGTGACGAATAACGCTGCGCCATCACATGACCAGTGTGATTTGATGGATTTGTGATGCCCTGTAGTGCTGTCAATGTGCCATGATATGAGCTACTGGCGCGCTTGCAGCATTTTCAATGCCCCCCTGTAAATCTCGTGACAACTGCTCGCATCTGAAACAGATTGCTACATTTACTATTTTCAAAGTTGGCTTCACTGCAGTAGTTCGTCATCACCTATCCGAACTCCACTCGCCTTAACTGATAAACTAAGGGCTGCAGTGCTGCGGTATAAAGTGTTGAGCCGGACAACAGACATACCACAATCGATCTATCATAAGCCGCACGTAACTGTCAATCGTAGGTCATGCACCGACAAAAGCCGGGGCCTGAGTAAAGCAATGGGATGTATACCACTGGGTGCAGCTCGGGCCTGTGGCGCGCATATGCTCTATAGTGACACTATTTATGACACTGGCACCAAATATATATTTATATCAATCACTATGATGGGTATCGAGAAGCCCGACAAATGATACTGATATATATATCACCAGGGTCCTGCATACGTCTTGTCTTGCGTATATCTCAGGACACTTGAGAGCTTGAGTCATGGTCAACATATTGCATGGCTAAGCAATCATTATTTGATGAATGTTTTTCTGACAATTACTTTAGCGGGTCATCAAATACCCAAATTATTCATCAATTCCTGCCTTCCAGTGACATTGCATATTTGCCCTATATCAAAGCCATTGGAGCTCTAATTCCAGCGGATTATTGATTCTCTTCAAGTCTTTTAGACGGCGCATGTATTGGGAACGCCATAGTGTTTTGACTGTATTTCCAAGCAAAGCAAATCAGCCGCGCGCAAGATAGATACATAAAAGTAACTACATCACCCCCTCCAACAGGTGGTCTCAGACCACTTTGAGTTTGGATTCCTAGGGGAGTAGATTGAGGAACGGATCTGGTGATTAGGGTATTAGGATAGTTTGGTGTGGTCCATGCTGTGCCCATTGCAAACCGAAGGACAATTAATTGAGGTGAGATGCCCTATTTTACGTAATGCTTCAGAATGATATGAAGCAATATCATCGCATAGGTTGGTTACCAAAGTGATCGCCCATATACTTGCAAAGCCAAGGTATATAAGACTCCCGTCCCATATTCTATCGACAAGTAATAGAATTACCCCAATGATAGAAGATATTGCAGAAGATTCAGCAAAGATGATGATGATTTTTCTGTAGGTTTTTCGATAAATCGTTCTTCTTTGGGCCAGCGCCAGTTTCACGCAAATGAGTATTGTTAGCACAACGTTTAAGCCTATCGTCATTACCATGGAGGAAACGACCAAGTTGATAGTTTCTTTATCGTAAACGTGGCCTTCATTACTGATAAAGGCGATACCTGTATAATAAAGCAATAAAATTCATCAGTCAATCCAGGTTTTGCTCGTTTGAGCCTGAGAACATTGTACGGACATGCGAAAGCCAGTAAACACAACCCAGATATAATTGCCATCCAGTAACGTTTATTAAAAATAATATAGCATCGATATATCTTCAACGAGGTTTCAGAAGCGTTTCACAGCTTTGAGATAAATTACTTACCAGTAATGCGTCAGCGACGATATTAGCCACTGTTTGGGTATAATCTCCAAGAATAACATACCAACCTGAGATATTACGAAGAAATGATGCAGCATCATCTCTATGGTTGATCCATGCTGTTTGATATTGGAATGTCCAACAGGCAAATGTGGTAGTATTCAGGGCAAGAAGGACTCCGCTATATGTCAAGTAGAAAATTTGTCGATAGCGGGAGATCTTGTCATTTTTACACAAGAAATGGGCGGAGAGGTACACCAGAACCAAATAGAGCCCTAAAAACATACTGTCTAATCTAACTTATAGGCGAAGATACGCGAATCCAATAATCACCATACAATATGCAAGATGTTATCATCAACACATAGAGACTGACTTCTTGGGGGCGGTCAAAAAGATCCCTCATGGAAGAAACAAATGTAAGTGGTAGGCACTATGCACTGGCATGGAGCTTTCGAGCAGGTCACACGCAGCCAGTTCAGAGCAGAGCATATATAAGGTTGAGCAGTCCGACTCCAGGGGCATCAAACCAGCTCATCAATTGATTATCTCGGGTCTCAATTTGGCCCTCAATGTCATTTCAAGGTGCCTGACGCCATCTCTGCACTACCATGATGTATGACAGCACGCCTGTATATGCATAACTTCATCATGAGGCAACCAATCGTGTTTCGCTATGCTGTGTTTTGACTTGGGCTGAGTCTTGACTTATGTGAGGCAATCAATACTGAATTCCTTGTTGATGACGGTCGATAAGAATTATCATGGCCGGCTGATATAACACTGATGCATCATGTCGTCGGAGAATGATTACAAATGTCGATTTCATGGACGTTATCTAGCTAAGTTTGCTCATATTTATGTCAATAGAAGTCTAAAGGCCAGATAGATTACCATACTAAATGGAAGCATCGTAGCCGCTAGCTAGAGTCTTTGGTGGGCACCGGTAAGTCGTAAATCCTGACTGAGTCGAGTAAGTCCGAGATGCATTTAAGTTGTATTCCATCAAGCGAAAGAGCAACAGAAAAGACCAAGCCATCATGGCCACGAAGTAGATCTACTATACGTGTAGTCATTTCACGTCCCAGAGCCAAATTTCCTTGTTTTTGGAACATGATATACGTGTTTCCCGCTACTAGTAACCTAATTGGCACTAGAAGGTACACCTAAACCAGCACACTGTGATGGGCCGGGCAGCAGAGTTGATTAATAGAAACTCTGGTTATTCCGTGCCGAGAAATAAGTGATGTGCTCCCGCCCTTGGAATTAAATTACATATCGATGAACGGGATCTGAGAATTCATGGCAAGTTCAAAGATAGGAACTCGATCTTGAACTTGAAGAAATCAAGTTCTTTGTCCACGCGCCCAAGAGGTATGGCAGGCGCACAAGAAAGCCAGTAAATGTGCGAAAGCGCGAAGTGCTTGCCGAACGCGCCCGCGCACCTTGCCCCATCTAGCTTCCCGGACCAGTCCTGGCCCCGTTCTGTGCGAGGTGTTGTACCAATGTCCATATGCCCTCAAATTTATTTGCGGCTACACAAAATGTATGGGTTGTTTGCGGCGAAAGGTGCTTCATTTTGATGCATTACAATAGCCAAGAAAATAGTTGAAAAAGTATGAGAGTGCTATGTTCAGTCCAATGTAATGACAGGATGGGGAAATTAGTGGAGAATTAGTACAAATGAGCAAAGGAGCAGTGGATGGGTATAAAATGAAGCAAAAGTCTGTCCGTTAGAGGCAGGCAGAGGGAAAGGAGTAAATCTGCCTGCCTCTGGTCGCGCGTGCACAAAGGCACTACTTAACGCCATCGTCTTGTCTCTTCCAGCGGAAAGTGTCGTAATGAAGCCGTGATAAATGTCACAATGGCAATGTACGTTATGTGACCAAAGACCGGTTCACCGGCCCGGTTAGTCTGCTTGGACTGACATTTGCAGAACTCGGAGACGCCAAATCAACAGCTGGTTATATTTCGTACTTTCTCTGCGCTGCCTCGTGGATTATTATCACAATGCCAAAGTTGAACTTCACAACTGACGAAGCCACGTTGCTCAAAGCTTATAAGATTTCTACCCTCAATCCAACGTACGCCCAGCATCTCTTTAAGGGGCGCCGGTTTAGTTGACTAGTTCCATGTTTATCAAGGCAATGGGAGGAAGTCGACCATGACTTGGAAGACTCTGTGGCTGGCGCTCTCGCTAGCTCAACCGTACACGGCGAAGGAGAGGGTGACCCTTTGGGCCTTGGGACTGTGATAGAGTAAACATTGGTTGTTACAATCACCTTTCCGAATTTGACGATGCTTTATTAGTGTGAAAGATATGGACATGGATACCCGTACGTATAATATGTTTTACCTGCTTCGAATGGGCTCGAATGGCATAATCAGGAGCTGCTGTCCTCATATCTTCGAAATCCTTCAATCCAAAGAACTTCCTTTCTGCTGTTCATCCAAACGCAAACTTTCAAGACTTGTCAACTGGAATATCCCATCTTCGCTCTTCTATTGATTCGCGATCTGAAGCAATTCGGGTATTGGTCGAAGATAATTTTGATCGTTTTGTAGCCGTCAAATCATCGACCGATGGCAAGCCAATCCCTCCCATCTCACTGGACTCTATACCTTAACAACGTTCTCCGTAGCCCTCTATCTAGAGATGAAAGACGGACTTTTGGCAGAATCAGCACAATATGCCTCTAAACCTCTTCGTGATCACCTCAAGCGTATGCTCCATTTCTCCGTTTTGTCTCCATTGCTTGATAATCATTTCATCAAAAAGAGGCCGCGGTGAAAGCCGACCAGGTTTTCCTACCTGTGCTTGAAAACTCCTCTAAAGCACAGAAACTTCGTACTACACTCGCTGTTTTCGAGCGTTCGAAATTCTTCTTCAATTTACCGGGATCCCTAGCAGAAGCCATTGAAGCTGTATGTCACTCTCTCCATTCAATTCTCTTTCATTTACTTGCCCGCCATAGGGGCGTTATGATGCTGCAATGCGTGACTATAATAAAGGAAAATTCATGCTAGAGTCGCGGCCAGGTCAGCTGTTGCCTGTACCGTCTCAGAAGGATGGAAAAACTCCAGCAGCCGCTCAACAGCAGCAAAAGCGAATTCTCGACAAGGTCTGGGCTTCTGTTGAAAAAGTCATGAGTGAAATGCGCAATGTACTTTCTGCAAGGCTACAAGAACCGGGAAGGAGTGTTGAAGACCAAGAAAAAACAATTGAGTAAGCTGCTTTTTCTGCTCGCCCACTCATTTGCTAACTTATGTATTGGGGAAAAAGGATTCTTCTGGATATGGGCGTATCCGAGGATCCAGTGTGGACCTATTTCGATAACCAACACAAGTATATTCTAGACCAAATGAAGAAAGTTTATGAGGTAGCGATGGTGAATGTTAAATGTGTGGATTAGCTTTAATTGTCTGTCTTAATTTGAATGCCACTGAGTAGTGCCCTATAGCCGTGGTAGAGAAGGTACCGTTAGATATCCCAACACAAGTTTTGGACGAGAGCTTGGGCGAACAACTTCGGCTGGGCATAGCAGCATTGGAAACGAAACAATCTGATTCTGTCATTGGTAAGTTATTTCCTATTAGACAATGCGGCCTGTATTGAGAGTACATAGCTCAAATGAATGGGCACGAGATTTGGAAAGCACTTTGGGACTTAACCAAAGCCGTTTCTGAGGTCATACTTACTACACTACCCAACTTTTGGAGAGTGGCTAGGAGCTACCTAGACGGCAAGTTTAAGAAGGTGACAATTCCTGTAAATAAGTCATAATATACCTGACTAATATATTTCCTCCCCGTCAAGGTTAATGCCTCCAATCGTCGGAGCCCCTCGCAATGTCGTACAATGGCGTCGGATATAGTGAAAGCATACATCTCCCATATATCAGAATTTTTCTTCCTCAGTGACATGGCCGTAATGACTTCCCCCACTTTCACCTCGTCAAAGCCATCTTTACCCCCTACAATTCCTATACATTCCAACTTTCTGGTGACGGGGCATTATTTGATGAAGATACTAGGTGAAATACAGGATGCTGTTAACGAGATAAACAACATAGATATAGCCTCTTCAGAGGTTGGAGAGGTGCTGAAGAACCTTCTGGAAAGTACGCGATGGAGATTCGTTGATATTTCCAGCAGGGCCTGGCTTCGTGGTGCGCTTCCTTTCCATTACTCAGGTTATACAATAACCTCAATATTAGCTTTACTGCCGTTTCACAGATGCGAAGATACTTCACCAGTTGGAGGCATGGACAGCTACCGCTTCAGATCCTGCATACACCGAGTATCTTAATCAGATCGAGGTCTTTCAACGCTATAATACCACTGTTACATTTAAATTATCGGGTGGAGTGGAGCTATCTTCCCAAGCTTCTTCAACACGCGCTCTCAGACAAAATACCGTCGCCCCAGCATTCATCAATAAAATTACCAGATCATTCCTCGATGCGCTGTATGCTGCTTTGGATGGAATGGTGAAACTCGCCGCAGGCAAAGACGGAACCTATCCGTTGACAATTACTACAGGGTCTGTGAAGAGCCACGATGTAGCTACACAAATTCACGGAATTAGTAAAACGGAGCTGTTGGATCTAAATGACGCAGTTCGTAGTCCTCTTTGAAATAAAGCAGGCACAATTTGACCATTCCCAGGACGTTCGGTTGCTTCTGGTCATATCGAATTTGACCTACATGCAAGCGACCTTGATCCCTAGCATGATCACTCAACTCGAGACTGCATTCGGAATATCCCTTCCTGAAGACAGAAACGTAAGTCGGTTGTCTCTACTCACCTTTTACTGCAATACTAAGTCCTTTTCTTGTAGAATCTAAATTCTGTCGTCCAATCTCTGGACGAAAAGCTCTTCAATGGATATGTTCAGCCTCGTGTTGATGTTGTGACGGCACATATACGACATGGTGTACTCGATGAGAAGATGGATTGGTATGATACCCCACCACCGACAGGTGAATTGCCTTTTCTTTGACTTGATGTTCCATGAGTATTAATATCTACTAAGAAATACGCCCGTACATGTATCAAGTTTTGGTGTTCATTGTCAGCGTACACGCACAAGTAACTGCTGCCGCCGATGGATTGCTGGAAAGGACATTAGCCGTACTCGTTGAAGCGCTAGCCGATGAAGCCCTTAGATGCTTCCGCCAAGTGAAGAAATTCGGCATGGGTGGCATGCTGAGGGTATGAATCTCAGACATTCGACGCATAAAGGAAACAGTAGTCCTGACGCAGCATCCTTGAAATAGGCAACACTCGAGATCGAATTTATGCACCAGACTTTGGGCCGCTATGTTACTCCACCAGCGGCTAAGACGCTGTCCGACTTATACAACAAAATATCTCAGGCATATTCCAGACGACAGGGCGATGAAAATTTACAACAGCAGCTGGATGGGGTGAAGAAAATATTGGCGGATACGCGTCGCTCAACGGGTGTCGATTTTCTTTGTTTCAGAACTAACAAGGAAAAAAAGTCCGGTAGCTCACGGCATAAAGAAAAGGAAGGCAGTCATAAATAGCCATTGGTGGCGCATTGTCTGTTATATTTCTTTTCGTGATTTGTATATTTTTTGAGGCCAGAAGCTTTGGTATATGTATGCAGTATAGTTCTAATTCATCGTTTTCAACCAGGGAAACTAAATGCGAAGTGACTTGGATCCTCATTACATTTACATTGGCATCAGCCTGACGCCATAGGCCTGTGTTCGACTCATCGAGCGAATTAAATGTATGTATATTACTCCGCTAATACTAGTAATCAATCGTTCTCGAAACGCAAAAATATCTGGGAGCAAAATGGCAATTGAAAATAGTGCCACATGAATGGTTCGCTCCACCTCACAACTTGAATAACCTAGTTGCTGTGGCCATCCGCTCACCACCATCCACTAAGCTTGCCCCGTTCCACCGAGACTTTAACGGTCGACGGGATGTATACGCCTAAGTAATCCGAACCATCCCGGGGCATGGCTTTAGAGGCAATTACTACGCGCGCTTTATTCCTTCTGAGTCGGTACTATGCCCATGCGACAACACCATCTTTCAATCGCGCAATCACATTATTGCTAACTACCCCCTTTACAATAGTCGACGACACCACATTGCTAAAGCATCTAGTGGCTTCTCCACCCCACTCATTCCAGGCACCCACAAAGGCCTTGTAGCACTAGCAAAATTTGTGTTGAGTTTGAATGCCTGGGAAAATTTCCCAGCCCCTCCCATCACCAAAAACTCTCTTATTGCCCCATCGTAACAAGACCATCCTTGTGCTTCCCTCCCTCCTCCCCCCTATTCTCCTTGACTCTGCTTGCGGCTCTTCCCTCCTCTCTCTGTTACTTACCTCAATATAATTGGCTGGACTTTTAGCCTGCTAGCCTATACATCACGATAACCCTTATGCCACTATACATCATGCTTCCTTATCCTTCCTAACTTACATTACAGCCTTGTTCCACTGTAGTTTGTTTTCATTTTATGATGCGGTATATAAATGTTAAATAAACAGATAAAAAAAATTAAAAAGGAAAGAAAGAAAAAGTACCACGTGACTGGTGGATGATCAATCATGCGTAAGCCTTGCTCTGTGATATTATTGACTTGAAGTTCTTGAAGCTTCAAGTTGATGACTATTGGGTCTATAATGCCAACTTGTAAATTGCTGCATTCAAATTGTCCCTCATGTAGACCTCATGTCTAGAATTACTTACTTCAAGTTCTTTGGCTCGGCCACTCAAGTCAATCAATGTCACTGACATGATAATGGGAATGTTCTGGCCCTCAATGTCTCAAGATCTTGAGCTTCTTAAGCCTTAATGCGGATAAGCATAGTATCTTGCTTGATTAATAACACAGACCGATACATACGTCTTCTGCTTACTTTTGCTTGATTCGGGCCGCTAGACCCGAACTTCAGCTTCATCAACCTCAGGTCGAATGCTGTGTCACTCTATCAGATCACCTTGATCTTCAGCCTGTGGTGGAGTGCCGCATTTCCGGTGGACACACGCTAAATTCGGTGAATCCTCAATTTCATCATTCCAAGGTCCATCATGATGATATATCAGCAGCTGTGTCACTCACCTGTAGGACAGTTACTATCAGTGGAAAGCACCGACCGTGACTATCCAAGGCCCAAACACCACGCTCCATGGGAAAGGGCGGGTATATCATTTGAAGATGTCGTCGCTATGGCCATCTGTTCTGGGCCATTCCGTGATCTCTATGCATATAGCTGCAGGGTGACTACAAAAAGTGCTTTGACACTTGGATTGTTCTTTGGGCTGGTTCACCCGACACCACTGGTATGGCGTCCTTTCATTCCTTAGACCTTCAATTCGAGGGTTCTATGTATATTGGAATAATACTCTCAGCCATCATTTATGGTGAACTTAACAATCGTCTTGTGAGACTCGGTCGAAATGCTAAATATGCCTTCCCTAGGAGTCTACCTTGCACTTTATTTTGTATCGGTCCGAGTGCTCCTAACTAGTGCTCAGACCACCCGGTCCAGAAGATTGTTCTATATCTCGTTTGGAGGGATCCTTGTTTTCCTTAATACTATCGTATTTGCAAGCATGCCGCTGCTGGGTCAGCTCATGTGGATTGTTCATCGAGACGAAGTCTATCCCTTGGTGTATTATGAGGAGCACAGCATTAAGGCGTGGTATGTGATTGCGAGCAGCTTGGCTCAGACAGTGGCGAATTTCCTCGCCGATGCTCTCCTGGTAAGTTTCTCCGCTTATCTCCCACTCTAACACGATACCTATCGTAAGGCATTTAGATTTATCGCTGCTATGTTGTATTTGAGTCACGTATCTGGATCATCCTTGTGCCCATACTGTGCTCGATTGCGTTCCTAGGTTAGTTCAGCTGATCAATAGCAGGCGATACTACTGAAAACGTCCGGCCTTCTAGTTTTATCAATTGCGGAAAATCTTATACCAGCGAACGAGCTACTCTTACTTTCGAGAGTCAGCCTGAGTGCTGCTGGCCTTACCATTGCCGTTAATGTCATGGTCACCGCGATGATATCCATTAAAATCTTCCTTGTAGCTCAACGTGCACGGAAGCACACCGACTTGTACATGACCCAGCCGTATACCAGCATAGTTGCTATACTCATTGAGTCTGCTGCACCATGGACCATAATTGGCATATTTGTGATTATTGTGGGAGCCATCAAGAACATTCAATGGGGCCTTGCTGTCTCTCTCGTTTGGCTGGGAATTGGGGTGCGTCTTTTAACGAATGTGCTGCGAACAATCACAAACTTATATAAAATAGGCCTTGACACCCCAGCTCATCATTCTCCGCATTGCAATGGGCGTTGCATGGAACAAGCGGACTTCACTTGAATTGTCTCAACTGGGTACAATTGCCTTTGCCCCCCGTCCATCCCCAGAGATACAGTGCTCAAGAAGGCCTAGAAGTCCTGCTCTAAGCGATCATCAGGATGTAGTATCAGTCTTCAGAACTCAGAACAGCCTTCGAGATATAGAAGCAGGCCTCCCTGAGAAAAGTCGAAGTTCATTGACTTCATCAATTGCCAGCGTTTAGCCGCGTTTTTCTTGTTGCCTCTAATGTATACTATTACGACGTTATGGACTGGAATTCAAATCACAAGTTGTACTTTTTCGTTGTTTTCTCATTTCACTCTACTTTCCTCTTGTTCCCATCGACACTGGTTGTTTGATCGGAACCGCTCCTTGGTAACACTAAATCATTACTCTTTTGTTCTAGCACGGCCTTGACAAAATCTTGAATCAAAATCAAATGGAAACCTAAACAGCATTATATCCTCCAATTTCTGTGATGAACCCAGCCCAGACCTTGTCTGATATCTATGGATATCAGCAATCAAGAGATATAATCATTATGAATTATATACATGTACAATTCATCATTGTCAAGGTACTTGCAGACAAAGAGCAGGAGGAATCCATGACACACCGCCTACGAAACTTATATAACTCCTTATCTGCATAAGTCGAATGATTCTCTACGTTTGATATACGGATTGAAAGGCACATGGTCTTAGAATGTACCTTGTATATGCGTGCAAAATAGCTATGTTACACATTGTTGTTTACTTTATGTGTTCTATGGTATCACGGTTTCAAATGGCGATAACAAAACAAGAATGACAATGAGCGTCCCGCGATATGGACGTTCCCATAGTCATGTCCCATTCCGGCGTGTATTCAACGATCTAAGGTTTGATGACAATTTTCACCGCCCCGCGACTGTTCATCTTATCGAGTGCACCCTGGTAGTCAGACAACGGGAAGGTATCCGTCACCTGGACAAAATTTTCATCACAGCTTTATCAGATGGAAATAATATGTACATACCATGCCTTTCAAGCGGATTTTTCCACTGTCGAGGTACGCTACGGCACGTGGGAAGCAGTAGGTTTGAGAGAACGAACCAATGATCTAGGATTGGATCGTTGTTGCGTAAATATTCTGAGCGGGAGTGTCGAGTAGTACGACATACCTTGATCTCATCCCCGAAGATCTTGGACGGTGGCCAATGAACCAGAGCAGAGTTTTCGTAGACACCGTAAATCATCAATGTTCCACCACGACGAACATAGTTGATGCTTTCATTAGCAAGTTTCTCGACACCGGTAGCTTCAACCTAGAAGTTATGTGAGTATATTTACTGTATGTGTAGAACGAATCAACGAAACTCACGACGACATCGAATCCGTAAGGGTTATCTGCCTTAAGCTTGTCCCACTGCGCCTGAGGATTTTGGCGATCTAGTTCGACGTACTCATCGGCACAGTCGAGGTCCTTGGCAAGATCCATCTTGACACCCTTATTGGCAGCAATCACCACTCGGGATGCGCCATTGAGTTTGAGTAGCTGCGCCAAAATAAGGCCAGTAGGGCCAGCACCCAGCAGAAGCACTGTGTAATGTGAGACAGAGAGGTCACGCAAATTAGCATTTTAAGGGACAGACCTTCAATGCCTACTGGCGGACTGAGCTTATCAAGACCGTGGATGGCGCATGCGGCAGGCTCAAGAAGAGTGGCCTCTTCATCAGAGATGTTCTTGATCTTATAAAGCTTATTTTGCTTGCTGTTTCTCGTCAGCATATTTTTGCACCGATTGGGGTTGAAACATACTATGTAATGTATTCGGCAAAACCACCATCGAGAGTTACGCCACGGCAGTCGAAGTTCTCGCAGAGCAATGTATTGCCACGACGACAAAAGAAGCAGTTTCCACACTGATAATGCGAGCAAATAATCCCTTGAGTAATGGTTTGCAATTGCGAAAAGAAAGAAAAAACATACGGAAATTCCTACATCAGCGACGCAGCGATCACCGATTTCAAACCCCTTGACGTTCTTGCCCATCTTAGTTACAACACCAACTGCCTCATGTCCCGGAATGAGCTAGCAAGAACAAACATATGTCAATGAGCGGATTTATGATAAAATCAAAAGCTGTATACAACTTACAGGGAATTTGGAGATGAATTCTCCATCGTGGATATGCCCATCCGTGCCGCATACACCTATGGAATTCGAGATGAATGCCTTACATTCACATGATCTCGATTTGCTTTCCGAACTCACCACACACAGTAACTGGGAGTGATCAGTGAGTTAGCAGCTAAGATAGATATAAGAATACATGTTGCATATACCTTTGAGCAAAACATCGTCATCTCCGACCTGAGGGACAGGAACTTGCCTGATTTCGAAATCTTTGGGCTGTATTTAACCCACGATGAGCTGCTGCCAGAGCCAACTTCAAAGGAACACAACTCACCTTGTGGTACCACAGAGCGCGCATCATATCGGAGGACATGTTGATCTGTGGCTGCTATAGACTAGGAAAAGCACTCAGAGGGTGTCGATGATGATAATTTGAAGAAGAAAGAAAAGTTACATACGACAAGCCACAAAACCTGATTTAAATTCCAAATGGGGGCCTTGTCGGACGGTGACGTCATGGGGGATCTGTTTTTCAGGGTTCTCGTGGGCGGACCGGCATCCCGGCTCTCTGAAGGCCGGCAGCTTCTCCTGCTTCGTCGCCAGCTGCTGGCTGTTTGCGTGGTAGAATTACGTCCTAATACACGCATGTATGATGCCAAACGATCCTTACTTGAATTGTTGCAAGTATAGCTTTGATCGAAACTTATCGTCTTCATTCAAACACCTATGCATCCGAGTCCAATAGCTTGTGCAGCTCGCATGCCAATGAAGTCTGGCCTCGAGAGTGCCATGAATTGTCGATAGCCTTAAGCTCCATCGAGCTTCATCCACCCCTCCGCGGTCTTGATAACCCTGGAAGAGAGCGCCATCACCAATAATTTTTACTTGTATTGACTTGTGGTCTTCTCAAGCGTCCAATGATCAGGCCAACTAGGATTTACTCCATTGGCAACTTCGACAGGGTAGACTGTAATCTTCGTGCTTGTTGTATTCACCCGCGGACAGGTCAGAATTGTTGGATGAATGAACGAATCATCATGGATCCAAGTTCATGCATGAATGAACTGGGCAGGCCACCACGTTCCAATTCAATGGAAGACTTACCCAATCCCTTCAGATGCACCCTAGAAAATGAACTCGGATAAAGGCAAAGGTATTAAGGCTCTGTATTATAAGGAGATAACAATATCTCTACGTAAGCCCATAGTGCACGATGATCGAAAATGATTATTAATAGTGTTCTGGAACGGCGGACATAAAAAGCTAGGCGCCAGACGGTGAAGAGTTCCTAAGGGCAAGGTGCTCGCCAGATGATCTGTCGACATCAATGAGGGTGTAGTTATATGGCTTGGATTCAATTGTGACTACAATGATGAAGATTGAATTGACGTGGCAAGATTAGTATCAGTGGTGGGAATACAAAGGCGGTATCAGAACTAAAATGTACTAATTGAGGACATTAGTTCTCGTTTATTAAAACATTGAGTGTGATCCATTGACATGCATACACTAACCCTTGCGGGCACCATCAATTAAATCAAATAACAAGTATGAACATAGCTGTAGCCTATACATGGTCACCAGAAAAACTCATTCCAATTCTGATGAAAGAGAAAAAGTGTGTATTGCAAAAGCACAAAACATCTCGATGAACGAGGAAAGGTATCAAAAAATAATCTGCAATAGAGAGTTGCAAAATACACAGCAGCAGACTAAGAGTAGTCTGAATCGAGTTTCGCAATTCAACGCTGAGGTGGGCAATCTTTCTCCCGAGGAAGGAGATCGCTTCTCAAAGTCAAAGTAAAAACGCGAGCTGCGAAGTGCACTCAAGGATGATCGAGCATCCTCGTGTGGGAAGACTCACAAGGAATCGACTTGAGTCGAGGATATACTGCGATCACCCTACTCCCGCGACGAATTCCAAGACACCATCACACATAGCCCTCCCTCTTTGAAACGAGATCTTTGGGCAACAGAGAATGATAGCGCCGACTTTCTGATACGTCGCTGCCCGGCAGTAAACCGAGAGTCCAGCTAGAACTTGTCCAGAGGGGAGCTAGAATGCTCAGACCTTAGCCCGCTCGCAAAAATCCAAGAGCGTCGAAGAGACGTCTTGCTGTCGGGAGCGAGCCTCGCAGCTTTCAGCCTGCTGTCGTGTGTTGTGGAAAGCAAGTGATTTTTTTTTTTCCCGCCTAGGGTGATTGTTTGTGTTTGTACATGTTTGGCTTCTCCTTTACAGACACCGATGCTAGTCAACACTCTGTTCACCAATCCATCAGGATCATCACAATCACATTCCCTTGGCTTGTATCTCCATGTTTCAAACGTACATCAGGCAATGCAAACGGTTTTGAGAGGTTCGCATTTGGGATGCACAATTTATAGAAACTTGAACAAGAAGTCATAAATAATTGTATGATGTGTGGTATTGGAATACATTGCACGCTAATCCATGATGCAAGGTATACTCAGGTCAAGATTTGACCGCTTAATACGTCTTTTTCTTTTCATCAACAGAAAGGCCACCTGTGTACAATCATGAGAATTTTGGTTGGTTGATGAACAAAGTTAATGTTAACTTACCGGGTCCGATGTTGACCAAGAGAATGAGGCCACCGACAATGGAAAGTGTTTGGAAGAAGTCATACCTAGCAAGTTGCTTAGAGCAAAGGACTTGAGTACTTCTAGAGAATATACGTACTTGAGGAAATCCCTCTGCGGGTGGGCAGAGTGAACAGACCACCAGTTGTTGGCCCAAACATTGAAAAGACTCAGGACGATGACCAGGAAAGAAGCCGACCACTTGGCTTTGAAGCCAACGGCGACCATGATACAAGCGGCAAGTCCGACAAGAGAAACAAAGACACGGAGCAGACTCCACTCGCCCTGAATGATGAAGCCAAGGAAAAGGAAAATAAGCAGGACACGACCTGCAAGAAGGAAGCTGGATGCAAATTGAGGCTGAGAAATCCATGCCATATGTCATGAGCGCAAAGAAATTTCTCACTATTTTCTCCGGTCATTCTCGCTGATGGAAGGCAAGCCGGCGAAGTTAGAGCGACGGTTGACCATTGTTTCAGAGAAGACCATGAAAAGGCCACCAATCACGCTGAGGTTGCGAAGGAAAAAGTTGAGATCGAAGATGAGACCATAGCCGAAACCTTGAATAATAACAACAGCGAGGAGACCAGCACAGGCGAATTCAGTGTAGCGTTTTGTCATTATGGCCCCAGAGGCGATCAGCATAGTCTATTGCATTAAAAAAAAAAAAAAAAAAAAAAATTCGTTGAGAAGGTTATACAACTAACTGTGCGAGAGAAAGACATACGGCGACGTTGAAGAGCAAGAAAATATTCGCAAAGAACTTCCAGAAGCTTCTATGTCTGTATTTTGGATTAAGTGGGTTGTACTTCGTCCTGAATAGCACATATAAAAAAAGGCATACCTGTTCAAGTACCATACTTGATCACCCCATTGGGTGATAATGCGTAACGAATCCTCCAAGAAAGTGACGATAATGAGGAAGCGCGCAATTGCCGGCAAGTGGGGCTTCAATGGTTGGGAGTAAATCTCCACATAATCCTCTATCTGTCTTCCGAAGGCACGAAGTTTCTCGAGGGGATCATCTGGGTTGGCAGCACGGTAGCCTGAAGAGGCGCGGGAGTTACTCAAGCCATGTGGGTCATAGCTGGCGCCCGAAGTGAAAGCTGAAGACGAAGATGGCCGAGCAATGTTAATGCGCGAAGACATTGCGAACTAGCGAAAGCGAAAGGAGGAAGATACGAGACACTGTCTGAAGGATTCAGTTGCAAAATGCGATGATACGTGGCGGGGCAGCGCCGGATTTCGAGTACCACGTGATATGATGTACCACACTGCACGTGATATGATGCTTGACATTTGCGGACTTGCTGCTTTGCTAGTATTGCTGCTTTCCCTACACTTCACGCGACTAATCATTTGACTATAAATCGACACGCTCTCGTCGAGACTGCCTCATGGTCAAAAGAAAAAGGACTGCCTCAGAAAGTGGAGAGGACGATTATAGTGATGATAGCGCATACTCTGAACCTGCTATAGCAAAGAGGAAACGCGCATCTGGTCGCGCTAGTAAATCGTCTGCCAGTGCAGCGAAACATAAGGCAACACGCAAAGCTACAGCTACCAACACAAACTTAGCAGATCCAAGTGTATCTAAAATGTTTGTTTTACACTCTGTCAGTCGACATATCTTAGCATCTCCCAAAGATATACAAGCAGCTCTTCTACACTGGTTTTCTGGCGTGCGCGATTCACGCGGTATGCCATGGCGCAAGAACTATAATCCTCATCTAAGCCCTGAAGAAAAGACTCAGAGAGCGTACGAGGTATACCTCATCCTTATACCCGCCGCCGAGTCTCTAATATTATGCTGACACTTGCCATAGGTCTGGATATCCGAAATCATGTTACAACAAACACAAGTAGCTACAGTTATTCCGTATTGGAACAAATGGATGGAAAGGTGCGTATAACACAGGTATACAGGTATTTGCTAGCGCCAACCCTTCTGGTAGATTTCCTACTATCCAGGACTTAGTGAGTTTCGTCTGTTGGTTCAGCGTTTTGAACCAAACTAATCGTATGTTCTGCATTTTCAGGCCATGTCAGATATCGAAGTAGTGAATTCGCTGTGGAAAGGTCTCGGATACTACTCGCGTGCGGCACGACTTCTTGCAGGAGCCCAAAAGGCTGTCAAGAACTTCAAAGGCCGGCTTCCTGCCAGTGCTAAGGACCTGGAAGAGCATATCCCAGGCATCGGTCGATATAGCGCCGGTGCTATTGCTTCTATAGCTTATGGCGAATGTGCCCCTGTAGTCAGTCGTATTCTAATACTAGAAGCAAAGTCAAATGCTGACTCGTCTGTACTTTGACTTCCTGGAACATACAGCTGGATGGGAACGTACACCGCCTCATGAGCCGAATGCTGGCTTTGCATGCACCCCCGCAAGCAAAACCAACTCTTGAAATCCTGTGGACAGCTGCCACTGACATGGTCTATGGGGTTCAAATTCCTGGAGATATTAATCAGGCTCTTATTGAGCTTGGTAGCACGGTGTGTAAAGTTCGCGAGCCTTCATGCAACGTCTGTCCGGTACAAAAGTGGTGTCGTGCATACCAGATAGCACATGTAAGTCAGGATAGTTTTCACCCATTTGTAGAACAAGGTGGATGATTGTCTCCTAACTGTATACTGTGCTGCTCTTTTTTTATAGTCGTCCGTGGAAACACGCGTAGAGGACATTGAGGAGCTCTGTTCTGTCTGTGAGCCCGTCACGACAGAAGAGGGTAGCGCAGAAGTGACTATTTATCCCATGAAGTCCGTCAAGAAAAAGGCACGCGAAGAACTTGATGTGGTCAATATTGTCGAATGGCGGTCTACAGAAGGCGAACGATGGTTCTTACTTGTGAAGCGGCCAGAAGGCGGTAGGTGGCCCCCGTTCTAATATATTATCCATGAGGGATCGATCGAAAGTAAATGATCTTCAGGGCTATTGGCCGGTCTTCATGAATTTCCGTCACGACCTAACGTGTTGGAGTCCGAAGTCGCCCCTCTACGAAACGTAGCTCATGACGTTCTCTCGGGCCTACTGGCTATTAAGCCAATCCTGGCGGGCGAGGAAGACATATTAGCCGAGGGCCCGAGAGCGTCGCAATCGTCGGTGATTATAAAGCATGTAAAACCCGCCGGTGATGTGCTGCATATTTTCTCGCATATCCGCAAAACATATCGCGCGCAGTGGGTCCTTTTGGAAGGCGGAACAGAGCCGCCAGTTTTACTTATGTCCGACACAAAATCCGAAGCACATCAAACGAAAAGTATCGAAAGATGGAACAAAAAAGACAAAAGAAAACAGAGTCAGCATGTTATAGAACTCGACAGCGATGGTGAAATGGTTAAGACCAGCACTGGCAAACCGTCTACCTCGAATGCTAGATGGATCCAAATCGAACACGTTTCCAAATCCAAGTGCGTAGCTCGTGGCTTTTGAATGGGCGTGCACGTAAGGCTTGAAACTAATATCACATATTACAGTATCAGTACAGGCATGACCAAAGTATGGGCTCAAACGGAGGCGTTATGGTCTAACAAAGTGAACCAACAGCCGGTGCGCAAGAACAAGGCCCGGAAGGCATAGACACCCCGGACCGCCGCTAGTAGCCGGTACGAAGATGACATTACATGTATGAACATCTCTACGTCTCACCAGTTCTCGTAACATGTCTTGAATATAATCAACCGTCGTGATGTATGGCTTCTCTCTTTATGAAGATTGTACCTATGCCGTGTTAGAACGTGTCTTGTTTGCCCACATGCACCCATGGGAATCCCTTATACATCTAGCACAGCCGCCCTAATCACCGCAAACTGCGATTGTATTGAAGTCTATCAACAGCCATGTGTCCCGTCTGATTCGATCGAGAACTTCATGGGTAGACCAAAGCTCGTTGATGTTTTCATCGAGGATTCGGGGTCCTCAATGGACTCGGTTCTGTTTTCTAGAGGCTAATGTACCCGCCTCCAAAATGAACCAAGCTCAGCGGCGTCTGAAGAAAAGTTTCGGGCAGCATTTTCAGTCTCCGCTGTATTCATAGTCCGCTTTGCTTATCCAATCTGGCTCTCGCGCCGACGGTTCAGTTGGCTGCACTTGACCGTTCTTGGCTTGGGTTAACTTAAGTTACTGTTTGCGAGTCTTTTCCAGTTGTATAGGTTGGCGTTGCATACGGAAACATTAATCAACACCAAGGGTGCACATGCAGTCACATACGGATTCTGGCGAGTTTCTCTAGTTAGTCTCTGCCTCAATTGTGGCTATTACAGAAAGCAGCCACCGGCATAACTTCTCTGACTGACAGTGTTATGTGTCGTTGTGTGATCATCACCCGGCCCCAGTGCTGTTCTCAACTTACCCAAGTCTGCAACTCAGAATGAGATACGCGAACGTCATAGAGCATTGTCTGTGATATTCCATCCAGATAAGCAACATGCCGACACCAGCGAAGAGGTGAAGGAGACCGCGGCAAAAAGATTCTTAGAAATTCAAAAAGCGTATGAAAGTGAGTTGGCTAGTGTCACAAGGGAATACAGCTTTGTACTCATATTGTATAGCATTATCCGATCCATTTCTTCGGTGAGTACTGCTTCATTGCTCCTATTGAATGTGATGTTTGATCATCCTTCGTCCGTAGAACAGTATACGATTTGCTAGGTCACTTATATTGATTCAATAATGCTCAGCATTGCTCACGGCACTACAGGCGCAGAAGGTCTGGAAATTAAGTGGTCTCCCGAGTACAGGAACCTGCCTCCCGACGAGGTATGTGTAGCCCTATTGCAACTCTCTTAACGACTCATAACTGGAAATGTCTTAGTTGCGTGATAGAATCCTCCATGTGAAACACGAGCGGGATCGTACAAGACTCGAGAGCCTCATCAATCCTCGAGGTCGCCTGACATTTGGCATCGATGCAAGCCCTCTGTTCTCGCGCGAAGACTACTGGCAACGCCAGTCATTACTGAAGAGAATTCGTTCTGTGGGCGTGCCTGCTTTTGGGATCTTGCATTCCATTGAGGTATTGTTATTCTACGAAAGTTAGTGCTGGCTTCGGCGCTCACAAACATCAGAGACGAGTGAACAACAATACAACAATCAGCGTCAATGCACGCATGAATCATGATATTACGCGAACGCGAGCACCCCTGGGAAACGTTTTTGGTGTTATCAGACACGCATATTCTCCGAACTGGAGTTTTGAGGTCGGATATTCATTTATTATCTTTTATCATTGTCCAGGATTAACTGTGCCGTCTGTTTTAGGGTTCCTATGGCTTGTTTCGTCCATTGTATGCTGGGGCCAAGGCAACGTACGAGGATGCAAACAACACAGTTTCCATTTCGACCCGTGTCTCCCCTTCATCGCTTCTATCTGCACCACCGTTAACCGTGAGCGTTGCTCGTAAGCTCTATCCCACCTCCGCTACACAGGGTGTCATGGAACTACGCATGGGCCCATCTACGCCCGTATTTATATTTAACATCGTTGTTCCCAAACCATTCGACTGGACTGAGGAGTCCTATGAACCTCCAGAAGACACTGATATCTTGCCCAAGCCAGCCAGTATCTCTGGTCTCACTCGTGGAGCGTATCATTATTCATATGGTGCTTCAGTGGCTGGTGTTGCGTCTGCGCTACAAGCTGAAGTAGGTCTGACCTTTGCGGAACTTAAGTTACGTTTCACTGCAGGCATGCAACTCACTTTAGCTGGATTGCAATGGCTTATGTCATGGACATGGCAACCTTCAGAATCGAGTGTGATAGGAGCCAATGTGAGCGTCAGTGTCGAAGGTGTAATATTACGATTGGAATTAGGGGTGTTGAGGCAGAGGTTAATGGTACCAATTGCTCTCTCTCCTCATAACGACCATTCACTAGCGCTTTACGCGACTGTAACACCGACGGTACTGCTTGTTCTTGGCTATCACTTTGTTATGAAGCCAAGGCGACGGATACAACGAGTTGCGTGAGTAGTATTGAATCTTTCTTTTATCGAGTAATCCTGACTCCAAGAAAATGGCGGAGACAGGTTTTACCGCGCTATGAGAAAGGCTTTACGCGAAGAGAAGCAAGACATCCACCGTGGAAGCGAAGAGACCACGAGTTTGCTTCGAGGAACAGCCCAAAAACATGCTGAAGCCGAGCGGAGAATACAAGGTAAAGACTGAAATGAAGGATCCAGATCGTGCAGTCTGGAACAAGAGCCCCAATTGTTCCGTTACTCCCTTCGAGGGACTGGACTTCGATCTTTTCTGATTCTGTTCCTTTACGCTATAGGTCTAGTCATCACGGAAGCATTCTATGGACCTAGCGAAGATCTAGAAGAGGCACGAGCACTAGCAGTAGATGTTACTGTAGCTCTACAAGCTTTGGTACAGGACAGCCGATTGTACATTCCTGGGTATAAGACGAAGGTAGTGTGCCTGGGCTGTGCTGTCAATGTTGACTTGACCTGGGTTGACGATGGCATCGGCCACGTTTCTGCGTGCATTGCCTTCCCGTTTTTTTATTCTAGGCCAACATGCAAGGCTTTTACGATCCGGCGCCGGGTGTTCCCAAGCGACTGAGGGTACGTTACTTATTCAGAGGACGAGAGCATTATGGTGAAGTGCTCGATGAGCGGCCGGTAGTATTACCTTTACAAGGTGCGTTTTTTTTTGTCACTCGTGAAAATAAAATAAAACTATCATATTGAGTTGATCACCTATTTCTGGTTTTGGTATTTCATTTTTGGTAGAACATCTTGTCGCTTGATGCAAGTTATACAAGAGAAGATATGGAAATTAAATGATTTACCCAACATGACTAAGTAACCATACCTCCTGCCCCTCTTTATTTATTGTAAAACGACATGGCCTCTACCGGTGACATTGTGGTCATCTGTCTGAAAATTTTCCGAAACTACACCGAGGGAGCTCAGCTCGATTGACAACGTCAGTTTAGCGGTAGCAAAAGGTCAAATCACAACGAGGGTTCCAGTTTAGACTTGGCGTGATACTATATCCCAGGATGATTATACATCTTATCTTATCCCATCTCTTTTGTTGGGTGCCGTTTCTTTTCTTGCCTGCCTGGGCTACGTATACCGTTCCTTTGTGATATGCGGCCGACTTCGGACGGGGCCCTTCTTTCGATAGCTCGTTTCGCACGATACGAGTATATAAAGCTCACCATCGGCAAAGTGACCTTTGTTTTGGGTCTCGGTGCCGCCGATAGCATTTGTGCAACCTGGGTAATAGAGGATCTTTTTATCTCACTGGACTTTGTTCAGGCGGTTGGGCTGGTTACCAGCTCAATAATTTTATGGAAACCGGTTCGCCTTGCATAGGGCTTACGAGCCCACTTGTGGTTTGTGGCCTGATGAGGCTGTGCGTGTCCGAATAAGGATAGTGGCTAAATATATACGGCATGCTAAATAAATACATTCTGAGTTTGGACAGAGTTTATGATTTTTGTTGTTGGGTTGATTGCATGCTTCTTTAATTATCGGCGTCGGTCGTTCCCGCCCCCGGTGACCAAGTCCGCGGCCGAGGTGGCCCTGAGGCCTGAGCGATGACATGTACACAACAGTTGAACACAACAATCCACATAAGGGAGTCTAATTGGATACGTCGGGGCTGATTACGCTACTAGTAATACTAATGTCTTGACGCTGATTGTCTCGTAAGCTTGCGGTCTTCTCGTTTAAGCTCAGGTTTGTATTATCCCAGTCTTCCGCACTTTCCTTTTTCAGCAGGATTCGTTAGTGGCGTTCCCATTACTAGCAGCTGCTCTAGTACTATTATCAATACAATATGATATTATTTCTTTCCAGACTCGGATAGTGCTAAAAGACTAAGGTAATGGGATGATTGAGGATGCACAACTTTCCTTATGCAGGCGGTGGCAGCGGCGGCGACTCGGAAGCACCCTGAATTTAACATCGATTACGACCGTATAAAATACCTGTTGAGCCTTGGTTATCTCACCCGGATGTGGAATATGGGACTTTGAGTCGTCCAAAAGGCTGGATACAATCAAACCGGCGCCAAAAAGAGGGTACTAGTTGGAGCAGCGCATCCGCCGGTTCCGTAATTTTTGCGACACAGTTACGACTATGTCATCAACTATGCTCGGCTCTCGCTAAAACAATGTGGTGATCCACTTGTAGTTATTCATGCAACTAGGCGAACAAAGCAACACTATGAGAATCCAATATTGGTCTGATGTCCAAGCAAGTACTGTCTACCTAATAAATCATACATCCACTGTAACGCTTGGTCTGCTCTGTTTGTATCGAAACATTAACCAAGAGATTGTCTGTGGTAACCGGTACGTCATCTCGCCTGTCAGTGTGTGAAACTGGTATCATGATCAAAACAGTATGTCCCCATTTATTTTTGTCTCCTCATCTTCAGCTTTCTCATCACTTATCTGTCCATCTATCATGCAACGCATAATATATTTGAAACAGACAGACTTACGAAATTCACGAAGTGATTTTTGATCGTGCGAAGCTCTATCACATCAGAGCCGTGCGCGGTAGCTTTTGTTTGCTATCTTTTTTCCTGTTGATGCATCATCGCGCTACCATGGCAGACTATGTTAAATACGGAATGATGAGGATATTTTTCAGGTTCCAGGGCGCCTCCTACGACCGTGCTGCACAAATAACCACATGGAATTCATTCAAGAGCGTGTACCCATGGGCCCTTGAATTTAAAATGGTACACATACAGGGAAAGTGCGTTGATTTCATTTACCTTCTACCCTCCTGGAAGCAGTGATCAAGCAACGAGTAGAGGCCTTACATAAGTGTCAGACCCATCTGAGTGTCTGTTTTGCGCCTAGCCCGAAAATAGAAATCAATCAGCAGCTGTACTGTGATACTGCGCGTCTTGCGTGACACTGCCTTGTGGCTAGTCCGTGATTTGAGGACGAGAGAAGGCGTACCCGAGCTGCCTATGGCTTCTCGCATGTGACCCACACTCGGCAGGCTACACTCGGCAGGTCTTCTGGTCAACTTCAAGGTCCTCGATCTATCCCTCGCCATCGATTGTTTGCATGCGCATTAAGGAAAACGCTTGAATGTTGTCCTAATTTCGAGTGTGCACACTCACCCTTCACTTCTTTACTCCCCCCATCTTGGGTCATTTCCACATCTTGTTAAATGCTCGCATCTGTCACAAGGTTAACTATGTTTTACCAAAATCTCAGCTAGATCGATAGATGTATCAAGATGGTTTGCTTATCCCGCTTAGAGTGATAAACCGTGTCATAATTGTGATGCATCTGTCGTAGCCTATACATATCCACTGATCTGTTTGCAACCCCCGGGCCCAATGATTTTCGGCGGGCCGCTCCAACCTCGTCCCGGTCGGCTCGTCAATGTATTTTGCATATTTATTTTTAATTAGACATCGCTATAGGAAAGCTCGGCTACCACGCTTCCCAAAAAAAAAAAAAGTGACGCTACAACAAGCTTGAAGTTGAACCCTAAGAAAAGGAGAGAGAAAAAAAAAACTCAACTGGCAGTGGAAGGATGATTCCCTCTCTCTATCACCCTCCTTTTTTCTACAACCAAAAAGAGATATGACGAAGATCGGGCGTGGATTCGGAAGCGTTGTACCGCGCAAATCAGAGTTGCGATAAATAAAGTCGCATTGTTCCATCTTCTACTTTGCAAGTCTAGAAGCGCACTAATGCGGTCCAGTTCGGATGCCAATTGTAATGTCTGATCATCTTCATTCGGGACTCACGGTCATGACTGCCCCGGATGCGCTTGAACTCTCAGAGCTGTCCTGATTCTATCGGGGGTTATTGCCTATGAGTGTCTGGTCCCGGCGACGGCGGCATCGATGGATGGATGACGATGATGACGATAAGGACGGTAGATGACGACATTGCTCCACTGGTAACTTCCAGTGTACTAGACCCACTTGTGGTGCGAACGAAGCTTTGCTACTTCAAGTTGCACGATGGCCAGAGTAACTCCATCTCCCGAGATGGCTGTGCAGTAGCGAAGATGCTTAGGCGACTCGGCGGAGTTCATTTGGGCGCCAGTCCCACAAGCGCGTGCTTTTGACCGGGAGCAGAATTTGAATTGAGAGGGAGATAGATAGAGGCTTGATTTGAATGGAAGCTTTCAATTAAGCTTCACGTTAAAGTTTCTTGCGCTCTTGCTCAGTCTTTTCCGGAACCATCTGATTAGAAAAATTTAGGGAAGGAACGAAATGCAGCAGCCTCGGAAACTTGAACTGGTCATACCATCGCTTGCCCGACCGACATTCCCAGTGTCTTCTCTTCCCCTTTGTTCTTTTACGTGCTTTCCTTGAGTCCCGTATAAGCGTCAAGGTCCAACTTCAAGTACCCTGCAGATAGGGACACATCCAATGCAATGGTGGCGATAGACGCCGCTTCCCTAAGTTAATTATTCCTCACAACCCTTGAATTGCAGCGACGGCTAGGGCCGGGCCGCCGCCTGAATGAGTTCTTTCCACGACAGCGAAAAGTATCCAGGACGAAGACAACGGGCGCTTTTTTGGCCTTTGCCGATCGTCGGAAAGGATAGGAATACAGAGAAGGATTGTGTAAGCACGTCGATAAAAGATTTGCGATTGCTTTGTTTGCTTACATCCACCGCAGCTCAGGCCACCAGAAGTCCTCCGCTCCCTTGATGGACTGGATATTTGTAGCAAGCGCAGGCTTTCGGGTAACAAAAAGGCCGGGGGCTATCCCTTCACATATGACCTAGTCTGGGATCGGAGTAGTGCGTAAGTTGATAGTCAAAATAGGCGACGAACGACACATAAGGTTTGTCTGCTGCCTTCTTTGGCATGATCCGGAGGTCACGAACCTAATCTAGCATGGACCCAAGTCGGCTCGCTAATAGTCGCTATACGACCACAGCTGTGCACAATGACTGGATAAACGACGGCAGCTACTGTAACTCGAGTGGTATAATGACTCACGTGCGCGTATACAGAAAAAGCTTATTCCTAACCTGTTAACACCGCACTAAGGTTGTATACGCGAATATAATGTATGTGTGTCGTGTACATGTGTGCTTTTGCCAGCCTAATAGCTTTTTTTCTTAACCCTTTTCACGCATGAACTGTATTTCACTTCGCGACAATAATATCACGCTTTGCTAATGACACCGCTCATTACGTCCTCGCTCTTGTTTCCATATTTCATCATTTCTTTGCCTGGGCGGTGCGGGCCGGTGTCTCCCGTCATGGATCCACATGCTTTTTTAGTGGGCTTGCCGGAGGGTGCCATAAGGCCTGCACAAGGACTTGAATAGCCTGTGTACATGAATACTGATGCTCAGGCAAATGGTGCGCGTGCATTGTAACATATATTTATCTTTGTATTCAGTCCAGTTTACAAGTGGGGTTGTCTCGGGAAAGTTTATATGTGTGGCGGCGCTTCTTTGGAGCGGTCTAGAATGGCCTGAAGAGAGAGAGAGACTAGCGAGGATATCAGTGGCTGGCACAGCCAAACAGGTGGGGCGAGTCGATTCCCTTTTCATCCATGCTGGGGCATTTTCCAATCGGCCAAGTCGGATAAGGCCACAGGAACTCCTTCGTTTCGTAAGGACGCAAAAGCTGCTAGGCGGACCGTGTAGCAAGGGCATACGGGCAACACATCAGCTTCATTCCATGCGTCTTGTTTTGAGTGGGGCTCAATAATAATGTCGTTAGTGGAGTGCCTCACATCACCAAGGAGATCACGAGAAGCGAGCCATTTGGGTTTTTACAGTTCCCTACATTCTGCAGCCTGAAATCCCTCTGGTTCGCTCCGAGGACAGGGATAGAGGGGAGCTTGGCCATGCAGTTGTTGTCTCCCCCTTGCGCACATATTGAGTACATTAACCCAGGTCTTCTGAGTCAGATTGGTTGTTGATAAGGGTGCCGCGGAGCCAAAGGTGCCGGGGCTGCCGGAGGCAAATCTTTCCCAGCCGAGACTTGATCTTAAAAGACCGGCGGTGAGTGGATGGAATCCAATAGGCAAATTATTACAGAGGTGGTGGCGCGATTAAGCGTCGTGCACAGACTGCGGCTGTGTGGCGTCTAACTTTAGCTTGGGCTTCTCTAATCTTCTGGGCCAATGTCGGACAAGGCTGGGGAGCAGCCTCTCTTCCGCCGTGAAGTTGATCTTTAGGCCCCTCCTTCGCCATCTTGAGTTCATTTCAGTTCGATTCGAGATGAAAACACGCCAGTAACAGTCCGTCAACTGGCTCGTCCCTCGAGATGATGTGATGATGATGATCCCATTCAATTCCAACAAGAAGAGCCCCTTCTCAGTCTCAAACAAAAAAAAAAAAAAAAAAAAAAAAAATGCACGAAATTGTGTGAGAAAGATGGTCCCGCCACTCTTTTGGTTCTCTCATCCTTCCTCGCTCCTTCTATCCATCCGATGAGATCCTTGCCGCAATAGTTATAAACCTCGGAGGCCTCATATCCATCCCGCCTTCTTCCTTAAGTGCCATCCCTCTCTCCGGGCCCCTCCTCTCTCACGGCTGACACTCTGCACTGCAGTCTTCTTTCATATCATCTGTAAATAAGTACTTCAAACACACACTCTCTCTCTTGGCCCACATACATTTCGCACTACGATTTGTGCAATGCAGCGACCCACATTGCAGAATGCAAAAATGTGCACGACGCACGACGCCATGCTCATTTGCTGGGCTGTCATCCGTGGCTTACTGCCGTTGATTGGTAGGCGTCTTGACTCCGAAGTACGTCCGTTTCTTCCGCGCGCTGCGTCGGCGCGCGGTCGCTGAGCGCTTTCGGTGGCTGATTGGTGGCGGTGGCGCTGTTATCTTTTTGGTGTTTATTCTTCACAGGAGCGCCGACACCTCCGTTCGGGAGATATCTTCGTCTGGGAAGAACGAGCTGGCCCCGAGGACGGTGTCAAAGACCTTGAAGCGCCTGGAATTGAACGATGGTAAGTATTCATATTTGGCAATGATTGCGCATACATTACTATGTTCTCATCTCATCATCTTGTTTGCAGGACAGATGGAATGAGCTGGGGGCCTAGCCGGGTCCGCAATGTGAGTGTTCATGTGATGGCTCGTCGCTTACTCGCATTGCTTTTTCTTCTCCTGTTTGTGATGAATACACATTGATGCTGATAAATGCTCGTTACAGGAATTTCTATTTTATCACCAAAAGTCGATCACGACACGTGAGGAATATCGGTCTTGTTTGACACCATATGCTCCCATGACTTCGTGAGTAGTCTTCTGCAGTCTGCTCATGCTTCCGATTACTTCTAGCTTACTGATCATATATGTCTCTGTGTAGTGTGTATGCCAACAGAGATCCACGCATGCCTGACCCCAAAGATCGTCTTGTGAAGCAATCCTACAGTGTGAAGGTGCATTTGCCAAATGTAAACAATGGCGAAGAGCGCAAGTGGCACATCAGTCAGTATTCTTTCGTTTTGTGTCTAGTAAATTTCTGACATGTCACGCATTGATTGCTTCCTCTGTAAATAGCCGCATATTTCACGCACGCTACGCTTGATGACCTGCGCAATGTCCAAGTCATTACCGAAATTGGTGATCAAGCCATTCCTCCAGGTATCATCCGAGCCGCCAAACAGCAAAAGAGTCGGCGATCTTTGGTAGAGGCCTATGCGGCCCATGAAGCTGCTATGAACTCGTCTAACTCTGAACCGGGTAGTCCAGGCAGAAGAATATCGCCAACGCTTTATGCATGTTCTCAACGTGAACGTGCTCATCCGTACTCGCCTTCCATTGAGCCGCACTCCCCGGCGAATGCTTCGTCTTCATCCCACAAAAACAAGCTTGCTGGCGCACACTCTAGCAACAGTGTCCGCGGGTCAGGTTATGTGCCTTTTCCACCTCCCCTGACGACTGAGCCGCGCCAAGGCGCATCGTCGCTTTCTCTTTCACCTCCTGCCCACCGACGACCAAGCAGAGGGTCTGAGCACGCTTCTGAGCAGCGTGAGTCCTCTACACTAAGCTCCTCCGCCTGGTCAGGCGATTCCCATCGCTCTGACTCGTTTTCCTCGGAGCGGTCGAGCGGACGGGAAGAAGTCACATCGTCGGCATACCATTTATCATCTTCTACTTCAGGCCACCATCGAACCCTCCACCAACATCGCCGACAGGGTTACGAACGAGATGATCACGAAGTAGGCGCCCCTATGGATATTGACGGACCCTACCCTGCAACTCCCACGACGAATGCGGCCAGCTCGCGTGGTCCGCGGCATGATAGGACCCAAGAAGAAGAAGAATTTCAAGAAGCTCGCCATCATCTGTCACGTGCCCACGACAAAGCTTACGACGCCTATCTATCTGATGGTGATCGTTTGTCTATTGGTTGGCAGCAACGCCGCCCTCTTTCATCCTCATCCTCTTCGTCCACATCCTCCTCGGGGGTCACTCCTGCTCCTCATTATCTAGGTGATCGCAAGTTGGTGCCCCTTGATCTACTCAAAGGCAGGCGTGTACCTCATCGCGATCCCGCGGACGAAGTCCTCCTAAGGCAGTTCTCGCTGGCTGATCTACGATGATTTGGTAACAGAATTTCTGCTATGGTCAAATGAAGAAAAAAAAACCCCTTAGGCTGTTGATATGCTTTTGCATTATTCCCGTTCCCCTTTCTCCCCTATGCATCCGCTTGCTTCTATCTTTCGGATCATGATTCGGCCCTCCACCGACGCCGACTACTTGCCGATGAATGTCGGGATGTGCGCCTACCGCTATTGGCGTACACATGCGAGGTAACCGTGTTTTGTTTTGTTTTTCTGCTACTGTGCTTTCGCTTGCATATCCCATTTTGATACCCCTTATTCAAATCTTTATTCCCATCCCCGCTTCGTCAGTGCTTTCTGGTTGAATCTATGAGCTATGTGTGCGCTTCCCCCTACATCTTGTGTTACCACCCCCATTATCACTACCACCATCCTCATTTACTTTTGTCTCACGTCACTCTTCTTGATGGACCGTTTTCCATGTATGGACCTTCTTCTCTAGAACAATGTTTTAGTCATCAACGACCCTTCCCCAATCTTTATGGATCAGGTCTTCTATAGATATGTTGCCCATTTTGCTTTCCTTGTTTATATCTAGCTCTTTTTGATGATACCTCGGCGGCACACTATCATCTCTATTACCATCAATGCAATGTTCAACAGACACATACAATCAAAATGCGCTCAACTACCGCCAAGTATGTAGCAATACAACCATTTGTTTTGTCGCAAACCGTGCCCAAGATTTCTCAGAGATTTTCGAGTTACCCTCTTCCCTGAGTAATTATCTCACATTAACATTCAAACCAAGTCACACTAAATGTATATAAAAAGACCAGTAATATATATATATATATATTTGAATCGCAATAGCAGCTTAGGATGTAACTCAGTTCGGTGGCTTTCTCTCCTTTTATAGTCAGTGCTTGACTCCTATGAAACTGAATAGGTATTATCAAACTAATGTGTCAAACTTAAACGTAAAAGTGAGCTAAAAGGGTGAGAAAATTTCGGGGGGACCAATCTCATTTCTATTCTATTCTCCATTGTCGTTTTATCAGTAATTATATTTGCCCGTGTTCATTTTCCCCTGTCACATGAGTATGCTAAATCTAATGAACGAAGACAGGAAGAAAGAGGGAGATAGAGAACAGGCTTCCATTTCCAACCGAGTACAGAGAAACGTAAAGCATGAATAATAGTAAATTAAATAGTTCTTTCGATTCTTTTCAACAGCAGGTCGGGGGATCTGAAACATACAATTGATTGTACACCGTCGGTGGACAATGCCCCTGAGAATGACCGTTCAATATTTCTTTATTATTCAGCCGAGCGGACTATATGCGCTATATGTATAGCCGTCTATAACTCAAAAGTCTGAAATCTGCATTCAATTTTTCCTGGAAACAAGAATGTGCTATCGGACATACATGTACATGCATGCCATAACATGCTCGTGCGAGAATTGCGAGCACTGTAGAATGATAACTACTAGATGTCACTGAGCCGCCGCTAACCGGGGTTAGGGTTCAAGCGATCCAAAAAGCTTGTCATCGGTTATATGTGTTAGTAACAGAGGTAATTTGTTTTCGAAAGATATAGGGAAATGTTCCGAATCCTAGCAAGAAGGAATTATGCTGGCAGGGCGGGCCAGATATTGGCTTGTTTCGAGTTGGAAGGTGTGTTTGTGCCGTGCTTGGCGGATTACAGGTATATGTGGAAACAGGGTATGAAGGCAAAGAAGTTTGAGGTTGACTTAGATGCTACGCAGAACTCGGAACTTGCCCTAGTTATGTGCGGCATCTGACAGCGAGATGATATGTACAATGAGCACATTATACGTACAGGGTGCCTTTCGCCAATAGTATAACTGAGCGCCGATGATTGATAGTCGAGGTCGCTAAAGGGCAAGCTGGTTCGTTTTGAACAAAGGGCAGTCACACTCATAATACATCCGAGTTGCAAGAGCTGATTGGTACGATGGACGGCATAGCCCGAGCAAGAGATCGTACGCAATGGCATGAGTGGCGCCGCTTCCTGATGTAAAAGATAGATAAGGGAACACAATGCCATAATTATTATCAAGGGAGCTCAGCGGAGCGACCGGCGGAGTCTGACTTAGAACGACAGGCTGTATGCGAGCGACTTCGACAATCTCAAGTTGAAGTCGGACTTCACATTCACAGCACGTCGAATCCTGTTTCCATCCATCGTCTTCTCTCCGAGAGTCCGGGAATATGAATCTTTCCCAATCTCGGCCCAACCTCGGTCTTAATTGATACCCACTGTATTACCACACTACCAGATGCTTTTCTAAACAAAGGACGACTGTGGCCGGGCCATGACAACGCGATGCTATTTCTAAATAATATCTAGTATCTTACTATGAGTAATTCTGCTGGAAGGTACTTACTACTTGTATAAAATTAGAATGGGTCAGGATCTTGGATAGAAGGAATTCGGCTTCACTGTCCAACTTTGTTCTTTGGAGTCTCTAGCCCTGTAGTTTTTTTTCGGCCAGTCGACCAAAATGACACAGTCATTGTCATGATGTCTTTCAGGGAGGGGTATCTATGCCGCCATCCTCCGTAAAAAGCAGACTTTGGGGCATATGGTACATATATATATATATTCTAGTCTATTTGAATAGTCTCGGATGTATCCATAAAATGCGCATCTGAAAAAGGCTTTCCTCATTCAATTTGCCGTGAGATTTTGCTTTAAATCAGATTGCGTATTCAGTACTGGACCGACTTGAGGCACGAGTTGTTATTGTTTTTATGCTACTAGTACGCGCGCGGCTGCTCGGTCTTATTCGCAGATTTACTTAAACAAAACCAACTCATCTAAGGTTTCACTATGCCGAAGATTACAGCACCGTGCCGGGTAAAATCTTTTACAGACTTACAACCGTAACTTCGGTCTTGAGGCCCTATGACCTGTTGAGAATCCAACTTTTACATTGAATTTGGCTCCGCTCTTCTCATGCTGAAAGTACATGCTGTTGCTATTGTATGGCTCGGGCACATATGACGTTCACAAGTGAGAATAGATGACGACATCTACGGAGGCACATGTGATGCTGAACCCGCGATCTTGACTATAATCCTAACAGCGCTCCAATTCTATGCCACTTCCTGGAACTCACTCGGAGGCCACTCACCCTAAACGTAACTATGCTTTTTTTAGACCCAAGCTCCGTTTTTGCTACACGCATGCGATACTGACCAGATAAATGGAGGCATCCGTATACCCGCAACATATAGCCAGTACCATGCTGGTACACTGGCGGTTTGTGCTGCGGAACATGATTATGATCTATTCTATGATGTGCGATACGCTCGTGATACCCCTCGTCTATCATAGGTTTAAGTATTGCCGTCGGGTTAAGTGATAATGACTTATCAATGGGGTCCCTATGAGCTGCTATGAATAAACGAGGGCCCTATTTTCTCGCCTCGCACACTGTCAACCGTCATACATTGTATTTTCAGCTGTAGGCATATCCTATGGGCAGTCTGCGGGTTTCAAGCGGATTCACCGGCTCTTTTCCATATCAACTCAATTCATCCTTGGGTTAAGACACAGCTTGAGTGATTTTGTGATTTTTTAACGCCCCCGTGCTCGTTATGGCACTAAGCCCTAGGTTCATAGGCTAGGACGCCCAAGTCCGTCCGTAAAGCTACACAATCGTCTTGTGATACAAGGTGCCTACATATCACATATCTTGTTTGTTGACTTCGGGTGCCTTCCGTTGATCTATAACCCCTGGCCCAAGTGACTGTATTCGTGCCCTGTTTTCGATGATTGGTCCATTGCAAATATTTTTGCTATGACCAATCGCTAAATAGCTGGGTTGTGAAGAATGAAGCCAATAAAGGTTGACGCTGCTATTTATCACTATCGTCTCATACACCTAAGCACTTCATCATCGCCCTTCTGTTTATTCCATAATTTTGTCAACCTATCAGGGCAAATATTATTGAATGATGACTAGAGAGGTTAACACTCGATAAATGACGAGGAATAAACAAAACATCTATATTGGGGGGGGGGGGAGGTAAGAGGACTATTAGAGCATTAGGATGAAGCCTCGAAACAAAACACTCCTTGGCGCGGTAAGTGGTTCTGATTTGATTTGATTTCCTCTGATCACTTGCATTCAGTCTCCTATTTCAGTCCCACTGGCAGCCGAGATAAGGATATGAAAAACATGCACGCATCTACATAACAGTCTAATAGGCAGTCGGCCCTGCAAGCGCCTACCCAACTTCCAGATTCGATCGAGTGGGTCAAGTCGGGTTGACTTGCTTTATCCTTCATTGTGATTTGGGTATTACATTTGTATGTAAACTTTACCGACGTACTGGCATGGACAAAAACATACCAAGCGTACGTCTATACTGGCTGACTTACCAATGCTTTAGTTGCACTAATATTAATATACAATATACTTGCGGTTCACAAAAGTTTCCGTAAATATATAATTTGCATATTTCAACCACTTCACACTATTTCACTTCAAATAAAAATTCACAAGAGACCTTTGATACATCTTTTAGCCACCTCTATAGTTAGATTTTGAAAAAGTCTGTGATTTAGCTAGAAATTCTTGACTTCAGATTTTCTACAGCTTCTGCAAATTTTTCTTTGTTTAAGATATTTTTTTGTACCATATAATTATTGTATATGCCTCAGGAAAAATAACTTTACTTAAATAGGTTTGCTGTTATAATGCTAACACCGAGTATATATGCACCCTATATACCTTTATAGCCAAATTATAGACTTTTCCAAGGTCTAACTATATAGGTGGCTAAAGGATGTATCAAAGGTCTCTCATAAATTTTTATTTGAAGTGGAATGGTATGCAGTGGATCAGGCTGAAATATGCAAATTATACATTCACAGAAGCTTTTGTGAACTGCAAGTATATGGATTGAAAATTAAGATGTTTGATTGCTAACAGGATCCTGGGTTCTATAGTATTTGCACAAAAGTGTTGATGCAATGCCAATGATTCAAGTTGCTTTGCTACCAAATAGCATATACAATTATTCTTTCATCTTAAACTAAGCTTGTCAATTGAAGGACACCAGCCTGGCTTGGATTCGAGATGTAGTAGTAACTGTATATATTTGTGGCATCTTGATTGTCATTATATCTAGATTAGTTTAGACAGTATAGTATTGTACTTACAATTATTAGCCAATGTTATGCGTCATGCGGGGATAGTGACGGGTTCAGGTTTATCAGTATGTTAAAAGCTCCCACCCAGCGCATCACAAGAAAGGTACATTTGAATGCTGGACATATATGAATCGACCCATCCTGCTCTATTAACCATAGCTTGACGCCGGTATAGTATTTTTTTGAGTTAAACGACATCACTCGCATCCCATTTGTCTTGTAGGGCTTTGTCAATTTGTAGATCGTCCGAATTTCTTATTTCAGAGTTATCAAAGGAATTCTGGCCAATTGCTTCGTTGCGCAAGTCCACCGACTTAAGTGTTATTTTTGAAAGCCGACGGGATGTATCTTTATCCCATGCTGTACCCATAGCAGTGCGAAGCATAATTAGCTGAGGAGATATAGGCTATAAACAAGAAATAAAATCAGAAGAGTGGATGTTGAAATCTTGTGAAGACTGACAATGATGACTCTCCAAACCTGCATGATTGCAGGATCCCAGTCAATATCTATTCCTTTGGAGTAAATTATTATTGCTTGGAGAATAATGGCAAGGATCCAAATCACTGCGCCGGGCGCTGCCGACTCAACGAGGATCGCGGCAATGCTAGTAAATTGTCGCTCCCAATGGTGATTAGCATAGCGATCTATGTGTCGGGATACAAGAATGATGCGGATAGAAATCATCACAGTGGCAAGCATGTTTGCGGGCATGCTAACAGCAACCTGTGCTAATTCAAGACCCTTTGGAAGGCCATGGTTTTGATTTACAGCTTCCAAAATTGCCAGGACTTCGGTACTTAGATTATTCCTTCTCATACAAGAATGCCGATACTTACTGAAAAAGGCAATAATACAAAGCGAGGGAGCCAATACTACCCATAGACGGGAGTCAAAAATAATGTAGCATCGATAGGTCTGAAAAAACAATTTAACCTCAGGACAAGGAGCTTCATGTTTTCAACATTATATTACGAGATAAATACTTACCAGAAGCATACTATCGGATACAACAATAAAAAAGAGGGCTGTTGAAGCAACTGTGGAAAGAGCTAATGGTAGAGGAGCAGATTCGTTGTATTCCAGGGACCCTTCAAGTCCGTTCAGGTTGTCTTGGTGGACAACCCACATCAATTGTCCCTGAAGAGATGTGGCAGCAAATATAATTGTGGTAAGGAGTAAAAGCAAGGAGCTGTAAAGAATACAGAATATTCGTCGCCGGCGACTGATGACTTTGCACTTTGAGAGAGAGTAAAGCGTTGCAAAGTATGTTATCAAAAAAAAACCTATGAAAAGGGAATTAATGCCGTCACTCTCCAAAACAAACAGCAAGCAAACTAAAGGTATCGTTGCTTTGCGTGCTTACCAAATAGAATGCCAGCTAAAATTATTCCAATGTACAATGACCCTTCTTGCTGAAGGGCTGAAGCGTTGAGGTCTCCCATGCCAGCGGTGACACGGGAACTCGGACAGTAGCCCGCCAGACTTAAATATCAATCACAAACCCATAATATGATATTGATGGTCGCAATATCAAGACAATCTGTTTGATGCATAGCACTGAGTAACTTTCTCCCATAATAATCATGTGTTGCTTGATGCTGATACTAGTACAGCCTTATTGCAACGTTCCTTTGAGTTAAGCAGATATAGTAGAGGTGCCAATGGCTATTGGTTGGATTCCATGTACCGTAGCAAGTTTGATCAAGAAATAAAACGTACGAGTAATGATGATCTTCCCCTTTGTGTATAGACAGATTCAGCGTAAAAATACCATAACCGCCGAATCAATACCGATTTCAGTTGCAGCTAATTTTCAAATTCATTTAAACAATACAGGACTATATAAGACATATCTTCAAGCATATACTATATACTACAACATAACATGCAATGGTATAAGTCTGTATAATACCTGCCTACATACCAAAGTTCAGACTTTTATGCTCTAAGCCACCTCTAATGGCTCATATAGTGCCCTAGCACTCGCTAAAACAAAGATATCCATATACTTTTTTTGTGGATACATCCAGATTTGAGGGAGTTTTACTCTGTGCACGAACAGGGGTCTAACAGGGGTTGGTGGTGTTTCTTCCGTTGACACGTCGCGCCAACTATTTCGAAAACAGCAATAAGCAGTGTCTTTGGCGTGCGCGTCAGGGCTGGCGGCCTATGTCCTCTCTCCGGAACCGCCAGCATCCCCCACTGGCTCTCGCTTTTTCAACGCGCTCACACCTTGAGCTCGAAATGCCAGAATATGGTTGAAGATTTACTCTATGTGATGAGGCATCTATAATGCCTTTCTCTGCGCCCAAATCTGGGTACCGCGGCTGCTGTTTTTGCACCTGGTACCAACACTACCATGACCGCATTCCACATTATTCCCAGGCATGTGCCCAGACTAGTACAGTATTTTATACACTTGCCGTTCTGCCCATGGACTTATTGATGGGCTTTTTGCTGCTGAGCGTGCGCCTGGTATTTCATACCGAGGCTACATCGCCATTTTCCACCCATGCATTTATTGCTGGGATTTGCTGCTGCTGAGCATGCGCCTGGCATTTCATACCGGCTACATTGCCATTTTTTTTGTCCACGCCTTTATTGCTAGGGTCTGCTGCTGAGCATATGCCTAGTATTTCATATTATGACAAAATTACCGTTTCTTGCCCGTGCCCGTGCACTCTAGGCTTTGTTGCAATTTATTTTGTACCTAGTGAGAGGGCATCATAGCTATGCACTGATTCACACCTCATTTCCATATGCATCGAGATAATACTATGGCTACCTCATAACCAGGTCAGGCTAGTAGCAACCAGCATCTAAGGACTGCATCTCCTAGATGTTGTGGGGATTGGTGCTCGCATGATGCGTCAATACACTGCTACACTACGGAAAGCGCTGCTCACCTCTCTCAGGTTTCTATCCACCCAGGGCTCGAAAAGTGCAAGGTGCTTTTACCCCATCCACTGCCTCCACTACTCTCTGCATAGGGGCCAGTCAGCCCATCAAGTAATGCCAAAGATGGTAGAAAGGGTAATGGTGGAGTTGAGACAATATCCAAGTCCACTGGAGGGCACTGAAAATAGGTCACGTGCATCACACTCAGAAAACGCACGGTCATCGATCATATGCATCACTCCGGAGTTTTCTAATGAAAAAGTCCCATTTTACCAATCACTCTGCCTTGATCAGCCATTCGCAATGTAATCTTACATCATGACAGATTGCGAATTGTCCATTCTATGGTAGTCAACGAAACCACTTTGGTATTATGAGGGCTTCTAGTGAGCGCAGAGAATGTCAGAAATCATCTATAGAATACTATAGCTTCTATCAGCTTCTCCGAGTTCATATCACTTATTCTAAGCACTCGCAAAGGCCTCAAACCCCTTGATCAATTTTGTATCAAGTTTAAACGTCTTTGCTCGCTCGCTCCCTTGGTCCTCCACAACCCTCCACTTATGTCAGTGACTGCCGCAGTATTTGGTTATCAATTTATCAGCTCCGAAGACGTAAACTGTTCAGGACGTTCACAGACCACTATTACGAATCAACCATTGTGTAAATTAAATTCAATGAGAAAAAAATGAAATAGACAGATCAGAATAAGAATCATTGTAGTGAAATAATAATCATGGAAACATCCAGAAGAAAAGAATAGTACGAGCGACATCCGAAAGGTCTACGTGGTAATGATACAGGAATGATATGTAGCACACCTCCATGCGAGTCATACAAATCACGTCTAAGCAAATCATATAGAGAAAATGACATCATCATCATAAGTAGCAGGTATAGTGTATGAGTAAGTTAGTAGGTAGAAGTGGTATGCAAGAAATGATTAGCGTCCATAACAAATTGTTTACTCCGTGGTGTCGGCAAGTCGGAAGGAGAGGTACATGCGGCTCAAATGCTTAGGCCTGTTGTCAGCATGACATACAGGGCACTCGGGCTTGTCCATAAGAGCCTTTTTGATGCAACTAGTAGAGATGCCGAGTCAGCGTCGCTACTGAAAGAATAAACAGTGGTAGTACTTACGCGTCGCAGAAAACATGGCCGCAGGTGGTGACAACACTCATGCGAGGGAACGATCTGCAGAGAGGGCAAATGATGCGCATATCGTCCACCTTGAGATCTTTTTCGTCGTCTGAGACCTGCTTCCTGGATGGCCATCCGTAATAAACCGATCCTGCCTCAGCTATATCACCAGAGGGGAGGAGTGTGTGTTCTAGAAGCATCGAAGACTCCTCCATGGAAGCACCAGAAAGAAGACGGGAACCTGTGCGCATAGCGCAACTGAAATACCTTCATTAGTTTGGCCCAAAAAAGAAGAAAAAGAGACGTACCCATTGCCAATCTTCAGGGCATTTAGGGCAAACTGTCCACGTGAGTTGATATGGGCAACAACAGAGCAGTCATCGAGCGAAACGTTGTCCCCGAGCTGAGTAGGATTTAAGCTACTAGCGGTATGTCAAAGCCGAATGTCACTCACTGTAACTAAATCGGGCTCTGTCATGAGGCCCGTCTTGCCTCCAGCGAAGATGGCACAATCCTTGCCGATAGTGGCTATATTATGTTGACAATTAATATCGAGCCATTCATTCAATACTGGAAGGTACGAACCTCCGAGTGCCCTCAAGTACCAAACGATGTATGCACTACCAGTGATGGGAGCGAGAACACCACCATTTGCAAAGCCGCGGAACAGAGGCTTAGAGAGAACCAGATGTAATTGCCAGCGCTGGCAGTAGGAGCTCTTGTCCCAGTGGTACGAGCCCTCCTTGCGACGGCCAATGATGACCCACTTGGTTAGAATGACCCAAGCCAAGCTGAGGAGTGCCTGAACGGTAAGGATGGCAACGAAAGAGGCACCGATGAATCCGTAGACAACAGCAAACTGATACCAGCGCTTGGAAAATTGGTCCCCTGGCATGTGAATGTAGACTTGGCGAAGGATCTGTGCTGCACCAACCGCAGCAATCGACCAGTAGGCAGCTGAGCAAGCGGTGAGGACCACATTAACAACGACCAGGCCAAAGTAGGGAATGACAAAGAAGTCAGCTTCGCGTCTGTAGAATGCCCTGCCAAATGGAGTGATCTGCAGATGGATTAGGGTAAGCACACTACAATTTCAAGTACTAAAAGGGACTCACGGTATCAGTCGGCTCCGTCTCCTTGAATCCGGGGCTGAGGCGAACAGCTTGGCCGTGGACGTTACCCATCCAAGTACTGTTATCCTCATATTGGGCATCACGTCTACCAAGGGAACCAGAACCCATGACCGTCCTGCGGCCGACACAGACACCAGGAAGGAGGACACAGCGATCAGCAATCATGGCACCATCACCAACGAAGATTTTCTTTGAGCCAAGTCTGTCAGTGGTAAATAACTCGGAGCGAGAACCAAAGACGACGTCATTGCCAATCTTAAAGAAGTTTGAATACAAATGATATAGCCTCAAATTAGGTAGGATGCTTACCTCGAGCAACTCGGGGTCAGGGCAGTAAATACCAGAACCAGGCCAGTAGACGCGTTTGCCAATCTTAGCTCCCATCGCACGCCAGACGCGGCTAGTCATTTCGTAATGGGTACCAAGAATATCGAAGGCCTTCTTTAAAGCAGCCTGGGACAAGAGAATACCGTTGATGTATCTGCGTAGAATAACCCACTGAGTCGCCTCCTGAATAGGGCCTTCCTTATTCAAGCCCAGCATGCGCTTTACAATGATGCCGAGGATAAGTTGTATGAGAGGTGTGAAGACGGCGCGGACCATACGAGCAACGGCGTGCCAGAGAACACGACGAGGATCAGAGAACCAAAGAATAATGGACTCGATGGCATTAACGCCCTGAACTTGGAACGGTGTCTCCGCCAGCATCAGGTAGATGCAGGCAAGCCAAGGAATGTCTGAAACAATGATCAGTTATTGATCCCTGTAGGTTAGCATCCCAGGGAAACTTACAAGAAGCAAACAAGACCAATCCGATGATGGGCCAGGCAATGAACATCTTCATCCTCCTCGACGGGTCGGCAAAAGTGGTGCGGTTAACATTGACAAACGACTTCGGCGAGGGCTGGTCATGACTGGAGGCGTGGGGGCCGTACACTGTGCCTTCCTTGATGATGGCACCCGGGGCAATTTGGGTATAAGTGTTTACGACTGCCTTGCGACCGATGATGATGCGATCCAGGATGAAAGTGCCGTCCTTGTCCACACAGAACCCTCTAATAAGGGCCCTATCGACGCGGCATCCGTCCTTGAATGTAAGGAGGTCGAATTCACCCACTATAATTACATAGATAAGCATTGCGGACGCGATAAAGATGGCCGAGCGCCAAGTACTACTTACATTTAGCGTCCTTGGCAATAGATACATTCTTGCCAATCTGTATAGATTAGAAAAACAGTATTAGCGAACCAAACCCACTTGGGTTTGACCAGGAAGCTCACCTTAGCGCCAAGCATTCGGTAGTAAAGAATCTCGAGAGAGGGGTGGAATGAGAAGATACCGCGTCCTGCAGAGCGTAGTGCCTGATTGACGATCCACCATCTGAGGTGATACACACTCCAGCTGTAAAACGTTGTTAGGGACCGAGCTTCACATAAACCACAAGGAACTTACTAGCGGAAAGTACCAGTCTTATAGCGGCCGATGACAATCCATTTGAAGGCGATAGCAACAAGGGGAGCAAATATACGACTTCCGAGACGAGCAGCAATGATGGACAACAGAAGAGAACCGGCACGCTCCCAGAAGATGTCACGGGTAACATGGGATAGACCAGATAGGCAGTATAGGAGGATCGCCCATGTGAGAGAAGCCTTGAGGGGATAGAAGAAAATCTGTATGGCATATGAGTAAATATTGATCAGGATCCGATCTGATCCATTTCCTTACCAAGGGAATGACCTGGACAATGAGTGACAAGGGGTGGTTCTGACCACGACTCTTGGTCGACTTGGTGCCATAGTTAAGCGTCTCCGCATCGAAACTGATGAAGCTCTCCTCATCATACTGAGTCGTCTCCTGACTCTCAGGCTGAGAGACGCCATTCTCCTCGTCATCGACTAGCTTGGCGATCTTTTCGATGGTGCTATTAGTAAATAGACTCGAGACCTTGACAGAAACGCCGGTCTCTTTGCGAATGAAGTATGCAAGGCGACCCAAAAGGAGGGAATTGCCACCAAGCAGGAAGAAGTCTGAGGCACCCGTGATGGTGCTGGGCTCAGCGAGCAACAACTCAGCGACAATATCCCTGATAACGAGTGCGCGAGGAGACATTGATGAGACATTGGCACGCTCGATCTCCTCCTCGAGGAAGCGGAAGTCGACATGGCCCTGGGCAGTCTTGGGCAGAGGCCGTGTGAAGATATGAATATGCTGGGGGATTGCATAGTCGTGCAGGCTCTGGGCTAGAGTGTTCTTGATGGCACCACCATCGAGGTGACTCTCATAGGTGGGGTCGATGGCGACGAACGCCTCAGGAGAACCATCACTGCGAAGACGAAGAGCAACGTCACGAGCACCCTTGACATCCAGCATCGCACGCTTCGTGTGCTCGAGATCGATCGTGACACGCGAACAGGCGATAGGAACGGTTAAAGCAGCCTCTTTGTTCGGGACCTCAGCCTCGAAGTGACGCAGGAGAGGCGGGACAGTGTCGCTCAGACAACCAATACCGAGACGCTGGCCAAGCTTGATACGGAGGGGCTTTCCGGCGGCATTCTTAGGAACATCTTCCATGAAGACGATGGCAAAAGGCCATTTACTCGGGTGAAGCTGATCTTTGAGAAGTTCATTGAGACCAGCAAGGTCAATCCGATTGGTTCCGGGCGTAGGGACGATGACAACGCCGATACATTCTTGCAGAACGTCGTGTTCGATCGCGAAAGCGAGAGTGGTCTATTTTTGTCGTTGAGAATACAGATTAACACTATCGGCTTTGCGACGTACCTTGACACGTCCTTGAGCGACGATCATAATCGCTTCTTCGACTTCAAAGGGGGAGATAACTTCACCGCCCTTGTTGATGATCTCTTTGGAACGGCCCGTAATGTAAAGGTAGCTTGAAAGGAGTCAAATCAGAATGAAGTGTCCATACCACAAACAAGATTCACTTACCCATCTTCATCCATGTAACCCATGTCACCAGAGTCAAACCAGCCCTCGCTGGAGAAGCAGGAAGTGTCGAGAGGCTTGCCATAGCCATCCATCTCATAGCCATCGAAGGTTGGCAGGCCACGAACGGAGACAGCCCCAGTCTGACCGCAAGGAAGTTCCCGCTCCCTGTTAAATGGGTCTCGAATGCTGAGATAGGGTCCACAGGCAATGCCAGAGCAACCCGGTCTGTCGAGTGCATAATTGGTTGGGGGAGATGCGATGGGCATACATCTGAGGCCACCATTATTCAGTAAACGAGGAAACGAGACAATACTTCCCGTGTGTACTCACTCGGTCATACCATAGGAAGGTAGAATCACTGCACCACCGAAAGTATCGCGCAGCTCTACTGCGAGCGAAGGAAGGAGACCACCAGCTGCGTTACAGATCATGCGAATTTTGGTATGAGTAGCGGGGTCAACGCCTTCTGGTCGTGATGCAAGAATAGCATGGTGCATAGTGGGGGCGGCATAGTACCTAATTGTAGAATGCCAATTAGTCTTTATGATCAGACAGAGAAGGTGGTAGGCATATTTATAGCCCGGAAGCAAAACCCCGAATTGGTACTGACCAAGTAGCCCCTAGATCGTTGCATAGGCTCCAGAATGCCACGCCGTCAAAGCCGGCGCACATGATCACCCCGCCTCCGGAAAGGATTGGTGCGAATAGGTTACGTACGATGCCACCGACATGGAACAGGGGCATCATGTTCACTAATGTACGTGGCATCAGTAAACTGGCACATGACGTCGTGCACGACTAATTAGAGTGGCGAGCAGTAAACTTACTGTTCACATCACTAGTTCCAATATCCCATGACTTGATCACGGCACAGGTACCAACGATGAGGGTTCGCAAGGCGTATGGAACGACCTTTTTCTTGCCGCTGGTACCAGAGGTATGCAATACCAAAGACTGATCTTGAAGATTATGTAATCTCGAAGGTTTGAATGGGCCGGGAGCCTCGTCTTCGTCGATCAGCTTCATGTCAAATAGACCACATTCGCCTTCAAGACGTTCCTCTAGGTAGACAACATCGATCCCGAGTGCTGCCTTCATCCCTCGCAAATCTAGCCTCTCCTCAACATCTCGTGTCGCAAACACAAGCTTAGCGCCTAATCTCTCAGCATCCTCCTGAAGTTCGGAGGCTGTGCAACTGGCGTTAACGGGTGCACAGGTATGGTAGCTGGCAAGTGCAAGCAGGGCCAAAGCGTTGGCGGGGCCCGTGGGCAGGACGACCATGATGCGGTCATTTGGACCAAGTGGTTTTGAGTTACGCGCGTGAGGAAGTGCAAAGTTGGAAATAAACGAGTGAATAGTAGAGTGACGGAGAGGTATACGAGAGGATGAAGGAGCGTAGACTGCCGCTGTAGAGGTAGATGGTATACAATCCAAGAAAGTGGACACCCGTCCCGAGTCAGTAATGTGGCGGGCGAGAACGTCACCCAGAGACTCTGAGGCGTCACTAGCGTTTATCGCGCTCAAATTGGATAGCGGGATAGACATGGTGGCTAGGGGCCTTGAGGAAGGGTGGAGGTGCGAAGAGGCAGGACAAAGAGATAGAGCTGAAGGATAGCACAGTTTAATATCATGCGCAAGCCCGTCACCCAAACCGAGGCGCTATCCTATCAATCGAGTTCTCCTCCGCATGCGGATGGAGGGCGACGCATGGACGCATGTGGAAGGAAGATCACCTATTCAGATCTCAACCAAGCATTGTGAAGATCTTGTTAGCCTGCTTCATCCCTGTTGGTGATGGAGCGGCGGTAGAAGGCGCGAGGATTAGGCCCTTACAACGACAATGATGATTGGTCAGGATTACGGCGCTCGTTGCAACCTACGCCCTTGGCTAGCAGCCGGACGGCGGGGTGGTGGAGACGGCTGAGAGCCAGAAGCAGGGCCAAGAGGAGACCAATGCTATGTACCGGACAGGTTTCTGACACGCATAAAGAAAATGAACGTAAACATTTCCTCCGGCAGTGTTTTCGCAAGATGAAATAGCGAAAAGAAGTTGCACCATCTCATCATGCATCGCAATATCTCCTACGGGTTGGTATCAATGTGTTTTGAAATGGTGCTGATGCTGATGTTGCAAATGGCCAGACCAGGACAGCGACCACACAGCCACTTTTCGAACCGCCTGGTCTGAGATACATTCATAGTGTATTTTTTTTGTTATCAACGTGCCCCGAAAGGACACACGTCCAGCCAGGATGCCTTCCAAGTGGGGACCGTGAACCGAGTGAATAGGATGGGCACATGGAGGCTTCCGCGATCGAACCTCATCCTGATAGCAGGATGAGAATGGACGTGATGGAGCCGCATAGACAGACTGATATGACGCTCTTTTCAGGTACGACCATCCGTGTCTATCCGTCAAAGACCTATGTTTGTCCTCGGCGTCAAGATAGGTGAGGCCGCCGGACGTTGGCACCATAAGCACCCAGTGTGCAGCGCGAGGTCGAGCAAGGCAGCATGGTCTGCACACTGTATCCTGCGATCCGAATTCCGATGACGCGATCGCGTTTGCCACAAGGGCCTAGTCACACTAGTCACATACGTCACACGTAGTGCCCCACCACTAAACTAGTCGAACAGCTAGTATCCGCGCCAAGGCTAGTTCAGGTCAAGTTCATGTTCAATAAATTCCTCGTGTGGTACTGGAAGCCTCTTGACCCTCTACCGCCCAGAAAATGCCGTGTTTGCAATTATCCAGTACAGCATAAACTGCTTTCGCAAACATGATTTCTATGTTGCATCCCTGCATTGGCCTACGGGCTGACAACCATCAGGCATTTCCATGACATGTCCCACCATAATCCCCATTCAGCCATTTCGTCTCATTCTTCTTCTCTGGCGACGTCATCTAACCGCCGCCGTGCTCTCCGAATTTCTTGATAAAAAAAAAAATCAGCATCGCTATCACTCTGACTCCGACTGACTTTTGCTCAACCCTCTCTATCGGCCATTCATTTTCACCAGAGGCCGCGTATAGCTCGGCCTTCCGATACCCTGCCGTTCTTTCCCGACTTCCCAGCATCGTGATGAAACTCTCCATCATTATCATTTTTCATTTTTCATGATAATCTCTGGTTCAATGAAAATCAATAGTATAGCTGCTAGCGACAGATAGCTCTTCTCAGCCGTAACTTGCTGCCGTTGGCAGCACCAAGAATCATTATTTGTCATAGAAACTGGGTTTACACCGACACTCATGGCGTGTGCACGGATACAACGCAAAACGCACTTCTCCTTGACAATCTCAGGGCCTTGAGCCTTTCTTTCAGCAATGAAATCATCGCATTACCTCACCACTAGTGTCTACGATTTGTGATAGGCTTCCTCAAAGCAATACATTTGATGATGTGATTTTTCGGCTATGAATCAGCTTTATAACTGCATCCTTCTAGCCCGCGGAAATGGCATTGAACCGAATAAGCTGTCATTATTTAAACAATAGTTCCCTTTCTGGCGCCTCTTTTCAAACACGGCTTCAAAACTGTGAACAGTTTCATTTCTCTTAGCTTTCTCGGGTCTGTGAGGTCAATGTATGCGTATGAAACGTGCAGACAAACATTGTTGACGCATGTTTGTCTCCAACATCGAAGAGACCCGGCAAGCTGGCCAATAGCCGGGCGCCGGCCAAATGATTTGATACAATTTTGATGGCTAAACGGCCATATGGTTCGGCTTCAAGTTCCATGCAATACCAGTATTCCGACCACTCCAGACCTGTCCAACGCTACATGTGGAGCACAACATGCCTGCTGTTTAGTGACTCCATTTGGAAAAATGATCAAGATAACGGTGACAATTGTGCTGTTTAGAAAGCCTTACTGTCCATTCGTAAAATTTGCATCTTTGTCAGGCCGCAGGTATCATACACCTTATTCGCAACTGTTCCATTCTCTCTTAGCCTCATATCTAAGCTCTGTTCTAAGAATGGCACATCGATGACCAGCACAAGTGCCTCTGCCTGTATCATGAATGTTCTCAACACTCATGCTGATTCTTCTCTGACTTGACCTCATGGTTGGTTCTTTATTTCTGGCTTGTCTAAAGATGATAGAGATAAAGAAAGTAATATCGGGACTTGTATTATTCTGTATGAAGTTTGGAAGAGCAACGGTCGTGGAGCAGCATCGCACGTCGCTCTCATATTCTCTCATATACACTGCTCCGCAGTCTTTGTGAGCCTCTCCTTCCCCCCTCTCTCCACGCAACAAGATCGCTCAGCGGCCATGCCACCCCAAGGCCATTGTACCGACGATGTGTGAGTCAGCAGTAATCGTGTTTTGTGCCCTCTTCCCGTTTCAACCTAATGTTGATGGCAATGATGGTTGCGTGCTCACGTCATGTATGCAGCAACTCGGTCAAAGGCTGCACAGCCGACCACAAGGGGCTTTCGAGGACTGATGTAGCTATCGTCGTAGTTTTTGGTGAGCTAATACTTGCCACTGTTGCCCAAAGAGAGCAAATAGATTGCATGGGTAAACGAAAACAAGAGATACGATATTTACTGACTTTTCTTCGCCCCTCGGGGCATGTTAAGCCATCGTCGGCTTTTTCCTGCTTCTGATAGCGACACTGTGGATTATGAGTGTCTGGCGTCGCCGTAAGGCCCCTAAACAAGCTCAAGGCGCCTCATGTTCTCAGAATGTCGACTTGGAATCACATATTCAACCCCAGTGGGTGGTTGCGCCAGCACCGTTCAGCTACGCAGCCAGCACGGATGCCCTTGTGTCGAAGGCGGAGCCAATCGAAGAGGAAGACGATGCAGCACTCGATCGCGTAAGCTCATCTTCACATTTGTCTTATCTAGCCAAACTGAGTAAACAATTGTTCCACTGCCATCTTCCTTCCGTTCTTTTCTTAGTTGAGGATTCCACTCTCCAGAAAAGAACAAAAGGTATCATTGGAGCACGCAGCCCCTTTGGATCCCCCAAAGTGGACGGTTCCTCCTGCGCCGTTTTCATATCAATATAGCCAGGAAACCCTTGTTATTCCTACAGCGGCAGAAAGATGATTTCTTGAGCGTTACCACCTCTTTCACCACCTTGGCAACGCATATGTAGACTCATACATGGCATGATCTTTTGCTGGACAGTTGATCACTAGAATGGACGTTGTATGGGCAAAGAAATTTATCTGTAGACCTTGCTACCTTTTACAACAAATTCCCTTCCACTACACTTCTCAACGGACTTTTTCCTGTAAAGTTACTTCTGTTCTTTTTTTTTTTCATGCTTCTTTTCCTCCTCTCCCTTCGAATTCGGTTCAGGAAAATCGATATTCACCTTATTCTTCCTCCCCGAAACCTTCAACAGCCGCCGCTAGCAAAAAAACTCATCGATTGACAACCATGATCTCCGTTACTGATAACTCCAGGCAGATAAGCGCGTATTTCGGCGAAGTGTGGCGATTCTATTAGCCTCGGGCGAACGCAACAACCTTACTCAGCTCTCTGCACTCTGTCACACATCGACTCGGGCTAGGGCTTTTATTTTGTTTTATTTTCACCTCTCTTCTCCTGCCCACCGCCCTGCTCAACCTTTGCGTGCACGCATCATGCGCGATCAATTCCCCGCTCAATGTTAGTGATCCGATTACAGCCTGTCGATTCAAATTTTAAAAAATGCGCCATCAAAAAAGGCAGACTAATTTTTCGGTTCTGTCTAATGATTGATGAGTTGAAACACTTTCCATCGTGGCTGCCTCGACTTCAAACACATGTTCGAAGCGAAAGAACTGTCTGGTATCTACTATCATGCCACATAACATTACTTACTATATAATATTATGATGTAATGTATCACGACTTATTATATTATGGTATGCAGCTCAGGCTTCACACCATTTTGAAGGTGAATTGAATTCAAACATAGGATATACTAATAATGACTCCATCCTTCAGTATTAGACCCTAGGCCCAGCTCCCATCAAGTTCTAGACGATTTGATTGCTGTAATTTTTAACATTATGTTCATCAGTTCACCATGCTGTATGCGCCATATTTACATGTAACATAAAACTATGATACATGAGGCAGCACTTCGGACTTGCGCTATTGCTAGTGGCAAAGCTGTGAAGTGTGGGCTCCAAAAAAACTTGAAGGAAAGGGGCAAGCCTTGTCCAAGAACTCCCATCACACCTCATCCGCGCGTATCGAATGTCCCTGCCGGCATAAAGCACCATAATCTCCGCTGCACCGCCATTAGGGTTTTAGCGCTCAATTGCGCGAAGACTATCCGTCCGAGAGACATAAATCGAAGCCGCCGGAGACCACAACTCGGAAACTGATGTGATGGAATCTCGGGTCCAAGGTCGAGAGGCGAGAATGTATTTAAAGAATCCAGGCTTGGAGGGGTTAGACTCTCATAAAGATTAGGACTCGTTTTCGCTTCAACACACTGTGATCGAAGTCTTCGAACAGGCTTATGCACTTCGGGTGGAATCGGACGGGCTACTGGTAGCGGTTCCACAAGCATCATGGTCATCAGTTGGTTCAGTTCCGATATATGCAACTTGAAGAACGTTCGTAACTAACCACCGTAGCTGCCCTAACAGCAGTCTCCTTCATTCTCAGCAAAATCCCCCAGGTTGAGGCTTGAAGTAAACCGTTACCATCACTATCAGCGTGATATCCACCCCCCTCGAATCGACTTACGAAAATCCCTGTACAACAAATGAAAGAAGCCCTTACAATCACTCATTAATTTCAAATCTAATCACGTAAAAGCACAGCAATCGTGGCAGCCGAATAACAACTTGGTGCCCTTGTACTCAGTAACTGAGCAACCAGGTGCTGGGGCTCTCTTGGAGCTGGTAAATTTTACTGCGGAGGACTCAATTCCTTTGACGACTCGTTTTCTTTCAAATCCCCTTCATATTCACTGCAGTACTAAGCATAATTTTCCATGCTGTGGAGAGTTTAGGGCTGGTTGAGCTTTGTTACATCCAGCCGACATCATCAACGTCACGATGCTAAGCATAATGAACAGCTGTCAGCCTTTTATCTATCAGAACGGTGCATATCAGTGAGAGAATCTTGTTAACGTCTTGTTTGCAAAAGAACTGTGTGGATGACTTTGGTCTTATGACCCAGATGATTGTGCCTAACATTGTTAGTTGAACGTTGAGCACTGACAGATGTTATACACAATAGACTATACAGGCATCGGTCGCGGTCAAAATTGCGTCAATAGGCACGGTCCCTTCATACTGCTCTATGCATAGTCTGGGTGACAGAGTGCGAGTTAGCGGTAGTCGTCGGGCTGAAGTTGATTCGAGAACATGTGCATACCGGTCTGTCAGTGCTGGTCCATTCGAAGTTCACCAACGCACTCAACCACGCTAACATTTGATTCTAATATATTGTTCCGGTACTACGGAATATAATATTCAATATTGTTTTCATTCACCATTAGCCCAGTTGATGTTTACCCGGGCACAATTGCGAAGAACGATCGTGCCGTTAGAATTGTATGTGCTACTGCAGAAATGAATGCATTAACTTGAAGGTCTTCATCGCGAGCACCGGTGTATCAGTAGGCCGCAACTTCTCGTCGAGTACATGATGACTGCATATCGTCACTAGGTATCATTGTCTAAGTCTACTAGTGAGAATCAGTTCTGACTGCGTCTAGTACGATTCTACCCTGCGCTCTTGTGCATCCAGTTTAATGTCCGACACATCGTCAACTGTGCGACTCATTACCGAGCGCTAGGAGAGTTAGAGGCCATCGCAACATTGAATTTCTATGTTAATTACAATTTACAAGCCACTCAGTGTGTGCTTGTGTAATGTGACCACGACGGATAGAGGAAAAATTAGGGTGAAATTCTACGGCATTCAACGGGACATCCTGGCGAACTCGGGTGCGAATAAATATCAATGACGGAATCCCAAAGGAAGAACACTAGGGGAAAGGCTCAATCCATGGAGGCAAGCCGAGCGAAGCGGTGAATCAACTTGAAGGTGCCAACGGCAGCAATATGACAATAACAAAGGAAGCTTATGTTTCGGGTGCAAAATGCTGTGTAGTCAGTTCTATAAGGGTTTACGCGGCAATGCAAGAGCGAGAATTCCTTCAAGGGTGACGATTGATGTGTTTGCAGCCATAAGTATATTCGCCGAAGTCGGTGGTCGGACTCATACCGAGGTGCCGTAGTGTCGGTATTTGATCAACTCTGAAAGAAGAAAAAATTGACCCAAGCCGAGATATCGTCAGATACGATTGCCATGGGGAAAGCAGCTAAGATGTGCGTGTCTTCCGCAACGTCGACTTCGATGTAGGCGCTGCGACTTTGTCGTCCTAATATCAGAACCTCCGGTGATGATATCTGGTAGTTGCTCCGAAGAGCACAGACTTCGAGATTGCGTTTGCCTATCATGGTCCAAAAAACTGACGGTCTTCGTGAATACTTTCGAAACGCGTTCAGTAGGAGAACTGGGCTTGTTGACGATCTCGTATAAGATATTCAGTGTATTAAAGACCCCGGTTAGCAAATAGTTAAATGTGCCCATCATAGGGTAGGTGTGGCCGTTAGGAAGCTCGCTAGATACAGTTGCGTAGGACAAGAACTCAGCTCCTCAAATTAATTTTTTTAGTATATGCTGTCATGCCATAGAAGATAAATACGTTATATAGCCAACAGCGGATAGACTTGCTATTCGTATGGCATCACCCGTCTAAAACTGCTAGTGGACCTATAGCGCCCCAAAAATTGAACTAGCCGCGACACTGTCGACCAAGAAGTCAGTATAGAGTCAGCATTAGTAGTTTAAATGATCCAGACGGTTTCAAATATATGGTTGCTTGTCGGAGCATTATCACTTAGCCCTCAAGGCCTCAAGCTCAAATTAGAGGTGACGGCTGTAGTGGGAGAATTTAACGTTCAGCTATTCAAGCTGACACTTGCAAGTTCGAGACTCCGAGATTGCTTACGGAAGCTTTGTGACTCGGAAGTAAATTGTGATTTTGGGCTTATGCTTCGTCCTCTTTTTCCAAATTCTCGCAAATTCTCGCACACACCAGCACCAGATCCTGGGCACCTGCACTAGACCTCTGAATTTTGTACTTTGAATCAGGAACGAAGTTTTCTAGAAGACTTACTAACAGACTCGAATGGCTTCTTCCGAGGTGAAGGTGTACACTGTTAACGGCGCTGCCGCTGGATCGTCTTCAAGTCTACCAGACTGGCTCACGCGGAAGCGCACGGCTAAGGGGAAGGGAAAACGAGCCATACGAGAGCATGTAGAAGGTTCTATAGAGTTGATCCAGGGATTTGAGTTCCCGGAGGCGAGTAATCGTGTGAAGACTACCCGGGATGGCCACCATGTCATTGCTACAGGAACTTACAAGCCCCAAATGCGAGTTTGGGATTTGGATCAACTTTCACTGAAATTCGAGAGGCATTCGGACTCCGAGAATGTCGATTTCACTGTGCGTAAGTCCATTTCAAGGGTGTCAAGATTCTTTCTCTTACTAATTTGTCGATAAAAGATTCTATCTGATGATTGGACCAAAATCATTCAACTCCAAAACGATCGTACTATTGAGCTCCATACTCAGGGTGGTCTACACTACAAGACGCGCATACCTAGGTTCGGTCGCTGCCTTGCATACCATTTCCCATCATGCGATGCACTGTTTGGCACGGGTGGCAATGAAGTCTTCCGCCTCAATCTTGACCAAGGCCGTTTCATGACGCCATTACACCTACCAGAAGATGTCCTCGGTGTCAATGCTATCGATATCAATCCAGCACACCAACTTTTGGGATTCGGTGTTGATGGAAGAGGGAGTGTACATTTCTGGGATCCTCGCTCACGGTCGGAAGTTGGTGTACTCAGGCTTCCCCTATCTCGCATCCTCCCTATAGCTACAGATGGAGTTAACGATGCCGTGTCTGTTACTGCTCTGTCGTCGAAAGCGGATGGCCTTTCTTATGCTGTTGGAACGTCTACTGGGCATACACTATTGTATGATATTCGAGCCGCTCGACCATTCTCTATCAAAGATCAGGGATACGGACTACCAATCAAAAATGTACAGTGGCTACAAGGAGGATCCAAATTGGCCGGAGATGGACTCATTCTGAGTGCCGACAAAAAGGTCATTAAAATCTGGGAGAAAGATTCCGTAAGTTTTACAGAGTTACGGACTATCGTTTGAGATTCACATTTCTGCCGAATGGTAGCCTGGTTCAAACTTCGTTTCCATAACTCCTGCGAACGACCTCAACGACGTTCACCATGTACCCGGAAGTGGATTATTGTTGACTGCTAATGAAGGGATACAGATGACGACCCTATTTATTCCTCAACTGGGACCAGCCCCCCGATGGGCATCCTTCCTCGAAAATATCACAGAAGAGATGGAGGACCAGACAACCAGAACTGTCTACGAGGACTACAAGTTTGTCGAGCGTAAAGAGCTCGCCAGGTATATTGTTTATCTCTGAAATAACTCCAGCCTTTTATTCTGACTTCTTACCAGTCTTGGCCTCGATCACCTTATTGGTACTCCTGCTCTCAAACCTTATATGCATGGCTACTTCCTTTCGCTCAAGCTTTACGATACGGCGCGCGTTATTGCAAATCCATTTGCTTACGCCGAGCACCGCGAACGCCAAATCAAAGAGAAGATAGAGAAGATGGCTGAGACACGCATTCGCGCACCCAATGGCTCTGAAGGCGTTAGGGTTAATCGCGCGCTGGCAGAGAAACTTAGGCGCGAAGAGGAAAGGGAACTCGCTAGACTTGAAAAGAAGAAGGCGAAGAAGCTGGCTGTCGCCGCGGATCCTGAAGAGGATGCGATGGCCGTGGATGCCAAGGAGAGCGCCGTCGAGAAACCGAGTCTATTGGCAGATCCTCGATTCTCCAAGTTGTTTGAGGATCCCGAGTATACTATTGATGAGAATACTCGCGAATACGCCTTGTTGAATCCATCAAACGTTGCTCGGCGTACAAACGTCACCCAAGCGAGGACAGCCGTTGAGGAGGAAGCTGAAGAAAGCGATAGATTGACACAGTCCGATGAAGAAGATTCAAGTGATAATGAAAATGACAGTGAAGACGAACCAGACAGCGATGATAGTTCGGATGCTGGTGGTGAGAGAAAATTCCCAAATTTCGTTCATAATTACATTTCAAATTTTAACGGATATGTCTGTGTTTCAGATCTCAATACCTTTGATCCCCGCGCTCATCCTGGCCAGAAGAACGTGCGGGCACAAGAAGCTTATCTTCGTCAACAGCAGAAGAATCGCCTCGCAAACATTGACTATGCTCCCGCCCGTGTTCGATCGTCCCAAGTTGGCAGCGGACCTGATGCTGCCGCTTCATTTGGCTCGCGTATGCGTAAATCATCATCTCACGGGGCGATACCGGGGGCATTAACACGATCGATCTCTGATAATGTTCCAACGGAGATCAGCTGGATGCCGTCGGAGCGGTCAGGAAAGGGCGATGATGATTTACTTGGAGGGGATGGACAGAAGAAAAAAGGAAATAAGTCGAAAACCAAGGGTATTGAAATGTTTGGCGCCGGGATGGAGAAGGGTGCTAGAGATAATAAACCTCAGCTCAATGAGGCCGAGAGAAGAGGTCGGACTCAACGACGCCAGGGAATGCGGAGTGGAAGCAAAAATACGTTCAGACGGATGTAGACTCTTTTGGGAATGTACGAAGCCGTCGTAGGATAAAAAAAAGAAAGTGACATATCCGTGTAATTGTTAATGTAGCAGTCGAAGCATCTACCTAGTAAGTAGAAAGTGCGAATGGTCTTCCTCGAACACTCGATGACGTCAGTGAAGTTGCTCGATAGCCATTGGCTGGGCATTTCAGACTTCTACCACACTGGCAACTTTATTTTCATGTTTTTCTCAGGCTGAAACCTAACCTGCAGGACAACGTACACGCGGATATAACAATTGCGAAATCAAGATCAAGGTAATAAGGACATTATCACACTTACTAACGCCTTGCTATTTTCTCTTGACAGCTTGGTTCAAGGCTTATCAGTGTACTGCCGACAACTGTGATCGACTCATTAAATGCAGCATGTATTAACCTTCTTCATGTGCCTTTGACTTGAACTCGTGGCACTGTTGACAATAGTATTCAGTGATATACCAGTTATATTTGAGGGCATTTTTGAGCTTTGGGTGCATTGCAACATTGTCAGTTGATAGTGCTACCCGAATTGACCATTACGATGCGTATCCATACCATTACCGTGGAAGTACAAACATGTTCTACTATTTCCATGCATTACAAGCAGCTCAAAGTCATAAGAGCCCACATCTGACATTGCATGCACCTTTTTGACGAGCAAAATCCGATGTTCATTCGCTACTTCTGATCTCAACTTTCAATCTGGTCCCAAGACGCTTTTTGCTTTAACCGACATGCATCCGACTAGCATACATCATGCAGACTTTTCGACGCTAGAACACTTTGTGTCAGGCATGAAATACTTGCCAGCCATTGTTTTGCGGGTATATGGTTGACCCATCTGGCCGGTCCGAGCGCTTGCTGCTGGCACTGCTGATAGTTTCTAGGTGCCGAGACCTCTGACCATTGCCATGAGGCGGAGTCGCCTATGTATTTCAGGGGTATTGAATTGCCCATGTGCTTCTCAATAGGCATGCACTTGACGACAACTCAACAGGTATTTCCGTATTTTACTCCGGCGGCAGAAACATCCTGTTAACATCTCTTGACATATAGACACACATGACGTTCTATTAGGCGTTTCTTTACAAGAAGAATGCAAGTGACTTGAGATTTAATGCTTCTTGACCAGTGGCCTGTGATCCCATCTGGCTCTATCTCGGACAAATGCTCCCGAAGAGGTTCAGGAACACGGCTTTGTCCTCTGCCGGTCTTTGACGATGCTCGTTATACATGTATTACGGAGAATCGCCGCGCATATTTCGCGATAGTTTCACAGATTTCTATAATGCATGCATGTATAAAAGGGATGGGTAGAGGAACTAACCGTCCTCAGTTTGAGCTTACACTTGACTTTCGACTGAAGAATCATGCAGACAATCTTGCGCTGGAGTAGTCTCCTTGCCTTCGTTACCTTGGTTTCTGCACAGGGGGCTGCCTGGTCCCAGTGTAAGCAGATCTGCATCTTAACTTTATTGCGGTAGCTCATATATCTCGTCCTTAGGTGGTGGCATTGGCTGGACGGGTGCTACAACTTGTATTTCTGGATATACGTTCGTGCCCTTTTCATCTCTATTGATCAATCTACCTGAACATCGATACAGGTGTACATATAGCAATGCCTACTACAGCCAGTGCTTGCCTTCGGTCAGCCTTCACAGTCTTGATACACCTGGATTATCCCTGATAGAATTGATGTTAAACAGGGCTCTGCGACCTCGAGCTCGGGATCTGGAGGCTCCGGCTCTTCCACGACTACTGCAGGATCTGCTGGTTCTACTTCGACCGCGTTCACCAATGTGGTAGCCAAGACTGCCGGAAAGAAATATTTTGGAACTGCTACGGACAACTCGGAGCTTTCCAACTCGGCTTACGTTGCTATTCTCGATAACACCAACTATTTCGGCCAATTGACTCCTGTATGTATTAGCTTATTTGTTTTTCACACAAGCAACTGGTTAACATTATAACAGGCGAATAGTATGAAATGGGTGAGCTACTTGCTTTGGACTTACTTCTATCTACAGAGGTATTAAAGCAAACTAGGACGCTACAGAACCAAGCCAAGGAACGTTCACTTTTACCCAGGGCGATCAGATCGCCAACCTTGCTAAAGCAAATGGTAAGCGTTTTCGTTTACCTTTATTTTGATGATTTTGAATTTCGGTCTTCCAGGCCAATTGCTTCGAGGACACAACTGTGTTTGGTACAATCAGGTAAGCACCCGGATATTACCAGTAGTGGTATTCATCTAACTATATTTTTTGTCAGCTTCCTAGTTGGGTGTCGAATGGTGGCTTTACCGCCGCGCAGTTGACCTCGATCATTCAGAACCACTGTGGCACCCTTGTCAAGCATTACGCTGGTCAAGCGTAAGTCTTCTTTGTCATGCTGCTCATAGACACTTGGCTAACTTGTAGCATGATAGTTGTAAGCTATAATCATCTACATATTTCTTGTGGTATTTAATTTTATATCTAACACTTTTCTAGACGCTTGGGACGTTATCAACGGTCAGTCAATTCAGCAATGACTCAATACCAATGACTAAGCATTCATCCTAATAATAGAGCCGTTTAATGACGATGGTTCCTGGCGCTCTGATGTATTCTATAACACTCTCGGCACGAGCTTTGTCGGAATTGCACTTCAGGCTGCTCGTGCTGCCGATCCCAATGCTAAGGTGGGTTATTATTACAGCTTAAAATAAACAATGGCTCTGAGACGAGTATTTCAAACAGCTCTACATCAACGACTACAACATTGAGTATACGGGTAATATTTTGCTTATGCTCTATGTGTAAATGTGTGAAGCTGATGTGTTTAATCATTAGGTGCAAAATCCACGGCTATGCTTAACCTTGTCAAATCTCTCAAATCCGCGGGTACACCCATTGATGGTGTTGGTTTCCAATGTAAATAGAATTATATTTCTCGTCTATGATTGGGTTCTAAAGCAAGAGTATAGGTCACTTTATTGTAGGACAGGTTCCCACATCCCTCCAATCCGTTCTCCAAAGCTTCACTGCGGTTGGAGTTGAAGTAGCGCTTACCGAACTGGATATCCGCATGACCCTCCCCGAAACTACGGCGCTGCTGTCTCAACAAAAGACGGATTACCAGAATGTGGGTGTATGAATACGTTATCATGAAGTTGCTCGCTAAATGGGCATCTGCCCCTCCCACTTTAGGTTATTGCTGCCTGCAAGGCCGTGACAGGATGCGTGGGTGTCACTATTTGGGATTACACTGACGAGTACAGCTGGGTGCCATCGACGTTCTGTAAGTCGCAATACTATTAAAACGTAATTCATGCATCTTCTGATCATCCTTGAAAAACAGCCGGCCAAGGCGATGCTTGCCCATGGGACTCTGTAAGCAGATTAAGCTTTAACCCTATTTCCACCTTCAGTCTACTCACTCTTATGGATTTCAGAACCTCAACAAGAAGCCTGCATACGACGGAATTATCATTGGCTTCACTTCTTAAATGTTGCATTGCGGAATTTAGATCTCGCAGATCGATGTTGTCTTTCTGACCTGGTATTTGCTACTGGCATTTGTCTTAGGAAAAAAACAGGAATCATATGTAAAATTTGTGTTTTCTATCTGTTGGGACAATCAATCAATTTTGGGTGTTCATTGTCGGTGCATGCCCTCTGCGGAAGTTCCGAATCAAGCGAAGTATTTTTAGCAGATTCGATGAGGATGACTACTGGTGGTTCGAATTCAAGAAGCGAATCATATCTATAAATGTTACCAGATTGAAGAAGTTAAGTACGTGAAATACCAAAAAATACAGGCGACTTTTTGTGCAAAATCCAATCATGAAAGAGCACTGGAGAAAGACATGGTAGATACGCTCAGTCTCCTTCGTCCTCATCTGAGTCGGCTTCCAGGTTATTATTTAGTTCCTTCTCCAACTCTTCGGCAAATTCATCTGCCAGTTCGCTTTCCGGTATCATTTCTGCGCTAGGATACACCTTTGGATGGCGTTTACTGCGAGTGTATGGTGCTGCCGGAGGGAGCGTGGCTTTCTTCATACGTAGGATGTCCATGATTTCTGCAAGAAGGATATCAGGTTTTAAGTGCGATGGGCAGTATGATGATATCAATTACACAGACCTGAGTGGGTCATATCTTCGTATCCCTTGATACTGCGCTTTAACGACAGCCACCGACGCTGGAGACAGTGGGCGCTCCATAAATTCCATGCGGGATCACCAAGTCTTTTCCAATCGATTTCGGTGTCATCACGGACATTCAGGGAGTCAATCCTGTGTTCATGATTATGAAGGATATGTTACCATGATTGAAGAAAAGGGCGTACTTGTGAACAAGGATGTAGGCATCCTGTTGATTCCAGCGTGGCTTTTTGCCTTCATTCTTGATTGTTTTGCTCAACCCATCAATCCTGGTTTGAAGTGTTATTTAGTTTGTATACGTAAATCGACATTGCCGACTTGCCATTTGATGCGACATTGTTGCCTATTCCGACGATTACCCATGCGCTCAGCTACAATCCCCCAAAACACGTCGTTTTCTGGATCACGGCCTTGCTGGATGGTCATTTCCGTAACAATTTTGGTCAGTTCGATCTCCTCTTCAGCCGTCCAGGGACCTGAAGAAAAGAAAACATGATCAATCTGTTACATAGATATAGTCATATCAACGAATTTACGAACCACTAATACGCTCTTCACGGTGAGCAATGTGGTTGCGGTATCGGTCTCGACAATCGGAAGGCATTCGGCCAACGCGTGCACCGACTTTCTCCCACTGTTGACCGAGCTCGGTTATTGCACTAGGAAGATGGGTGAGTTTAAATGGAAAGAAACTCGGAACAAGCGCCTGGTGCATACGCTCTAAGAGAATCATCTTCTTCTTGTGACCACTTTCCCATCTGTTTGTATGGATGGTAGGCTCGTCGAATGTAGTGGTAAACCGCGATAATGGGTCGCTGAGAAAGTGCAGAAGCTTACCATCCCATGGTTTAGCTCAGGCCTTCACCGGACAGAAAGAGAAAGAGGGCTTGAACATACTAATTTCTGACCAGAAGGAGCTTTCGCTACCTTTCTCGTGTTTTGCATAAATCAACTCCATGAGTTGCCCTTCTGTAAGGCCTCTGGTCTGTCAAATGAACGTTTGAGTATTATCATCTAAAGTACTTCCAAAGGTAAAAAGAAATACCACTCGGTATCTTTCTACAGCCTCTTTAACTTGTTGCTCCTCGATGGCAGAAAACTTCCCCTTTTTGTAGATCAATCCTTCAAATCGGGGTAATGCTCGCCACATGTTCTTTACTCCAGAATGGAAGAGGCACACCTTCGGTCCGAACCATTTCTGCCAATTTCTGTGGACTCATCCATTTTGTCGCCAACAACTCGGCATGATTTGGGTTTGAATAGGGAGTGACTGTAGGATCAGGAAGGGACATATCCAGCGTTCGACGGTGTGTTCCCTTCTTCTCACCACCTGAAGCAACTTTCTTTGGTGGTGGTGGATCGATTGCATTCCCTGCCGATATTACAGTCGAGTTCGCTGCCGATGCCGCATCACCAAGCTGCTTGAGCAAGTTAGCAACCTTGGATAAATCAAGATCCTGAAGAGCTCGAAGGATATCGTCATTGCTAGCTGCGCTTAATGTATCCAGAGATAATGTATCCGGGTTATCGAACATATTGGGAACTGGCCCTTGATCCATGCTTAATGGCGGTTGATGCAATGCAGAAGGTGGTGCAGCATAGACGGGGACATCGTACGGGGGAGGATAGGTCATCCATTCAGACTGCTGATGAGCAGCAGAGGAAACAAAGTCATGAGGCTGAAGTGTGATATTGTCATGTGTATACGAAGGCTCGGGCTAAGTATAACATGAGTCCGAATCGACGACTACTGTGTATACAAACATACATGATCAGTAGACTTTTGCTTCTTGGCTCTTTCGACCGCATCATCGGTTGTTGGATTGTGCTTGCGTTTTTTCTTTTTCACAGTCAGATCTCCAGGCGCGACGCCTGCTTCTAACGCGTGTTGTACGACATCAGTGTGACGATTCTTTTTATTTTTCTTGCCACGCTTCCCATGACCACGCAACGCAGCATTATTGGCCTCGCCGACAGCGTACTGGATGGCCTGCTGGATGTCCGAGGCAAGCGTCGAAGAAGACATCGAGTTAAGGGCGGGTCAGCCAATGCCCAGAAAATTGCATAAGGGCAGGCTGCGTCGCGTAGAACTGCCACTTGTGAAAACCACGGCGGAGATCGAATCTCACATCTGCTTCCGGTCTCTGGCTATCACTATCATCCATGTCCCAATGTAAGCAGTATATCCATATCCACCACTCCACTCGGACTCGCACACATGGTTAATATCAACAGCACAGTATGCAGCTTCTGCTAATTTGCCTCTAATTAAATCACCGAGTCTCCGAGTACCTCAACCTGTATGGTTTGATCCATCGTCAGCATAACTATGAGCTAAGGTCTAAATATCTAGGTAACATTGCCTCCAGACATTCATCCTTTGCCGGACAGTGTCACAGAATATGTATGCCGTCATTTCTGTGATTAAAAGATAATACAGGACCTAACCACCTTTGCTCTTAGTTTGTCTATCCCTTTACGCTTGAGCAACATGTTATCACTCTAGAATCAGCTCGCAGACAGACACTAGCCTCACATGCCGCTCGCCGTGAGGCCTACCTTCGTTCGCGCACTGAAGAGCAAGAAATGAGGAAGCGGGATGCACTAAGACGCATTGCTCCTGGATTTGAGCCTGCCAGTGGTCCCTTGGTACCGACACGCGTTGGTTCGGCTGCACATAGTACAGCAGGAACCACGTCGCAGAGGCCGGCTGTGCCAGAGAATATCTCGAGCCTGCCAAGGGACGTTATGGAGGATCTGGTGAGTCAACTGGCTGCTTTGGATAGCTCTCCAACGGCATAATGTGATATCATACTTGATTTCCACATTTGTATTATATGTGTATACTTCATATAAGTCTTCCCGTACATCCGATCTCCTACATCTTTCAAAACGGCGTTCCTTGCGGGAATACCATGGGTCCCATAACCTCTGCACGCTTTTCTTTACCGCACAAAGCCTCTACAATAGTGAACACAAACGGGAAAGCCGTACCTAGGAAACACGCAACTCAGATTAGCGCTTGAAGAGTTTGATCGCAGCACATATTTACCGGGCCCACGGCTGCATAAGGTCTCTAGTCAATGAATAAGGCGTTGTATCAGTAGGATAGTGCTTGCCTAGTGATAAGGTTTCCGGAGACTACGACGGATTCTTCTGAGTAATCGAAAGCTAATGAAACAATCAGATGCCCAAACGGGAATATAATAGTTGTAAATACAAACAGCCTGCTAGGTCGCTCTTGACACTTGGATGAGACGTCAAGGATTGGCGTGGTAGCTTGGAAGTAATAGCCGTGAGGGATCCTTAGAAGATTTGGTTATTTGATAGATAAATGTTTCACATCGGTGTATTGTCATACCGGCACAGATCATTCCAACAGTCTTTTTATTCTCAATGTAATCTCTAACCAAGGCCTGAACTGCTGAATTTTGTGACATGGTCTCTGCTCCTTTGGCTCCACCGGGTATAACGAATGTGTCATATTTGCTCTGAGAAAATGAGTGAATAATTCGGAGAATATAGTACCAACGGACGAGAGAGATTGAAGAACGCACAGGCCCAGACAATTCAGGACTGAAAAGCTCATCAGCCACGATCCGAATCCCTCGGGATCCACGTGCGATGTATGGACCCGCCGTAGCAGATATACCTGTAGCAGGAACATAAGCGGATGTACAAGATACGCCTGCTCGAGCAAGTGTATCGTAAGTTATGGTACTGAAGCAAAGTGGATCGCGGTAAGCTCGAGTCTCTACGACCACATCAGTGCTAGTGAATCTGATTACAATTCCATCTCTTCAGTCCCATCGGCCAGTAGGATTAGAGCAGAAGGCATTTTTAGATTTCGGTTTGGGTTGATGAAATAGGAAAACGAAGTGTTAGTACTGCAACTACGAACGGTACAATTCAAAGCCAGGACTTGGATCGTATGCTTATAATTAGTAGGTTGGCGCTGACGTCATACATCACAGTGTTAACGTTGTCTGCTCTAGATTTGTGTACTGAGAAAAACATCTTCGGAATTACATAGTAGGGATTACAGTCATTACTATCCTTTAGCATGATATTATTGTAGAGATTTAGCTGCTACTTTATGCCTGCAATCAAGCTCTGTCACGGTGGACTGGTAACAATAATTCGGTTCCGACAGACAAGTCCGGAGTCCGACAGATCCAATATTCAAATTCGAGGACCGCTGCCAAATTGATCCAAAAGTGTTTCACTCAATTCAGTCTAGTCCAACCATTATCATGAGATGGATAGGCTCGACACTTACTTACCAATGGATGCCATTGCATTTCAAATGCTTTCCCCTGCTGACTTGCCTTACCAAGACCTATTGATAGCTTGTGGCTTGCATGGCCGCATGCTGAATCATGAGATTTCTCCTTTAGGTAATCCGCCGGACTCCGAAACGGAATCCGACTCGACTCCCGACATCGGCATGCGTTCAAGGTGGTGCATTTTGCAGCATATATTGCGGCTGCCCGGGCCTGTAGGGTTGGGGCTACAACATCTAGATTCTCGACTCGGTGTAGTACATTTTGAAAATGTCCTCTGGATGCTCTCAGACAAGGACTGTCACGCCTGCTGGAGATATGGAGAGCCAAGCCCCTGAGGGCCCTAAAGTTCCGACAAATATTAGCGAAAAAGCAAGAGACCGCGATCCATATGAGGTTATATTGGAGCACGGGGATAATCCACAAAATAGGTAGAACATTTCCTTGCGTTTGCTATAGTGTTACACCCCTAACTTGTGCGTTTCTTTCGTAGATCAAAGATACGTAAATGGATGTATGTCACTATAAGCTTAACATATCATTTGGTATCGTTGATTCAATCATCATTACTGTCAGAATTGTTATAATCACTTCAAGCGCTGCGCTATGCGTAGCTTGTGCTTCTTCTGTTGTGCGTTGCCTTCTGTGTAAATCTTTCTAGATGGGAATGGGGATCTGAAAACCCAGGATAGGCATCTTTTACGGAACTCGGCGTATCAAGAGACCTACATGTCTCTAAGGAGGCAACCATTCTAGCTATTAGCTTATATGTATTCGGGCTAGGACTGGGACCGCTTCTTGTGAGCTGACAAGCATTCTCCCCTTTTTGCTTATTATAACACCGTATAACTCAGGTGGGACCGCTTAGTGAGGTATATGGACGATCGCCTATATATCGTATTTCATTCTTCTTTTTCTTCATTTTTAACTTCCCTGTGACTTTTGCGCCTAATTTCGGTACGCGTATGAATCAAAATATACAAAGGCTTTAATTAATATCAATCCTAGCCGTTTACCTCGTATTTCGGTTCATTACCGGTTTTTGTGGTTCTGCCTTTCTAAGCGTTGCTGGTGGTACGGCCAGCGACTTATTCGATAATCAACACGTTGCAACGTACGTCTATTTGAAGTTGTTGTAAGTAATATTATCCATACTTACCCCTTGAAATTTACAGCCCCATGGCCATTTACACTGTTTCGCCGTTCATAGGCCCTGTTTTAGGACCCCTGGTATCAGGGTATGTGAACCACTCTTATTGGGAGCATCAGAAGCTGACAGCTTCTTCAGATTCATAAATGAGGTTGGCAAAATCAAAATGGAAATCTACCATAGATATAAGTGAGACTCATATGGAACGGTTTAGTATGCTAATTGGCGTTGGATGTATCGTGTGCAATTGATCTGGATATTTTTCGAACTTTTGGCGCTTGTTCTTGTAAGTCTTCTTACTTGACCTGGTCGTGTGTGTTACCCATATGGCATGTCACCAAAATAGCTCGTTCCGGAGACATATGCACCAGTTATATTGAAGAGTAAAGCGCAAAAGTATGTATTTTCTCATTTGCGACAAACTATAACTAATATAATTATGATCACAGGCTACGGAAGTTGACTGGCGATGAGCACTATTTTGCCCCTCTCGAAAGGGTCGATCAAAGCGTCATCCAAAAAATTCTCTTCAACTGCAAGACACCTTTCCTACTTATGCTTCACGATCGGATGGCCTTGCTATTAAATTTATGGTATTTATCCATATTGTTGTGGTATAGTCTTCGGCTAAAATATTGTGGATAAAGGACATCCCTTCTGCTTGGTATTCTATATCTCACTTTCCAAGCATTCCCAGTCATATTTGAAGAGAACCACGGTTTTACGATGGGCCAAACTGGGTTGTCTTTCCTTGGTATTGGATTGGGTATGATTATTGGTGTGTCAACCCAGCCGCTATGGAATAGGTATGTTTGCCTTTCTCATTACCTATGGAGGTCGTTCTAACGCTATGTCAGGGTTTTTAAAAGGGCCAATGAGAAGTATAATGGCCATCCACCACCAGAGGTTAGACTTTACCAAGGTCAGATAGGCGGGATTCTTGTTCCCATAGGTAAAAGATATATTTACTAAGCATCTTTCTCATTGAGCTAATGTGGTTTTGTAACTAGGTTTGATAAGTCTTGCTTTTACGACGTACCCTCATGTTCACTGGATTGCACCCGTTATTTGCTCCGTTCCATTTGGCACTGGGTCTTATTTCGTGTTTACGACAACGTTCACCTACCTCGTCGTGGCATATCGTCCGATCGCCGCGTCTGCTATGGCATCTAACAGCGCCATGAGATCAACATTTGCTGCCGTCTTCCCACTTTTTGCTCCATACATGTACCGAAGATTAGGCCCAGTAGGAGCGACCGGCTTACTGGCTGGCCTTTCTGCGCTCATGGCACCACTTCCGTAAGCCTTCACCGCGACTTTGCCATAAGCCTTGATCTCAATGCACCAATTGTTAGATTTATCTTCTTCAAGATAGGCGCAAGACTGCGCGAAAAGTCCAGATACGCGGCCTAGAGTTGATCGCTCAACATATTATATGGTACTTCGACATGCCCTTAATGACACAAGCGTGCTGTTTTTGAACTGCAGGCGCCACGAAAAGGACCACAGTCATTGAATGAAAGTTCATCTACGTAGAATCAAAATAGATTATGTATTGTAGCGAAATTTAATCAGCGTGAACGTGCACCATGCACTTAATTGGTCGGCTCAACGCCCATACACTCATGCATTTCATCAGGAAAGGCCCGATATGGCACACGTGTGGACTATACGTCATACTGAAATCTAAATCACGTGACTTTACGACTTGCTGCACTGGTGAAGCGCCGGAACATGCACTGGCGGCAAGTGGCCCACCTTGCACACAATCCATGAGCTCTCATTCTCGGCGTTCTTCATTCTCTAGATCTTCTGTAACATCTATTCGTCCGCCAGCTTGGCAAGCAGTTTCTAAGAAGTCGGCACCTGCCAGCGTTTCTTTGATTTCTGCAGAACCGCAATTACCGCACCCACAGTCATCATCCACCCGCAGCACCGGTGCAAGTACTTCGAAGCTGAAGAAAATACACAAGAAAGCTTCTTTATTAGCAAGTAGTAGAGAGGTGCCCGAAATTAGCAGGGCTACCAACGATACGCCGAGCATTCCACAAGAATCGGAACCCATTGTCAGTGGCCGAACGAACGAGCCGGAGACTCTGAATGATTCGAATACTAGTGCACTTGATGTGCCCGCGATAGTACCTCAGGCGATTCCAGACGCTTCCCCGAGATCCACAATCCCAGAGCTGCTCCCTTCTTCGGGCCTCATTTCTGATGCAATGGACTCCTCAGTTGTGCCGATTCAGCCTAAGACTCAGTCGTCGGATAACTCGACGAAACTGGGGTCTGGGAAAGATGCGGTCCCAGAGCTACCAGCGGCCTCAGCACCATCCCCGGAACCTATGGTCACGCTACCCTCTCATGGTCCTGATGACAGTTCACCGTCTACGTCTGTACAACCCGCCGCAAGCTGTGAGGGAGTAGGATCGGAGAATAACACGAATGAACAAGTAACAGAAACCACTTCATGGTTTCCATCATTCTCGTTTGCCTTTAGCAAAAGCAGCGAAAAGCCTGCTGATCCACCGAGTCCTCCACTTGCTCCTACAGAACCTTTGCCATCTGCGCCAAAAGAGGAGAATACATCCTCTTCGGATGCTCAAGCCCAGCCGACTGCGGGCGCTACATCATCTACGTCTAGCTCGACGAACATTCTTGTCCCTGTTCCAGCTTCCAAGGAAGAAAGCCACGATCCTTCCCCACCCAAACCCCCTCCTCTGAGTCAGACTCCTCCACGCCGTGGATGGTTCAGCTCTTCGTCCCCCACAAACCCTTCCCCTTTGAAGAGGCAAGTGACGTTGAATGTACAATCCGAAGTTTCTTCCATTTCGATCGATGAGGAGGTCCCCGGCTTAGCTACATCGCCGAGTCTTACTACCCTCTTGACTGCTCCGGAACCGTCATTAGTGCCTAGCGATAGTAGCGAATCCAGCCCAGGCCAAACACGGACTTTATCTACCCTTAATCCTTCCCAAAGTAGATTCATGCTTAACATACCGTTGCTCGGGAAATCAAAGATACCATTGAGTCAAGCTGTAGGTGAGACCAGTACGATGACACAGGAAGCCAGCGGTATTGATTTCCATATCCACACGCTCGTTGTAAATACTGATACTTTATGGGTAGGTGCTGCTGAACAGACGGAGTCCCAACATGATGGTAAGGAGTAGAACACTATCGTCCGATTGCTTATCTCATCGATTTTTTAAGAAACAAATAGTGTCCTTCATCATATGGTGGCATCTGAAACCAACATACCACCTTCACAAGTCACCGTAGTACCAGTAGAAGCTGATGATGGTCCATCTTCCCAGCAGGAGAATACAACACCCGTTTCTATGGACGTGAATAAAACTTCGAATGTTGTATCATCGTCATCGTCGTCAAGTTGGTGGGATTACATCGGATGGCAAAACGCCGCCGCTTCTACCGCTAGTCCTCCTTCAGATGACCATCAGACAAACGAGTTGACAACTCCAGAGGAAAATCATGAGTCGGCTCATCCTATCGCTTCCAACCTCCAGACTGATGTCACTGCTGCGGACAACCAGACCGATGACGTTACTCCAAAACCGTCCGAGAAGCCCATGTCCACGATCTCTTCCCAGAGTCAGAGTGGAGGCTCGTGGTTCGCGCCGTGGACGTGGTACAATGGATCCCCTGAACCCTCCGTGATAAACGAACAAGGCATGACGGAAGCAGAGCAGGTCAAGGAATATGCCCTGAAGCGGAGCGATCCTGATCCGCCAGAACAAGAGCAATTATCATCCGCTTCTCCACCTCCGCAGACGCCCAGTCCCCGACCACGTGAGACGAATCCGATAGAATCAATATCCGCTAACAAAGGATGGGCATCATTCTTTGCGTCTACAGGTCGCTCGTTGCTCATCAAGAACATCACATCCGGCCCGCAAGAAGAGCCAGGCATGGAAGTCATGGACATCTCTGACGACGAGGGTGCACCGACGAGTACTGCCACGGCGGAAGCCGTCGTCAAGAAAGAAGACGAGATAAGGCAGCGCGGTCGTAAAATTGAGAGCGGTAAACAGATTAGTGGCAGTAACATCGACATGTCCGACAAACCATCAGCCCCACCGCTCACCAATTCAGAATCCGTGAAGCGCAAGACAAACAAGGCGGAGGCAGCTAGTAAGGCTAAAACTACATCCCCCGCTCCTCCCAAGAAGCCGAATTTGGTATTGCCGACATGGGGTGATACGTTCCATGCGCCACCGCGGTCCGTTTTACCTCCCGAACCCGAAAGCAGACTCAAGGAGACCTTCCGACTTGTCAAGGGTGCTTTGTTCAATAAAGATGATGAGGGCAAAGGGAAGTTGAAGACACGGGACAGCGAATTCGTGCACTTCGGAAAAACGCTCCCAAGGGCATGGGATGTTATAGAGCAAACCTCGGATGTTCTAAGAGGTGCAAGCAAGGCTGTTGTCATCGGTGTGCATGGTTGGTTCCCTGGTGCTATGATGCGAAGCGTTTTAGGCGAGGTCAGAGCCGAGTTTTGTGTGCGCACCATGATCTGATGATGAGAAAATAGCCGACTGGCACAAGCACCAAGTTCGTTACGATGATGATGCAAGCGCTGGAAGGTATCATCTCATCGTCTAATCTACATTCACTTTGTCATTATTAAAATGAATTTTCCAGAATTCCAGGTAAAGCATCACGTCAAGCTGGAGAAAATTACAGCGATACCCCTGGAGGGTGAAGGAACTATCGACAAACGAGTTGAGAAGTATGCTGCGCTATTTTGTTTGCCTACCGTATTTTTACAACCCTAAACTTAATTTTCAGGTTATATGACGCGCTGACATCAAATAAGGATTGGATGGCTGACCTCTATGATGCAGATGTCATATTCATTGCTACCCATTCTCAGGGCTCCATAGTGTCCACTCATTTGCTGGACAGGTTGATTCGTGATAAGCACATTCAGCCGCCTCGCTCCGAGCCATCTTTTTCCATAGATCCGAGCACCATGGATACAGTAAATGTCGTTTCCACTGGAAAACTCCAAAGGATTTGTTGTTTGGCACAATGTATGCGCATTAACCACGGAATTCAAACTTTCAAAATAATCAGCATATTCTAGGTGGTATCCATCTCGGTCCGCTCCGATATCTCAACTCCAGTTCTTTGATACAGCCATACATTCAAGTGAGTTGGAAGCGTTCGTCTTGTTCCTTGGGCAGTGTCTTATCATCTGATATAGTATTTCGAGAATGCGGCTGCCCAAGAGCTTTTTGAGTTTCAAGTATGACTCTCCAGAAATGGGATGAATGTATTGATTGATTAAGATCAAATTAGGATACCGAAAGCAAAGTGTCCAAGGCGTATGTTAAGGCACTTTCCAATATCCTTTATCATGGAGTGTGTGCTCTATTCAGCAACCGAGATACTTCCGACTGATGTAGTTTGTCTTGCAGGTGAAGATGGTATACGTGGCATCATTAAACGATCAGGTTCGAGTATTTTCATGTCTTCTCGAGCTCTTCTGAGGACTTCTCCACTCCGATATAGGTGGTCCCGGTATACAGTGGCCTGTTCACAATGGCATCGCACCCTCTGATTTTGGTAAGGTTTCACGCGCAACACAGTACACCATATTGAGCTCTGAGATCATAATGACGTCTAGCGCGCCCTTTATATTGATGGCGATGTCTATCAGTACGTTTTTATTAGGCTCGTGTCATAACTAATTCTCATCGTGTATTGACACATGTTTAGCTCGTCCGATTTCCTCTCCAACTTGCTCGTGCTCCTGATTCGCGTATTCAATGCTGGATTATCCGACAGCGGATTAGTAACGCATCTTTCCGAGGCCACGGCTGGTTCATTGAATGGTGTAGGCCACTCCACATCCTACGAAGAGCGTGCCACGTACTCGTGAGTATTTTTCGGGGAATAGTTTGTTCATCCCAGTTTCTCACATTAAAGACATCGCCAATATATGAAGTTTGGCGGTGAACTACCTATTTCTCACGAATGAAGGTCTAGACGCGCATCCAGAACTAGTACTTGAACCGTTTAATGCAAGGACTGAACAAAATGATTATGAGGTGCGCCCCTTTCTTTTGTCTTATTACCGAGCAAGAAACCTAAAGAAAAACTAGATTCCATGGTCCTTGCGTGACCTCATTGCGTGCGTCATTTCCATTCTTGGCTTTGGTAACTGTGTCTCACATGAACATTATTTTCCGTCTGTGTTTCACCCCTAGTGACCCGCATGTTCAATACTTCTTTTCTCGCGAAATCCATGAACTGAAAGATGCGTTCTCTAAATGGCAACCTAAGAGTAAGCACCACTCTACTTTTATATATATATTTTACCGGAAAGTGAGAGCATCGCCTGATCATATACGTGACTCATTTCGATCCAGCGACGATCTTGAGGGACATCAAGCGCAAGCTGCAGCCGATCCAAAAGCTACCGAGCACTACGAACGCTGCCACGTCTACAACTCCACTGCAAGCAAAAACAAATTCGGTCAGCAAACTCTGATGAAAACAATTAGGATTCGATTTCTCCACTATCTCGGAGGCTGAAATGCCCCTATATTCATTTCATAACTTGTACGATATTCTTTATTTCCCTATCACGCTTCTTCGGACCTTTGTCGCATCACCATGCATATGCGGCGCGCGATGACAGGATTCACCTTTACACGAATGCCTAGCTCTGCCACACACTCTTGTGTACATAGATTCTTTTCTCGTTCACGATTATTAATGACACGCCCCCCCTAATTCATTCCAGATATAGAACTTACATTCCCTTGAACGTTTAGTAGCGCATATACTTGGATGTCTTCCATGCATTCGAGTTATATGTTGGTCTAGCAACGTTTTTCCATCGATCATGATGCCCCATGATTCTGCGTCAGCCGCTCTCCAAACTTACTATCACCCTCGTTTTCCTTCAGCTGATTCACCCCTCTGGAATAGTGTTACTTCGGCTAATTTTAATTTCTCCATTCTCTGACACTGTGGTTTTTTCTCCTCGCATACAAACCCATTTGCATGTATTATTAATATATATATATGTATACGGACAAGCTCCAGAAGTCGAGTTTCCATTTCTCTACGAGCAAGAGTTATCATCTTAGGATGAGAAACGAAGGAAGTGCAAAACCAGCAGTGACCCCGGCGGCGTACTAATAGCACACCTAAATAACCAATCTACCAAGAACCCTTCATTAAAACAAGAAAATCAAATACGCATGTGCATACATAAGACATTTCTGTGCCTCGAGTCTCCGCCGCCGGCGTCATTCCGATAGCTAAACACATATATGGTCGCATATACATTCATTTACACATACACTACTTGCCCGGGATGACCGATTAATGCAACAACTGGTACTTGCTATAGGCAGAGTTTTTTTTTTTTTTTTTTTGCTTTGCGTTTATGTTATACTTGATATTCGTTATGTTATTTTGCGTAACGTGGTGTCCTTGTGCCGGCGCCGACCCGGACTCAGCGATACTCGGCTCCACAATCGCCAATGAGCGAGATCATCCGACTCGAGTTAGTCTTGGCCAACACAGCATTGATGTCTGCTCGGTCCTCATCCGAAAGGCGCCAGCCGTAGACGCGCAGGTTGTCCTCGACGTTATCGCTGATTCCCAAGCGCGCGCCTAGTAGCGATAGAGGGGGGAAATACAAGGGAGGCAGGGTGAGCGGGAGGGAAGCGGGGAAGAAAACATATTAGTTAGTTGATGATCGTGGGTAGCATGAAGTTAATAGTGATCAAGATAAATCCGAGGAGCAAAGTCAAGCAAGAAGGAAAGAGAAAAAAAGAGAATATATATCCAATATAAATTATTGTATGGTGTAAAAGTTATAGGGATTTCGATGAGATGCAAGGAACAGGTTCAACAGGGGATAACAAGGGTAGGCAGGCAGGGCGGCACCTCCTGCAGGAGTAAAGATGATCTGCGCCCATAGTTTCCTCTCCCCTGGCACGCTATCATGTTATCCCGCGCAAACGAGCTGAGAAGGAACAGAAAGCAATTGCGTGGGACGGAGGCGGGGAAGGAGAAGAGGAGGCACAAAAGAGACCATAGCAATCGCACTTGCATACATCCGAGTCCCCCTCCCACAACCCTTGTCATAAAGGCATCCATTCTAGTCACCGGGAGGGGAGAAGGCAAGAGCAGGAGGAAATAGGAGGCAAACAATAAAGGAAAAAGATATCAAAATAAATTTAGAGAAAAAAGATGAAAGGAAAAGTGGGGCACTACTATGTCACGGATCACACTGATAGATGGATGATCTCGTGAGTCACCCCCCAGTTGGTCATCCTGTACGCGATACTGCGATGAGCATGGACGTTCGAGAGGCGGGACGGCGCGGAGGCCGGAGAATGACCCGGACTTTGAAGTGCGAGAAACAAAAAGCAAAACGGAATGAAATGGAGAGCACAGGCGCAGGAAAGGGCGGACCGAGCAATGTAAAATTCGGTCATAGCCCTCGTCATCAACATCTCCATCAACGTCGTCACAGCAGTTAGCTCACGAGACGGTGAGTAAAGTGTCGCCAACAAGCCTGACGAACAGGTCCAAACACAAATTAAATCAAGCAGGGAAGTACAGCGCTACCACCGCCGCCGTCGTCCGGAGTGAAACGCACGGTGAATTGCCAGAAAGAGAACAAAGGGCAGGAACACGGCAACAACAATATGACCCTATAGGAAAATATTTGCAACTCACCTACGAGTACCGCACCTACGAAATCGAAATCGAGTACCCAGCGCGTGGCGACGTTGGCGATGCTTACGTTCCCATGACGGTCACCAATGGCGCGCAGGACACGAAGAAGTTCCTGGAAGAGTGGCCAGGAGCCCCAGATCTTGAGGATGACGTCGAGATACTATGTATAATGCAAGATGTGTCATTGGTTAGTTTGATTCAAACCCAAGCTTGACAGAAGAGAAGAAGGTGTGGAGTAATGCGTATATGCACACGTGTATGTGTGTATGTATGTATGTATGTACGTGTGTTGCACCTTGAGCCAAAGCTTGCTATGCTCATGCTCACCTTGCGCTGGGATGGCGTCAAACTTGACGAGTACAGATCTGGCTCGGGTTGGTCAAGATACTTGTCTGCCAGGAAACCGCCGCACTATAGATAGGACAGAATGACAAAAAGAGATGAGTGACGATAAGATGGTGATGAAAGGCAATTAGGTTAAGTCAGTGATGAGATTCATTCGAGACCAAGGAGCAGTGGTGCCGGGCGTGCCAATCGTGGAGGTTGCGGTGAATTATTATCATTGTGTATATTGTCATCGTGCATATGATTACCATCGAAGTCGTTGTCGTTTGAGGTAGCATGCCGACGGATAGTTTTCGGTTGTTGTAACGAAGAAGTGGCGAAGAAAGCGGTGAGCATGACAGTGCCGCGGAGCAAAGTTCGGATGCAAGATAATCAAGTATGTCGTCAGTTAATCAGTCAATGCAAATCAAAAGAAAAATTAGGAAACGAGAAAACCAGGAAAAATAACAATAAAGTAACAGCATAAACAATACAACCAGCAGCGTAAGATGGAGGGATAGATAAATAAAATGGGGATAACAGTGTAAAGGAGAGAGCCTAACAAAAAAAAAAAAAAAAGATGCGGCAGCACCGGCCGAGGTTCGTGCAAGAAAAAGTCCAAAGGAAGCACAGGATTGCATACGTACCAGAGTACCATAGGTGAGTAACTTGAGCCCGTGTTTCTGACAAACCAGATTCATGCCGTGGAGCGGGCTGTGTACATTCAGGAGAGTAATCCCATTGTCATGCATGTGCATGCGTCGTGATGATCGAGCGGCCCGGGCGGACGGATGAGTTGTAGGAGCGGAGCGGCGGCGGCGGCGACAGCGATTGGAGGCGGCAGCGGGGCAAGAGGTGTATGTTCATGTGTAAAAGAACAGAAGAAGGGCAATTCAATGCAATTTACGACCGTCAGCGGCAGGAATTAAAAAACAGAGAAGATGAACAATAGAGATCACCGAATGTCTATTAACGAAAACTGTCGCGGGGTTTTTTAGATGTTTAGTGTCGATTCCGTTTTTGATGTGAGTGTGCATGTGTGTATATTTTGTTGTTTTCATTTCATGTCCACGGCGTACGCGGAGAGCGAAAAATGAGAGGGTAGAGAAAGAAAGAAAAAGGAAATCGGGTGCATCAGCTGATTGGCTTCGATATTATGGCAGACGTGATGATGGCAGGTTAAAAGATAGTAGGAAGCTTGCAAAAACAAAAAGAAGTGCGGCGAGCGAGCAGGATAGCATGGCCAGGCTACTACTGACTGCTGATGGGAAGCGCAGAAGAAGGGGGACGGAGGGAGCGACGGAAAGAAGGGGGTGCATGACTATAGTGAGGCAAAGAAAATAGGGACTTACCTGGACCTGGTTCGAGACAATCGCATCAGGACCTAGATGCGTGCAAATCTCCTCGGTCCGCAAGGTATCGAAGTTGCAGAGGGCTAGTGCACGGATGTAGCCCTGGTCTGCTAAGTCTTTGAGACGCTCCAGAGCAACGAGGTAACGTCTGTCATCGTAGTCATTCCAATGGAACTTGAGGTTATTCATATTGGTTTGAGTCTTAAATGAATGCCGTACACATAGCCTGAGAGGATTTACCTGGAGGATATCAACGTCTTTTGATTCCATGCGCTCCATGCGCTCGAACACGGCCTCTTTGACCACCTCAGATGTGGGATCAAGGGGACCAAACACACACCTGGCGAAGGATGCGCGTGAATTTTACGTCAAACGGAGGTGATGACCAAAAGCAGTAGGAGATATCCAAAGAGAGAGATCGGCGGTGTTTCGCACTGCTAATCTATATTTGAAGGAGCTCCTGGGGACTTACCATTTTGTCGATCCCACGATATTACTTGCCGGTGGCATCGAGCGACGGAATTGACCCTAATCGATAGGAGGAAGCATAGAGCAAACGCAGAAAGTAAGCGGACACGCAGGCAGACAGATTCATTATGGTATTGACGGGCAAGGAGTCGATCTCAGATGTGACTTGACACAAGACCAGGCGTCGAATTGACTCACAAAGATAATCTCCGCGCTACCATAGTGGTCGGCTAAGATAACGATAAGGAAGCGAAAGAATATGAGTGTAAAGGTTGGCGTGATCGAAGAGAGCATCATTCACCCTATGACAAATAGCATGTAGATGCAGACAAGGTGAGTATATGCGGCAAGATAGGTACTTGTGAGTAAGTTTATGCGGACAAGTGCGCCCTAATATCGGGTGAACCTACCATGTCTAAAGAAAGTGCATTGAAGCAATGCAAAAGACCGGATAATCAAGGCATCAATGAGAATGGTACAATTAGTGATCGAGACCTCCAAGACGCACCAAACGCGGTGAATCCAAGCTCGGCATGGTGTGTCATGGCCTTGCGCACCTTAGGAACAGATGCAGAGCCCCAAGCGTTGCCTGACAGCTGCCAGAGGCCCACGAAGAGCCGGGGCAAGTCATGGAGGGGGCCTAGGGAGAATGTCTCTGTTTGGGCCGCGGGCATGTTTGATCTACGGAAGAGTACAGTGGATTATGACCAAGTAATTACGGCTTAGGAAGAGATGAAGTGCAGCAACAAGACAATGGATTGGATTGGTTTTGATGAGGCTCAAACACCTGTGTGCGGGCAGCACGTCTTATAAGCGAGGCTGGCCTGGCCTGGCTGGCTGAGGGATGGCTGAGGGATGGCTTACGTGATGCCGGTGCGGTTTCTGGATTCAGAGCCGATGGGTTCTTGGACAGGTGCCGGACGAAATGAGAATTACAATAATTATAAAATAAAATAAATCACAGGATGTCATGATCAGGATAATTGGATTTTTGGGCCAATGAATAACAAGAGTACAAAAAGATAAATAATGAAATAAATAAATCAAACGAGTGGAGATTGTGGCGAGAGGGGAAGTAGACAAGAGTGTTTGGTAGCTATTACTCGTCTGTATTCTTGTTGGGAACATGAGCGAGCCCATCATCAGTAGTCTCTGCACGCGGTGCTTAGCGGCGAACAGAGAGGTCCCGGGTCCGGTATTCATCTAAGAAGCCGGTCTCCTCCATTTTGGTCCACGCATTTCTCATCTGGTTTCTGGTTCGTCTTCCAGAAACACTCACAGTCCTCCCGGACCCTTTTGATTTTCTCCTTTTCCACGGCGGCTCTCGGACCATATTTTGAGCTGCAGTCCTAATACTCCTCCTCTCCCACAGCTATATAAACTCTCTTCATCTCGATGACGATATCAGCACTATCCTCCCCACGTACTGTCCCACTGCAGATAATTACCCATCTTCTACTCTGTCATCCAAACCACCCTGTTAACACACCCCTTTGACAACTTGTATCATCATGCCCTCCTTCACGAGACCTGACCTTGCCTCAGAGTCCATCTCTTTCGGACATGTGTATGTGCACTCCCCTCCCCCCTCCTTCGAGTCCTACTATTCCACGTGTATTAATCAACACCAATACCATTTAGACCACTCATGGTCGACACCCTCATCCAATCTGCCACACCAGACGATCTACGTGCCATTATGCGCAACTTACTTTGCTCCTCGCCACACACTCTCCCGACCTTCAAGTCGCTCGCACGCACACGCCTACTACAGACACGTGCCCCTCCTCCTCTGGTCCTCAATGATACGGAGGGGCAACAAGACCTAGCGAGGCTACAGACCGTCTTGTGCTATGCCCGTGTAAGTCGGAATTGCTTACCTACTCCTATGTTGAACGCGCATATACTCTGCCCACACGATCACTCATATACGCCTCGTTTTATTTCATAATCACAATGACAGTCCCTTTACGGCTCCGGGCTTGGCTTTGCAGGTCTTGAGGTCCTCACGTCCGTCGTCCATGCCACGCTAGGTAGGACCTGGGATGAAGACGGCGAATTTGCCGAGGCGCTTGCAGAAGTTGACATGGACATAACACAAGCCATCCAGGTAAGCGCCGCACAAGCACTCCCTTCATCTCGCCTTTTTGGACGTTGATACTGATCGTGGCCCACTTCCTTCCCCTTCCTTCCCTCGCTCCTTATTTTAAACATCCCCGTTCGGCGCCGATCACCAGTCCTGCAAAGAAGAACTGATCGCGGGTGGTGTTGACCTAGACGCGGCCCGGCGGATTGTGGACATGCTCAGCGCGGACATGAGACGAAGCCAGGATGACGTAGCACGGTGGCAGGGTGACTTCCCTTTCGATCGGGCTATCTATTCACTCAAGTTCTGGAGGTTCTGATTTATTTATTTTTTGGACTCTTTTCCTTTTTATTTCCTTTATTTCTCTCTCTTCTCATCTTCCTTTTTTTAATATATACCCTCCGAGCACCATCCTGCCACTTTTCGCACGGGGGAAACACCCAACATTACATTTCATGCGCATATAAGGAAAAAAATATGTCAAAACCCTCCCGAAAAGTGGTCTTCGCTTGTACTTACCCTTGATGTTATCGACTGTATCGAGTAGTAGACTACGCATATATACATATTCCCCGTGATAAACTGTTAGCTCAAATACAATTTTTAGATTATAGACATTTCATTCCTGCTGATGATGATGCATGTGAGCGAGATAAGGGAAGATAAAGGGTCTGAAAAGAATGGCCAGCCTGACCAGCTGGAGCTCTAGAGAGACTAGCTTACTATGTACATATGAATGTCAATTGTCTGTCTGTCACAAAGGCTTTCCAATACATTTGTCATCATACTATTCCACTTACGCTATGGTTCCGTCGTATGCTAACTAGTTAACCCTACTTCTATATCGACCCGCTGAACGGCCCCACAGCTATGATTTACACATCAACACAATTATTCCGGCCCTTCGCATGTGCGGATCTGTTCCTCGACGCATCGCCAACTTGAAATGTCCGATGGACAAGGAACAAAGTTAATATTCGGAATTAACGTCTTCTTTCTCCAAAACCTTACTCCTTGAGACTCTCGCAACTCACACAGATGATGTTATAGCATATGAGCCGGTTCCCACCCTGGCGCGTAGCACAAAAAAAAAAAAACTTCGACGTATCAGTAGTAGACACGTGCAACTCGGACCTACACATGTACACTTGCTTATCCGCGATGCAACAGTATGCACATCCACGAGCTGTATAGAACTAGCCGGCGTTTGGTGCCCATCATGTACATACACGTACTTACAGAACCTCGAAGCTTTGACAGGGAGATAAGCCATGACTCGGTAAACAGCAGCCAAAAAAAAAAAAAAAGAAACACATGCTACAGGCTGCAACAAGACGCTCTCTTGCCAAGTTGTGGCTTAATTTTATTTTGTTTTCCGGCTATCAAGATCAAAGCCGAGCATTTATACTTGTCGCATATATGTATAGCTATAATTCAACACCGTCGTCAGATCAGGCATGGACTTGGAGACCCTTGCACGGTCCGTTCGGATTGTCGGACAGCGGCGGAATGATGTCCACTCGAGTGTCACTTGAGTGTAATTGCTGGCACTAGGCGGAGTGGAGACAGCAGCAGGCTTGCTGCTGTCATCATGATCAATTGGAATGTAATGCAAATATCTATTCCGAGTGTATGCGCTGTTCTTTTTGGTATTATTGTCGTTGTCCTTACCCTTACCGATTCCTACACACCTGGAGCAGGTCATCAGGGATGAGATCAATGTCAAGCTGCCTTTGCTTAGCCCCAGGGCCTACCTGCGTCGCATCCATTTTGCTATCGCATGCTCAAGGAGGTCAGGTCAGTCGGCAAATAAAAATTCCCCGGTGAGGGTGAGACAAATTAGGACCAGGGAAAATGTAACGATATCGGTGAGACAAAGGTATAGATGATGTGACCAAGTAAGAGACCTTAAGCCCCATATCTGGCCGAATGAGCGAATCAAAAGTCTAGACTCTCGAGTGTGTGGATCAGTGCTGCATGCGACATTCTACCCAAGGCGAGGATAACCATATGCATACGTTTGTATCGGCTAAACAATGTGCAACCAGTATACATTAAGCTCTCAGAACGTCAAGTGAAGTGTAACGCCAGCGGCCTTAGTCTGCCGGGGAATTCTACTTATAATACGGTAATTGAACATCATGGGTAATATGACCCTCCTTTTCTTGTTTGATCTCAGAAGTTAAGCGGAGATCCGAGGGATAATAATTAGCGTGTGAGAGGGTGGTGAAGAATAAAGACTAGGGCTGTCAGTGGCTGAGCTCTATCGCAGTCCTATCTCCGTCGTCTATCTCTTGTTTTCTCTTCTTTTTTTTCTTTTTTTTTTTTTGTCGTCTTTTTTACGATAACCCGATTCATATCAGGCGTAGTAACTTCTTACCCTCCGAGTTGCATGCTCCGAAGTTGACTTTAGGAATGATACAAGCTGCCAGGATAAGACACAGGCCAAATCACATCTCATTCCCTTCATAGGCTCGTTCGTATTAATGCCCCCTGTTCAAGCAAAGAGGCAAACGGCCGGCTCCGAGGAAGTCGAGGTCGTCCTCGCTTCATCAACACCGTGATGGGACCATGAACGATGGACGTACAATATTACAGGCAGTAGTTACACTAACACACGTAAAGACCGCAGCCTTGTTCGCCGGCGGGATCGTTTACGCAATGTGCATACAAGACATGCTGTCGATTACTACTTCACCTTCGCGGTAGTCAAATTAGATTGATACGCGAGCGCATGTGCATAGATTCAGGCTGGATGGGCGCGCATCTATGCGGTGCACAACTGAAAAGAATAAGAATTTGAATTAGAAACCGGCGGTGAGTATACGAGCACAGAAAGCTCAAGGAAAAATACTGGAGAAATCTAAAAATGACACATTGGAAATGCGTATGCTTATAAGCGATGGGCGAGAGGGGGCTGTGTATTAGTGGGTGCAAACGCTTGAAAGGGATAATTATAGTAACCTTTGCTCTTCGCCTACACGCAAGATCTTGCGAGAAGGGGAAACCCCGTTCGCTCTCAATTACTACGATTTAACGTTGATATTTGGCAATTTAGCAGAATATCTCCCGTGTCATCATGATGGTTTTCTGACGTAAACTCGGATATCAACGGCGACAACAGAGCCGGGCCTGAGAAATCCTCCTCCTAGTACACATGTAAGTCCATCGAGGTGGCACAACAAGCCGTCGATTCCGGGATGGAAGTATGGTTAATCCGATCCTTGTGGTCGTTGTGTTATCTGACTTGAAGCGCGGAAATCTTTGAAAGTATGAGTGAGTTAAGAATAGTAATCTCTTTATTTCGATCGTGCTCTATATCACATCCCAGATATTGATAGCGAACATGCATCATGTACACTGTAAAATGGAGAAGAGTGGTAGTGATCAAAAATAGCGGATGAGAAAACGAGGAACGAAGTGAATGCTCTATAGCCCCGTGAGGACCCTATTGAGCGTAAACCTCGGACTACCTGATGGGTCAATTGCCTTCAATCAACATCAAACTTTACCTTGTGAAAACGTACATGACTGGATGCGTACACCAAAATAGTCCATGAGCTCATACTTGTGCACAAACATCTTCTGATATGGTTGGAAGTGTCGTAATATCTTCGGTGCTTATTGGACTAGGTTGATCAGTATGTCATGCACATCTTTCGGCGGAGAGATGGACCTTATCACCTTTCTTTCGGTTACAACTATGAGCTGAAAGCTGGTGAATCATGACACACAGGGAGCATATGCTAGCTTTATTTATTTTTCGTTCAGTTCTATTTGTTTGCATAGTAGGAGCCGTGTCATGTTTTTGTCTGGCTTGAATCTGAGTGATCATGTTCATATAGGAGAACCCTATATATCTCTCGAGGCTGATCATAGCACACATTCAAGGGTAGTAAGCGCCTTTTGAGATCGATTTACTGTTTGTATTTCCTCTCCACTGCCGAGCATGAGCAAACAGGCATAATTACATGGATTCACGGTTAACTCAGCATGAATTTCACACACAGTTTCAAGATGAAATAGGGGGAGCAAGCATGCTTCAGAAGGAAGAAATATCTGAGCTGCCGTTCGTCATCACGGAGCCGTAGATGTGGGTGACAGCAAAGCAAGACATTACCGCTGGAAGAAAAAAAACTTCATAATTGAATGGATGTACCCTGAATAGACCCCTGAAATTTTCTGCATAGTCATTGGTATCAATAACTTCGCTCGCATGGTAATTCGCAAGATATGAGGCACAGTTTTAAACTGCCTGGTCATCAGGCAGATAGACCAGGCCGAGAACATACACCGCCTTTGGTCTATGGGTCAAGTGCCTGTCGTCATCGTCATCATTATCAACTTGCATCATCGATACCAGCAATATAGTCTCGGCAAGCCTGAAAATGCCGATAAGCTCGAGGTTTCAATCTTGTCTACCTTGGGGAGTGTGATAATTGAAGGTAGAGAAGTACCAGTGATACATGCTTGTAATTCAAGCATAGGCTTATCATACCCAATCAGGGCTGCCTGACTTATACGAAGGGAGCAATCTCAGTCTATTGCTTGCTCATACTCATGCATATAGGTGCATAGGGTAAAATCAACGTAATAGCAACCCAGGTATCAGCTACCCTCTCTTTTACCATTTCTCCAGGCGATTAAACTATATGCCGGTATTCTCTCCGTCTTGCGGCATCTGTAGCGGCTATATCAGTCATGGCTGGATGCTATCATGGGCGTTTTAGAAAAAGATACTGAGAGAAAGGCGTGAGAGGATAACAGAGAAAAACAAATCGGGGACTTATCGTTCTGCGTGCACATGCATGCACACAACGGGCATTTCATAACACTTAGTACCTTGCGTAGTCACTGTAAGATTTGTTACACAGCTTCTATCTTTTAATCTTTCTGTGTGGTATAGCTCACTTCTGTAATACTACCCTCTAGGGCAGGCGGCCTGGCCTAGAGTAGTGATAATCATTCATAGATGAACTCCATAAAGAAATTTGAATGAGCTGCTGGAAATAAAACATTCTTAGTTCAGAAGACTTGGTGATATACATCAGAAAGTGTTACCGACTTGCGCATACATGGTGCAACCAGCACATTTCCGGTTATTAGACAAGAAGATATGCGAGCCAGCTATCGATGGACAGGCGTTCATAAGACAAAGGAGAATAAAGAGGAGAAAATACGGGGAAGCATTAATCCGCTGTATCGGCGTAAGACAGTAATACATTCATGTAGCGAGCTAGGTCGGAGAGTGACACCTGTAAAAACCACAGGAAAAATATAGATGAAGAGAAAATAGATTTTCTGCAATGTCAAGACCACATGCGCTTGCAACACACACAAAGATAGCTGCGGAGAAACTTCAGGGCTAGAAAAACGAGAAGGCTAACAAAGGAAGTGCAAAAGTAGGGTAGTAGATGGTATTCAAACAAGAACGCGGTCACAGGATTGGCTGCGCCGTATTTCAGACTCCGACACGCGTTCTAGGAGCTATTCTGCCTAAACATTCTGAAAGGTACGCAATGACCATTTTCATTGCGTGAAAACGCTTACTCGATAGGTAGACGAGAGAAACAGCCGAAAAATCTCATGGAGAAAGTTTGGGGCATAATTATCACCGTCCACCCGTAGTTGTTTGCCTTTGAGCTGTAGTTTAGTCACACAACCACCCCTCCAGTCCGGCCCGTTCGCCACACCGGGCAAGAAAATTAGTATGGTCGTTGAGGAGTTTTGGTGTGTCCACACATGCTACCGCGGCGAGTATCTATCCTCGGTAATGCCACATTGTATCGCGCCTTCTTGGGACATTTCCTCCGGCGACTTGCATTATTACAGGGGCCCTTTTGATTTAGACCGAGAACTCGCTTGACACCCCATATCCACCCGCATCCATTGTTGGTTCAGCAACTGGAAAGTGCCGTGATACATGCGGCATTTTAAGCGTATAGGTATTGTTTGGCATGCATACATATGGCGACTGCTTGATAAGAGACCACGGAAGAAGATAGAATGGCGGGACGTTGCCACCAATGATGATCTCTCGAAGGTAGCGACTGACGCAGCACATGTATACAAACAAGGCCGTGTACCGTCATTGGAAGAGCCAGACGAAAGCGGAGCAGACCGGCTGGAACGCACCGGCGCCGGTCTTGTTCTGCGGTGATCATATGTATCAATTTGCATATGCGGTGGGTATACTTTGAGGGACGGCAGACTCACAATTCGCCGGTGCTTGGTCAGTGAAGAAGACCTTACTACGGTGGCGCTCGAGATCCATAAAGCCGAGAAGCGTGCACCTCCATGCCAAAGGCCGTCCAAGGTAGTTAAAATCAGGTCTAGCATTTCTTTACTCACCGGCATGTAATCAAATCACCGTGAATGAGCTGCAGGGTAGATAGCTTTTTAGCTGAGGGGAGAGGAGTCAATCTTAAGCTATAGGAGGTAGCATACGTCTCACAATAATGTAAATGTACCAGGACAATCATTATTGGAATGACACATTGGAATATACAAGCGAAACAAGTCAAAGTTGTTGGCCATGCGTACCATACTAGGCGAGTGTACATTCCCAGCATATCCTCGGTAAAAAGAGCCAAATTAATCACATGTCTATCATTAGATTGCGCTGAAAGGATGTAATATCAGCAACCGCGCCTCATCTAAGCATACATAGTTAGCTAGGTTTGCAAGATATTTTAAGTCATGGTGAGGTATACCGACCGAATGCGAGATATTGTCTAGTCGCCTCAAACACGATCTCTGAGGGATTACCATCGGAAAGATCCAGAACGATCACGTGGATAGCTTTCGCGTCAAAAATACCCCACCCCATATCAGCAGTAAGAAGCAAATACTCCAGAATGGCGCAGACATAACCTGAAGTGCACTCGGCGACATATCGCGCTACCGGAGCAGCCTCTCAGAGTGCTGGCTAATGCATGCGAACAAAGCAAGCAAATGATGAAGCCACTCAAAATGATGCGACTGAATTGTGCTTGCACTCATGGGGATAAATTGTCGTGTAAATATAGTCGAGCCCTACTCTCTGCATGAGGCCGTTTCCGTTTCCGTCCTGTCTTGAATATGGGGAAGTGCGTTCGATTATATATTTTATATGGTCTCAGTATTAGCCGCTTTCTCTTCGGGCCGTCAGTGGGCTACGAGATCGGGTCTAGAAGGTCGAATGAAAAGATAGTCCAGGACTGTAACGAATCCTGATGAGGGGTGAGATATCAAGGTAATGACCGGCGGGCTAAGAACCAAAGATCTTGGTTCTGGTCCCCAGGGACCCAATAGCCAGTGAACGATGAACTGCCGTGAACGATTGTGTGAATTACCGGAAAATAGTGGCATAGGGCAGGGGGAGAGAAAACGCGCGCTGTGGAAAGACCGGCGAGATTAATGCGAAGATACAGGGTGTAATAGACCACAAAAGGTTGGGAATCCTAGTGTTTCAGGTTATTCGATCACATTCAATGTATGCATGAATGCATGCTCGTAAAAATGCGGGCATAGAAGGAGGAGAAACAGGTACATTCTGCAGTTTCGGTCTGATCCGTGGTGATTGAGCAACGCCGGAAAGTCCCCCATCTGTATGCTCATTCCGGTAGGGCAGAAAAAGACAGTACATGATATGTAGAAAACACCCGCCGAGAACAGCTTTGGTGCCAACCTGAGCGTCTGCCAACCGAATGTCAGTCGCAGCAGTTTGAGTCCGAGTCGTGGCGGATAAGCTCTCCTTGTGTAGTTGAACCGTGACAAAGATGCTTATATCACGTAGCTGCTGTGACTGGACTCAGACGGCAGTGTGACTGTGACATCTGCCCTCTCGTCAATAACTGAATCTAACGAAATGGACTCTCCCTCGAGTTGGCACTCTATCACACCTTGGACAGGCCCTCAACTGGCGTTGTCTGTGCGAGAAATAACATCCGTGTCCGCTACTTTCATACTATCTTCATCAGACCAATCCGACCCATCGCTTCACTCACTGGGCTTGTCTGACTCAGAAGACGATGACACAGAGAATGACTTAGGAAACGACAAGGATGATGACTCTGTCTCAGGAAAATCTCGTCGAAGACGATCAGTTATATCCAATGCACTCGCTAAAGGTCTCTCCGTTAATGTGAATGGTTCTATCTGGAAACGTGTGATCATTCGCATGGATGAGGCGTGCGACGAAGCTATAATCATCATCTATGGTCTACTCCCAGGCCGGCAATATGATATTGACCTCTGTCTCGTGCAAGGGGGTCAGAATAATAACATACACAGACAGGTTGTGACGGATGGTGAGGATTCGTCACTTGGCACACGTACACCTTACATTTGACCATTTTCACTTTTTTCTTGTGGCTAACCAGATCCCACTCATTCACACGAGGGCAATGGAGACATACGCGAAGATACCTCGGCAATAGTACCTGTGTCTAGCTCTTCGTCTACTCTTTCCACTCCTGGGGCACCAACAGCATATGCAGAGACGCCATGCCCTCAACCCACTCTGGAAGAGCGCCTTGTCCAACTTCAACATATGCTAACCAATCTCAACACCGAGAGGGAATCTATAGCTGTATCATTAAAATCTGCCCGGCGTGACGCACAAAAGGCCGACTCAGCACTTCGCACGGAAATTGATGTTCTTAAACGCGCCTCTGAGAAACATGCATCCACTGATGCTCGTGCCCGTCAGAAAGTATTGGCACTACAGGAAGCAGGGAAGCGCGCTCAAGCTGCAACCGCAGAACTAGAAGAACTTCTTCACGAAGTGGAAAACTCTCTACCAGACTTACGAAAAAGTAAAGACGAAAAAGAACGTCTTTACACAGAAGCCAAAGCAAACGCAGAGATAAGAAAGAATGAACTGCGTCTCGAACTCGAGAAGGAACGCAAGCATGTGGAGGGCTTACGCACGGACCTGAATGGCCTCGGGAACCGACTAGAGAAAATGCACGGCAAGAAAGAGAAATTGGAAACAGTGACAGTTCCGGATCTTGAAGAGCAACTAAAGGAGCTTCAGAGGGAAATCGAAAAGGTGGAAGCGGAATCAGTGGAAGCCCCCTTGATATCAAGTGCTGATGACGAACCCATCGACGGAGGTGATCGTGATATTCCGTCGTTGGGCCCACCTTTTGAGGCTCCGGCCCATCAACATCCGTCGATGCCCCGATATACACTTCTCCAACGTAAACGGAGTCAGCCGTCCATCCCGACTTTATCTTCTCCGGCATCATCGCAAATGTCATCATCCCCAAACCGTCCACCTCCAGCTCCTATTCAGCGCCCCAACCGATCTCAGGCTCCTTCTAAGCAAACACAAGCGCAGTCGCAGCTAATGATAACTCCAAATCGATCCAACTCACTGAAAGCGACTGGTACACCGCCACAGACCAAGACACCCCAAAGTTTATCAGGTATCTCGGGTGCAATGTTGTCTTCATTGTCAAGAACTGCTCTACCGTTCGAACCACGACAACCCATCCGCGCGGGCTCCAGCCCAGCATCGTCCCTTGATCAAGCTTCTGCTACTTCGCTGGTGTCCGAGTCTTTTACCCCGACCTTTTCGACGGATGCTCCTGGGTCTATAATGCCAGGACCCTACCCTTTCACACCCCTGACCCGTCCAGTTGGGCAATCGAACAGAGGGAGGACAAGTTTGGGTCATGCGCAGGATGACGCATCGAGGTGGCGAGATGCATAATTCTGTCTTTGGATCTCTCGTGATATGTGCGGGGATATCATAGGGGTTGACACAGATACTATACAGAATGCATACTTCGAAGTGTTCTTTTTTGGGATCTGCTCACTCGTATAGGACAGGACATATGTTGTACATAATATCACCTGATGCTGTGAATGTAGTTTTGGCTTGGGTGTATGTTTACCTACGCTTGTAAAGTGGAGGTGTTTAGAATACAAACTAATAGCCGTATAAATCTTGTCCTGGTGTACAAATGACACACTAGTGGATTCTCAGCCACAGTCGCACACTTGACAAAATGCTTCCGTAGACTTTGATTACAGCCGTGACTTCTATTGGCGCTCGTTATTGGACTTTGGCTCTACAAGTCTATACAGGTCCTCGGTTTACTGCACTAGCATAACCTGTATAGCCTAGTATTCGCCGTATGCATCAATAATTGTTGCGAAAACATACATGCTTCGCTATACACTTGGTGTTCGCTATGCGAGCACCGCAGTAGACACTAAGGCATACTCCAAGACACTCCGTCTTCCCAAGACTACTTTCTCTTTGCGCCGGGACCCCGTACAGAACAAGGAGCTATTCCAGAAGAAGACTACCGGAAGCCTCTACCGCTGGCAGGTAAATATCCTCAGCAGCTTGATGATGGTTTGCGCGTGGTATAAATTGAAATAGTGGGACAACGCGACAGGTCCACTATGGATTTCGCATGACGGGCCGCCGTACGCGAATGGTGCGCTACATATGGGTGTGTAGTTGAAATCCAGTACTTTGAATACATGGCTGATGGCTGCCATATTTAGGACATGCCTTGAATAAAATCATAAAGGATATCATCAACCGTTACCGTGTATCCAGGGGTCATAGGGTTCAGTATGTACCGTCTATTAGTGGGGTTGTTCTCGAATTAATATTATTTCTGATAGCTATATCCCCGGTTGGGATTGTCATGGTCTTCCCATCGAGAACAAAGCTCTCAAAGATATTGGTGTAAGCGCGCCTCTTCGTGACTTGTTTTTGATACTAACAAGTTGCCTGTAAGGTAGAAAGACCTATCAAGCGTGTCTCCTGCCACCATTCGCGAAGTAGCAGGCAAGACAGCTCGTGCCCAGGCTCAACGTCAGCGGGAAGAGTTTGAGAGTTTTGGTATCATGGCAGACTGGTCCCAGGAAACAACATATCGTACACTAGGTTTGATGGAAATATTATGAATGTTTGCAAAGTGTCCTGATTGCCGTCGGTTACAGATTCCGCATACATCAACCGCCAGCTCCGGATATTCCAAAAAATGGTCGAAAAAGGTTCGTGATCATGGTCATTTTTTGTATGACAAGGTTACATTTCTCCTGCAGGTCTCATCTATCGTCGTTACAAGCCCGTTCACTATTCCCCTTCTTCTCGTTCTGCTCTTGCTGAGGCGGAGCTCACGTACGAGGATGGCCATGTTTCACACTCCGTTTACGTCTCATTTTCTCTAGAGAATGATAAATCACGGCAAACAAGTGTTGCCCTTGATAACATCTTGGCCAAACACAAAGACGTCAAACTACTGGTTTGGACAACAACCCCATGGACTTTGTCTGCCAACATGGTACATTCCATTGTTCTGATTTAGTGTCAATACCATCACCTGAACCCAATCCTGTAGGGCATAGCTGTTCACCCTGAGCTGACTTATTCCGTCCTGTCGTCTCCAAATGGTATCGTGATTGTCGCAAAGGACCGCGTTTCATCACTGTGTGATACCTTATCGTGGCCCATGGAGTCCATCGCTGACATCCGAGGTAAGTTGTTACTTATTTGTTTTTTCTCTGCGCTCGGCATCTTGATTACCATTACTCACCCTACATTTCATCGGTCTGTTTTAGGATCCGACCTGGTAGGTGCCACCTATCTGCCCATCTTCGGCACCACCTCGTCTACGTCGTTCAAGCTCATCCCAGCCTCACATGTGACCGCAGACTCGGGCACGGGTCTTGTGCACTGCGCGCCGGCTCATGGTGCGGAGGATTACCATGCTTTCCAGGCACTGGGCCTCTTGAGCACCAGTAATGAGATGATTTGTCATGTTGACGGCGAGGGCAAGTTTGCCGCGTCGATTGCGGAGGTCGTAGGCGAAGAGGCGGCCAAGGCACTTGTTGGTCAGGAGGTGCTTGGCGGTGGATCTAAGGCTATCGTTGAGCTGTTGAAGCAGAAGGGGGACGCGTTGCTCAAGATTCAAAGGATTAAGCATCGATACCCATATGACTGGAAGACAAAGCAGCCGATCATTGTCACGTATGTATGAAGGAAAACAATACTTGGGTAGCCAACTAATTTCTTTGAAAATATTGCAAAACAGAGCAACATCACAATGGTTCGCCAACCTCAATGGACTCAAGGAAAATGCCATGGCTGCTCTTCAGGACGTGCAATTTTTCCCGGCACAATGTTCGTCAGAGAATTTTTTTTCACTTGATACATTCCTATAATACTTGTGGCTCATCCTCTCCCGCTTTTCCCTATCCAGCTCGAAACAGACTCGAGGCGTTCATCCGCTCGCGTTCCGAATGGTGCATCTCTCGTCAGCGAGTCTGGGGCGTTCCCATCCCAGCACTTCACAACAGCCACACGGGCCGTACGATTTTAGATCGCGAATCTTTGGATCACATCTTGCCTATCCTGGCAGAGAAGGGCGTCGAATACTGGTGGACAGGCCCCGTTGAGGAGTTCCTTCCACCCGCGCTTCGGACTTCGTCGTCGTTGTCGTCTACCGCGAACGCGAACAAGGACAGTGGAGAATGTGAATGGAAGAAAGGCACGGATACGATGGACGTCTGGTTCGACAGCGGCACATCGTGGTCTATGCTCGCCGACGTGTCTGCGACCGAACCCGGACGCAAGCACCTTGCAGACATCTGTCTTGAAGGGACCGATCAGCACCGCGGGTGGTTTCAGAGCCAGTTGTTGACCGCTATGGGTATAGCAGACCAGACGGGACACGAAAAACCGAGTAGTCCGTACGGCACGCTTCTTACGCACGGCATGGTGCTCGATGAATCTGGAAGGAAGATGAGCAAGTCGATTGGGAACATTCTTAGTCCCTTGGCGGTTATTGAAGGGGATAAGGTGTGTGTGACGTTGAAGATGGAGAAGTCTTGTTAAAGATAATTAACCTATTTGAATGGCATCCTAGGCGCAAAAAATACCCACCTACGGCCGTGACGTACTTCGGTTGTGGGTAGGCACTGTCGACTACTGGCAGGACATTTCCATTGGCCCCACGGTCCTCACGCAAACTGCAGAGGCTCTGAGGAAGATTAGAAATACCGTCCGCTTCGCATTGGGCAATCTGGGGACTGAGGAGGAGAGGCGCCAGTTTGTGCCTGTGGCCAGATCGGACATGCGACTGGTATGAATAGGATGCTACGCAGAATGCTAATCTGATTATGTTCTGGTTCATAACTATAGGTGGACAGATACGTTATGCACGAGTTGCACAAGTTGGAGTCGACGGCTGTGCACGGATATGAAGTGTACAACTTCCCCAAAGGTGAATCTCTCTATGTTGCTGAACGAGGTTGGAATATTGTACTTATGTTTGTGCTAGTGATGTCCGCGGTGACGCATCTGACAAACGTTACGCTGTCCTCGCTCTACTTTGACATCACCAAGGACGCACTGTATGCCAATGCTGCTGATGACCTTGAACGTAGGACGATCGTCACAGTATTATACCGGGTATGAAACAAGATTGTCTAGGCTTCTTTTTGGTTAGAAACTGACTCGTGTTTTGGTAGATTTTGTCTACTCTCAAATCCGTGATTTCGCCTGTGTTACCTCACCTTGCGGAAGAAATCCACAAGACGCTCGAGATTGGAGATGCGACGAGTGAAGTGGAGTGTTCCTCTGTGTTTGAGAAACCTTGGTCTCTCATGGTCAGTGTCCTTTCACTGCCCAGCATCCCTAATCTCGGTTTCTCAATACGTTGGAGCAGTCTAATGAATGGCACGACCCCGAGGCGGAACGTGAGATGCGCGAACTCTTGAAAGTGAGGAGTTCGGTTATGGGCTTGCTAGAGAAAGCGCGTCGACAGGAGTGAGTATCAACTGCGCCTAATATACTTGTATCATATTGACATTTGCGCCCGAAGAAATTCAACACCCTTGAAATCTGGATTGGAGGCTCAGGTGGATCTGATCTTCCCATCTGGAGATGCATCAAGCTCTCCGCTACTGGCATTGCTTCAACGTGAAGGTAAGACTTGTTTGAATGTTATGCGCAAGCTTTTGCCCCTGATACGTCGACCATAGAGGAATTCTTGAAGACATTGTTCATTGTTTCCAATGTTTCCATACGTGCACAAGGGTTCACTGACGTGTTATCGCCCCAATGGTCCTATACCACTTCTTTGCCTCTTCCAGGTATGCCAAATCGATACTTACGATAAAGAAAATATCTCAACTCATCTTGACAGAGCATGAACAAGAGTTGCAAATACGCGTGCAACCTTCGACTCTTGCCAAGTGCCCACGTTGTTGGACATTTACGCGTCTCGAAGAGGACGCCTTGTGCGGTAGATGTAGTTCATTAGTTGAAGGATTAGAAAAAACAGCATCTTGAATGGTACATAGACTCTTATCATAGACCTGTAATAACTTAGTGGTATATAAGCCGTAATTGCCATCCCTGCTCTGACAAGAAAAATGCAGGAAAAAATCGGAGAGTGACCCGAGGCTGTCCGCGGGGGATAGTCGCCTAATAAGCAAGACGCGTTTTAGCCAGCGACGACGACGAGGACGAGGAGAGCAAGGAGGCCATGCACGGCGTCGCAGCAGCAGCACGGCTCGTGACTCGACGGCGGATAATAAGCAGAAGTACAAGTCATAACAATGCCCTCCATCTGATAAGACGCGCCGAGTCATCTCCTCATTCTCTCTCTTGTTTTCATCCTCGTCTCCTGCCCCATCCCCTGCGCTCGTACTCCATGGCCGCCTCTCTGGACAATCTCGTTCACACTCTCTCCACGCTCTCCATCGCCCCCGCGGCATCGGTTTCCCATGCACAGAGCTCATCTCCTACTGCCTGGCGCGATGCTCTCACTGCTTCGTCTTCTGCACCCCAGTCATTTGAGTTGATCAAGACGCTCGTCTACAAGCCCAAAACAGCCAAGACGGCCACCCCTGTCCCTGTCGTCGTTATCGCACGTGATGAGACAGAGACGAACTCGACCGCGATTGGAAAGAAGCTGAATCTCAAGGAGCTCAGATTGGCATCTGAAGATCTTCTGCAGGAGTTCTTCACCCTTGACAAAAACTCTTGTGAGTATGCCAGATCATGACATATGCAGGCATTGCACTATCGCCTGCGCGCTGAATTCGGCCATTGATCTGGGATCTGATTATTTTGACAATCAACAAAATTTTGTATTTACTGAACCGCATATAACTCTTTCTAGTATCTCCCCTCGCTCTCACAAAAGACACCTTCCCCAAAGTTGTCACCGTCCTTGACTCGTCTATCGCTTCTTCAACTACTCCCCTTGCCATCCGTGCCAATTCATCCAGCTCAACTATCTTCCTCTCTGGCCAGGACATTACATCCTATGTAAAATCGCTTGAGACATCCGAGACCAAGGTCGTCGAACTCGATTTCGCGGCCTTGAAGGCGGAAGCTGTAGCTGCCTCCCCTGCACAGGCCGTTCAGCCTGCTGCTGGTGCTGCACCTCAAGAAAGTGCCAAGATCGAGGGCGCTGTCCAGATCGCTATCGGTGTCAAGAAAGAGGTCGATTTTGCTTCGTGGTATACCAATGTGGGAATTCTTCTAGTCTTCCTTGATTTCACTGTTTGAACCAATGCACGTTATTTTTTTAAAGGTCTTGATGAAGGCAGACATGCTGGACTACTACAGCGTCAGTGGATGCTATATCCTCAAACCCTGGTCGTACAATATCTGGGAGACAATCCAGGGTACGTTGACATTTTCCGATCCATACTATGTTGGATATTCATATTATTTAGAATGGTTCAATGCGGAGATCAAGAAACTTGGTGTCCAGAACTCCTATTTCCCGATGTTCGTATCACAAAAGGTTCTCGAACGTGAAAAGGATCACATTGAGGGCTTCTCCCCTGAAGTTGCATGGGTAACCAAGGCGTGAGTTTGCGGCCCAATTTATCGTTAGCGCTATATGCTGAAAAAATGTGCAGGGGTAACTCTGACCTCGAAGAGCCCATTGCCATTCGTCCGACATCTGAGACTGCTATGTACCCTTGTGCGTCTTTCTAGAGAAAATATTTGTGGATTTATTCTTAAACGTCTGTTTATCATAGACTATGCCAGATGGATTAAGAGTCACCGTGACCTTCCCCTAAAATTGAACCAGTGGAACAGTGTCGTCCGATGGGAGTTCAAGAACCCTCGTCAGTAATGTTCCTGGGTTCGATCCTTGACCATAATTTGACCATGACCGTAGAGCCCTTCCTCCGCACACGCGAGTTCCTCTGGCAAGAAGGCCACACTGCGTATCTGACCAAGGCTGAAGCAGACGAAGAAGTCCTGCAAATTCTTGACCTCTACCGACGCGTCTACGAAGAACTCCTGGCTGTGCCCGTCATTCCCGGTGTCAAGTCCGAAAAAGAAAAGTTCGCCGGTGGATTATACACCACCACATGTGAGGGTTTCATCCCCACCTCAGGTCGTGGTATCCAAGGCGCGACGTCGCACTGCCTCGGCCAAAACTTCTCTCGTCCGGAGATGTTCAACATCGTCGTCGAGGACCCGAACGACCCGACGGGTCAGGGCAAGACGTATGTCTGGCAGAACTCGTGGGGTCTCTCCACGCGCACGATTGGCGTCATGGTCATGGTACACGGTGATAACCAAGGCTTGGTGTTGCCTCCGCGCGTGGCGAGCATTCAGGTCGTGATCGTGCCCTGTGGCATTAGCGCCAAGACGTCCGACGAGGAGCGCAAGAAGATTAATGACTCCTGCGACGAGCTCGCCAAGAAGCTTAATCAGGAAGGTATTCGGGCCAAGGCTGACTTGCGTGATGGGTACACGCCCGGGTACAAGTTTAACGACTGGGAGCAGAAGGTGAGGATAATACTCCTGTCAAAAGTACTCGGCGGCGATAGCTTATGCATGTCTCTTCTTCCTTCCTAGGGTGTCCCCCTCCGTCTTGAGATCGGTCCCAAGGACCTGGAGAAGAGCCAGACCCTTGGCGTTCGCCGTGATACGGGCGCAAAGAAACCGCTTCCTCTGGGTGATATCATCAACGCTGCCCGTACGACGCTCGACACGATCCAGCGCGAGATGTTTGAGCGTGCGCGGGAGACGTTCCACTCGCGCTTGAAGGAGGTTACGAACTGGGACGATATCGTGCCGGCTCTGGACAGCAAGAACATTGTCGTCATTCCTTGGTGTGAGACCGAGGCGTGTGAGGATGACATCAAGGAGCGTAGCGGACGAGCGTGAGTGTATTTCTTCTCTTTCTTGATAACCCATGAGTTATTCTTTGGTCGATGATACTCATGACTCCATCTTTTTTTCTTTTTTTTTTTGGAAATTTCCTCGTCTGCAGTGCCGAGCCGCAGGATGCCCGCGCGCCGTCTGCAGGTGCCAAGTCTCTCGCTATTCCCTTCGACCAGTCGCGTTGGACGCCGATCGAGCCGGGCAAGACCAAGTGCCCGGCGTGCGGCAAGGACGCGAAGAGGTGGACGATGTTCGGAAGGTCGTACTAGACGAATCATAACAGCAACTACTTAGTATTACAACAAGTCTTTTATTTGTTCTTTATTTCTCGCTTTCTAAACTTTTGCTGCTGCTTCATCCTCTTCCTTTTCTCTCGCTTTTTCGTTTCCTCCGCACGGTTGATCATTTAATAAAATGGTAAAATAGCAATGACTCGACAGTCTGATTTTTTTCCTTTCTTTCTTGTTTCTTCGTAGATTCATATGACTTTCTTTTTCCTTTGGTGTGTGGTAATGAACAGCCCTTGTGAAAAATACCATTAACAACGCTGCCTGGCCACTTCGGTGTATCCCGAGTCTCCATCAACTGGTTTCACAGGCGTTCATGTTCATATGCACCAACATGCCAGATATCCGCCAATCACACTGTATGCCAATCATATCTCACGCATCACTTGCTTCAAACGGCCATGATTATGCGTACACTACGGTAGAAAGGACTATTACTCAATGCTGCTACGGCCCTCACAACATCAAATGACAAATATATGTATTTTCTTACCCGAGACAAGGTCAGCATTACAAGATAAAAACAGAAGTGAGTGGCCATTTCAAAAGGGGTGGAAGGGGTGAAAGGAAAGGAGGAAAGCAGAGTGGCAGTAGCGAGGTGGGCAAGCGCCAAAAATAAAAGAGGACATACTTATAGGAGAGGGAGAGACAGAAAGATGATAAAGAGGCTATAGAGAAACACACATGGTTTTTTTGAAGATGAATATTGACACAAGAAAGGAACAGATGAATGCATGAATGTGACCCAGGTGGGGGGCAAGAAGAAGATTGCAGATGCATGAAGATAGAAAGAAAAGATGACGATGACAAACTGACTGCTGGGACTGTCTCCGCGGTAGTGATTGCCATGTGAAAATAAAGAAAAACGTGGTGCGGGTGACGCAAGGTAGCGCGAAAAAGAAAGGGGGAAAGTTCAGAAGTGGAAGAATAAAAGAAGAGATAAAAGTGGAAAGATTCGGAAATGGTCATGATCAGGTATCCAATTGCGAGAAACGCATCATCATCGGGACGATGTATATAAAAGTTGTGCCATTCATGTATTTTGTGTGTTCTCATGCCTCCTGTTCTTGTTCAGCCTCTTCTCTTGCTACGCGAATGGCTTCTTTGAGCGCTGGCAAGTCCTCTGCCAGGTTCACCTTAGTACCTTCCGGCCACCGTTCACGCGTCCATTGCTCTACGAACACGCTAGTCTGAAAGAGAATGGAAACATTATTGGTACGGCCAAAAAAATGCTGCACATAAAATGTACCTTCATGTATTTCTTGCCAGCATATTTCTTAGGGAAGTATGCTTCCGGATCAGGACGCTTAAGAACATAGTTCAACATAAAGTTCGCCGTCGGGATAATGGAACTTTCAGAGTAACCCGAGTAATGAGCAAGGTTTGGTGTCTACGCAGAGAATATGTCTTATCAATAAAGATGCAACAGTTGTTGTCGGATCTTGTGGCACTCACCCATTCTTCCCTACCAAGCATAATGCGAGAAAGCCACATAGCAGCCGCAGCCAGCAAAGAAGGTGGAGCAGCGAGTAATCTCCACTCTAAGCAACCTACTTCAAGGAAGTACTTGGCTACTGTCCGCACGGTGATGTCGTACTCATCAGCCTTGCTAATTCGGCGAAGGAAGTTCATCGGGTTCGGGTAGCTGAGGTTCCAGTCGAGTATCATGAGCACGTAGCGCTCAGCCTTCAGCACCTCAGATTGCTCATACTGGCTTCCAGTGTAGTGGATGAAGGTCTCAATCGAAGGCGAGACAATTTCTTCAACTTTGCTGGCGATGAACAGACAAGTGATACCGACGAGATGAACTTTAGCTAAAGATACCACACGGGCCGACAAAAATCGGTCGACAAGGTTGACACACAAGAAGAGCGTCTCGGGCAACAATCGGAATTTTGCATGAAGCTGGACAAGCCAGTCGATGAGTAGACCACGCATCGGCCAAGAGAGTTCACTTTGTTTGTCAATGTAGTGTGGGTTGGGCATAGTCGTTTGCTGATCGTAGATCGTTTAGAAAAATGAAAGAACAAATGTGAATTCCATATTCTACACACCTCAACTTCTCTCAGATAATTAAATATCTCCACCACATACTCGCTGACCATGACCGGATCATCAGTATCCTCCTTGTCCAAATCAACCCAATCAGGACCATCGGGATCGGCTTCAAACAGACGAACAACTTCATCATCAATAGGAGCAACGTCCTCGGCCGGCGCATCCTCCTCCTCGACAACGGGTTCTAGTACGGGTTCAGGCTGGGGTTCGGGTTCAACAGCATCAGAAGATGTTCTCATTTTCTTGAAGACAGGCTGTTCTTCCTCAATCTCTTCCTGCACCTGACGGTGGGCCCGTACGATAGCAGCCACATTGCCCTTAACCGACCGACTTGATGACCTCGTAACCCGCTGTCGCTCCGGCTGATCCTGATGAACGACAGTCTTAACTTCGGCCTTAGCCGCCACAGGTTCGTCCTTGGGCACTTTGATGACAGTCGTTCTTTCAACCACCCGTCTAGTAGTTGTGCGCGTTGTCGGTCGCGATGCAGCAGTCGTCGTAGTTGTAGTTGTAGTCGTCGTAACCGCCGCCTTGCTAGGTTTCACCACGACGCCATCAAAGACCTCCTTGCTTTTGCCTGAGGTCGCTTTGGAGGGTAACTGCACGGGGGCGAGCGCTTCCTTCTTTCTACCTTTGGTTGCCGTTGTCACAGCGGCGGCGCCCTTCTTTCCATTCGCAGCGGCGGTAGTAGAGCCCTTGGGGACCTCGCCGAGGGCCTCCCGCTTGCGCTTCGTAGCTGCCATGTCGGGCTTGATGATGTCAGTGCTGCCACCGCCGGCCTTCGCCCGCGACGCCGCCGTGGGAGCCATCGCACGAGTTAAAGGGCCGCCATGGGAAGTGGCAGCGGCGGAGTGGGATGGTTTCGCAGCCGCCTGCAGACGCGTCAACCGTGTAGCGTTTTCGTTGTCCTTCTGCGTCGCTGTCGTGCGGGTTACTCGCGTACGCCGAACCTGCTTGGGGTCATTGTGTGTTGTTCAGAGATGCAAGCTCCACAAACATCCAAAAAATCGGGGAAAAACGTACTGGGATATTAGACGACATCTCCCACGAGCGTCGTAGGGAGGTGAATATAAGCGATGGTACAGATGAGAAGGAGAACGAGGATGAAAGAGGAAGAGGGAGAGATGTGGCCAGTGCCAGTTGCAAGCGGTGGCCCGGCGCAGAAGACATACGCCGGTTTATTTCCCGATTTGGTAGTCAACAATCCCCGGCATACGCCCGGGTCACGCGCTCACGTGATCTCATGTTCATCGCCACTCGGTCATCGTCGCGTTATCGCTTCATCGCTGTCTCAGGGATGCAACCGCATCCTTACGCGACATGCGCTGTTAAATAAAGTTATGTATTACTACATATGCATAGCAACATGATTTCTTGAATTTGATGTGATAGCAAAATAGATAGTATGAGGTCAAATGTGTGTCGCAATAGACAGAGGTAAAGTGAAACTAGATAGGAGATAAGCAAAAAAAAAAAATAGGGAACGCAGATGAGGCATAGATGATGACGGATTGATGGAAAAGAAAGGAAACCGATGAGACTAGGACGACGGTAGATGCATGGCCATGAGTAGCTGTAGTAAGGACGGGTGGGTGATTCGTGAAAATGGGAAAGTAATGTGCGGGGTAACATAAGAATTCTCTAATCATAGAGACAAGGTATCGCATATTGCATGGACTCATAGTCCACATTTAGGCCTGTTCCTGTTCCTGCTCCTGCGCCTCCTCTTCCGCCTCTACCCGAGCGGCACAAATGGCTTCTTTGATTTGGGGCAGATCGCGGGCAAGGTTCGCCTTGGACCCTTCAGACCAGCGCTCGCGAACCCAACTCTCAACATACAGTCCCGCCTGAGAGATATTTAGTCGATAGTACCACATAAAAGAAGTAGCGGGTAAATACCTTCATGAACCGTTTGCTTGCATATTTCTTGTGCAAACATGACTCAGGGTCAATTGGCTGCAAAACGTAGTTAATCATGAGGTTTGCCACCGGGATGATGGCACTTTCGGGGTAGGAAGAATAATGTGCAAGGTTAGGGGTCTAAGTCATATGTCAGTAGGTGGCGCTTAGTAGGTGAATAAGTATTCATACCCATTCTTCACGGCCGAGGACAAGACGGGCGAGCCACATAGCAGCAGCAGCTTGTAGCGAGGGTGGCGTAGCCAACAGTCGCCGGTCGAGGCAGGCGACTTCAAGAAGATACTTGCCGACTGTTCGCACGGTGATCTCATACTCATCGGCTTTGCTGATACGGCGGAGAAAGTTCATGGGGTTGGGGAAGTTGATGTTCCACTCGAGGGTTTGAAGCACATAGCGCTCAGCTTTCAATGCTTCGGCGTCACCAAACTCAACGCCAGAACGTGTGATAATATCACGGATGGATGGTGAGACAATCTCTTCCGCCTTACATGCAATGAACAAGCACGCAATGCCGACAAGGGCCAATTTTGCGGTAGAGACTTTGCGAGCGGACAAGAAACGGTCAATCAAGTTCACCGCGAGGAAAAGAGTCTCTGGCAGAAGCTTATATGCGTAGTGCATGTGTATCAGCCAATTGAGTAACTGTTCGCGTATTTCCCAAGTAAGCTGGTCTTGACCAGAAATATAATCGGGATCAGGAAGGGTGGTTAGCTGTACCCGCGAACAATGAGTTTAGCTTAATAGCGAGAAGGAATAGAGAATACATACCTCAACTTCTCTAAGGTATTCAAAAATTTCGACTACATACTCACTGACCATTGCAGGGTCGTTGGCATCTTCCGCATCAAGATCGTCCCACTCGTCTCCATTAGGATCAGCCTCATCAATGACGGCAGGGAGCTCGTCAGAGCGTGGTATGCGTTGTTCAGCAAGTTGCTCTTCATCGAAGCCTTCCTCAGGGTCCTCAGGAGCCTCAGAAGATGTACGGCGTTTCTTGAAAATAGGTTCTTCCTCTTCCTCTTCATCATCATCATGCGGGTCAACTTCCTCATCCTCTTCAGGAGCAGCAGGGATGTATATTTTCTCAGAATGGGACAAATGGTCGCGTTTAATAGAAGACACCGCATCAGTGGCTACGGCATCATCGGCCCGCACTTTGACCGCTTGTGAGACACGGGCGCTCCCTGCCTTGTCAAGAGAACGACGGGGAGCCTGAGAGGCGGACGAAGAAGCACGATGGCGGGCAGTTTGGGATGGGGGCGCGGTGACAGAGGTTGCCACAGATGTCTTGTGTACTTTGCTTACAGCTTCCTTATGATCTTTCGTCTTCAATGACGTCGTAGGGCCAGAGGCAACTCTGGGTCGAACATATACATGGTTTGTGGCGTTCGTGGATGTCGTCTTGGTCGTCTGAGCAAGAACTTCGCGCTTTCTTTTGGTGACGCTGGCGTTGGGCTTCTCAATATCGTTGCCGCTCGAGGTTGCCGCTGCTTTGGCCTTAGACGCGGCTAGCGCCATCGTCGTGCGAGACAAGACGCCAGTGCGAGAGCCCAGAGCCGAGCGGGGTTTCACAGAATCGTCTACGGATTTCGTAGACCTCATGATATTCTCATTATCTTTCTGGGTTGCGGTGCGGACCACCCTACTCCGTCGGACCTGTCCCAGGTTTACGTGTAAGAAAATCGCACTGAAAGGCTCGAGTGAGGCGAGAAGAACGTACGGGAATGTTTGAAGACATGGCCTGATAGTTTTTCAAAAGCTATCGTAAGAGAATGAAGGTCCAGGCTATCTGGATGAAAAAGAGAGGGATGATGGAGGAAGGGAGGGAGCAACCGAGATTGCTCTGGTCAAACCGGGCTCATCTAAATACAGTAATTCAACCAACTACGCGCTCAAGTAGTTCATTCTTGATCACGAGATCGCGAGCCAAAGCTTGACTCACGCAAGTGGTCATCGATCATCGATTGTCTTCATTTCTGAACATGATATTTAATTTATACACTTCGGCCGATGCATTCTACATAAAGTAACACCATGGTGTAAAAAGGGCTAGGCAGGAGGCGAATTTAATCATACGCAAGTTGAGCCAGGTCACGCCGCCTTAACTTGGACCCACTAGCACCTGGTTATGATCCCGGCTATGCCAGTGGTTGGTTAGCTTGTGGTCGTTCCCGTTTTTCCACGAGGAATCAGTGATTTGTGGTTTTAAAATTATGCAGATGATCATGATCACACGAGCGAATGGGCGGATGCACGGCTTAACTGGCACCGAGTTCCGGAGACCCTCAATACTTTATTCTGTTGCTTATAGTCGTCGGACTACCCGGGCTATTTCAGGAATTATTATTGGCTGTGATACCACCTGGTGCGCACTAGCACACCGAACTTCAGAAAATGGCTCGATGATGATGATGATGATCATACCAGGGCTGAGATGGAAAGTGCCAATTCAAAATTGCATGGGCTTCTCAATACTGTTTCCAAGAATGCACACCGCACGATGATGAATTCCGCGGTACACGCCAAGAGAGAGAAGAAGAATCAATTATCAACGGCTCTCTAAGCTAGCCAGAGACAATCGTGATGATCGGACTGAAGGGACTAAACAGATTGCAATGGGCATTTTAAGAAACATATTCTTATATCAATTGGAACAGTCATATAAGCTTGACGATTATCCCGAAGGGTGTTCTTCATGTAAGGTCGAGAGCAATAGTACGGTTGTGGTATGCAGCAAAAAGAAAACGAAAGCATGGGGGAGACGATGAGTAAATAGAAGACACTGCAATGACAAAACGGCAAAAAGGAAGATGATGAAACAATGACGTATTTAAGTATACGGGAGAGTAGAGAGGGGAAGGAGTTGGGGAACAATATACGAATCCAGAGGAGGCGATATGTAAATGTAAGGGTGAGTGTAAATGATGGAAAAAATCGATGATGAGAACGACAAGATGTAAAAAAGAATGTAATTTACGAATTATCCTGTACTCGGACAGCATTCGTAGCATACGTCAAATGAGGAAAAAAGAATCGAAGGTATAATCCAATTTTTTGCCTTCGCAGTGCCTTCCTGTATGATCATCCCCACACTCAAAAAAATAGTCCATCGGAAACACCAGCCCTAGGAACGCAGACCAAGGTATGCTTTATGCTCCATGGGCCCCTGATCAAACATCTACATATATCAGGATGGGCTCGCCAACACCTTCAATTTCTGGGATGACGCATTTAAGATCGAATGCCTTGGCTAGGACAATCTTGAATATCTTTTGGACATTGATGGATGCTGATGTTGAACAAAAGATAAGGGATGCATGCATGGCCCGGGCAAAACGCTTCGCCTATAATTAACAGAATTGGTTAGGATGGATTCCAACGCATATGAACGAAGGGGCAGTGCACCTGTTTGGTAATCTCTTCTTGTTCATCACGAGGGAACGTGGCAAAAGTATCGAATTTTGTTCCGATGAGAAATGGTATGGCACTCTAATGGGTTTTTAGTGGGTGTTCAACTCTTGAAAAACAGGGATGGATGGAAGCTGACCTTGTTGAACCCCCGTGCTTGCCTATACCACTCCTTTACCGAGTTCAATGTTGATTTTCGTGATAAGTCAAACATGAACAAAATCGCAACCGCGTCGTTGCATACAAGAGGGAGCATGTTGACAAACTCTCTTTGTCCACCAAGATCCCAGATGGAGAACGTAATGGTTGTTCTCCTGACGGATATGGTCTTTTCCATGAAATTCACACCTGATACTATATATGAGCGGGGTATTCGAGTATGAGTATAGTAAGGGTTTTTCTACGCACCTAAAGTCTGAATATAATCCTCGTCAAAGCTCCCTTCTACATATTTCACCATAAGACTGGTTTTGCCGATCTGTGAATCGCCAACCATTCCAACTTTGATGACCACACTAAACAGGAAGCATGTAAGTGCCGAGCATCCCTAAGAAAGCGATTTCACGTAATGATACTAACCTATTCTTCTCGTTGTTGTTCTCGAGCATCGGGTGTGGCCCTGAACTGGTGCCGGGTGTGGATGATGGTTGGGTTGAACTCGATGATGAAGCAGCGGCAGACATGGTGAATGAAGACAAATGGAGGTAATTAGAGCTTCAAGTGAAGAGGAATATAGAGGCGAGTAGTCGAGGGTGGTGAGGAGTTCCAGATATTACAGTATGAGTGAGAGAGAGAAGAGTAGGGAACGGAAGGCGCGCTACGCGTGTCCGGGCCCGGCGGGCGTGCTGGGTGATTGAGGCCCACTCAACCTGATTGAGGAGTGTGGGCAGCAACTACGGGTCCAGACAAGTACAAGGACGGCGATTGGAGAGCAATGGACAGACACAGACACGGACACAGCCAAGAGGCGCGCGAATGCCGTTTGTTGCACTCGCCGGCTGCACTTCGACTTACGCACACTCTCTCACCGCGCTCCGACAACACCGTGTGCCTGTTCTGGCACCTATTCACTCATGCCAACTACATCTCGAATAATATCGGTCACAGAACCAGGCTACGTTGCATATACTATGACATATCCAATGATGCTTAACTAGAAAAATAATACATGACTGCTATAGCTAGTTTAGGATGCCTCTTTCCTGCAGCCTAACTGGCGGGGGCCATTGTCCGTTCCCTCAACAGCATAAGGCAAGACGCAGTGTATAGCAATTGCTCAGTGCCCTACGGCGCAGTTTGACGTCATGTGTGGGGAATGCAGAGCTCAACAAAGTACTCCGCATCTTCTGTCACTGATGCCACTGCTTGTTTATCACGGGAAGCCGTCTTAAATTGGATGACTCAAGGAATATGGCGCAAATTGCCATAGGAGCGATTCGGAAAACCAACCACCCGAAAAATCAAGAGCCCATGCAATTGGAAATCCTGTGACTGTAAAGAGCTGTTTAGTAGTGCATTGCTATGTCCTCGGTCATTTGGCTTAGCTAGCATGGCCCTATGACTTGGATCTCATGGCCTAAATACAACGCAGCCAAAAATGCGCGTCTCGAGAGTATAGCGTACGGTGCTTATGGATTATTCATCAGCCAATAATCTCTCAAGCCGGTCCGATTGCACGTCAGGAGTGTAGACAATGTCACAACTGAGATAAGGCATTAATCGGTGCTGTTATGAATGATTGTAAGAGGCTATCCGTATGGACATAATGAGAACGAGAGATGGCCAAAAAGGCCCAAAGAAAATTACGGACATTGGTTATCCAATGATTTTGCAAGGGCCAGAACTGAACATGTACAGGAGGTCCCAACTTGGGCTTTACAAATCATCCAAGCCACAAGATTATATAGAGAGTAAGTAAAGCTGACATCTTGTGGTAAAATTGGTAGTATGTAGCCTGAAAGTTCATGCATGCTCATGGATAGCAGCCATGGATCAACGGACTAATTGTGATCCGAGTCGAGATGGCAGCGTTGACAAGGAATATAATATAATAGTATTGGCCAACGGTTTGGTTTCAATCGCCTTCCAAGCCTATACTCTGTCACCAGAAGCCATCCAAGTCTTGTCACGGTAACTTCGAACGAGACAGGCGAGCCAGCGACCGGGCTACTTGGCAGGCAGAGTAGAAAAGGGAAACGCTTTCGGTAACCTGGTGTTGTCGCCGCCGGAGTAATTGCGACAACAAAGCAACAACGGAAGCAGTGCCACCGTGACTGGCCCGGCACAGTGGCAGTGCAAGCGAGTGTGATTCGAGTTGACTCTGAAGAGTCTCAAGGCTTCAAGTTACAGTTCTGACCCCGGCTAATAAATAAAATGGTATGGCCTAATTTTGTAGCCGAGAACTTGAAATCCAGAAAACATTTGCAACTCGTTTACTGGCAGTAGCTCGGTTAAATGAAGGACTACAATTGTCAAGCATGTGAAGGCTACCCCACCCGTGCTTGTGTCTCTGCTGTGAAGCACATGGGCACTGTAAAATTTACTATTCTAGGACCGATAGAAAATGACTATAAGGTTGTCCCAAACGAATTCTATCCGCACTTATTCCTATTAGACTAATTAGAACAGCCGTTGTTCAACATCCATCTTTACGGTGACGTCATTTTTATTAAATCTAACGAACATCATAGGATACAAGCATATATAACCGCATGGTGCCTAGAAAATTCAAAGCGGATGGTGTTGTGCACGCTCAAAAGGCGACTGAGTCTCACATGCTAAGGCGGATCAACTCATATCAATTCTTCTAGATGCGAGACACCGTGTCAAACATTCAGATTTGGATATTCTACGGCCGTTCCTCGGTTCACACCGCGAGAAACGACCTTGTTACCTAGGAACGGAACTTTACAGGTCATCAAATGGTGGTGGGCGTCTGTCACGAGACAGCATCCTCACTTGCGTGCCGTTCTTCTACTGGATATCCGAGGCTCAGATACAGCCTGCCAGAGGGTCACAAACCCACAAGACAGACCATCCACCCCGAATTCTATCCGTTGCCTCTGCGGCAGCTCTCTCACGCAGTCAGATCGGTTCCAATTCTGTCACCATGCTATCTTAGTCCATTGAGGAACGTATCTCACGAGACAATGGCCGGTCTCACTGAGAAACTGTCGCTATCCCTGGATCTGCGGATATTCTTCGCACGCTATCTCAAGAGACGGTTAAATACCACTCATGAGCTGCCCAAGAAATAGTAAAGCACTGCCTACCTCGAGGGTAGCCTGCAACTGTAATTACCATGGTGTTCAAGTGGGCTCTTGGCACGCTCGCCTTGCTTGGTTCCGGTCAGAGAACACGTTTTGAACCGGTTGATGAATCTTACTCTGACGTAACCATCTAGTTCTCGCGCAATCATCTTCCTCGTACACCGACAGCGGTAAGTAATCACTGAAGCTGATGTTCTTGTGGGGCACGTCGTATTGAAACCCTGGATTGCGATTAGGCATCACCTTCCAAGGATTCACCGACCCTACCTATGGCGTGACCTACGGAGCAGTCTTCCCACCTGTTTCCGCGGATTCGAATGAGTTCATCGCCGAGATCGTCGCCCCCGTCACTGCTGAATGGATTGGTCTTTCCGTTGGGGGTGGTATGGTAGATGATCTTTTGATCGTTGCCTGGCCGTATAATTCGGAAATCATCTGGTCCCCAAGATACGCTACGTATGTGGATTGAGCTTATCTTGTATGTTGGACCCTGATTGATATACTGATAAAAACCTAGTGATTATATTCTTCCAACGTCAGTACTAGATCATGAATTGATCATGATTATGTCTCTTCTTTTCTTGCTCAACGTCATATTGTAGTTGGTACTGGGGCCCTCAGATAACAACTCTGGTGGGTTCGGTTAACTCGACGTACTGGAAGTGGATCTTCAGATGTCAGAACTGTACTAGTGAGTATCATTAATTAGCTCTCGGTCAACTCAAGGCTAAATTGACGCTCTTAGCTTGGAATGGCGGTAAGACCTATCCAGAGATTATGGTTTTAATCAAGTCATTCAAAATCACCCAAAGGCAGCTTTAATACTAACGGAACCCCCGTATGGGCCTGGGCTTATTCGAACGTGGCTGTTGATACTCCTTCTAGTGCAAACTCGACGTTCGAGGAGCATACAGACTGTCAGTCGCCTTAATCATACTCCTATTTCTTAATCTAATCACTTTCCGTAGTTGGCTTCTGGGGCATGATCACAGAGAATGCTCACGTTACTCAGGATGAGTACAACTCATACTTGAACGTAGGATCGTCATCTACCACTACCTCGCCAACGTCTACCTCGACCAAGACCACAACTACTTCGACGACTACGACTAAGACAACCACGACGACTTCACCGTCTTCCACTGTATCCGTGAGCTTCTTCACTCCCTAAGTATAATCACAAAATATTGATTTGAGTCTTCTCATAGGCAACGCCTTACGATTATATCATTGGTACGAGAACCTGTTCTTCATGACATCCTTTCCAGCGCTGATCTTTAGGCTTGGATAGTCGGAGCGGGACCTGGTGGTGTGTACTCTTGACACAATTAAAGAGATGATATTTATACCTTTGGTTAGGTATCATTGCTGCGGATCGAATTTCCCAGGCCGGGAAGAAAGTCCTGTTGTTGGAACGTGGCGGACCATCCACCAAGGAGACAGGTGGGACTTACACAGCAGACTGGACGGAGGCTAGCGGCGTAAGCAACTGATTCCAAATACATCGAAATAACCAATCTGATAACCTTTCGCAACAAATAGCTTACCAAGTTCGATGTGCCTGGGTTATTCGAGAGCATGTTCACAGACCCCGATGAATGGTGGTGGTGCAATGATATTACGGTCTTCGCCGGATGTCTCCTGGGAGGTGGAACGTCCATCAACGGAGCGTGAGTATATGTCAATGTTTATGTCATTTTGCGTCCCTTAATACATAAGCAACGATAGACTTTATTGGGTCCCTAATGACCAGGACTTCTCCAATGTAAATGGCTGGCCTACTTCGTGGGGCGATCATACACCTTATACCAATGCAATGCTGGCTCGTCTTCCGTCTACGGACCATCCATCTACAGATGGAAAACGCTACTTGGAACAGTCTGCAACGGTCGTATCCGAGCTCCTTGCTGGGCAAGGTTACTACAATGCTACAATCAACAATCAACCAAATTCCAAGGATCATGGTGAGTGGAATAGCCATGGTCTAAGGCAACAAAACCAGTCTCTTATATTCATTTCCTTTAGTGTATGGCTATAGCGCTTTTGATGTAGGTTCCAAGCTTTCTATGATATTAGAGTTTCTTGACTCACCTAGAAAATTAGTTCATTGGTGGCAAACGTGGTGGTCCTGTTGCAACCTACTTGCAGACGGCTCTCGCTCGCAGTAACTTCGTATACAAGGACTACACCATGGTTAGCAGTGTTGTCCGCAATGGCTCCAGGATCACGGGCGTTCGTACCAACAATACTGCGCTTGGTCCCAACGGTATCGTACCGTTGACCGCCAATGGCCGTGTCATATTGTCTGCCGGTTCTTTTGGCTCGCCTCGTATCCTCTTCCAGAGTGGTATTGGTCCCACCGACATGATTGACCTAGTTCAGAGCAACTCTGTGGCTTCTGCTTACTTGCCCCCAGAGGCCGATTGGATTAATCTACCCGTCGGCTACAACGTGTCCGACAACCCCTCAATCAACGTATGTGTATTTTATGGTGTGGGTTGGCTTGTAATAATGACCAGCTTTCTAGTTTGTCTTCACACACCCGAGCATTGATGCATACGATAACTGGGCCGATGTATGGACTGATCCTCGTCCTGCTGATGCAGCCCAATACCTAGCCAGTAGGTCAAACCTCTTAAGTTAATGTGAGCAACAATTAAATAGCACGAACAGATTATTCTGGCGTCTTCGCTGGAGCAAGCCCTAAGTAAGTGTTAGATGTATGCTGTGGTTGAATACATGGCTCATGAGTGCACAGACTTAACTTCTGGCGCGCATACTCTGGTTCTGATGGACATCAACGTTGGGCTCAGGGCACAGTTCGCCCAGGAGCGGCTTCCATTAACACATCTTACACTTACAACGCCAGCCAGATCTTCACCATAACCACCTACTTGTCCACAGGCATTCAATCTCGCGGCCGTATCGGAATCACTGGCTCTCTCAATGCTCTGCCCCTCGTCCAACCATGGCTTAACAATGCCGAGGACGAAACCATCCTTATCCAGGCACTGACTGATCTTGTGTCCAACATCAAGAGCGGTAGGTTTCAATATTTGAGTTCTTCTTGCTCGTTATTAACCCATTTGATTAAGTCCCGAACTTGACTTTGATCATGCCTGACGACACATTGACCATCCCGGAATACGTATCTCTCTACGACAAGGCGACAATGGACTCCAACCACTGGGTTGGCTCTAACAAGATTGGCGCAAACTCAACGGTTGGCGTCGTCGATGAAAACGTCAAGGTATTCGGTACGGACAACCTGTTCGTTGTAGACGCCTCCATCATCCCGGCTCTGCCTGTGTAAGTCTGGGCTGCAAATCGAAGTAGAGATGAGCTGTCTGACAATCTGGTGTAGTGGCAATCCGCATGGAGTGTTGATGTCTGCAGCTGAACAAGCAGCTGCAAGAGTGAGTGGCAAACCTAGACTTCTGGAACCATCAAACTAATTACTTATGCGCAATAGATTCTTGCATTGGCAGGAGGTCCTTAGACTAAGGGTTCATAGGATGGAGAGTTATACCATAAGGGGAATTCTGTAGTTCTGTGTACTATCATGTTATTTCATTTATCATCAATCACACACGCATTTTACCATGCAAATGAACACTTCAAGAGGGGGAGAAATCCGTGGATTAATTCCACTAGTATTTTCCGTTCATGACATACTATCGTTAGGAGTAGGATTGATCTAGAATCGATCATGACGATTATCGTAGTGGTTCATAGTCCAAGAAAATATGGGACAAGAGCGTTCACGTATAGAACTTGCGGTTTTCGTTGGCACCGAACAAGTCCTTCCGGATCTCCGGCAGCATCTAACGAATCTGTCAGAAAGGTTTCGAGTAGAATAAAAACAGGAGCATACCCTCTCCTCAAGCAGACGCAAACGCTCATCAAGGGTGTTGTCAATAGTTATACGACGACTACCGCTGACGAGGATGACACCTCCAGCACTGTAGTTGTACGGATGAGCATTCTGCATGTGAGAACACGGATCGCACTCACCCCTCATCGCTCAAACTATTGTCAACTTCAAATTCGATCTCTCGTCCGCTGATTTCCTTGTATCGTCCTTGAGCAGCTTCGGCGGCCTTGTTCACAACATCAGCATCCTTCTCGCGTGTCACGATGATCGCCTTGAGTTCGAGCAGTTGAAGGAAGCCCTGCAAGATGATACCCTCCAGGAATTGAACATAGCGGCCCTCATCTCCCGCAAGCCGGAGGAGCTCATTACGAGCAGATGTAAAGAGGTCTTGTAGATGCTCTTCGCGACGCTGCAGAAGCTTCAAGCGGGACTTGTTGGTCAAGGTCGACTGGGCACTTGCGATATGATGAGCACAGACAGGATTTACAAGATAAGGAGCATCGATGTTTTACATCTTTTGCGCAGTCTCGGCACCCTTTAGTTTCTTCTCGTACTGGGCGTCGATGGCTTGTTGTTCTTGTTTGACCAATCTTGCCTATATAACTTGTGAAGACAGATTGAACATATCCCCACATGTAATATCCCAGCTATACCTTCTCGATGGCGAACTCTTCATCCGCTTTGACCCTGATCTCGCGAGCCTTCTCAAGTGCCTCCTGCTTGATGAACGCGACCTGGAAACATCGGAGGTACGTAACTCGCTTCAATTGAAATACCTGATAGAGCATACCATCTTGTTCATCTCAGTGAGAACCTCATCATCATTGAGCGGTCGTGAAGCCATGATTACAAGCAGTCAAGGTCACAGTTGTGTTGTACTAGGAAACTGAATCCAGTCGATGACGGCAATGCAACAAGCTCGATATGGTAAAGGCACGCCTTATGCGACATCTCGTCGCTTATGTAAAGGCTCTCTTCAAGTGTCAGCTGGATTCACTAGCAATACGTCACACAATCTATATTCACAATTATGGATCGAAAAAAAAATCATACAAGTCGCTGAATACATGATGCTACAAATAGGAACTATGTATAAGACAGTGATTATGCAGTCTTGACGTTACCCCAGGCCACCGACTTCTGTCCACCCGACCTAGTGTTGGTGGTGGTCGACGCGCCGGTTGCCGCAGCCGTAGCCGATTTCTGCGTAACAGGCAAAGGTGCATTGCGTAGACCATCGTAGACACGCTGCGCATGCTCGGTGTTGCGAATGAACCAGCTGGCATACCTCCTGCCGACAGTAGACTCGGTAATATGGACCATGTTCTGGAAGAAAGATTAACAATGCGTGTGACGAGATGTCAGACGAATCACCAACCTCATCGATGACGAAGTTCAAATCACTCGTGGAGACGATCTGGCCCTCCAAGAAACCCCTTTCGTTTCCTGTGCGGCTCACGCTCCTGCTGGCCTGTTTCATAGTCATTAATTGCTGTACCATCTGCTCTTCATCCGCGTCCAAGAAGTTCGAAAGTTTCTTGGCGTCAAGCGAAGAGTAGAGCTTGAGGAAGCTGCGCAGGGTTGGAACAGATGCTTGTGCCCGAACATCAGATAGGAACAATTGCAGATGACGTTGTGCCGGCTCAGTGGGGGGCTCTTCAAGAAGCGTAGCCACAGCTGATGGATCCTCGTAAGGCGGAGGGTTGGCCGAAATGAACTTGGGGCATGCATAAAGGAAAAGCTCCTCAAATGCGGCTAGGCCTTCCTCTCTGGAGATAGGAGATAAGACAGTGCCACGTTCAAGGCATAACCTCACATACCCTTTCGACATCTTGGCGAACTGTTCGCCATATTTCTCCTTGACAATGTTCGAAATGTTGTCGTCCGTGCGACTGGGCGACAATGCAGTGCAGACGGCGAAGAGTGCATACATCCTGTCCGCCGTCTTGTTGATCTTGATTACATTATTCAGTGTGAGTTTTGATGAAGAGTTATGAACAACTTGTTCCTCTTACTTGATCATATTGATAACTGCGCGTGTGATATTGACGCATGCGCATCGTGAAGTTCAGAATGGTTACAAATGTCCTAATGGCGTCCGAATACCGGCGCAGCATAATATAACAGAATCCAACGTAGTAGTAGGTTGCTACATGGCAAGCTGTGACCCTGCTGTATGGGGTCTGCAGTAGAGTTCAATATGTTGTCTGGTAAAAAGTGAAATCCACATACCTTTTGATTCAACTCAACGTTTTCTATGACCTTCAGCGCCAAAGTAAAGTCACCAAGAAGGACGTGAACACGGAGGAGGCCAATCAAGCTAAAGTAACCAAGGAGACGATAGATAGGTTTTGAGCCATATTCCCCAGCTATCTCACTGCAAACATAGTAAGTAATGCAATGGATACGATATGGTCAGAATAAAACTAACGCGATTTCCTCTGCACTCTTGCCTTCCTGCTGTGCAGCAATTTGCTCGTTGATTTTTGACTTTTGAATCAAAGAATACAACACGTTGAGCACGCTATAGGAGCTCCAGACCTTTTGAGTAATATTTTACTTCAGTGATCAGATTTAATACGAAATGAAAATCGCCTACTTCACGGGCATCGGTCAGCATACTCAATTCATCATCGGTTTTCGACTTGATTTTTGAACGCCAAACACAGAAAGATTGGAATTGGTAAATGAATTCGTCGATGATATCCCATAACCATTGCTCGGGGAGATCCAAAGGTACTGGACCATCAGCGTTGTCTATTCAGGATCCAATCAGTAATCGGAGATATCTCTTCAAAATGTCATGAAGAGATGGCTTACTCAGGAGATAGTTGAAAAGTTCGCAGCTGTTTTCGTAGGAGTGGAATCGATCATCAACATTCGGCTGCAGGCGCGAGTAAACATGGCGATAGTAAAGTTCCCGGTACAAGATCAAGAAAATATGGTCTGTCCAATTGTCAGCGTTCGAATCACATAAAAGCGGCGCTTATATCTTGCCATTATTGACAAGGGGGGCAATTGTCTCCGCCTCTGGCCATTCGGTTTTCGAGAAGAATTTTTCTGTCAGTCGATTCCAGCCGTTTTCATATGCTTGAGTGATCTCGGCGACATTATTTTCCTGAACGGCTTGGTGGAATTGCACGATGAACTAAAGAATACGAGTAAATGTTATTTCAATTCGTGGGTTACATATCATATCTTCTACACGTACCCTCTTGACCGCATCGGGGACCTGAGCTAAAGCAGATTGCTGCACCATCTGCTGCTGCATGGCGAGCAGCGTGCCCTCATCAAGCTCTGCAATGAAGTTTAGCCAACGCCCAAGCAATCGATTTTAAATAGACTAGCCATCGTCATATTTCTGCCCGTAGTTTCCAATGGCCAAGCCGAGATCAACATCCTGCAGGTCCTCTTCGACCTCTGCCCAGAGAGCTTGCTGCGACATTTTGACAAACTTGAAGTTTGGCCGTGGCTGTGCTGGTGCTCAGGTTATAGCTATTTGCTTCCGGACTAGCCTATTATTTATGGCAAGTTGTTATTGCAACTTCTTACTAGCAGTACACTATTTCTGTAATACGGAGCCACTGGCAGTGATAGCCATTTGCCACTGCCACTGCCACTCGGTGATTGTTGCGCTACATGCACATCGGTATCAACTCGACATGTTTGTCACCGGTGTACACAAAAATCCCTCCTGCACTGCGCTACATATCGACAACGGCACTAAGGACGCTCACCGCGAGTGGCAACAGTAAATTTCGAGCTAAGCTCAATGTTATAAGAAAGAAAGTCATGGCAAACCGCGGCACTCACAAGGTCCCCCAGTTCAATGAGAATCTTCGAAATGATATTCAATGGAAACGTGCTGTCGGTATATGTGTTTCTTCGGGATATTGTTCTTACTCATTCGATATATTAGGATTATGAGCGTCATGGCTTGGATTTTGGCACAAGAACAAATTTTGCGAATCACATCCAGTCCATTCTCCAAGAACATGCAGGTTCTAAATTTAATGTCGTGGACGTGAGCATGCATACCTATGCGGGTAACATGTTCAAGGCACCTATAGAGCTTGCTATCATCGTAAACATGACCTCCTCTTACTCAGACCCATTTCATTGACCATCTGAATAGGATAATACAATTCCTAATGGATCGTCAAGCGGAGTCCCTCTCGAACGGCTCCCAGACATATACAACCCTGAGTCAGGAATTACTTTTAATATCTCGCTACTCTATCCCACTTACTACATACTAGATGGCTAGCCAACGTGCTCATACAAGCCGGGTTCAACGGTTGTTTCCATGATGTGATCCAACTTCCTTCCAAGATTCGCCCTGTCGAAGAGGCTTCACTCCCTCCACTAATACATGACGCATGGCCCCGCTGGCCAAAGTTGCCTCGTATACCGAAGGATGGATTCATGTTACCCACCCAGCTTCGTATCAATATCAACCCGGATATGGGATTCGAACATTATCCCGAATACGTTAGCTTAACCCTGCCACATCCAACCACTCTACCATTGCAAAAACTTCTGGTGGAGTACTGCAAGAGCGAACTCGTGCAAGGATTGTCCCAGATATTCTATGCTTTCATTCGATCCTGGGGCATAACGGAAATTAGCCCCGCGTGCGCGACTGTCATGGTTATCCATCATCTCCTGGTCTGTTAATATGCCCATCTTTCAAATTGAATGAATCTAAATGCATCCTTTTCAAGAGTAAAGGAAAAATCCATTGTCTGCAAGATCCCCATAGTTTCAGGGAGGATACTCAAGAGTCTACCGCAACGGTCGCATTCTATGACGGGAAAAAAGGGATGAAGCAACCCTTTTATTTCGATGTCGATACCACTTTCTCTCGGGGCTACCCGAATCATGGGCGCGTTGATCATTATTTCGTATCTATGATGAGGTAGCATTTCCAGCTGTCTTTTTTCAAAATGTCAAATGGTGACCATTAAAGTCTAGAACTTACTCTAATGTTTATGAATTTGCCAAGGGAGAGGTTGTGTCCATTCGCTCTTTGATGCCTCTTGAACGAAACAACTCAGCTCCTGGACGTCTCGATCTAACCGATATGACCAAAGAAGAACGACAATCGCAAGCCATGATTTATCAACCTAACTTATGGCGTGCTCCCAAGCTAGTAGTCCAAGACCCTGTCCTTCCTACCCGGGTGCGCTAGTATTCATTTGAGCAATAGACGATATCCAGATTCTTATGTCCTCCTTAGAACCTTGCCAAACTGGTAGCCGATGACTCCATCCGGGCGCTACGTTATCATTGCGCCCAGGCTGCCAGTATGTTAAGGAATGGTGCCCCCTTGCAGGATATATGGGGGCCGTACTATCAGACTCCCCAGGGATCAAACATGGTACCAGATCCTTCTCTCTCCCCTGAGCAGCAAATCAACCCAGGCACTCTCAACTTTCATGACGGGACTGACCGTAAATCTAAAGAAAGAGGAGCTACCCTCCCTGATTCAACATCCAAGTCAATTACCAAAGGCCTCGCAGAAGAGCCACCCACTGACAGTGGTTCCGGAACGGGTAGGGGAAGTGCCCTTCAGGCACTGAGATCCCTCAGACAGGAGGCACTGAAGCAAGCCCAAACAGCAGAACCACTTGAAGTTGCGGACCCAAGATCTGAGGAGCAGGAACCTTCTTCACGTATCCGGGTCTCGGGCAAATCTTTAATATTTACTTATCTTGATCCATCTCGTCAAGATCCTACTGCAAAGCGGCCATCGTCGTCTTCACGGATTGTGGATCAAGCAAGGACTGCGGTTGCAGTGTCGGACACCCGAATTACGCACTTGAATGAACCCCGGAGTTCCTCAGAAACGGCACCATCTACCAACTTAGATCAACACCCGGAGAATGCCCATTCGTCACAAACGTCAGAGACAAAGGTTCTCAGCTTTATTGTTTTTTTTTTTTTTGGCTACCAGCTTATATGTATTGTATTCAAATAGACCCTAGAACTACCGGCTTCTGTGCATGCAGCTCGCTCGGACACTATCAAACGCATTCAACGCGCTGTACAGAGGCGTTATGGAACAGAATACCGGATTGAGCTTTTCGGCAGTACACGATACGGCATATCTTCACCAACCAGTGATCTCGATCTTGTAATAATCGTGAGTTATCCATTTTGTTTTCTCCTAATCACTTCGGCTACTCATTAAGATGATCACATATGTGAGTAGGATCCTGAGAGGCCGCGAGGTTTTCCGCCGGGCACGATGGTAGAACAACTGCCAAGTAAGTGTTCAGCTATTTATTCTTGTACAGCTGTTTATATTTCTTCGTCTCAGAGATATACAATATCAGGTAAGATGCAAGGAATGTTCCTTGTTTGTGAACCCAGTTAAAAGCCAAAACCTCTCAAGGCTTCTGGGAATCGTACTACGAGAGGCAGGTTTTAACAATGTTGTATGCATCCCCAAAGCAACAGTCCCCATTGGTTAGCCTCTCGTCTATGTTTACATCATTTATTTACAAATTTGTTATTTTCCAGTCAAGTTTAAAGACCCCAAATCTGGACTGGATTGCGATATCAATGTGAACGAGCAGCTAGGACTAATCAACACGTTGATGCTGCAGCATTACTGCGATCTGCTTCCTGTCCTTCGACCGCTAGTTGCTTCCATTAAGGCATGGGCAAAACCGCGCGGGCTCAATAATCCTAGTGGGACTGGGGCTACTTCATTCAGTAGCTACGCTCTGATGCTGATGACTATTGCATTCCTTCAGGTGAGTTGCATTCACATTTGGTACAAACTTTTATATTAATTCCAGCATCTATTGACTGTTGAGTAGCACCGTGGATTGCTTCCCAATCTTCAGGAAGGTCTGAACATGGCAGAAGAAGACATCAATAAACATGCGTTCTGGCCCAGAGGGAAAAGCCAAAATCAGCAAGTTCGATGCGATGTGCGGTTCAAGAAGCTGTATGGCTGGAAGTCGTCCCCGCATCCACCACTTGGCGAACTCATGAGAGAGTGGTTTAAGTATGTTGCAAGCTTCTATTAGAGATGATATGGTGCTAAACGCAGTGATGTAGGTTTTGGGCTGTAGAGCACAAGTATGCCCTAGATGCTGTTGACATTCGTTTTGGTGGCATTCAAAGCCGACCGGTGCCAGCGGTTGAAAAGAAGAAAAAGAGGCGAAGGAACAAGAAAGATAAGGGGAAGGAGAAGGCAACAACAACTGATGACGAGAGCGACAGTCACGATCACGATCAACAAGGGTCGGGATTTGAGCAATATCTGGATGTCTTGTCAGATGCGGAAGGCGTGGAAGTAGAGCCTGTCAAGGACGAAAGTACTAGTACCGGTGTTGAAGCATCTGGCGCCGGCATTCCATCTGTCGATAATCATGATCAGGGAGAGCAACAAGAGGTTCCCGACAAGGATTCTGAAGGTGAAGGTTCTGAGGTTTTGGACATTTCCTCTAATGCAGAGGCGCCGAAGAAGTGGGGAAGCCAAAAGCTCCTCGTGATAGACCCCTTCATCCGTGCCAAGGTAAGGCATACTCATTGCCATTGCCGTATATTATGGACATTGCAATTCAACGATTTTACAGAACGTGACGGGTGCCATTGCTTACAAGACGATTCGACGATTCGAGAATGAATGTTCTGCTGCTATGAAGCTTCCTTGGGCGGACAATGACAAACTTCCAGGTGCAGAGCCTTCGCTTGCGCCACCATCAGCATCTCGAAGGCAGGGAGGCAACCACTCTGCGGATAGTAGGGCATGGCGCGGGAGATCGCAAAGAGGCGATGGCATTAGGACACGACCAAGGCGGGGTCGAGGTCGGGGAGAAGACAAGAGTTAATGTCTTCTCCAGACGGTCGTTGCATTATTCTCTATTTTTTTTTAAAAAAAAAATACAAATGGGATATAATATACCGCACTTGTACATGTAATATAATTGAGGTTCAAGTTGGGCGCTTGAGCTTGCGGGACAGGTTAGGTTGTTAGTCGCCGTATCCTCATCACAGATCATGATTACTACGACCACTGCCTCCACCCTGTGAAATTAATCCAAAATGTCGTGGATGAAGAGTAAGTTGAACATGATCTTGACCGGCTAATGGCTTTTGGCCAATCCGAATGCGATGTTGATGATGATGATGGGATGATTGCATGATCTGCCCAATGGCAATGGCCCGCCCCAGAAACAAAAGACTACTACTACTCCTCCAAACATCACCACCTCGCCTCTGGCAATCGCTCCCCCGCACTCTCTCGCTCGACGACCCCGAAGCCGCCAACTGATCCAGACATGCGCTCTGGCGTACTTACGATCCGCATCTTCTCAGGCATGCACCCTCCTCCCCGGATTCGGTCCCCTTGTTTGCAATGGCAATGACGTGTGTGTCTGCTTTTCTCACCAGGAAGGGGCCTCGCACTTGGCCCCGGCGTGCCAATCCCAGAGGTTATTCAGAGGGCCGTCGAGAGCCACTTGACCTCGGGTAGACGCTCAATTAGCAATCGCCATAGCTTGCAGCGCGGGCGCTGCTGGTGGCTGCCCTATATCGTCCTCGAATTCGATAAGAACCAGGTCTTGATCGATGCCGTGGGCGGTGAGCTCCCAACCCCGCTGTGGAACTATCGTGCAAACTTGTACGTGGATGGTTCTCCTCTCTCCATCAATCCTAGAGGTTCTACTTTCCAGAATATAATGATATCTGGAGGGGCTTCTTCTGTTATATATCCGGTGTATTACCCCGGGCTCTTCAATCATTTCTCCGTACATTTAGCAATTCGGTTTCCAACAGAACTGACTGTTTATTATGTGCTTAGCGATGTGTCTCGTTCATCAAACATCAGTGTATCTGCGTATCTGCGCACGGCAGCAATGCAGGGTCAGGCCGATATGGGTAACGACATCCTCATTGCTCGCCTAGATCTCACGCCCATCCTTGACGGTCATGTACACCTCTCACTCTTACTCTGTCAACTTCGTCTCCGCCTGTTACCCTTGCTGATCATCATGTTCGATTCATAGAGCTCTACCGAGCAATGGTACGGCGCAACAGCCGGCACAGGCAACTTCCATCTTAAGATCGACTACAAGCCTTCGCACACAGCGGAGCCACTCACAATCGAGGCGTTTGATCTGCTCAAGGTGATCGGCAAGGGTAGCTTTGGCAAGGTGATGCAAGTGCGCAAGAAGGACACGCAGCGGATCTATGCCCTCAAGACGATCCGTAAAGCACATATCGCCTCCCGTCCGGGTGAAATCACACACATTCTTGCTGAGCGGACTGTGTTGGCGCTCGTGAACAACCCATTCGTAGTACCGCTCAAGTTTTCGTTCCAGACACCGGACAAGCTGTACCTGGTCATGAGTTTTAGTACGTCACTTTTATGATATTTTATGTACTATGGACAGCAAGGGCTAATGAATGTCGAAAGTCAATGGCGGCGAGCTCTTCTATCATCTGCAACGAGAGGGCAAGTTCGACCAGGACCGAAGCAGATTCTATGCGGCAGAACTTTTGTGCGCGTTGGAACACTTGCATAGCTTCAATGTTGTCTATCGGTGAGGCAATCCAGTTTCAAAGCTGTTTTCGATACTGATACCTTGTTAGTGATTTGAAACCCGAAAACATTCTCTTAGATTACACAGGCCACATCGCTTTGTGTGATTTCGGTACGTTGCCGGCTGTATTCTTGTGTCCCTGCTGGACGACTTAATTCGATCAACAAAATAAAATCAGGCTTGTGCAAGCTGAACATGTCCGAAACTGATAAAACTAACAGTATGGATCTCTCGGGTTTCGTATCCTTGATAAGCCCGCTGACCCATGATCCCAGCCTTCTGTGGTACACCGGAATACATTGCCCCCGAACTCCTCGAATCCCAGGGATATACCAAGACTGTTGATTGGTGGACACTTGGTGTTTTGTTGTACGAAATGATGGTCCGTTTGCCTTGGTGTCGACGTCTTTTACGCTACGTGGTGCTAATCATATTATCATTACCATAACAATACAGACTGGTCTGCCTCCGTTCTACGACGAAAACGTGAACGCGATGTACCAGCGCATCCTGACAGACCCGCTCAACTTCCCGCCGGACCTGTCGTCCGAGGCGCGGAGCGTGATGACGGGCCTGCTCCAGCGCGACCCGAACAGGCGCCTGGGCGTTAACGGTGGCGAGGAGATCAAGCGTCATCCATTCTTTGCCAAGTATATCGATTGGAATCGGTATGTGTTATCTCGCCCATCATACTCGTCGATTTTTCTACTTCTGAAAAAAAAAACTGATGATTCTAATCGCCATATATAGCTTGCTTTCCAAGAAGATCACTCCGCCTTTCAAGCCGAGCGTCGAATCCGCGCAGGACGTGGCCAACTTCGACCCCGAGTTCACGAGCGAAGAGGCCAAGGACTCGGTCGTGGAGGATTCACACCTGAGCGAGACGATGCAGCAGCAGTTTGCCGGCTTCACCTACAATCCGGCAAACGAGCACCTCGGCGAGAGTGTTCGGTAAGGTAAGGATGAGGTAAAACGTTATCCTGATCCACGGTAGAAGAACCTTATAAGAAGTTGCCAGGATGTCGCTTTGAAAATGTGCAAAATAGGATTTAGGCGCTGTTTGGCTATTGTTGTTGTTGTTACTGTTTTTCTTGGTTGGCTATATGCTTTCCCTTTGTCCCTTGCATCCTCCGCCTCTTTTCTTTCTTTTCCCGGCATAATCATTGTCGGGTTACATATATACCATGTATGTGACTGCTACTATATACATGTCATCTTACTCGTATAAGGTTTTAAAATGGACAATATGTTTTTATTTTTATTGGCGACTCGAGTGTTGATCTCACCTTTTAGCTCAACAGTTAGACTACATTGACTATTCCCGAGGGAGTTGAGATAGCTACCTGCCAAAAAGGGAAGATTGTGACGTTCAAGCGAAATTCGATTGACATTTACAAAGCACGGGACACATAACAAGTACAATTGTCAACAGACATAACGAGCAGCCTCTCCCTTTCAAGGGAGAGGAGAAAAAAAAAAAAAGGGGGGGGGGGGGAGGAGGGGACGCAGAACACATAAACACGAACGAACTAAACGCAGAGATATAACATTCATCCACCTTTAAAGGGCTTGCAGAATCGACCATTTCCATCATTATTCGATTTCCATCCAATCCAGAAAACCCACAATTCCTCAACGCACTGATAGGTTTATTTAAGATGACAGGAGGGACGACGCATTCAGTACGCCATCTTCTCGAACTGCAGGAACTCGCTTTGGCGTTGCTCAAAGCCGAAGCCGTACTGTGGTGCTGTCGTCGAATCCATGCGTACGCGGGGATCATAGCGTGAGAGCGGGATGGACCATACGTGGTTGTTGCCGTGGGTATATTGTTTTAGGCAGTATCGGGTGACGTAGAAGAGGGTTATAACGACTGCAGGTGGTCATTTGGGTTACATGTGGTGATCGGTTAGATGGGGGTGCTGGGCTGGGATGACATGCTATAATGTACGCACGAATGACCCATTCGATCCAGACGAATGATTTGAGCGCCTGGAGATCCTTGCACCAGACTATTTCGTCTTGGTAGTCTGCGAGAGGGATAAGAAACAAGCGCTCAAGGTTACAAAATGAGAAGTGATTGAAATAGGGAAGATCTTCTAACCTGGGGGAATAGAGTCGCATATAAGTGGGACATGTTGCCATCGAGAAGTAGAAAATGCATTGAATGCTGCAAATTAAAGTTTGATGATGATTAACAGGATGAGCTTGGAGGAGGAAGAGAGAGGAGTGAATATGTAGGTACCGAGCCACAGTATGCTAAGAATAGACAATGAGCCGATTGTGAAGGGTGCTCGGGATGTGACTGGGTTCTCGAGGCCGAAGTCGAACAGGATGCTGTCGGAGAGGTCAAGGTCTGGCCTGGAAGAAATGTATAGCATATACTCACATGAAAGAGAGAAAGACGAGAGTAAAGATGGATAAACCGAGGGGGAAGAGGTCCGCAACAACTTTTTCAATCATGATGAGTAAGGTAACCAAGGAATGAAATTTATCCTTCGCCTACAGAAAAACTCTTGAAATTGGTTGACTCGAGCAGAGAGAGCGAGAACGACGATGTTGGCCAAGAAGAAGGCGCCTAGAAGACAGACATATCACGAATGGGAACATGAGGCTCTTGTGAAGTGCTAAGAAGCAAGAGGGTTGTCAGACCATAGGATACACCGAGCTTCTTGCCAAGGGAAGAATATCTCATGGTGTCGAAAAGAGAGCGATCGGGATTGCTGGGAGGCAGAAAGGGGCAAACGATGTACAGAGGGAAGGGTGAATATAAAGAACGGAAGAAAAAGAGAGAAAGAGAACTTGAAAGAGATGAAGAGAGAGAGAGAGAGAGACAGGGCAGGAGACCGTTGGCCCAGCAAGGTCGCTCTGTCAAGGGTATAGTAGTAGTGGACTGACAACACTGACTGACAGTGTAGTAACCGCATCTCAATCTCCCATCATCCATCTCGGGATCGGCCTAGTGACCCGTGATGGCACGTGATTGTGATCGGGTCTCGGGGCGGACGGCCGGCATAGGCGTAGGAGCACGGAAAGATGCCATATCGGGAAGGATCACATGTCCCTACCCCGCATTATTATTGTTATTATTATTATTATTATTTTCATCTCTCGGGAATAACGCCAATGATCTGTACAGCCGAAATCACTGACAAGTCACCAATCCGGATGGCTTACTTGCCCTACCCTTCCTCTCTCTTCCCCACACGGGTCCATTTCATACGTAAACCAGTCTCACAACCCCTCACCCCGGGGGAGACACCCACCGTCCTTTCTCTCATACAATCATGAAGGGCGTCCTGGTGCGCTACACGCAACATGACCTGTTCTACAAACACTACAAACACCTCTTGTACTCCGCAATCATCGCCATTGCACTCGCTTTCATCTCTACCCTCTGGTTGCTTCATGGTTTCCAAACCGTCCCTGTCAGGGTCTTCTGCACCGAACCATGTCTTCCGCAAGATTTTCCGGCTAGTGGCAATGGCCTGTGGTTCACATCTCCCGCTACGTGGTGGTCGACACAGTATTTGCCTATAGGAAATGGGCATCTTGGCGGTACGATACCTTTTGATCTTGTAATGCTAGTTTTTGACTCAAGATATCTGAAAATTAAAAATTAAAAAACAAAAAAAAACAAAAACAAAACAGCTATGGTCTCGGGCGGAACATCATTTGAAATAGTCCAGATCAACATCGAAAGTCTATGGAGTGGTGGTCCATTTCAGGATCCTGTAAGTCGGGGATGCTCCATCCTGCTGAATCATTTCTTACTTTTAATTTCCGTAGCTTTACAATGGTGGCAACCCACCCGCCGATGCGCGCACTTCATTAGCCGAAGATATGCAGTCCATTAGAGATACCATCTTCTCATCAGGGACTATTGACAGTATGTTCTAAACACCCGAAAATGATTGCACTAGTCTCAATCAAAATCAGATATCGATGTACTGCAAGAGCCTGCGGGCGCATATGGTGAGATTCTGGATATCAATAGGCTTTGTAATCTAGTTCTTATACGTGTATTCCCTTATAGGGTCTTATGCTGGTGCTGGTTTTCTCACTACAACCGTTGATATATCCGGCAATGTTTCGGGTTATGCTCGTTGGCTAGACTTAGATGATGGAATTGCCAAGGCTACATGGACCCAAGACGACCAGATTTTTAATAGGTGAGTTGTAATTTCAAATTCAATCCTGTTACTGACATTCTATCAGAGAGACATATTGCTCGGAACCTGCCCAAGCATGTGTACAGCACTTTTACTCCGATTTCGACCTTCCTGATACAACCGTCGCGTTTGATACATCGATAGAGACCGGGTTCATAACGCCCAACATAACCTGCCTGGACAATGTACCTGGTGCGATTCAAGTGCGCAACACCGCCCCAGGGGCAACCGGCATGCTCTACGAGATCCTCATCAGCGTCGAGGCCCACCCATCCAGTGCCGTTATCAATTGCGTATCACAATCAGGCGGATCAGCAAACGCAACCATCACTGTTTCTGGTGCAACTGATACTTGGATCACCTGGGTCGGAGACACCGATTTCTTGCAGACGGCCTCCAATTTTACGTTCCAAGGGCCTGATCCGCACCTAAGCCTTGTCTCGACTCTGACGCAAGTCTCAAGCTCGGGTCAATCGAACCCTGCTGAACACCAAGCCGATTTGAAATCGCAGTACTTGCAGGATTATCATGCTCATGTGACGCCACTTTCGCTCTCTTTGGGACCAACTTTGGATAGAGATGAGATTCAGCCGATAGACGTTGCCAAGGCAGCATATTTAACTGATGTTGGAAATCCTTGGTTAGAATGGGTTTTATTTAACTATGGACGGTATATGCTCGTTACGAGTGCTCGTGGGTCCTTGCCCTCTAATTTGCAGGGTGTTTGGGCCGATGGGGCAACGAATGCTTGGAGTGCTGGTGAGGAGTTTCCTTGATGCGATTGTTTTCCTTTGTCTGACCTTTACCTCCTTTTCTGTTATGTAGATTATCGTAAGCCCCGTTATGTATTGCTCTTCTCAGATATGTAGCTCACCGGTAGACACTGGATCTCGTTTTTAGACGCTAATGTGAGTAGCAAAAAAAAAAAACTTGCTTTGAACGCATTAATCTCAAACTGATATTTGACATAGATTAATACTCAAATGAATTATTGGGCTGCGGAAATGCTTAACCTTCCTTTGAATATCACTCAGTCGCTTTGGGATTACTTGCAGGTGACTCATCTCTACACTGCATCGCTTTTATATGAAGCTAACCTCGTCTAGTTTAATTGGGCACCTCGCGGCACTTATACCGCGCAAGTTTTATACAATATTTCGGAAGGTTGGGTCACCCATAACGAGGTAATTTTTTCCTACTCTGTCCTGATTTTATCATGCACTAACGACGATTGTAGATGAATGTAAGACTTATGGCTTCCTTTGTTTTGATATTGTCGACTGAGGGCTAATACTATATGCTAGATCTTCGGCCATACAGGCATGAAGCTCTCCGGGAACTCGGCACAGTGGTCTGATTATCCAGGCAAGTCGCAATGATTACTGCGTACTGCCAATTTATCACGCGCATACTAACCAAATTTTCATCTTTATCAGAATCTGCGGTGTGGATGGTGTGTATAATTTTATCAAGACACGACTACCTGTATTTCTTATCCAGAACACAAACTAGATGATTCACGTCTGGGATCATTTTGATTTTAGCGGCGACGTCGAATGGTGGCAGCGCCAGGGGTACCCGCTTGTGAAAGGCGTAGCCTCCTTCCACCTCCAGAAGTTGATTGAAGATCGCTATTTCAACGATTCGACGCTCGTCACCGCGCCGTGTAACTCGCCGGAGCAAGTACCTATCACTTTTGGTGAATCCTTATGTTCTTGCACGTCAAACCCACTTGGGCAATCGCTCATTAATGCTGTATGCGTGCAGGATGTGCCCATGCACAACAGGTGATATGGCAGTTGTTGAATGCGGTCGAGAAGGGATTCAATGCATCTGGAGATAGCGATCTCAAGTTCCTTCAAAGTAAAGCTTCAGTCCATTCTATATTACGAATTGAGCTAAGTAACGCTTTCCATAGCTGTTCGAGATGAGCGTGCTCGCATGGACTACGGTGTCCGCATTGGCTCCTGGGGACAGCTACAGGGTATAATTCAAATTTGTTTTGCTTTCTTCTCATTTACTCATTGATCATCATTTTTTTACTACAGAATGGAAGATCGATATGGATTCTCCCACAGACACCCATCGCCATCTGTCGCATCTTATTGGCTTATACCCGGGCTACGCACTCACACACTATAACCCCTCCTTCCAACCCGTGAAGAACCTATCTCAGCCGGAGCGGTACCTCAACTATACTAACGCGGATGTCGTCGAGGCCTCCGAGATCAGTCTCATCCATCGCGGGAACGGCACAGGTCCGGATGCCGATGCGGGGTGGGAGAAAGTCTGGCGCGCGGCTGCATGGGCGCAGCTGGGCAACGCGAGCGAGTTTTACCATGAGTTGACGGTTAGTTGGTTTTTCTTTTAGCTCTTTTATATATCTAACAACCGTCGATTAGTACACGATTGAACGTGACTTCGCCGGAAACCTATTCAGCGTCTACAACCCCTTGGATCCGGACCCACTCAACATATTCTTCCAGATTGATGCTAACCTAGGATATCCTGCTGCGGTTCTGGTATGCATATGCTCAATCGCCCTATACCTCGCCTCTTCATCTTACTGATTAACATTCGCCTTTTAGAACGCACTGATTCAAGCGCCCGACGTACCTGCAATCGATGTCCCTCTGGTGATCACACTCCTTCCCGCTCTGCCCAGCCAGTGGGCTTCACAGGGCCATTTAACTGGCGTCCGCGTACGGGGTGGAATTACGGTCGATTTATACTGGAAGGACGGACGGCCGACAAGCGTTTTGTTTGCGGTTGATAATGATGACGGGACGAGGACGGTGGTTGACAGAGAGGTGGTGGTAATATATGATGGTGCTGTTGTCGCCAACTTCGTGACCAGTCCCGGGTTGAAGAGGGCGGTGACAAAGTTTGGACAGGCAGTGAGGTTCAGAGGACAGCGTGCGGATTATTAAGAATCGTCTTTCTTTTTTCCTTTCTTTTCCTTTCTTTTTCCTTTCTTTTATTTCATTTCCTTTTGAAGTTTGTGGTTCATGACTCTACACGAAGGAACTGTAACATCATCACGACCATTTTAAGTAAGGAATTCAAACATCACTGATTTTTGTATTATAGGGGTTTCAGTTGTACATATATGTACTACTTCATGTACTAGCACATGTTTATTTATTCACTTTCTTGACTTTACGACTTTCAATTACGCCTTTTCAGCCCACGCCTCGTCCCACCCGAGCGCACTGTGATCCCAGTCCCCGGCGGGTTGACCATGATCTACCCATCCCATGTAATCCGTCATCATTCCAGCAGCTCTCACGAACAGTGTTCCGTCCACTTTAGCAAGGCCGGGCAGTATCTCTGTCTCGACGCCGTCATCTCCCTTAGTTACCGCACCGGGAACTTTGCTAGGCTCCGTCTGCCCATACTCCCTTGCACCGTACACAAGCGTTCGCATTGATTTTGTGACGTGAGAGTCCGGTGCGTGCAGCGAAGAGGTGATCAGAGCCGCCCAAGGGTTATAATCCTCGTCTTTTACACTATGGTGCTGTCCTTTGACAGGCGGACGTGGCAGCTCCGTCGCGTCCATCACCAAAGTCGCATCAATGCGAGGTCTGCCCCTGGACAAGACAGTGACAATAAACGCCACAGTGTATGCATATAGCAAGCTGCGCACATGCTTCTCGTCATGCTGTAGTGTCGACACGTAACTCTTGAGGAATAAGGAGGATGTGACGAGATGCATGAGGAAGAAGTCGAGGCGGGGCGCTTTGCCCGGTTTGCCCGTGGCAAACATCAGCAGAGTGCTGGTCCATATGAATTCGGGCACTTTGTGTGTCAGGTTGGAAGATGGTGTTGATTGAATGAAGGATGTGATGAGCTTTTGGATTTCGGATGTGCGTTCTGAACCGGCCGTGGCTTCTTCCATGCGTTTGTTGATGAAGGCGTCTGGATCATAGGGGCCAGGTTTGAGAACCGGAGAGGTATAGACTTGCTTTAGGAGCTCCAGAACAGTAATTGGACGAGAGTCAGGGTTGAAGGACAGGTTGATGTTCTCGGGTTGGTATAGGTTTAGAGAATCGCGGGTGACAGCTGTCTGTGCGAGGCCTGAAGTAAATCGTGGTTCAGAATTGTGATTATGACATATATTACTTTGCAGTATGATGTACCTGTAGCAATAATTCCATCGATACCGAACTCAATTCCATGCTAGGGAGAAGTTATGTGGTCAGATGGAGCTCAAGTAGGATAGTATTAGCGCATGTATTTACTGCAAGTTGAATAAAAGGGTGGATGCTATACATTTGTTCGCCTGAGCGCCGAGCCTTTTAGTTTTTACAAGATCAATACTCACACACCACTCATCAAGCGCCCCAGCATATGTGCTTGTAAAGCATCTTCGTCCAATATGAATCGCTCCAGTGCCTTTTTGGCGCCGTTCTCTTTAACATACCCTGAGAAGAAATCGACCAGTGCGCCGTATGCACTAACGAATACGAATCAAGAAAATATCCATGCCACCTTTAGGACTAAAACAACTTACTCGGGATTTCCTGCATACTGTTTCCAATTCTCTGCATTAACGGAAATGCCTTCGCCCTTGCCGTCTGGGAAAATAGGTCTCTGGATCTGGATCTCCTCATTGTTGATATTACGCAATAGACCAATGGGTGCACCGAGATCATATGCAGCTAAGACACTGACACGCAAAGAGTAACGATCATGATTATGATGGACAGTAGCAATATGGCATGCGCTCACTTACTGGTGGCACAGATGATTGTGAAATCCTCTGGTGTTAAAATAGCAGTGATGAGATTTGGCATCCTTGCGAAGTAATTCCTCTGTGAATTTCTTGCTTGAGGCGGTAATACCTGGCAAGTTCAAAAGGCCCTTTGTTCGTAGGGAAGAGAGTGCACGTATGTCTGAAGCCATTGAGGTCGAGATAGTCCAGCTGAACGCTTGCAGCAGTTCAGTTATATAGGGTTTATGTATTGCGTATTAATCAGATGGTCACCGCAACCTAGGCGCTGACATCACAACCCACCGCACACACAACACCTACATTGCACAGCACCTACCACACCTAGCTATACCCCTCCCACTTTAGTCACCTACCACTATTCTTCCCGCTCAGAGCCAGGGCTCTCCCCTGGACTCCGGTTTGCCTTAGTAGCATGATAGGAGTTAAAATAAATTAACCAAAAAAAAGTATTAATCAGATGAACTTGGTCATTGGGCAATCGTAATGCCGACCATGACCGGGGATGTCTTCTGGTCACGTCTATCCAAGACTCAAGTGTGCCGGTATCGTGACGTAGTGGTATTGAAAAGAACAGTTGGCTCCGACTTCAGAACCCCGAAGAACCCGAGAAATCGGGGCAAAATGGCAGACTGAGGTTATGTCGAGATCATGGCAGTGTGACATGCTCTTTGGTTTCTAATTGGCCAGAGTCTTAAATCCTTGTACAACCAGGAATTTCAAAATCGCAGTGTAAGTAAACATCATATTCATATTAGTGAATGCTTATATCCAACAATTGAGCAATTGAGCCATATTAATATTCCCATCCCTCGCTCCACTCAAGCACACTCCTATCCCAATCCCGGTCCTCTTCTCCATGATCAACCCATCCCATGTAGTTCATCAGAACTCCGGCGCTTCTGACGAACAAAGTTCCATCCACCCTGGCAAGACCTGGGAAGGTCTCTACATCGGTGCCATCTTCCCCTTTCATCCAAGCACCGAGGGCCTTCCCGGGCTCCGTCTCTCCAAACGCCATCGCTCCATATACCAAGGTCCGCATGGTTTTCTTTACATGGGACTCAGGCGCGTGGAGAGAAGATGTGATAAGAGCACCCCACGGGTTGTAATCCTCATCCTTGATTAGCTGCTCTTTAACGGGTGGACGCGGTGTCTCTGCTGTATCCATGATTGCGTTCCCATCAATGCGCTGTCGACCTCGGTACAACCAGGTGAGAATGAATATCATCATATATGCGTAGAGGAAGCTACGTTTGTGACGCTCCTGAGTGAGAACAATCATGTAACTCTTGAGGAACAGCGACGAGGTTACAAGGTGCATGTTGAAGAAGTCCAGTCGCGCGGGTTCACCGCGTTTCGTAACACCAAACAGCAGCAATGTACTAGCCCAGATAAATTCTGATACCTTGGCTTCTAAGCTCGCAGCAGGTATCGACCTGACAAAGGTAGTGATAAACTTCTCGAGCTCCACTCTGCGAGCACCAGCGTAAGCGTTTATCTGGCTTGGGTAGAAGGCAGCGCGCGGGTCATAAGCACTACGATCAAACACAGGAGAATTGTAAATCTGTCTCAAGACTTCCAACACGGTAACTGGACTGGAGTTAGCAATGAACGAAAGGTCGAGGTTATCTGCAGGTTGAATGATGTCCATATCGTCTTCTGTTATGGTTGTCTGTGCAAGACCTGAAAGAATACTGTCGGTTAGATGTTTCAAATAAATAAATAGTTAAACAAGACCTGTTGCAACAATCCCATCGATGCCAAATTCAAGCCCGTACTATATTAATTTAGTCAGAGGATGGCTTGCAAGGGAAACGATATAAAACACACGGCAATCTGGATCATAGGATGAACACTAAAAAAATTTTAGTTAACTTAAGATGCTGAGAATAATAGGTATTCAGATAAAATACTCACAGGCCATGCATCAGGCGGCCAAGCATATGTACTTGTAAAGCATCGCTATCAAATATGAACTTTTCCAATGTCTTCGAGATTCCGTGCTGTTCGATGTACTTTGAGAAGAAATTAACAAGTGCGGCATACGCACTGAAATTTTCTGTGAGATAATGCACTTTTGAGGGAGAAAACCGGGCAACCTACTTTGGTTTTCTGGTATAATGCTTCCAGTTGTCTGAATCAACAGAGATTCCAGGGTTTTTGCTGTCCAGTGCGATAGGTCTCTGCGGTTTCACCTCGATATCGTAAAGTTTACAAAGAAGACCAGCTGGCGCGCCGAGATCGTACGCAGCTAACACGCTGACATAAAGAAAGGTTAACTTCTAGTATCCAGCTTTGGAAAGGACAGCCGATCGAGCTTACTGGTGAGACACATGGTTGTGAAATCCCTGTGGATTGAAATAGCAATGATGAGTTTCAGCATCCTTGCGGAGCAGCTCCTCAGTACATTTCTTGCTGGAAGCCGTAATCCCAGGCAAGTTCAGGATGCCTTTAGTACGCAAGGTAGAAAATACATGAACGTCAGCCATGGTCAGTATGAAGAGGATTTGAGGGTCGTTGAATGCTGGTCATGAGCCAACTATGGATGCAGCTTTTATATTACAGCACTCGTAGTTTAACTTAGTTCACTTCTCGAATATGCGATGATTTCTCATCAGTATAGCAGCATGTAACCTTCCCGAAAGATCGGGATTATCACATTCAGATGACACCACATTTTCATAACCGAACGTTCTGAACGGCTGGTGGAGGCTTATGTCGTGCTAGATTCATGAACGGGGAAGACGAGGATGTTGGCAAGAGAACATTTCTGCGGCCCGACGCTCGCCGACCTCGTATCAATCGAGCTGTGTTACGATTATCTTTTCTTTCGCGTTTGTCGGGCGCTGGGCAGCCCCTGGTGGAATCAACTGGAAAGATATGGAATTGATTAAGAAATGATACATAAGACAGTCAATGTGTGTGTAGATACAGCAGCTCCACTCGAATTTACTTTGTGTCTGTTCGTTTGATCTCGTGACTCACAATTTCGCTTGCCGTCAGTACGCGTCAGTAAGGAGCCTCCGATTTTCCGGTGGTGGTCAATGACAAAGCTGGCTTGGAGAATACAATACATGATCATGAGTTCACCTATTGCATGAGGGCTAATACATTCCAAATGACGGAACACGCGCGGCAATTCTCCGCAAGGACGTTCGGCAGCTGCGGCAACATCTGTTATTTAGGCAGATTTATTCAAACAAGCTTCTTCTATGCAGACATTACGGTTTCAATGACTAGAGCACGTTACTTGAACCATACTCTGGTTATTCATGACTTCAAGCTCAAAAGAGGTTAGCTTGAGAGATGTAGTATATCTTCATAACAATATTCATATACTATTGTTACAAGCTTATGGTATGGGCAAACTGAAAAATCAAATCTAAGCAATAAGTAATGTGCTTGCTGACTCCGAGCTCCAGAAAATGGGAGTGTGGCATTTTGAGTTGGAATCATAACGCCATGAAAGACTTCAGTACTCCTGGTTTTTGAATACCCATAGTTGTCAACATCACAATTTTATATCGGGGAAATTTTTCATAAATTTCGATGGCATAGTAAACATTACTCATTACAGCAGATGTATCACATCAATGGTTGTCTTACTCCCACCCTTCGTTCCACTCAAGCAGACTCCTGTCCCAATCCCTATATTCCTGCCCATGGTCAACCCATCCCACGTAATTCATCATAACACCAGCGCTTCTGACAAACAACGTTCCATCTACCCTGGCAAGACCAGGGAATGTTTCTACATCAGTGTCATCTTCCCCTTTCATCCAAGCACCAAGGGCTTTTCCGGGCTCCGTTCGTCCAAGATGCACTGCTCCATACACTAAAGTTCGCATTGTCTTCTTGACGTGGGACTCGGGCGCGCGAAGAGCCGACGTAATGAGGGCTCCCCATGGGTTGTAACCTTCGTCCTTGACAAGGTGTTCTCTGAGAGGTGGACGTGGTATCTCTGTTGCATCCATAATCGAATTGGCGTCAATGCGCTGTCGACCTCGATGCAGCCACGTAAGAATGAATATCATCGTATATGCGTAGAGGAAGCTACGCTTGTGGCACTCTTGAGTGAGAGCATTCATGTAACTCTTGAGGAACAGCGACGAGGTTACGAGATGCATGTTGAAAAAGTCCAAGCGCGCAGGTTCACCCCGCTTTGTGGCTCCAAACAGCAACAGTGTACTAGCCCATATGAATTCAAACAACCTGGCTTCTAGGTCCTCCAGGTGCGTTGACCTGATAAAAGCAGTGACAAGTTTCTCAAGCTCAACCCTGCGAGCTCCAGAGCTAGCGCTGATCTGTCCGGGATAAAGCTTGACGTGTGGATCGTAGGCATCGCGACCAAAGGCTGGAGAATCGTAAATCCGTCTCATGATTTCCAACACAGTATTTTGGTTAGAGTCGGCAATGAACGAAAGATCGAGATTATGTGCGGGCTGGATAACGTCTACATCGTCTTCCGCTATGACGGTCTGTGCAAGCCCTATAAAGATTCTTGTCAATCCGATGTTTTAGGTATGGAGATGATTAAAAAGAAACCTGTTGCGATGATTGCATCTATGCCAAACTCAAGTCCATACTATATCAATCTAATCAGAAGCAGTCCTGTAAAGGAAGTAAAACCAAACATACTGCAATCTGAATTAGGGGATGAACGCTGGGGTTTCCTGCTCAGCTGAAGATAATTGAGACAAACAAGACAAAACTCACAGGCCATGCATCAAACGACCTAGCATATGCACTTGTAAAGCTTCGATATCAAATATGAACCTTACCAGTGCATTTGAAATTCCATGCTGCTCGATATACTTGGAGAAGAATTTGACGAGTGCGGCATATGCACTGAGTTTTCTGTTAGACGTTCTGTACTTGAGGACAAAGACGAGAGGAAGCCCACCTAGGATTTCTGGTGTACTGCTTCCAATTATCTAGATTAACAGAGATTCCTGGATCTTTGCCATCCGGCAAAATAGGCCTCTGCACTTCAGTCTCAAGATCATAGATTTTGCGAAGAAGACCAGCTGGCGCGCCGAGATCGTACGCAGCTAACACACTTAGATAGAGAAGGATGAGCTTCCGATGATGGATTCTAGAAGGAACTACCGTGAACGGCTAAGCTTACTGGTGAGAGAGATGATTATGGAAATTGGCCGTGTTGAAAAAGCAGTGGTGTGTCTCTGCATCCCTGCGGAGCAGTTCCTCAGCGCATTTCGTGCTAGAAGCCGTAATCCCAGGCAAGTTTAGGATGCCCTTAGTACGTAAGGTAGCAAATACGTGTACGTCAGCTGCAATCATCCTGAGAGTAGATGTAAAGAGGGCTCGGTGTCTCTTTGATGCCAATCTTGGGCTCTTTATGGTTGCATCTTTTATATCACGACCCACGGCGCCTTACCCGTCCTTGACTTGAATTGTTCAAGCATGTGATCCTGTTAGTAGAGCAAGACGTGACCTCCGTCTAAGAATCGGGATGATGATGATGATGACACCCGGTTTACTTCTGTCCAGTCAGAAACATTATGATTGAATGCTAAATAATATTTGAATACCCGGCGCAGGCTGCTGCGGTAAATCCATAAACGAGGGCAAGTTGAAGATGTCAACATAAGATCATTTCATTTCTTGTTTGGAGCTGTGGCTGAAATGATTAAAATCACATACACTGCTTACTCATCTCACGTGCCTTTTTCTGACATAATGAATCAAGCCGAGCACCATCTTTGGCGACATCCCTGTCTTTGAATCGTACAGTTCTCAATGACTGAAGTTACTATAGCATATGATATAGTCTCCCCAGAAGATGTTGCAGACGCCTTTGGAATCGAAAGTGAAAGTAATCAGCTTATCGCCACTTAATGTTTGCCTTGTGCCGAGAGTGTTCGATTAATGACGATATAAACTTGAATAGGCTACCCCGCAGACGAAGCTGCGACATTGGAGGCGTTGATGTCTGTCATCTTCATTAACTTCCTTGGCCCCTGCCATGACAAAGAACTCTTGCTTAATCCGGCCCACAGATATCGTCAGAATCATGCCGGCGATCTTTTTCTAGGCGCATTCATCCAGAATGACTCCAGCTCACGGTCTCTGATTGGGTACATTTCTTCGACTGCTTCCTCAGCAGAATCACTCAGCCATGCGTCCATGCTCGCTCATGACTCGACCAATTCCGCACATTCCGTCTGCATTCATTCCGTGTGTGTTGCGAAGGAGCATCGTCGCAAAGGCATCGCGTTAGGACTCTTACGTGAATACTCATCGCGGCTCACGACCTTACGAGGGGGTCAATACCATCGTCTGTTGCTCATCTCTCATGAGGAGCTGATACCATTATACGAGAAAGCAGGGTTTGAGCTTGTTGGGAAAAGCAATGTTACGCATGGTGCACGCCCTTGGTTTGAGATGCGTAAGACTTTGAGGTCCATTGAGGACACTCCATCTGCGCCGCAAGTCATACCCCCTGGTGTATTTGAAGCTCTACAGAGGGCACCTCGTTCCCGACCGGAGGGTGCGTTACTAAGCGCCTTTCCAAATGGGATTCTCGATGTACAACAACAAAGTGGCACTGCCAGTCAGACGACCAACAAATATGACTTGTTATGTCCTAGGGATGGCTGCGGAAGTGTCTTGCTACTGAAGCAAGCCGCTCAATGGGTTGAACGTGCTGCCGCTCCTGTGAGCTCATTATCTTCCATCATTCGGCTTGTACTTGGATTATTACTATTATTTGAATAATTATCATCCAGATCGATCCACCTTCATTGGCACTGAGCCCGATTTTGCTACCCATACCCGCGGCTCCAACCACCTCACAATGGTGGCTCATTACACCTTCGCCGATGGCTTTCGAAAACATTGGATTTTCTAGACCCGTCGATGCGTTGGTTTCCGGTTAGTCACGTCTCCTGCGTTTCATTTGTTATCTCACCCCATGATCAGCTTCAGGAAAGAAACTCAAATTACTCGCATGTTCCGAATGTGACTTAGGTCCCCTCGGATGGTGTGAGGAGGGAGGAAAGGAATTCTGGCTTGCAAGCGAGAGAGTCCGGTATAGATCGTGATGCCATGTTGTTACATTTAATAAATGTAATATCATATTTACGCTAGTACGTTGTCTTCTCATGGCGAACACCAACAGGATCGTTTATTAATTCCAGATACCTTATACGATTGAGTTAAACATGCGTTCGTCTAATAGAAGAAACTATAACTAAAGTCCGACGATATTGACGTTGTGAAATCTAACATCTCCAATGGTTTTTTTTACGGTGTAACTAAACTGATTTTTCGCTCATTATTTCGTGTCATATTATCTCCTAAAAAACGGCTCACCTTGTAGTTTGGAGAACTACCGTCGAACTAGGAGCTCGTTTGAACGTTACTCCTTTTTAATTCATCATGCTGCTTGATATATTAATGTTGAGGTACCATTATCCGATTGCGTTGCTTCGTACCTCCACAGCCCATTGTGGAAAAGACGGTATGGCCATAACAGAAGCAAGGTATGTGACGCCTAAGGTGAGAATGCTAACCACCATATAAAATTTCATGGTATTGGTAATGCTGTTCAAAACAAATATAGGGATTGAGTGCGAGTTCGAACGGAGGGTAGTAGACTTGGAGAGCCAAATCTGATTTTAGAGCCTATTATATATCTTTATGCTCATTTAAGTTGGTTGTCATCTCAAAAATATTTTTAGTAGTACTGTGTCGCGGGATAGCTTACATCATGGTGGTAATAGCAACTGGCTATTCCTAGTAGCACTGGTACAGTACCATCAGCAAATTACTTGAAAAGGAGCTGTCTGGTTTCCATCGTGTACCAAGTACATGTGCTGGTAGTCAGCATAGAGCATCAGGATATGATATAATCATGCGATTGAATTGTTTCCCTATTGATACCAGTAAAAAATGGGTCCCCGATTCTAGGTCAAAAAACAAGGTGCCGATGCTTTCGATGCATTCAGATGCACTGACATTGCAGTAGCACAGTATGTGAGATCACGATTATCAGCGGAATACTATGGTCGTAATGATGGCTGTTTGCGGGGATCACTGGGACTTAACATTACTTAATGCTTATCCCATGGCCAAATTATTTATTTTTGGTTTTTCGAGCTATATGTACTGATAGCCCGAGGTATCTAGTGGCCACTATAACATGTCCGAGTCATACGGATAAACATATCAACAAACGAATAAAGGCTGACATTGCTGAGTGATAAGTTATGCTTATAATCTAAGCGAGTATAGGTTCGGATATAATCTAAGTTGAGCGATATGACGATATCGACTCGATTACATCTTATCCGACTTTTATCCTTGATCCTAGAAGTCCTAATAGATCACTTAAAATCACAATATCCCTCTTCTTGATATTGAACAAGCTCGATCATTTAAAGCCAAATATGCCACCTCGCATTGCCCTCCTTATCTGTGATGTGCCAGTTGCCTTAGTAGATACATACGGTGACTACACTGTGCTATTCACGAATCTCCTCAAGAATGCGCTGCCTTCCCAGGTCCTCGATAGGTCCAACACGGATGCGCCACCTCCAGAGGCATTCACTTTAGACTTCTACGATGTAGTAAACAAGATGGAGTTCCCGCCAGAGGATAAGGAGTATGATGGAATCATGCTGACAGGATCGGGTAAGAGATTGGACATGTCCTGCCATTCCGTGTTTGTGACGAGATTCTCTATTGCAGCGTATTCCGCGTATGACTCCATCGAATGGATAAACAGGCTAGTAGAATATGTCTCCAAGATACCTGAGACTAGGCCCGAGGCTAAGATAATCGGTATGCCATCGCATGGTAGGCTAGCTGGAGGATTTAACAAAGTTATCCCTTTAGGCATATGTTTTGGGCACCAAATCGTCGCTAGAGCATTCGGCGGTCAGTGTGTTCCCAATGGAGGGCGTTGGGAAGCAGGGGTCTACTCACTGGATCTTACACCTGTCGGTCAACGTTTGTTCGAAGCAAAGGCGGGCACTCTTGTATGTATCGGTCTCATACGTTGTGATCGTATGCACTCATCGTGTTATTCAAGAACCTGCAACAAATGCATCGAGATCATGTTCCTGATGTTCCAGAAGGATTTCAACTGCTAGCATCAACTCCCCTAACACCAAATCATGGCATGGTTCGCTTCTTCCCATCCTCATCTTCATCCGCGACATTCGCAAAAGGTTCCTCGGCTGAGTCCTTACAATTGCAAGACGTACATGTGTTCACAGTTCAAGGCCATCCCGAATTTCTCAAGGAGCATGTAGAACTCTTAGTTGACACCCGTGTGAAAAATGGGAGAATGACACAAGAAAATGGTGTTGAGTTCACAGATCGTGCTGGGTGGAGGAATGATGGTGTAACAGTCGTAGGGAGAACGATATGGAAGATACTAGGTGTACAGTATTGACCTAGTCAACATACAGTACTGGAAGCCTTTTGAATAGATTTACGGCCGGAGAAACATGGAAACGGGCTTCATACATAATTAGATCACTGACAAACGGATGGATACTGCTTGAATTGTTACCACGTTCATAATAATGTACAACTCAAGCAAAATTTATAACAGCAGTAATCAGATTGTCTAGGACGGTGTAAGGTATCAGAGGCGGCTGTAAACAAAAGTAAAAATGATATGTACTAAGTAAAATAGCGGAGATAATTTATACAATCTACAGCTGTCCAAACAAGAAAAGACACTTGGCTCTTGCAAATTCTCTTATTTCCACATTATCTTGCAACCGGTGACCGAGACCCACGTCCCAGTCCAACAACCATGTCAACAACCTGATCTCTGGCATCATCCAACCCATCCACGCCAACATCCTGATCGAAGACGATAGCGCCCAAGATCTGCCTTAGCCTGAGCTGCATCGTCTCATCGTTCAGCACAACAGAGACAACACCACGTGATGGGAACACCCGATGGTAGAGCACCAGCGCGGCGAGCAGTGAACGCACAGCATACTCTGTGGCCGACGGAGCGCCATAGCCCATGAAAGCAGCGGAAGCAGCAGGTGGGAAGATTTCAGCAAGGTCCGCGTCATGCTGGGTCCAGATGCGATTGAACAAGTCGCAGAGATCGCGTGCGCGCCCACCAATTGAACGGCCAGCAGTGAGTGTCTTCTCCCACGCCTCCCGTTCATCCCGTTCGAGCAGGTGGCTGCTCTCATGGTTGACAGCCTGGATGAACAGCTGCGCAGCGTACTTTCTAAGGCGCTCGAAGACGAGCTTCTCGGCAAGTGCACCAAGCGGGCCATACATTGTTCGTTCACCAGCTTTGAACATCGCTGCAGCCTCCTCGATGGTGATGCTGTCCAGTACAAGTTGTTCGTAAGGCTTGAGCACATCGGCTTGTCCTGCGCGTCTCCAGAGCGCAGTGCTGCGTGACCCGAGGAGAGCCAGAGTGGCAACATCAGCTGCAGATGAAACACGGAACCAAGCCATACGCCATGAAGCATGCGTGCGAGACAATCTGGATGCCGAAGCTATATACCAATTTTATGTGAGTATATACTGAAGAGATGATAATAGATACGTACGATCCATGGCCAACAATTCGCCCAAGCGAACCCAAGCTCTTTGGGTTAGCTGCCGCTGAGCAAATGGCGTGCCGGATCTACGCCAACCCTCGAGAACGCCCAGAGGTCCAGAAGAAACGCCAAGTGCTGAGCGCAATATAGCAGCTTCTTCGGGTATGCCGCGTCGCGAGGGATGCAAAGCCGATAGGAGATCAGATTCGGCCGAGGGTTTGGACTGCTGAGACTGAGGCACAGGGGAAGGATGTGAGCGCCTGTATACTGAGGTAACCAATGTCCTGAGCCATGCACGGGGAATCCAAGGTACAACAATGGAAAGGAAAACTAGTATTGTGACGAGTAGATGGAATACTCGCAAAAAGTCGGTCCACCCAAACAAGTGTGTTTCAGAAGAAGAAGAGGGCGTCAGCAAGACAGCTGTGCCATGATGGGCATGCGGTGAAGACGGGCGATCCCAAGACGACAATGGAGAATTGAAAAGGGAGAAAAGAGCAAATACAGCAAACAAGGTTTGTTGCGCTGGAACAGGAATGTTGCTAGTAGATACAGGGATGGTTGGCGAAGAGACTTCTTCCATTGGGATAGCTGACGGTACCGCTGCTGGGACGGGATTCTTCCTCGGTCTACCCCTCTTGCGTTTTTCCACGCCAGCCGCATCACTATCCGCCTTCTTGTCTTTAGCTACCTTGGGCTTCTTGCGAGGCCTTTCACCGTCTTCCTCTTCCTCATCATCATCACTATCATCACAATCCTCGCCGTCTACCTCATCCGTTTCAGGCCCACCAAAACGAGCTATCCATGCTGCCTCCCACTCTCGGAGAAGAGCTGGACCTCCAACTAACCCGCTGACGAGTTCGCGGAGTCCTGCTTGCTCACGGGCAATGCGCGCCTCGCGTCGTTTCAGCACACGGATGTATTCTGCCGCCTTGCCTAAGACGTTGGCCTTACTAAGCTTTCGTGCAACACGGACGCCATCAGCGAAGCCTCTGGGATCGACATTGACTGAAGATGGCTCCACCAAAGCACGAAGAGCGGGAACAACAGTACGCAAGGCCTGTATGCGCGCATTCAGGTTGGTACGATAACGGCGCTCAATCGTCGTGTGACTCGTTTTCGTGCGAGGGGCAGGAGGATCAGTTGAGGTAGACGGTGATGCCGCCTTCGATGTACTCGCTTTCTTTGGAGCTGGCTTAGACGCTTGTACCGGTGCAGGTATTGATGTAGGCATCGGTTGAGGCACTTCCAGCACGGCTGCACAGTATGATAAGCAAGTGTTCAGGGGCTAATGTGTGAATCACATACAGGTAGAAGCTGGTCGAGTAGATATTCCTACAGGAACAGCCAGCAGCACGCCTGCAGACTGCCGTACCCGCTCTGCAAGCTCTGCCGCTTCAGAGTTCGTCTTGATGGGTGAGGGACTTTCGAGCATAGGGGCTTCTGTTGGCAAGGCTAAAGAAGGTACTTGGCTAGATGCAGACGCAGAGCTCATGCGGCGAGGGCTTGTCTCTTCCCCGGACGACAGGCTGGAGATACTGGGTTCTGGAGACGAGGCAAAAGTGAAGGGGAAGGATGGAGCCAGGTTATCAGTTGTCAGCTTCGCCTGCTCAAGAGGGGGCATAATGAACTGGGACAGATCAAACTGCAAGGCGCTTGGATCGACTGCCATGGGTTGAGAAAAGTCCAGATCTGTGAAGGCGCTGAAGTCTATGTTGGTGATGTCGTATTTGCTGTCTTCCTGCAAAGGCGACCACATCGCCGAGGGCTGGGACCAGTCAGGAGGGCTGGCACTATCAAAGCTGCTACCGTCTGAGCCATCCTCTGAGTCCTGGAAGAGGGCGGCATAGTCTGCTGAGGAGTACTCGTCCGTCATGATGGTGGTGGTCGAGCGTAGAGCTGGGATGGGCAGCCATTGCTCTTGTCACGCCACTTTCTCAATTTCTCGTTTTGGCAAGACCGCGGCAAACGTGCTACACATTTACTTCCGATCACAGGGCCAAAAAAAAAGGAATGTTCAGTTCAATAAGTGACGCAACTTCAGTAAAAATGAGAAACGCACATCTTCTGGCCGATGTATTATTTCTGTGTATGAACCATAGGAATTTTATAGGGGGTTAAGTCCACAGTCATTGATGGTCTTGCTTGAGCTCGGAAGCTGAATGGAAAACTTCCATAAATGGCTATCCAGACTAGCTCAGAGTGGTTGCTGTATTATGTAAGCAAGGCTCATGCCCTAGTGATCAGGTTAATCTCGCCATTTGATCTGGGGGGGAAATCGGCCGCAAAATTGTGGTACGATAAGTAAAAGTGCAACGATTCATGCTGAATAAATAATATTTAACTACACTTATGGTACTGATTCTGCTCCGATACTGTCATTTGTGACTCAACTACGACGTGATGGTGAATATATGCGCTCCACTGTTATTTCCATTGGCCCAAACTGACAAGGCAGGATTCCGGCTAAGAGCTAACGCGTTCTTCCATAGTAAGCACTGGCAATATGGTTTGGGCGTACCGGTTTGATGTTGGTCGCCGATACAGCTGCAATAACCAACCTTCAACACATATGTTTATCACCACTACACCAGATCTCCGCCGTAGATATCGCTAATACCAAGGCGATTGTTTATTGAGAAGATCTTACAAAGTCGAAAGTGAATTTTCGAGTATGGCACAAGGCGGCTCCATTTGTTATCACTGTTGCACGCCATGGGGATTTATTGGTGCAATATTGGTAGTGGTGACCGCATACAAGCGAGATACAAGCATACGATATATGTAGCTGTATTATCCAAAATATATAACCAAATCGAAGTGGTACTCTGCTAGTGAGGCAGAGTCGAGAGAAAGAAGACCTTCTCGGGCTGCCACTTGCAGTGATCTAGTATTCGTTGATGGTTGCGTTTAGATTAATTTATCAGGTATTCATGGCGTTGGTACGATCGCTTAGCTGTGGTGTTGAGCGCATAGGCATACATATGATTTATTGTAAGATATATTACAGCTTCAGAAAAGATAGGGACACTCACTGTCAGCCCGAATTCCGTAGAGTTATCTTGAAGACAATGACGTTCAAATCACGGTCGTTACTAGTAGACCGATATTTCATAGTAGTCAAGGACGGAGTATCTACCAGAGAAAAAGATAATAAATGTGGCTCAAAGGTATCCCCTCAAGCCTTTTTGATATTATGTGAGGCAAATGAGTTTGGTTACGGTCAACCTCGAGCGAGTCTTGGTATGTAGCCTGAGATTCCGAGTGTGCCAATGCGGCGCCGGCGGTTGTGCTGCCAGTGGATGCGCAGAACACAGCCACCACATGGCCCAACGGTGAACTGCAGGCTGTAGATGCGACATCACTGCACGCCGTCGCTCGCTGTGAAGACTCCTAGTCATGCCCCCCGCAAATAACGCAGCTGCCGCCAAAAGGGCTTTGCCCCCGAAGGAATCATCTTTGTTTAGAGAGTTACTTACTCTGTATGAAACCAAGCAGCTCAAGAAAGGCATTAAGACCGCCGATCAGATCCTCAAGAAATTTCCTGACCATGGTGGTATGTCGTGCTGCCCAAGAAAGTTGAGAATAGATGCTCATTAAAACACTGAAAAGAAACCATATGTATGAAGGGCCTTATATTGACCCATATGGGAAAACGCGAGGAGGGTCTCGACTACGTCAAACGCGGCATCAGACTTGATCTGACTTCACATATCTGCTGGCATGTCTTTGGCTTGATCCAGAAGGGCGAAAAAAAATATGAAGAGGCACTTAAATCGTACATACAGGCTTTGCGCTTTGATAAGGTTGGTTATCCATACAAATATATCAGCCATGTATTCAACAATTGCCACAGGAAAATCAAAGTATTCTGAGGGATACTGCCCATCTACAATCGCAACTCCGGCTGTTCGATGGATTGATTGAAACTCGCCACACTTTGTTGCGGACAAGACCGCAACTGCGCGCTAACTGGGTTGGCTTGGCTGTCGCATATCATCTAAACGGGAACCTCGATGAAGCTATCAAAGTGCTTAACTCTTATGAAAAGACGCTCAAGGTTAGTATCTATAGCTTCACCAGAAAAACTCAGCCTCGCCCTCAACTTCATCACGTAGGAAGTCCCAGACTATGATGTAGAGCATTCCGAAACTTTGCTATACCATGTGCGTCTGCTCGAAGACAAGGGTGACCTGTCTGAAGCGCTTAGCATGCTGGACACCAATGCGAAATCACGACACATCCTCGATCGTACTGCTATCATGGAAACAAGGGGTAATGCATTGTTTCTCTGAAAAGTATAATGGGAACTGACACTTTGTTTTAGCACGCATTCTAACAAAGCTTGGACCCTCCAACGATTCAGAAGATGCATGGCGTAACCTCATTTCTCAGAATCCAGATAACATTGATTATCTCAGTTCCTTCCTTTCAAGCAAGGGTCTGGATTTAGGTAATTCAAGATCCACGTAATATATCCTTTCGATAATGACCAGTATTATACTAGCTAATTTGTCCGATGGGTCAAGAGCTGCTACTTTGGATCTCTTGCAAGAGCTTTCGGATGCAATTCCTCGTGCGAATACTCCTCGACGCCTGGCTCTAGCGGTTTCTACAGGTTTGTGCCGGAATTACTTTCTCGACGTAAACTCAACGATTTGCTAGGCGATGAATTCAAAACTCGTGTGGAGGCATACATTTTATCATCCCTTAATAAAGGGATCCCGTCTCTGTTCACCGATCTCAAATCACTGTACGTTGACTCCTCGAAGCGGGATGTTATCGAAACTATCGTCGAGTCCCACCGTGAATCAACCAAATCTGCGGCCTCTTCATCGACAGATACGGATCCAACCGTTTATCTCTGGACACTCTACTTCTTAGGGCAGCATTACTCCTTCCTCAAGCAATACCAGAAGGCGCTTGTACTCCTTGAGGAGGCTATCGATCATACGCCAACCTTGCCAGAACTATATACTTGCCGTGCTCGTGTGCTCAAACGTGCCGGTGACCCGTATGGTGCCGCTCGTTCATTGGAAGAGGCTCGGCTACTCGATGGGCAAGATCGATTCTTAAATACCAAGTGTGGTAAATACCGTTTGAGGGCTGGTCTTATCGAAGAAGCAGTGGAGATATTTGGCATGTTTACACGGGTTGGTTTCTGTTTCAAACATGGATCTTTGTGGACTCGCCAGAACCTGATTTTAATTGACTAGAAAGACGCTGCATCACCTAGCGCCGACCTGGAAGACATGCAATCGATGCTGTACCTCCTGGAAGAAGGCAACGCACATTTACGCAACGGACGATTGAATTTAGCCCTAAAACGTTTCACTGGGGTTCAGAAGGTACTGGTCGCTTCTTTCTCATGACTGGTGCGTATCATACACATGCTTTCCATCCTATAGGTATTCCAGGAGGTAGATGACGACCAATATGATTATCACGGCTATGCTATCCGCAAATTTAATCTCAATGCATACATGAGGTGATAACCATGGTTTCATGAATCAAAACAAATACTAAATTATACTGATATTTTAAACTAGACTGATTGCTTGGGAGGATCGTCTTTACTCTCATCCGGCATATATCGCTGCTGCAGTGGCTGCTTCCAAGGTTCTTTAAGTTATGGATTTATTTTAAGAGAGTAGCTCGTCTCATGATATTCATTTTCAGATATATATTGCTGTTCACGACGATCCCTTATTGGCATCTTCATCATCAGGTCTGGGTGACGCCGACAAAAAGGCGAAGAAAAAGGCAAAGAAAGCGGCACAAAAGTCGCAAGCAGAAGCCAAAAAAGGTCTGTGTGTCATGATGCCATCCTTCAATGAAATAGCTGAGGCATAATAGCAACCAACGCCAACCAAAATGAGGACAAAGGCCTCGATTTCGGCCAACCGAAGGACGAAGACCCCGACGGCATGAAGCTACTCACGGCCCCGGATGGACTTGATGTTGCTGCCAAGTTCCTTGAGCCTCTGGTCATGCATGCTAACCAGAATATTGATTTCTGGATAGCGTCATACGACGTGGCTATTCGTCGTAGTACGTGATTTCACAAGACAATATATATTGTAGTCCCTAAAGTTTAACACTGACCCGGACGTTATTAGAGAAGTACTTGCAGGCTGTTAGAGCGATCAATCGGGTGAAGACGATTGATCCAGAGAATTCACAACTTCACCTGCGGGTAATACATTACTCTCGGACGAGTCAGTTACACGAGTTTTTGCCGGAGATATACTTTTTGACCTTTTTCAATTTAGTTGCTTCGTTGCCTGAGAAGCCGTCAGGACCTATTGGGGAGATACTTGGGACCGACTTCCTTCCAGAAGGACTTTCCATCGAGACATACCACTCCCAGTTCTTGCAAAAGCACTCCCACTCGGCGTCGGCATTGCTTGCTTGCGCTCAAGCCGCCCAGTTACTCGGGGCACCTAAAGAGGAAGTGGAGTCCATTGTCTTATCCTCTCTGGAAGAATCTATTGAGGGCTCGATAGAGGTGCTTTTCGCTCCCTTTTTCTATGGTATTGAACGCTCAATCTATAACAATTCTTCCAGACTTACTTGGAATTGCTCACCCAATTGAGCCGAATCCAATCCGAACGTGCAGAAGAGTTTAGGGAGAAATCTAATGCTAGATTCCCTCTCTCGACGATATTCAAGACAAAACTAGAAAAGGAGGTCTTGAAACGACGGGCATTGACAATCACAGAAGACACTCCAGAGGGGGATAAGACGGAAATCGTGAACTAGTGGGACGATACGGATAGGGTTCGTGCCCGTGATAGTGCACGAATCAGAAGTGCTTGGAGAGACATCTATGTACATTTTAAAATTTAGCCAATTTTATAAACCATGGATGACAGTCACCAAATCCTACCGGAATGCCGCTTCCTATTCATGAGCTCGCCATGGTTTTGGGTCACGAGTTTTGGGCACTTTCTTTGAATCACGTGACATCCTGGCATCTACCGGAACGCCGGAAGTAAATGTTTGGCGGTCGAGTGGGAGACGTGAAAGCGCGTCAACGACTTGGACGCGCCTCTTGTGTAGTGACTACAACTATGGCTCCTCAGACTCGCACCGGGGGCTCATCGCCCGTGAAGCTCAAGTTCAGGGAAAAGCTCACTGGGAAAGGTCTTTCAACAGACGTTCTCCTAAAAAAGATGCGCGCTCTTCAAGTCGAGCTGCAGGAGATGGACCAGGATCACGTCGATGTCCAGTCTCTGAACCCTGTACGCAAGGAGCTCATCAGTACATCCATATTGTTACACAAAGACAGAGGCATCAAGGCATATGCTGCATGTTGTCTAGCAGATATCCTGCGCCTCTATGCGCCAGATGCGCCTTACAATCCAAACGAACTTCGCGACATATTCCAATTCTTTTTTCGGCAACTCTCTGCTGGTCTGACAGGCACGGACGCCCCCTATTACGAGCAGTATTTTCATCTTTTGGACTCGCTTTCTACGGTTAAAAGTGTGGTGCTTATCACCGATCTACCAAACGCCGAAGAATTAATGGCCAACACCTTCCGGGATATCTTTGGGATTGTCAGGCGTGACCTAGCGCGGAAGATTGAAATGTTTATGGTCGATATCTTATGTGCTCTGATTGATGAATGTCCAACGCTACCCCAAGAGGTACTGGAGATCATTATGGCGCAGTTCATGGATAAGAAGGCTGTATGTCAAAACAGTATATTAGCTCCAGTCGTTTCCTAACCCTCGTTGCAGCATATGGATCAACCTGCGTATCGTTTGGCGGTTCAAGTTTGTACTTCCACATCTGATAAGCTCCAGCGCTATGTCTGCCAATATTTTACGGACATCATTGTGGCGCATCCAGACGATGAACAGACCCAGACAGAAGACCTCCAGACTGCCCACAACCTCATTCAGCGCCTGAATCGCTCTTGTCCAGCGCTCTTACATTCTGTTATTCCCCAACTGGAAGAGGAAATACGTCTTGAGAACCTTCAAGTACGCACCATTGCGACACAAACCCTAGGAGAGATGTATGGCGACAAGGGTGCCGCAGATCTCGTGCGCAAATACCCGTCGACTTGGTCTGTCTGGCTTTCTCGGCGGAATGATAGAATTCCTGCCGTTCGCATACAATTCATCGAGGCGACGGGTGGTCTATTGACTAACTTGCCTGAGCAACGTGAAGCCATAGAAGGTAATAATTTTCCTTGAGTACCGGAGCGTTTGGTGACCTTGTTATAGATGCGCTACAACAAAAGCTCTTTGATCCCGATGAGAAAGTACGCGCTGCAGTCTGCAGGGTGTTTTCCAGCCTTGATTACGAAACGGCCTTGCGTCATGTATCCGAGAAAACTTTGCGTCAAGTTGGTGGCCGTTTCCTTGACAAAAAGGTGAGTCAGTGTGTATGTGTACCCTCGCTATGCTCATTTCGCCATGTCGTAGCACATTGTCCGTGTCGAGGCCCTAACGGCGCTGGGAAAACTATACAATCTGGCTTTTCCGGAAATGTATGATGACTCATTTCATGCTTACATCGTTCAAACCATGGCCTCATAACATTCATAGTGAAAACCCTGAGTCTCCGGCAAAACAGCAATTTGGATGGATACCAAGTGCTATGTTGGAGGCTTTTGCTGCAGATATTCAGTCACAGTCAGTGGAAATGATTTATCCTTTGGAACAATTTTGTGATTTCATTCAAGGTCTGTTGCTGAGCAAGCCTTGTACGAGTACATTTTCCCCCTCCCCTCGTCTTCTCCTGGCCCTTCCACGTCTAAGGCCACAGATATTGACGAGGTTGCCTGGGTCGATCGACTGCTCATCATCGTCAAATATCTGTCCGACAAGGATCTAAAAACATTTTCGAGGGTTGCTGCACTCAAAATCAAGTGCGTATTTATTCCTGAAAATAATTACATAAGTTAACGCTTTATACAGCCGTCCAACCGTCTTTCAACATTTCATTGATGCTTGCATTGAATATAACGTAAGTTCTACATCTAATGTTTTCATCATCGCTAAACTTCAATTGCAGGGTGGCATTATAGACGAAAACGAGGTGGCTATAACAAAGAAATTACAAATGGCCATAGGTCGCATTGCTAGTTAGTTCTAGATATTGTTTTCCAAAATCCGGAACTAACTTTTGCTTCTTAGGGGCTCGTCCTGATGTCCAGAAAGTGACTGAAGACTTGAATGCGTTCGCCAAACTTAATGAAGGGAGGCTATATAAATTATTCAAAACATGCATGGACACACAAACTGATATCAAGAGCCTTGCCAAAGCCACGGTGAATTTTTTTTTTTATTCAGCCAGAGATGCATGGTAATCTGACAGATGATGCCTCAGAATGAATTCAAGAAGCGTATCGAAACATCTTCAGCATCAATTGCGCCAACGATCGTCTCTGTCCTATCGCGGGCGTCATTTAGGGTTATCAATCAGTCCACCGTGCCGACGCTGATAAAACGTCTGCAGCGAAATGATACGCGAGACGGCCACCTCGACGGCCTAGGTGAACAAGCTGAGAGAATATTCGCCCTGATATCCAAGCTATGCCCTCTGCTCTTCAAGCCACACATAGCGGAGTTGACTAAGGCTGTCTCGGATGAGCGTAATCCACGTCTTGTCGATGTGTGCTTGCAAGCTTTGGCATCGCTTGCACGAAACGATGGAAAAACTAGTGGCCATGATAAGTTGGTCGCCTCAACGTATTTTTTTCGCCTATCGAATTGACGGCGATATCTTTTTAGGCGGACGATAGAGAGGATTAAGAAATATACCCTCGAAAACGATGCGAAACGTGCTAAATTTGCTGCTCGATTTCTTGCATTTACACCTGAGAAGAGTGAGACTTGCAATGAGATTACAGAGGTGATGGTTTCATATACTTTCAAGTTGTTTCTGCTAACACTCAACATAGACTATATCTTCTGGGCTGGCAGAAGCTGATGATGACACACTTGTCTCGCATTTAACTGTGCTCAACCAATTTGTTCAGCTCTATCCCGAATCTTTTGAATCGAAGAGTGACGTGATAGTCGCCTCTCTCTCGAGATTATTAAGACAATCGACTTCTCCCGATGCAGTAAATATCTATATCTCTGACTTTCCAGCATGGTTGATCCTTACTCACCAATCCAGGATGATATGCTAGTCGACGAGGCAAATCCAGAATCTACGTGGTTACCAGATGACGCCGTACCCTCGCTTCTCCAGGCTAAAGTCATCGCTCTCAAAATATGTCGACGGCGATGTCTTGTATATGCCCAAGAGAAACAAAAAGACGAGGCTTCAAAAGATGCCACGTTATTGGTTGCTCAGCCCGTCTTGTCCATACTCAAGACCATTCTTGAGACAGCAGGTTCAGCAAATCCGAAAGCTGAAGACAGGTGAGTGGATTGCGTCGAATAGAAGAAACGCAATCATTACTAGGGTTAAGTTATTCATACTTTGTATAGCCCAGGATATAAGTCCCGAATTAGATTGCAGGCAGGCATATCCATACTCCACTTGGCTACTGCTGCGATCTTCGGGTCGAAGTTATCTGATATATACCAACACCTTGTATTACTGGTTCAAGTAAGCCGTAATCACCGTGATATGGCAACTTTCGCATTTAATGCCTTGTTTTAGGATCCTTGTCCAGAAGTTCGCCATACTTTCCTTGGAAAGTACACGTCTATTTGTCAGAGAGGACAACTTGATCCTAAATACAATGTCATTCCTTTCCTCACTGCGGTGGATCCCGATGAAAAGACACGGAGCATAGTATGTATTTTGACTAAGGTACTAAGAAGAATAAAACTTACTCCCTGTAGGCTGTCTCGTTTTTGTCGGCTTGCAAAGTCTCGTATCCTCCAAGTCAGTTCCATTCTGAGCCATATAATATAAGCTATTAAGATTAATTACTACCTTACAGCCATTTTTCTGGAGCACTTTGAGCTCATTTTTGCACGTCTCCTTCACTTCCTGGCCCACCACCCGGATTTCTCTCCGGTGCATGAAAACCTAATTGAATTCGTCGAGTAAGATTCCATTGCTTCACTTGCCAGCTCCCTAGGGACCAATACTTCTTCTCAGCTACATCAACTTCTACCTTGAAATGATGGCTACACCTAACAACATTGCTCTCCTATATCATCTCGCTCTACGGATGAAGACAGTTCGCGATAAATCACGATCCGCGACACTTAATCAAGTATGCATCCTTTTTCTTCTCCGTGACTTTTTTAACAATATATGCATTAGCATCTATACACTATCGGAGAATTAGCTCAAGAAGCGATTAAAAGCAAGGCACACAGCAAAGGATGGGCTTTGCACAGTTACCCAGGCAAACTTAAAATGCCAATGGATATATTCGAGCCGCTGTTAAGTCCTGCACAGTCTACGGAGGTACACACATCCTTAATTGACCCTAATTCAATCGCTAATTCGACACATTTGTAGATATCTCACAAAACGTATCTTCCCAGCGAGACCATAACCTGGTTTTCTGATAATGTCAAGGGGCACAAGGCTATCTCTGTAAGGATAGCAACTAATATCTTCCATCTTGTAAACTTGACTAAAGTTATTGCTCAGGATAAACGCTCCAAAAATGGTCAGCGAGATCCAGCTGCAGGGGGAAGTAGAAGAAAACGCAAAGTAGAGCGTAAAACAAAGGGATCTGCCAAGTAAGTCGCCTGTTTCATTACAAAGATACTCTGACACTAATTCCTTCTTATACCAGGTCTTCACGCGCCAAGAGACGCAAGCGAGATAGCGACGATGATGATGATGAATCCTCGGAGTCTGAATCCGACGAGGAAGAAGAAAATGAGGAAGATGGACAAGGTGATAGTAAATCAGAAGATAACGCACCAGGAAACGAAGACGAAGACGGTGAAGATGAAGATAGTCGGCCCAGTGCTCGTGAGATGGCTTTGCAACGGGGTGCAAGAACGCGAGCGAAGGTTTGCTATTGATACAATTTATCTTGACAGTTGCTAATAAATATATCTAGGCCAAGATCAAGGAGCAATCTAAAAGCAGAAGAAAGTCTCGACCATCACTCGGTTCCAACGATGAATGAAAATTTTCACCTTCCCATTTTGACCATTTTATACTTGTATATCATCAATGTTTTTTTGTCTATGTCTATCTACTACTATTAGTTGAAATGTACCATATACCTACGAAGCTTCGCTTGCACCATGAATAGATGTCGTACATTATTCTAGCTTCAGAACACTTAACACTAAGTACATGTAATGAGGACTATGCCAACTAATGCAAGTACTAATATTCTGAATATCGGATGCTCCGTAAGCGTTCCATTGATTTACTATATTGACGTCCGGTTACCGGTGGCCGAAGCCACTTCCAGATGGTCGCGGTAAGATTCGATTTGGCCACTTCCAATAGGGAGTGGTAAGATCTGGTTTCTAACAACCATTACGGTCGGGTAACTCTGCTGGTAAGTATATTTTACAATAACACGGACAATGCACACAACGCTCATATGCAGAAGTTGGTTTGTGATTACATGAATCAAGACACTGAACTATCCGACTCATACTAAACCCTCAAGTGGTTTGACGTGTAGATTTCCTCGGTCATGTCGTTCCACGATCACGAAAGACAGCTGAATTCAAGGCGACGGGATATGAATACTGCTAAAAAATCAAGCTTTTATCACGATGTGTCATCACCGCCGAAATCCAATATACCAAGCACCAGTAGGATGACGCCCTCGCATCATCACCAGCAGGGACCTCGAGAAGGATCGCAGAGACGACCGCAGGTTGCTTTTAGACGAGGCGTAGCTTTCAAGTCACCCCAAATATCTCAGCTCTCGTCATCTCACCGACACTTTCATAATTCAGCACCCTTCCGAACAATTCCGGTTAAAAACATTCCAGAGCATCAGGAACCATTCCCCGATAATCTTCCACTCCCTACGTTTACAAGGGTATTTCCTTCTGAGTTGGCCTCTTTGGGCGTCGTGAAATGGAGCATTGATCATCTTATTTTACTAGCATCCTAGACAAGCAGCGGAGCAAAGGAATCGTTTAATACACGGTAAATCCACCTATCAATAAAACGGCAGACACATCTAATGCCCTGTCTATGCCGACTCAGCGTCTGGGCCAAGAGATGAAAACGAACATGGTGAGCTTCTGAGCTTCCTAAAAAAACATTTTACTATTTACCAAAAACATCTTCGCTGCTGGGTCGATAGATCCTCCTACGCCAGGGAGAGTCAACGCTCCCAATCCCCGTGCACATAAAACCTCCCCTTCCAGCCCGTTTCACTGGGTGGAATTGGACAAAGAAATAGAATCGTCTCTCAAATCGAATAATTTTAGAAAGAGGCGCTTAGAATCCAGTGGTGGTCGTTGGTCCGCATCAAGAATGAGTACCTCAGCATCTGTACCATCAAGAAATAGAATGGCTCTTGCTCGCAAGACAATCTATACAGGCAATAAATACGTTGTTGCACCAGTTCTAAGACTTCGCAGAATGGGCGGGGATGATGAAGAGCGTGAAGGTATTGATGATTCGAGAGTCGACGAAGGTAATGAAGGCCCAGCGGACACCTCAACTAACGACACCGATCGCAATTCCCGTGAGAGCGATGAAAAATCATCTTCTGAATCCTCTGAGTCTATGCACCATACGCGCTTACCGGTTGCATTTAAATCTATCCAGTACGTAAACGGCAATACATCGTTATTAGCTTTATTATTGACTTCTTTTTTCTACAAATCTAGGTTTGCTGCTCGCAAATACAAAATTTCCACTGCTCGCAAGTCCCACAAGTTTGCACTAACACGTCGCACAAAGAGTAGTAATCGGAGAGGTTATGAAGACATAAATAGTAGCGACGAACATCCTGATCCTGACGAGAGCGGAAGTGATAATACTCGGTCTCCACTCGATGACCATCCGGGAAAACATGCATTTTCGAAGACACTATCGCCTTCTCCACATGAAGCGCCCCCTTCAGAACTTCTTTTGGCTTTTGCTTCGCTTACGACTGGAATCAAGTTAAAGCTACGAGGACGCATTCCATTCCTCCCAAGGAATGTCCGGACAGGCTTTACCGAGCGATGCAGGTCTATCAAAATTCCGACTGATAAGCAGAACTCGGACATACCTAGCGCCGAACACTTCAGAGTCACCTATAGACATCAGATATTTCATATCAATCCAGATGATGATCAGGAAGATACAAGCGCTCGCCTTCAACATGAAACGCGTCTAGAGGCGTGGTTATGTCCCATGTGCAATATTTTTGGCTCCTTCGAAACACGAGAGATGTTGACGAAACATCTTGAATGGAATCATTCTGAAGTCAGCGTAGCTTGGAAGGCAGGTGCTTGGGTTCGTGCCTTGATTGATTGAATACAAAACGAACATGTGCGTAGATGGCTGACAATTTTTCTATTACAGCTGGTATTGGACACACAGCCGTTTCCGGAACTTCAAGGAGAGTCAGTAACTTCAATAACCTCCATAACACAACATGGCGTTTAAATCTTATCACAATAGAAACAATGAAGATCGAAAGCTACTTGTGCGGGACACATCCCAAAGAAATGAATCTTCTCGTTCTATCGCTCCAATCGAGATTCCCTCTTCATCTCCTCCTCGTGAACCATCTAGGCTTCCCCTCCCGAACTCCCAGCCAGTTCCGGGGTACAATGACTTTAGCCCAATAGCTGGTCTTGTTCCACCCTTTCTCTTGCCTTCTGATGTCGATGAAACTGGTCGACGAGTATATTCTTGTCGTCCGGGAGGAGAGAAGCTCTATGATATCTTAAATATATTGCCCCTCAGACAGCATGGTCTCATAGCCTGGCAAATAATAGAAACAGAAGAACTTCTATTCGAACGGGATGATATGAGAGACGAAGACAAGGTTATCTTGGCCTTGTGGCTGAGATGGATTCGTATGGACGGTCACCAGAATATGTAAGTATAGTTTTGTTCCGTTAGTTAATCTTGGTGTGTAAACCAATGTACAGGAATGTATTCGTGTCAGATCCTGCGGCGGCAGTAGGCATGTTTATCGATGCCTTCGCAGTATATATTCATCGCGCTGGTGGATGGGGTGCACTTCGTGTCTTTCTTTTGGTAAGTACACTGCTGCTGTGGTTTTCATAGGTTATTCATATTGCAACTTTCTTAAATGGCCTTAGATGCTATGTGCCTACAAACATCTTACAGGCGCAAAAATAGCTCAGCTGTTGCTCCACTACGACAAGGCTATCATTTGCAATGAATGGAACGTCAACCAAGCGCCCTGCTCTGGTGATGATCGTGAACACGCCGCGGGTCATGCCTCTCCATGCAAAACGTGGCATAAACATGGCATCTGTAGTGAATGTGGCGGGCCGCATCGTATGGTTAATAATCCAGAATGTTTGGGAAAAAACGCCCGAGCAAGAATGCGCTGAACACTAGAGATTGGTGCCTTTTCTATGACATGACTTCGTAAATTTTACTACTCAGAATACATGTATTGATACAATTGAAATCCTGTAAGAAGTTTGGAGTGTACAACATTGACAACCCACTCAGGAAGACGACCCAAACTGAAAATAACTAATATATCCCAAGATCAGTAATAACTGCTCCAGGTTGGCACACAAAATGTCTCCAAAAAGCCTTCGGGCGTCTCAAGAAGGCCTAGCCGGGAATAAAGTAATGATCGAAGCGTATTCAATATTTATGGCATCCCTAGGTGATTTGCTGTAGTTAACTGGAGCACTTGTTGGAAAAGGCGCTGATCCGTTGTCTTGGGCAACAGCGGGAGTGGCCGTGGCAGACGGCCCCACAAGCGAGGAAAGCAAGGCGGAAGCCTCTGCCGGCGAAATCGTCCTCGTGGTTGGCTCTAATGTTGCGGTGGAGCCTGGGATGAGTGTAACTGTCACCGTGACAGTACCTGTATCGCCTGAGTCCGTGCTAGTAGCGGAAGAACTGGGATTACTTGAGGTTTGATTAGCAAAGATGCCACCGTTTGCACCCGCTGCGGAAATGACAGATGATGCTGTCTTTTCGCTAGTGCAAGATAATGTCTTTAAGAGAAAAACATCTTGGTGAGACAAATGTATGTGTGGAAACGATAAAAAATGGATTTACCGTTCCATTCTTACGAGTAGAAGGAAGAGCAAAGCAAGATAGATCTCGTTGTTGGCAATCATTGGCGATTTGCCAAGTTCCGTCTATCACGCATATAGCCACACCACCTGAGATGCAAGCGGTTTGTCCAGCTGTATGGCACGTATTTAGAACACATTCCTTTAGATAATTGATGAAATAACTGACCAGTGCAAGAGTCCGATAGTGATAAGCCAGTAAACTCTGAATTTAGTTTTTGGGCTTCTTGGGCATTCTGAAGAAGCGATGAGGTGTCAAGAGTCCAGGGTGCGGCATTTACAGTGGTGAATATAGCGAAAGCAAGTGTGTTGATAACAAAGATACAAGTTGCGAACATCAAGATAATATTCAGAGAGGCGATGCAATGGTGTTAATTATTGGAAGTAAGGATTATGAGAAACGAGTGTCGTAGTATGGTCTGTTTGAAATTGTGAGGAGCACCAGGCTCTCAGAGAAGAAAGATGAAAACAACCCGAGAAGAGTGAGGAGCTCGAGAGCAAGCCCTGTTCATATATTATATACTTATTTTCATTATCAGTAAAACCCATTGTTTCTCTTTGAGAACAAGAACAATAACAAACGGAAACTGGCGGAACTAAGTGGGTCCATAGGTCCATAGACACCTTTGAGCGTGACAAGCGCCGAGCAGTTGCAGTCACACAGTCTCCAGTCACGGACAGTCAGCAACACTATCTGCAGCGCCCGCCGACCGACGAACTCCATACAGACCCACCATGGTGAGCCAGCGATTCGTCCTATCATGCCGCACCAGCCTGCGTCTGCTATCGACGCCGTTTTATCTCTCGAAGACGTCTAGAAGACGCTGGATGGCTCACCTGTCTCTTGGATGATGCTCTGTGCTCGGATCGCTGATCACGCTGTTTTTCTGCCTCTGCTCTGCTCTAGACTAAGAAAAGAAGATCCGGCGGTCGCAACAAGAAGGGACGTGGCCATGTCGGCTTTGTCCGCTGCTCCAACTGCTCTCGATGCGTAGCCAAGGACAAGGCTATCAAGCGCTTCACCGTCCGTAACATGGTTGAGAGTGCAGCCGTCAGAGATATCAGCGAAGCTAGTGTATACTCTGGTCCGTTTGGCTCACTAAACTGTTCTCTACCCAGAAATTCATGCTTATGACCCGCAGAATACACTATCCCCAAGCTCTACATCAAAATCGCCTACTGTGTTTCCTGCGCAATCCACTCTCACGGTATGTGAAATTTTAAATTTATCTAAAGATTAAAATCCATGGAATAATTTTATCCAGTCGTCCGTGTGCGATCACGAGAGGGAAGGAGAAACCGTGCACCTCCCCCTCGTGTGAGGTGGAAGGATGGCAAGAAGGTTAACCCTGCTGTTGCGGCTGCTGAGGATGCCAAGGCAGCTGGTGCTGCTGGGAAGGCGTAAGATATATCGACGGAATTATGGTCTCTTTCTTTCATGCATACACTATTCGCATATTCCATGTATCACCGCACCCACCACCACAATCCCATCGTACGGGCGAGCTGAGACAGCACAATTGACCTGTAATAACACTGTAAAATAAGTTGGGATTGCTGAAATCATGTCCATATACATGACGGAGGTAATAAGGATGCATTTGTTTAGGTAGCCTTTCGGACATGAATGTGCATGTGCAAGTACTACCAATATGAGGTATGAAGTGATCCATCTACTACACAAATGAACGTGAAAAAAATTGCATTGGAAAGTGTAGCTACCACCACTATCTAGAAGTCCATCATTGCCCTTAGGCTAGTGCTGCTAGCGAAAGCGTAGCTTGTTTCATTCTTGCTGAAAAAAAAAATGTCCTGCCGTCTTTGAAAAAATAGACGGAAGGTGATAAGGGATCCAGCTGGTTCGAAAACAAGCCACATTTGGGAAGAATATAAGGCAGATATACATTACGTAATAAAACTCCGCTATTACCTCATAGCCGTGTTTATCCGAATCTCATCTGATTATCACTCTGCTAAATAGACTACGTTGTCGTTGTCGCCGCTCGTTGACCTACGCACAGTTGAAACATTCAAGGAACTTGCTACCGTTTTGGGTTTTTCCTTCTTCTTCCTAACTTTCAATAGTATTTGTGACATTATCATAGCTCCATTGCAAAATTAAGGGCTACGTGTCCTCACTATCGTGCAATACTCTCAACATGATACATAGTGTATGTATATAAGAGATCGAACGGGCTTCATTCTCAGAGTGCCATCACGGACCGGGACAGTTAAATGAAAAAAAAAAAAATAGATCTTTGTAATCTCTAAGCATCATGCGGTCAGCACGGTGCGGGTAATACGATTGATAATCTCAGCCCAACTATCACTAATCATATTTATACTGACTGAGATCAGATTACATAGTTCCACGACAACTGGTACATAACCCCACACCCAAAACTTGTGTTCACCCACCCCCACTTTCCGCCTATAATAATATCATTTCGCTATGAGTCTTGCGACAGAAATCCTGCTCTTCCCTACTAGTCAAGCTTATCGTGATGATCCACAAAAAGTGTTTGAAAAAGTTGCCAGCATTATAGGAACCAAAGAGGGACATATCGTGTGCGTTCGAGTAGATTTTAGACATCGACACCCGGTATTCATGACATTATCTCAGAACGTATCATGGGCCGCAGATCGAAGATAACAAGAAGGCCTATTCCATCCTATGTGCGCTAAGATCTCTTCGAATCCATCCGTTGGGTATCTAGCTGAAGTTGCGCCATCCATAAAGTATGGAACACCCTGGAAGACCACCAACGAGTTATGAAGGCACCGGATTACAAAGATGTGGGGGAAGCCCTCGCACTTGCGACTGTCAAAGAGCCTGCTCCTGAGATGTTCCACGTGCACTTCAGCAAGGATCCTCGGCCCATCCTGGAAAAACCTGTTACAGAGGTCGCGCGATTCACCTTTAAGGAGGGCAAGACGCTGGAAGATTCTGGTCCCTTGGCTGAGAAGCTACTCTCGCTTATCGAGAAAGCAGGGGCATTCCTAACATGGGGGCAGACTGTCGAAAAAGAGAATGAATTCTTTGCTTTACTAGGCTGGGAATCTGTGGAGGTAAGGGCAATTTATGCACTCTAAGACCGTGACTACTGCCTTAGAGAGCTGCTTATCTGAATTTAATTTAGCACCACCTCAAGACACTTAGAGAATCGCCGAATTACGAGGAAATTAAGGCTGCAGGAGCACGGTTTTTCGAGGTCGCGAACAATGATGTCGGGCACACTGCACTCTACAAATTCCAGTAGATTTTGACGATCCAGAATTGGAACACTGATGTTTCCAAGTGGAGTCAAGTTATCGTAGATATACCGTTGCAGTCTTACGTTTTAGTCAACAAATAAACAGATTGTAAGCAGATTGTCGGCCATTGCGTATGTAAAAGTACCATGGGTGTTAGTGAGACTAGTCTACGATTCCCAAATTGAGCCAGCACACAACCAAGGCAAGCAAATGGCTAAATATAAATATTGCTATTGACTTGCATGTTTGTTACATGTGTATGTACGTTCGTTGACAAAGTGTTGACAATAGTCAACAATTGAACTGGGTCCGTGCGTCTAGGCTATGCCGTCCTTACATTAACACAAATGGACGCAACGCGCCAGCCCAGCCAGGTTCCATCCTTCTCTGCTTCCTCCACCCACGTTAACAACTAGCTCAGGTAAAGCATAATGTCTGATGATGAAGGCAATGGCAAGAAATCCGGCTATCGTCTTGAATATGCCACCTCTGCTCGCGCCAAATGCAAAGGTAACGTTTCGGCCTTTCAGAACTGATCGTCTTCACCTCTGGAAGCTCATTGACGTGTTGTTCAACTTGTTCTCGTGATTACTAGGCCCTAAGCCTTGCCAAGGTATTTTAAGTCTCATGAAAATACATACGACGCGTCCAATATGGTTCATTGACATCATGACGAACAGGCACAACAATTGGCAAGGGCGAACTAAGAGTGGGCTCCATCGTTGACTTTAGGGGTAATACCACTTTGTGAGTAAATTAATTAAGCTATATCACCAATATTAATGTTTGATACTCATATTCTACCTAGCGCTTGGAGACATTGGGGATGTACGACTACCAAAGTAAGCAAGTAGTTACTCTATCTATCTATTGTTCTCATTCCAGGCACATCAGGTAATAGCAAACATGAAGAAATCCTTCTCAGATCCGGAAGATTTGGATGGATATGAAGATCTAAAGCCAGAAGATCAAGAAAAGATTAAGACGGCTTGGGAGGAAGGCCATGTAGCGGATGAAGATGTCCCCGAAAGCGCCCGAAAACCAGAGGGTGATAGTGAGAATGAAGACGATAAAGAAGATAAGAAGAAGGCTCCTACTAAGCGTGGCAAGAAGGTTATTTGACCCAGCTGCTATTATGTCATTAACTGTACTCTGAATGACTCGCATGTTTACAGGAAAAAGCTGCTGAAGATGATGAAGAAAAACCGAAGAAGGCGGCTAGGGCCGGCGCGGCTTCCAAGGTATGTTCAAGGTTATCGTTGAATTGCAAAGCATAAGATTAATCGAGAATTCCAGAAAACGGCGTCAAAGGTAATTTACTATTGGTCGTACATATTTGCAGGCTCCTCTGAGCTTTGAGATAGAAAAAAGCCAAAGATGATGAAGGTGGCCAAGACGACGAGCCACCAAAGAAAAAGCAAAGAGCAACCACCAAGAAAACATCGGAGAAAGCAAAGGCTCCAGTTAAGAAGCGTGTTACTAAGAAGAAGGTTTTTACCTTATTTGACGCTTATTTTCCCAGAATTAGCCTCTCACTAAACATTCTGATACAGGAAGAATCCGATGAGGAACAAGAAGACTTTGGTGATGCAATTGATGCTGTATCCGAAGCTTCTGAAGATGAAGCTGAGGACGAAGAGTCGGCGGGCGCAAAACGCAAGGTATGATCACCGTCTCATGAATTTTCGACGCTTGTCCTGACTAAGTTGTTCGTATTGCAGCGACCCATATCAAAATCTTCATCTAAACCATCCTCGAGGAAACCCAAGTCAAGTTCATCCCGCTCTAAGAAGAGCAAAGCTACCGAGAGCGAGGACGAGTAAATATATCCCTCTAGTTACATATATCCGTAGTCATCTATACTTTACATATCATTTCCTCTCGAAAAACTATGGAAGGAGCTGAGGGGTGGCATGAAATTGTTTCGCCTTTCTGCAAGGAGGCAGACAGAATGGGATGTTTATCGAGAATGATGTCTGAAAATTTGGATGAGATGGTGCACCGCAAGGCAACGTAGGCAACGTAGTCTCGCTTGGGCAGACTCCGCCATTCGCTGACACTCACTCGGATCAGAAAATGGGTAATAGAGAGCTTCATCAAGGTAACGATGCTTTTGTTAAAGACCAGATTTTTCAGCACCTCAAGGCGCCCTATGTTGGATGCCTGGACTGTATCGGATTGAAGATCATGAATAGCTAATTCTGTTAGTCATGAAGTCCATACAGGCATGGGCTTGAGCAAAGGCGCAACTTGAGCTTAAGCTTGACCAGCAGTGGAACTGTCGACTTCTGAGTTTGAAAAGATGTTGCCGGACCTGTTTGCCAGAAAGTGAGACAGAGGAAGTAGTTCGAAGTGACAAGATCCGAGCTTTCTCATCAATACCGCGAGCGAAACTGACTGAATACCACCGGCATAGGTAAACATTAAAGCTATGTTAAAGTCGTATATATCCCACTACGGTAGGTCTCCTAAGGCGGAATCATCTTTACCCATCAGAGGTATTTCTCAAGTTTTTCATAAGCTTCTTCAAACAGGTAGGATGTTATAGCGTTCAGAACGTTACACACTTTGTTATTGAAAGCACTTAGTCGCACTGCCAGTGGTAGGTCTAAAACCCGAGGCCTGAAGCTGAAGGCTTGAATGGCCCAAATACTATGAAGTATCTTTCGCATTCATGAATCGATATAGTAGCCTCGAGAGAATCTGATTCCAGATTATTTGGCACCTTGTCGCAGAAATCTGTTTCCCGGAATAGCGACTTTGATGCAAGATTGATGCTTGATGCCATCACGGCGATGGTTTAGGACGTTTTGACGAGTCGAATTTGCTGCCATGAACACACCAATTAGAACCAGCATACGGGTATGCACGCAGTAATCTCGGCTAGAAAAATGGGTGTGAGACTAGGACACTCGGGCTGTATTCTTGTTCAATTGTCACGGCGATTTGACCATATCTGACTGCTAATATACCAAAAACTGGTCTCGACCCCAACTCTCGAGCGACGTTCAATAAGAGCCGGCAACACTGGTACTCAAGCGATTTGCCTGAAGCAACGAGCGCATATCATATTTTGATGTTGAATCGATTGATGTAGGACTCAGCTTTTGGTACGAATGCTCGATATCAAATCATGTCACGAGGCCCTGAGCCTCATCAAATGGAGCCTTTCTGCCCATCCATCATTCGGATCGCTGTTTAGCATTCGGCGTACATATTGACCAAAATAACAGAAGCTCTCTCATGTGGGAGTCCCCTCGCCGTGCTTCAATACGTTAATATCTACGCAGGTCCAAACTCTTACGCTCGCCTATGCTGGCAATGGATCCAGGGCAAGACAAGTACGATGTGTAAGTATCTCATTTCGGAGATACAAATACGAAGAGTTGATAGTTACTGATTCATCGCTATAGGATGGTTCATAATTACTTGCATTTCATCAGTATATGTAGGATAATAATTAGTACTAATACAAGCATTCTTACAACTCTGACTAATGATACGACTCACAGCAATATTTTTCTTTGACTACCTTGTTACCATTGGTGCAGAAGTCGCATATATTTGGCGTAAACCTACAAGGGTTTATTCCATCACCTTTTTCGTTTTGCGATACTTGCCATTCGCCGTCAATATTGGTTTCACGGTTTTAGCATTTGCCCAGCTGCCGTCTAAAAAGGTAAACCTTATATTCATAGTTCATCTTCCCTTTCCTTGATTTGATTATGTTCTTAGAGGTGAGAAATAACAACACTCAACGCATACTACCGCCTATCTCAAACCACCAAAAGCTGCACGCAAGCCATTGCCGCTCGCACGTATCTTCTAATTGTTCTCGAAGTTTTTGTCCGGGGTAATGCATAGTTGTATGGATCGTTATTCATCGAGGGCTCACGTTAATCTAGTTCTTATGCTTTGGAGAACATATGCACTCTACCGAAAGAACGTCCACGTACTTTATTTTATGCTTTTACTGGCTATGGGCCTGATATCCCTTGCGGTGGTAGCATATATTCGGTTCCTGCAAGGAATTATGATCCACTTACTGATTCTGTTCTATAGTGGTCCGTTTCTTCAACACACACCAAGTCAACATATACCCTATTTCAATGTCATGCAGTATATAATGAGCATATGTAAGTTTGTTGGACAAGTGATACCTTAATCATTCCTAATTGTTCTTAGAGTAGTGCAATACGTATGTCTGTCCATTCTTTCCTAGCCTAAAGACTGATATACAGGGATAAGATTCTGCAATGGCCTGGGAGACTATTTTCGTCTGGGATCTATGTATCCTGGCTCTTACGGTCTACAGAACATACGAAGCTGTGCGACCCAATCGTGAAGATTCCCACGATGGTGTCCATTATCAAAGGCGGGATTTGGTTTTTGTTTTGTTTCGTGATGGTAATGTTCATTTCCCTTTAAAATATGTCATACTGACCCATGACCAATGTGTCCAAAAGGCTCCATATATTTTCTGTAAGATGAAATAGTTTTGTCCTCTGCTATTGTCCTTTTTTGATATCATGTTCAAGAGCAATGGGTCTCGCAAATCTGGCTAATGTACTCTCTTTCTATGTAAACTCTATCCCATATTTTATCTGATGTTGGACGTTTCTTTCTGATCGCAAATTTATTATAGTTGGCTCCGGTTTGTCACTACAACAAGATGAAATCGTATTTCTGATACTAAGGCATTTTCTAGCCAATCCTGAAAGGAGATCTGGCTACTTTTGCTAATTGGTAAAGTAATTTTAGTTGATTGCTTCTGTTAGAGACTTACAACAAGGTATTCTCTACTAGCGTCTCTGTCACTCTAATGGCACGCCTCATGCTGAACTTACAAGAAGTGGCAAACAACTACTCATGGAACGGGTCTTTTGTCGTTGTTTCTACTGTGCTCGTCGAGGAGAGATCAGTGGAACTAGAACTTAGCCCGATGGTATTCTCTCCTGTACTTGCGGATGACTCCCAATCGGTGGCTGTATGATTCTGGGAGTTCTGTTTCTTGGTGGATCTCGACATTTAGATATTTCAAACCCCTAGTTTATGTAGTTGGGGCATTGCTAGCCTGCGGCAGGTTCAATCCTGTTCGTTATTCTAGGCACTAGCACGATACGCGGCCTATATTGGCATGTGCTAGTGTGGCAACTAGACCATGCAGGGCGACAGTACCACGCTGTGTAGCTGAAGCATTAATACAACACTAATTCACCAGCAATATAACTCGCAGTTTGCTTGCCAGTGATACATTAGATATGTTCACCTATTGCATCATCATGCCACCTTCCCCTCCGGCTCCGAGTCGTGGCTCACATATCCATTAATACTCCGAGTTATTGTGCTATGATGCTTCAACCAAGCCCAACTGGACTTGGCATCGTACTTATCCAGTCTTACCGCGAATAATGACATCACCCCTTAATCCAACGAAAAAAAAAAGATGACGAGTCTCCTCAAATCACCCGTCTTCAGTGATTACCAGATTACACACATCCCCCCCCCCTTGTTGAAACATACTAGAAACAGAGCGTACATCCAGCTTTATTTCGAAAGCCATCGATACGTAAAAAAAAAAAAACCTTTGGAAACGCGTCGCTTTCCGTGATTTTACGTGTTTAGATAAGAAATTTGTGTATCATTAATATTACATTACAAACATAGAACGAGCACATCCCGGTCAACCTACCTACCCCCAGCACATGCTAGAGGGTCGCCCAAACCGACTATTGAACAGACTAAGCAGGCAAAGGAAAAACAGGAGCAGGAAAACAGGTAGAGGCTCGACCTGATCCTACAGAACGTCGATGATTTGACCGGCCAAATACCAGCCGAACTCGACTCAGATAATCTCCTCCTCCTCTGGCTTCCAATTCTTCGCCTGGTCCCAATACCCCGCCAACTTGGCCCCCAACGCTTCTTTTGCCAACGCATCTGTAGGGCATGTCTTCGGCTTAAACCCACTAAACGCGCGATCGCGCAGCTCACCCTCCCACACGAGCCAACACATGTTGTCCTCCAAAGGATTCTCCTCGCCCCCTCCACCCGACGCACCCGCGGCCTGTTGCTGCTGTCCAGCACTACTACCCTCCCCATTTGCATCATCATTATCACCATCATCGTCGCCCTCGCCCACGTCAATCTCGACGTCGTCGGCGCCACGCGGGCGGGCAGACTGCGTCCAGGCGATACGGTGGAGCATCAGCCGTTTGTAGTTGCGCACGAGCCGGAAGGCGCCCTCGACATAGACGAACGAGAAGCCGGGGTGGAAGATGCATAGGCCGGTCAAATTCAGCTGCTCCGCATTCTTGCGCACCTTGAATCGGTGTGCGGGGTCGCTGAGGTTCTTGACCCTGTTATGGAGTATTCATCAATACCATCACGCAGGTGCAAGAGAAAACACGCAGAAATCGCACTTGAACACAGCACCAAAAATACCCTTTTTCTCTTCCTCGAGTTTCTTTTCCTCCTTTTTCACACGGCGTTGCTCGTCCGTCAACTTGCGCTCTGCGTTCATCTTCTCGTGCGTGTGCTTGCGCATGGCGACCTCGCGCCGGACGCGCGCCTCAACACGCGTCGGGTCTTGGATTGCATCCGAGGTGAGCACACGCATGAGGTTCGCGAGACGGACTGGGGAGCAGAGTCAATATAAAATAAACAAATAAATAATGGGGCGTTTCCTTACCTTTGGGAGGATCAGGAGGGATGAGACCCATCCGAACACGATCCCGCTTGTCCTGGTTCTCTGCCTGTCGACGAAGCCTACGTTTCTTTTTCATTTCCTAATAACAGCACAAATTGATTATCAAGACGACTCCAGTAATCTTTTTTTTTTTTGGACTTAAGACGCACCTTCTTCGTAAGCATCAACGGCTTCAGCTCTGCCTTGTTCTTATCACCTGGGGCTGGGATTGGGATTGGATGCTGAACATAGATTGTGATAGGCGAGCCCTCATTGCGAATATTGAGCGCCGCCATGCTCGCCTCGAGGTTTGTTTCGTCTAGGTCCCCGTAGGTCTTGTTAGGCAGCAAACCAGCGTCCCACCACTCTGCATCTGGCGGGGCAGGTCTCTAAAATATCATCAAAAATTAAATATGAGTCAAGGACAAATGCATAGGGGAGGATAGGATTTAAAGAAGAAGAAGAAAAACTCACACGAATATTCTTCTCCAGCGTCTCAAATTCAGAATCCAACCCTGCCTTGCGCGCACCCTCAGCGATACGCTGCTTGAGCGCCTCGAGCTGGGCCTCCTGACGCATCTGATTTGCCATCTGAACGTATTTGCCTTTGGTGTTGAACCGGAATGTGCGCCCGATGCGTTCGCGCGGAGCTCCGTCAAAGCCTGTCCCTCCTCCTGATGCTCCGCCATCGCCCGACGTGCCGGTAGGTGTGGAGGTGGAAGTGGAGGCCCCGGGCGCGTACGGGTTTGCAACGGGAGTGCCTGGGGAGGGTGTATGTGGGATGCTCATGGACGGCGTAGAGCCCGGCGGGGGTGTGGGCGCGTTGCGTACGTTGGCCTAATAACGTTCCAACAAAAGTCAGCACAGATCCAAACACATAAAACAAAAAACATATCGGTTACCTTGATGGATGCGAACTTGGGCTGCATCGGCTTGTACCTATCCTTCTTTGACTGCGGTGTCGGCGTCGAGTTGTCCAGCAACAGCGGATGCGCGGCCATCTTGAGACCTGCGCCCTGCTGCGCAGGCTCGGACAGGGCTGCCGGGGATGCAATCGCTATTCCTCCTGCGGCGGTATTCTTTTTCTTGTTGGCGGCGTTGGCGGCGGCGAGGGACTGTGCACGTCATGTGCAGTATGCCGAGCAATAACGGTATATCAGATAAGATAGGGAAGAAAAATAAAAGGAATGGTATGCATACCATGTACGGATTATCCTTGACTGCAAGCCTGCTCTGTGCAGCAGCCACACGTCCTTGCACCTCCGCGATGCGTTTAGCCAACTCTGCGGGCGAGGTGGTTGCATTGCCCGTTTCACCGGTTGTAGGTGTTGCACTACTGCTCCCTCTGTTGCTGTTGTTATTCGAAGCAACGCTTGTAGGGGTGGCCGGTACCGGTCTCGGCGCAGCAATCGACGCGGACGATGACGATGACGAGGGAAATGCGCGCGCGGCGCCTCCAAGTGCTCCAGTGGGGCGCATCGCGGCTACTTTGGCGGCGAGTTCGGCACGTTTTTTAGCGATGATTTCCTCCATCGAGGGCTGAAGGTTGGTCGAGAATAAAAAATGACGATTTCGAAATTAGCCTCTGCCAAAGAAATAATGTGCCGGAGACGTTACCTTGTTACCTGCCCCGCTCGTAGAGGTGATACCATTGCCTGGAAAGCCTGCTGAGGTCTGATCATGCGCATATAGAAATGGGCGTTATAGAGCATTGTAAAAAAACTATCAGAGTCAAAGACGACTTGTCGCATTCACCTTGGGCAGGAGAGAGGTGTATGTGAATGAGAGAGCAACTCACCGAATCACTTGGGAAACAAAGGACTTGGTCAGTAAGTAATTGTTGCAGCCCATCAGTTCCGCGCACCTCTTTAGCTTCTTGGCGATGACATGGGCGCCATTGTCGCCTTCATGCGTACGTTTCTTGTCCATGGATGGACTGTGAGAGGGAATTGTCCCAAGTGTGTGGTTGTTGCAAGAGTAGAAAGCAAAGGCGCAGCTTACATAATCCCACCGTGCTCATTCTCAAATCACAATGTTCTCCCTCCTCCGCTGTTCGTCGTCGCGCTCTTTATTGGCAAGACAAACGCCCTCGCTCTCGCCATCTTCTGTATTCGCGGCCAACACAAACGCACAACATGCACCAAGTACAACATTTGCGCGTTGGCGTGGTCAGCTCGCACCGCGCAAAATGGCTAACATCCGCCGACACAAGGGCACGATTCCTATCCCGACGGGCGGCTCAACAAAGGGCACGACGCTTGCATATGGAGACTGGGGTATCCGTATCAAAGACCATGGCGTGCGCCTGACGGCGAAGCAGCTCACGACGGCAGAGGAGGTGATTAAGAGGAAGATTAAGGTCATTAAGGGTGCAAAGGTGTACATGCGTGTATTCCCGGATATTCCGATTTGTATCAAGGTATGTGGCGAAGTAGTGTGGGTAGTATGTGTGAAGAGTAATGTGGTATGTGCATAACTAGGGAAATGAGACTCGTATGGGTAAGGGTAAAGGTACATTCGAGTATTGGGCTACTCGGTGAGTGTGCATATTCCAGTAGGTAACAATAAAGGCAATGCTTATTTTTCATTATGCAGTGTGCCTACAGGACGGGTTATCTTCGAAATTGGTGGAGTGCCCGTGAGAGAAGAGCTTGCAAAAGAAGGTATGTGTTTCTGTTATATAGTATATCAATGACATGTTCACTCATTTACGGCTTTCAGCGCTTCGACTGGCCTCGGATAAGCTTCCACGGACATACGAATTCATCACTCGCAACTCGCCGCCACGCATCGGATTAGTCAAGGCCGTCACACCATCGGAACCCACAGTGTCGATAACGTCCGCTATCGACAGGACTGTCGAGGTCGAAGCCGGCCAGACGGCATGATAGGAGAGAGAGAGAGAGAGAGAGAGCGAGACTAAAAAATAGACGCGCTTAGAGAACACGCACCAAGTATGTTATAATTGCTTGCAGATAATGGACAAATGGGCGAATCGGACCCGGGTGTGGATATGTTGGCATGTTGTTGTGCCTTGTGCGTTTTCTCGCCATCAGTGTGGATACATCAACACGCATAACACGGCCAGGGCGAGAACGTCCCACGAGCCGTTCTGGTCGGTGATGGGGTTGGAGGAGAGTGTTGGGAAAGGAGAATAATAATAAAGCACTTGCGTATGCGTTATAGACTTGCGTGTATGCATGAGGCCATTATCGATGGATGAATGCAGTCAGCTGGTATGCCTCACCCTGCACAGAATCCTCAGCTGCCGTCGACTATTGGACGATTAGCGATTGATAGTCGCGATAAAACCAACACGCTGCAAATGGATGGTAATGGGATGGAGTAGTTGACCGAGAGCTGAACATGGCAGTAGCACAGTATATGCTGTCCCACCTCCCCACTCGCCTCTCCTGCTCGCTATCGTCGACAACGACGACGACAAGGAGCAAAAAGTCCCAGGATCAGACGAGGTGAAACAAAATGTTCAATCTGCTTGGGAAAAATGGTGCGAGAGCGAACTGCGTGTGAAAATTGAGGGAATCCCCAATGGGCAGCCGTTTTCCCCACGATGGCAATTATCGAATATTTATCAACTATTTCCTGTTATAAATTCACCCATCGTCGTTCTCCTCCTCCTCCTCCTTGCCCTCCCCCCCCCCTTCTCCCATCCATCTCTAATCATGTCGTCCAAGGGTGGGTATTGTTCACTGATCTCATCATTGTCGTCATTATCATTATCCTAACACCTACTACCCCCAACAGCCATCCGTGAGTACGACGCAAAGCTCCTGCTCGCTTACTGGCTCGAGCGTGCACCCGCTATCGATGGTGCAAAGACGCTCACAAAATTCGCCTACCCCGCCGTCAAGGTCGCCCAGGTCTCCTGGGACCCAGAGACGAACTCCATCACACCCGATACCCAGTTGCCGTCCTGGGTCTCGACCACAAAGCTCGTCGCCAAACCCGACCAGCTCATCAAGCGCCGTGGCAAGGCCGGTCTCCTCGCTCTCAACAAGTCTTGGGACGAGGCCAGGCAATGGATCGCTGAGCGTGCAGGCAAACCACAAAAGGTCTGTAAACTATTTCCATCAAGAAAAAGATCATCCAAAGAAATCTTATCGTTTATCATTTCATTATCTACTCATACACAGGTTGAGTCCATCACTGGCACGCTCAATAACTTCATCGTCGAGCCCTTCCTGCCCCATCCATCTCACACCGAATACTACGTCTGCATTAACTCGGCTCGTGAGGGTGACTCCATCCTCTTCACGCACGAAGGTGGTGTCGAGGTTGGCGATGTCGACGCCAAGGCCTTGAAGCTCACCATTCCCGTCGGCGAGCGCTTCCCCTCGCGCGAGATCATCACGCAGACCCTGCTGCCCAACGTCCCCGCTGCCAAGCAGGCGACGCTGGTCGACTTCCTCACCCGCCTCTACTCTGTCTACGTAGACCTCCACTTTGCCTACCTCGAGATCAACCCGCTCATCTGCCTCGACGCCGTCGACGGCGGTGAGCCCACCATCCACTACCTCGACATGGCCGCCAAGCTCGACCAGACCGCCGAGTCCATTTGCGGACCCAAGTGGGCCGTTGCACGCGACCTGTCCGTGTACGACCAGGCTGCCACCGCCGCCTCCAAAGGCAAGGGCGTCTCGGCCGATCGCGGACCCCCCATGGTCTGGCCCGCGCCGTTCGGCCGTGATCTGACCAAGGAGGAGGCCTACATCCAGAAACTCGATGGCTCCACTGGTGCCTCGCTCAAGCTCACCGTGCTCAACGCCGAGGGTCGTGTCTGGACGATGGTCGCCGGTGGTGGTGCCTCCGTCGTTTACTCGGACGCCATTGCCGCGCACGGCTTCGCCCACGAACTGGCCAACTATGGCGAGTACTCGGGTGCCCCGTCTGAAGGCCAGACCTACGAATACGCCAAGACAATCAGTTGGGTGCACTGAATAATTGTCCATAATCCTTTCTTACTGACCATTGGCTCTAGTCGACCTCATGACGCGCGGCAGGCCCAACCCCCAGGGCAAGATCCTCATCATCGGTGGTGGTATCGCCAACTTCACCAACGTCGCTGCGACCTTCAAGGGCATCATCCGCGCCCTGAAGGAGTACAAGGCGCCCTTGATCGCCCACAACGTGCGCATCTTCGTCCGTCGTGGTGGTCCCAACTACCAGGAGGGTCTCAAGGCCATGCGTCTCCTTGGCGAGTCCCTCGGCGTGCCCATTAAGGTCTACGGCCCCGACACGCACATCACCGACATCGTACCGGTTGCGCTCGGCGTCAAGTCCACGGGCAGTGGCAAGTCTGTGCCCAAGTCTATCGCACCCACGGCGCCCGGCTCGCCGTCCGTGAGGGCCCAGGCCGTTCCTGAGACGACGGAAGCCGTGGGCTCGATCCACGCCGACGGCGCGCGCACACAGCCTGACGATCAAATCGTGCGCTTTGACCACGTCCAGGGCCACGGCGCGCGCCCGAGCTTCCGGCCGTTTGACTCGTCCACACGCTCGTTCGTGTACGGCCTCCAGCCGCGCGCGATCCAGGGCATGCTCGACTTTGACTTCTCGTGCGGCCGTGAGACGCCAAGCGTGGCGGCGATGATCTACCCCTTCGGTGGACACCACATCCAGAAGTTCTACTGGGGCACGAAGGAGACACTGCTGCCGGTCTACACCTCGATCGAGGAGGCGGTCAAGAAGCACCCCGAGGTGGACGTGCTCGTGAACTTTGCGAGCTCGCGTTCGGTCTACTCGAGCACGCTCGAGACGTTTGCGTTCCCCCAGATCAAGGCGATCGCGCTCATTGCGGAGGGTGTGCCCGAGCGCCACGCGCGTGAGATCTTGCACCTCGCCAAGCAGAAGGGTGTGTTGATCATCGGTCCTGCTACGGTCGGTGGTATCAAGCCTGGCTGCTTCAGGATCGGTAACTCTGGCGGTATGATGGACAACATCATCGCGTCCAAGCTCTACCGCCCTGGCTCGGTCGGCTACGTCTCCAAGTCAGGTGGTATGTCCAACGAGCTCAACAACATCCTCTCGCTCGTCACGAACGGCACCTACGAGGGTATCGCCATCGGTGGTGACCGCTACCCCGGCTCGACGTTCATCGACCACTTGCTGCGCTACGAGCAAGACCCTGAGTGCAAGATGCTCGTCCTCCTCGGCGAGGTCGGTGGTATCGAAGAGTACCGCGTCATCGAGGCCGTCAAGAAGGGGATCATCAAGAAGCCCATCGTCGCCTGGGCCATCGGTACCTGCGCCAAGATGTTCACGACCGAGGTGCAGTTCGGTCACGCCGGCTCGATGGCGAACTCGGACATGGAGACGGCTGACGCCAAGAACTCGGCCATGCGCGCAGCGGGCTTCATCGTACCCGACACGTTCGAGGACCTGCCACAGGTGCTTGGTGAAACGTACGAGCGTCTGGTTGCGTCGGGCACGATCGTGCCCCAGGCGGAGCGTGACCCGCCCGTGATCCCGATGGACTACAAGTGGGCGCAGGAGTTGGGCTTGATCCGCAAGCCGGCCGCGTTCATTTCGACCATCTCCGACGAGCGTGGACAGGAGTTGCTCTACGCCGGCATGCGCATCTCGGAGGTATTCAAGGAGGACATTGGTATTGGTGGTGTCGTCTCTCTGCTCTGGTTCAAGCGCCGTCTGCCGCCATGGGCGACCAAGTTCATCGAGATGGTGCTCATGCTCACCGCCGACCACGGTCCGGCCGTGTCGGGCGCGATGAACACTATCGTTGCTACGCGTGCGGGCAAGGACTTGATCTCGTCCCTCGCATCCGGTCTGTTGACGATCGGCAGCCGATTCGGTGGTGCGCTCGATGAGGCCGCGGCGATGTTCTCGAACGCGCGTGATACGGGTCTGACGCCGCGTGAGTTTGTGGACGCGTCGCGCAAGGCGAACAAGTTGATCAGCGGTATCGGCCACAAGATCAAGAGCGTGAACAACCCCGATCTGCGTGTCGAGCTCGTGAAGGAGTATGTGCGCAAGAACTTCCCGAGCCACAGCTTGTTGGACTATGCGCTTGCTGTCGAGAAGGTGACCACCTCCAAGAAGGATACGGTAAGTGGATCTGGTTGATGTGATGTATATAGGCGTTTATGCTGATGGTTCTCCCTTCTTTCTACAGCTCATCTTGAACGTCGATGGGTGCATTGCCGTCTGCTTCGTCGACCTGCTCCGTGACAGTGGCGCATTCACGCCTGAGGAAGCGGATGAGTATATCAAGATTGGCACGCTCAACGGCCTCTTTGTGCTCGGTCGCAGTATCGGTTTCATCGGCCACCACCTCGACCAGAAGCGTCTGCGTGCCCCGCTTTACCGTCACCCTGCGGACGATATCGTGAGTGATATATCTTTGTGTAAAGGGAAAACATGATCCTTACAGTGGTTATTTCTCTAGTTCATCAACATGGCCGACGTCAACCAGCCTCGTGTGCTCAGCAAGATCGCATAAGCATGGAAAGAAAAGGCGTTGTTGGATTATTATTTTTTTCTTCTCTTTTCCCATTTTTCCTCCTTTCTCATCATCATGTACTTCTCTCTTCCTCTTCCTCCTCATGACCCGGTGTTTCATCTACTGTCTGTTGTCCCCACTATAATCCACATGTTATAACCAATCATCAACTCATAAATCTCGATTACCCTTGCTTTTACTCTCTTACCTGTAACACGCATATATAGGCATAAATAGATCACATTTCAATATCTCTTTCTCCGTGTGTCCCATCTTCACCACATTGTCATGTTCCACGGGTTATCGAAGAAGTTTGTATTCCAGGCTTCCTCTGTCGAAGAGGTCGTGGATGCCCCTGAGGCTTGTCGACGATGGTGATGATGATGATGAGCATATTGATACGCTGGTGCTGCTGGCTCGTGGCGTGCTGCTGCCGCGTGTTGGGAAAGGTGCATTATCCCAGGCCCGACGGTGGGTAGCCTCGAAGCAACGCCGGCCGCGTGTGCGTTCTGGAGAGTTGGCGTCGTCGCCGTCATCGATGTGTGCGAAGGCATCGTTTCACAGAGAGAGAGAGAGAGAGAAAAAAAGGCGAAAAAGCAAGAGTAGTGCTGTCGATGAGATGTCTCGAGAGCGTCGTGTCGTCGTCCATGGAAGAGATAAGGAGAGACTATGTATATACCACTCAGGCCAGCACTAGTATTATTCTTGGTATGTACTGCCCTACCGGTGCCTCGGTCGAGTGTCTCGTATTTACGCTCCTCATCGCCGCACGTACGCACGCACAACACACAAGTCTCGTTCATTTCTTGTCTTACTATCATTAGAGTATCTGGGCACTGGGCATTGTTCGCATCAATGCAATAGATATTACCTGGCCTTTGATTAGGAGAAAGGGTCTAGTAATGTAACTAGTGTGTTCCTTTCCAAGCACAATGTATGCATGATGCATGATTGCTAGTGGTGTCGTATTTGCCCCCAAACCCCGCATTTACCACGTTAAAACTCTAACGGGTATGAATTCTCTTATCTTGAGTTGTCAGTGTGATGTACATAATTACAACTGAATATATGGTGTTTTGCATAATTCACGGCGCGAGTCGGAAAAGACCAACGAGAGTCCATACTCGGTTAGCCCGGAATATCCCGATGGGCGGAGTGGGAGGCGCGCCTAGATAAGACCCATGTAAGGAATTGTCAAGGAAATGTTACGCGGCGTGATCCATGTCAGTATGCGTTCATTTGGGGCCGAGTATGCGTGCTATGTTATTGTTAGAATACAAGATGTAAACGGTATGTGCGTACGATGGACTATTTAGAAAAAATCTATGTGCTGGAAACACACGATGGTATGCAAGGCCAATATGTTAGGAGAAAAAAAGGGGGGAACACATGAAGCAGAACATGTGCTTCTTCACCGAGATGGTGGTTATATAATTAGTATTAAGATGAAGTTGTCCCCCCTGACAGAGAAAAAAAAAAAAGCATGACCAGTTGGTAGTCCGTGTAGTAGGTTGAAATACCAAGGCAAGCAACACAGTGCGAAGAAAGAATCCTTCATTTCAGAGCAGCTCAATCTTGCGACGAATCTCGGCTGCCTTCTTCTGGAATAGCGCGATGCGCTTGAGCCCTTCGGAGCGCATATCATCATGTTGTGTCGAAATCTCTAACCGGATCCACTGTTCAATTGTCATGCTCTTATCGATACCCCGCAGGGGATTATCATCGGTGTCATCAAGGGCTTCTTCCGCAGTGGCTGCTGCCTTGCCACGTGCCGGAGCTGGGGCAGGTGCATCATCCGCGAATGCTACATAAAAACAGTTATCAGCTTTTGCTTTGAAACCGGTTTAAAAAAGCCAGCAAAACTCACGATCAGGTATAGTCTCGATCCCAGACACACGCACCCGTGGGGGAAATGCGGCAGTGCGCTTGGGAGGGGGCAGAGGAGACGGCGACCGTGGAGACAAATCATCGTCCTCTTTCATAGGAGAGCCCTCCCGGCTAGCAGGACGTGCCAGTTTCGCTGCCGGAGGCGGCTTGACTTTGGCAGGGACAGGCTTTTTGCTCTTCTGAGGAGAGGGAGATGGTGACGGCGGTGGCGAGACTACGGTTGGTGGAGGTGCTGCCTCTTCGACCGGCATAGGTGATGCAGGATGCTGCGCATTGTCATCCTCATCCTCGTCATTCTCATCGTGATCCCCGCCATCGTCGGCATCACCATCGCTGTGGTCATCGACGACCATAGGAGCTTCTGGCTCAGGTGATGGTGATGGTGGTTTGCGCACCTTGGGCTCAGCAGCGGTCGACCGGGAGGGTTTCGCTTTTGGCTTGGGTCCAGGTTTGGCGCGGGATGCTCGTTTGGGTGGTGGTGGGGGCTGTTCCTCCTCCTCCTCCTCCTCTTCTTCTTCCTCTTCCTCTTCCTCCTTTTTGTCATTATCAGGGATGTCATCTGAATCATCAGCTGGAGTAGCGACAGCCTTGACTTCTTCTTCACTATCTGGTTCTTCTACCTTGACAGGAGGAGCAGGTTTTGCTGCGGGAGCTGCAGAACGGCTGGCTTTACCTTTACCCTTCCTTACCTTCGGTGCTGAAGCTGGTGGAGGAGCAATTTCCTGCACTTCGTCATCAGAGCGTGTCGAGGATGGAACAACAGGCGCCTTTTTGCTCTTCGAAACTTTCGTCTGCTTAGGTGGCGGAGGTGGCGGCGGCTCCTGTTCTGATTCTTCACCAGACTCTTCATGCGATGATTCAACCGCCGTTCGAGATGATTTGGTTGTCCCCGTCGAGCGCACGGAAGCCTTGCGTCCCAGAGATTTTGCAACAGGATCTGAGCTCGTATCCGTGGTAAGCTTGCGCGAGGTCGATTTGGATAACTGGGCCCTGGACGGTGGCCGGGAGGAACCCCGCGTCTTTGGAGCAGGCGCTGGTGCTGGTGCTGCCTCTTCATCTGCAGGGGTAGCAGTAGCCGTGGTCTTCTTGGTTTTTTTCTTTGTCGGGGGTTTCTCTGCGACCGAAGGGGGCGGCGGGCTACCCTCCGCAGCGGTAGATGCCTTTGTTGTGCGAGAAGTGACCCGTCGATGTTTCGTGGCTGCAGGTGTGGACATGACAGGGAAGAATGGGCAGGGCGTTGTTGTTACACGTTTGCGATGTTCTTCTCTGGATCACTAATCATATGCATACGGTTCAAGTATTGAGAGTATGCCTGCGGTACTTACACAGGATCATCGCCTTTATCCCATCCGCTTAGTGATGTCTGGCAGTAAAAGCAGGTAACTGTATCATCGCCTTCAGATTGGGGGGTATAAACGAAGCCTGCACGAGCCATCTAGATGTGCATTCTAATAAGCAAAGTGAAAACTAACAAAAAAAATAAAACTACATGCCCTCTTGGAACTGGCACCGTGGTTCTTGGTATCATCATGTGGATAATTGCCTGCAGATGTAAAAGTTTCAAGACGCGCTTTCTCCATTGATTTATGGGTCGGATGACGGGAAGGATCCTCTGATATGAACCTATACATTGCATACCGATGTTACTACAATATGCGCACTCCGCCATGAACAACATCTATACGCACGTCCCATGCTCGTCGAAATCGCGGGGAAGACCGCATCTGACAACAGCCCAGGCACATTTAGATTTGCACTTTTCAAAGTGCGTCTCGAACGGATCGTCATCCTGGTCCCATTCACTGAGCTCCTTCTCACACATGAAGCACACAACGTTATCCTTGTCGTCCCAGCTGGGGCTCCAGTAGAATCCGGCCTCGGCCAGCGACTGTGGCGTGACAGTCCATGATGAAGGATGGGGCCATTTCACGTTTGTGAATGCGCCAGAGGACTTTTTGACACGTTTCGGCTTTGCAAAAGAGTCGAGCCTCGCCTGGAAGCAGTTCATGGCCAACGAGGAGAGGAGAGATGGGTGTTGTTCCAAGGACGGTGCGGTGGCTGTGCAGTCATGACATAGTGTTCGCAATTCACATTGTTCACAACATCCGAGTCTCTTCAAGTTGTTGCTGCCGCATTCATCAACAGTTGCTTCTGCTTGGGCTTGGCCTTCATGAAACCAACAACAACCTATAGTCGCAAGGGCCTCAAGCGCACTGGAAAGTCACTCTCTACCCATGCACGCTTGTCTTCTTCTCCCTCCCCAGAACCTGTATCAGAACACATTGGCAAGCGACGGAAAGTTGCTGCACCTGAGCCTGACAGACATTCTACCACGAGCGACTCACGGGATCGTAGCAAGTACACATCTTCTACGCCGTCTGTAAAGTCTTTGGAACCTAGAAGAGACAACAAGGTATTCGATGGTATGTCCTGTTTGGCCATTCGATAGGCAATCCCTCCGTTGGACATGAAATCTAGATGCAACCAGCAGCGGCTCTCGAGCTATCAAGAAAAGCGCCTCATCGTCGAATTCCGCTTCTACATCGTCCCATAGATCTTTTGACTCTGCCAGACCCAATTCCGGAGACAGTCCTACGAAGCTCGCTCGAAACATCTCACAGGTGTCCTTGTTACCCAACGAGGAAGATACATCTGCCCATGTCAAGAAGCCTCCTGCACGCGGAATAATGAAAAGTATGCTAAGCCGTAGTCAAAGTGGCACCTCGCAAGAAGCAAGTCAAGAAATAGCTTATTCGAATGCTTCCTATACAAATACATCGACCTCATCCCTCGGGCGGGAACCTACAGTCCTCATCCAGGATAACGATACTACGGACGTATCCATGGATGCGCCTGGCTCTCAGCCAACTACGCCACAACGCCCAAAACATCTCTCCTCAAACTCACAACGCACATATGCAGGCAGATCTCGTTCATACGTCGTCCCGCTTGGCCCAGCAGACACACTTTTGAATCAATCTCAAGAGGACGAGGATGATGGATTTGGTGGTGGCGAGTCCTATACTGACCTCCGGCTGCGATGGGGTGTGGATAATTCGGAAGACGACCCCTACTTGCCTGCTTTGACCGATGGCAACGATGTGCCCTTACGCGTTCCTCTACGTAACGGTATGATGAACGACCTCAAGAGTATCACTGAGCTCCGAAGCAAGGGAGAGAGCAGAAGATTCCTTGACGAGGTGGGATATCTCTTTGAGGGACTCAACGAACAATCCAATATTGGTGTTCGCAGGACAAGGTATTTTCTATATTCAGGTTAACAGCTATGCTGAAGACTGACATCCTTTAGTGCACTGGAACTCATCACTAAACTATGTGATTCTGAATTTGCGCGGAAAGCAACAACAGCTGACTTTCTAGAGCGAACCTGGGATGTCTTATGCGCTGCAGGAGGTGGGAGTGGTGACAAAGTGTGTAGTAGCCCGACTGGAGATTCGGCTTGGCTCACCCAAAAAGCAGGTGCTCGACATACTTCTGGCCCTGTATGCTGCGCTTGTGGCCCGTGATAAACTCTCGATTGCCGAACTCTCACGCAAGGAGGACTTTGTTGCAACGCTGGCTTCAATATCCTGCTTTACCCATCTTGAAAAGGACTTTTTGAAGCTGGTATCATCAGTGGCATCAGATGCCGTATTGCGGAATGCAGGAATACCGAAAACAGAAAAACGCCTGGTATGTCTGCACAATAAACACTGCCAGTGTGGCTCCTCAATACCATGTTTCTAGATATTGGTTATCCGCGGCCTGATTGAGATAAAATCTGATTTATTTGATAACACCGCTATCGTATGTTTATGCATCCACATAATCCATACCAACCACCGCTTACCTATAACTCCCAGCCTTCTACCCGCTTGCTCATTTCACATGCCCTGGCTACACTCCCGCCCTCTTACCTTTCATACAGCATCTTCCCGAAGCTTTTAAAAAGCTTAGTGACCGAGCTTGATCTTGTTCAATCTCGCTTTTCCGCATATACAGCCGGCCTGTCATTCTTCCCTTCGGACGACAATTCACAGGACATGCCGTCATTCCATCACATTGCAAACTGCTTAAAAATGTTTGATACAGCGCTGCTTTCACAGTGGAAGCAAGAGGGCGATCAAACGTCTGATCATTTGCAAGATGAAGACATAGAAGGCGTGCTGCGGCGATTATTAACCCTATCTCTTTCCTTAGAGGCTATCTTATTGGATCAAGACAGTCGAGTGGATATTTCTGCCAGTGCGTGACCCCCTAGCTGACCTACATGAGCAAGTTTTGGATTGAAATGGCGACTCGATATAGTTGAAAACTGTATGGAACTATCTTTGCGCATTCTAATCACACTATCACATCAACACCCGAACTATTGTGAAACGATCTGCCAAATAGACTCAGCAGTACAATACCTCGTACGCCTGGTGGTCAAGTCTCAACGTCAGCGATCGGACGGTCGGACCAAATCACCGCCACCAGAACCGTCGAAGCCTCCATCCACGGAGAGTGCTATCTTAGTCACCGATCCCACCTTACATGCGTTCGACCAGCTGTGTCTTGGCTTAGGACTTTTGACAAATATCATATCTGGCGCACCCAGTGCGACATCTCGTCTTCTTCAGAAACTCAGTAAGTGGACTCACATCCAATCTTCCAATCCTACTTATTCATCGCTTCCCCTCTTTTTGATATTCAGAAATAGACCCTTCATGCCCTGGAACAAGAGCCTGCCTACGTACATGTCGTTGTGTGCATCCCATTAATGGCCTTGAAAGCCTTGTGGGTGTCTACGAACAGCAACAAAGTTCCGCCGCCGATGGTGAGATTGATGCCGACTCGAGCTTCATCCGCGGTCATATAACCATTTTGCTGGGCTTGCTCATGCGCTCGTCTGAGACGAGTCGGTCTACGATCCTTGAAGCCCTTGGCAAGAGAGACGCTGGTCTTTCAAGTGGTACCACTGGTAATAATATCAATGGGTTCCGCGCGTTTGTTGCTCATGCAGCAGAATTTGTCGAGTTTTACGACAAAGTCACGCAGCGGATCTTACGCTCGTCTTCGACTATAGGACATTTGGTAGAACACGAAGACGAGGACGAAGATCATACCACTTCCAAGAACAACTCGACGCAAAATTCCCAATCTGAAAATGCCGTAGCACGAGAAGTGCTTGAGTATTTGCGTACTTGTTTATCGTGATCCTTTCCTCCCTTCCCCTCCCTCTCGTTCATTTTATATCAGTGAATGGTATAATCACATCCACTCTATTTTATGCCATTTCAGAGACCAAATCCACTGTATCGTATGGCATGATACTATTCCTTAACCATTCTACACTCTCATTCAGGCGACAACTTTTTAGTCGTTGATTTTTTTACTACTATGCTCACCAGCTTCTTTGGAAAATCTGCTGATTAAAATGTTATTACTTGCTTGTTTTCCTCTCAGATACCCTTCCCCATAGTATGTATTTGTCCAGTATTAACTGAATTACATGCATGTATCCAAATTAGCGATGGCTAGTAAATGCACAAATCAGAAATAAGATGGCTTCTAGTGTAAACGACCTCCATCGGCTACCATAGATGCTTAATCCAAGGATGTCTCCCCAACGTCCGACTCCTCATCCCCGCCCACGACATACCCATAATTATGTTCAATTGCAGGCATGTAGACGTTCATCTTCCACATGTTACCAATCGTCATGTTGGCGTGATCGAAAGCCATGACGATGCTCATTTTATGTTTAGGTGGCTGTTGTTCCTGGTTTGAGGTCACATTTTCTTCACCAATGTCGTCTGCTGAATCCTGCATGGCACTAGGTGGGAGCTTGAAATACCGCGCGGAGAAATGCGTCAAGAGGAGATGCTTGGCGTTCATTCTATTTACAATGGTTTGTCAGCAAACGAAATTCTCCTTTCGCATTCTGAAAACATATTCTTACTTGTGGCCAATGCCGACAGCACCGCTGAATGTGCTATGGGCTTTGATCCTCGCCAACTCGGCCTGATCATCTGCCATCGTAGCCTCGTGAATAAGTAGGGTTGCATTAGGTGCTGCTTTAACAATACTATCTGTAGGCATGGTGTCTCCGGAATATCTGCAAATGTCATTGTCAGTACAGCGGCGAACAGGAGCCATATGGTAAGACGAAGAATGTTACTCACGCAATAACCCAGCCATCTTGATGCTCAATCACAGCGCCATAGCACTTGGCACGATGTCTCATCTCCGCCGTGCGCAACTCCCGCAGACCAAGTGCACGATGGAGTTCTTGGGTGTATTCTGGGCGTCTGAACGTGCACCGCTATAGCGTCAGTTTGATGGACTGAAAAAAAAAATGTATGTACGAACGTCCTGATCCAGTACTCCCTCCTGAAAGCATCCTCATTCCCTGCCAAGATATTTTCACTGAAGATAGGCCGTACACCTCTAGCAGTAAGGTCTCGTAGGCCGAGGTCCTCAATATCCGACCACTCGTGCAGGTACAACAAGATCGGTCGATTAGCCACAAGATAGAGAGGCTCGCTTGGGGGAGGGTTAAGCTACATTCAAAGCCGAGTCAGACAAAATAGAAAAGGGGCCGACACTAGGCTTCTCGAATGCACGGCACTCACCTGCCTCCGCATAGCAAGCAGCTTAATAATACCAATATGATGGTCCGCATGTGCATGACTCAGGAAGACACATTTGATATCCCTCAAGACATCCCATGCATTGTTCGCCTTCGTATGGTCCGTTCCGAAGTTGCGCGCAATCTGTCCCCAGGTGCCCTCGCCACAATCGAGGAGAATGCTACCGTGATTAGGTACGCGGAGGAGCATTCCGGAAACTAAAAAAAAGAAAGAAACGAGTATTCAATCATCATGATCCCTCCGGGAAAAGCACAGCGTAACTCACCGTTCCGGTATTTCATGGGCAGTGCACTTCCAGTTCCGAGCGGTATAACTTGTACATCGTCACCCGGTGCAGGTGAGCGAGGAGGCGTTGATTCGATCAGAGCCTTGGCTTCTTGAAAACACTGCTGCAGCGATCCATCCAGCACGAGCGGAGCCTCTGTAATAGCTGCGTCGTGGAAGCGATCATGAACTGGCGTACTGTATGCTGGGGCACGGGGCGGGTGGATGTCTACAATGACGTTGGCCTGCAAGGGGGTAGTCTTCTCAGGAAGATCCGGCACACCTGTGAATGATTAGTTAACATGACATTGAGACCCTAATGATGGAATGGAATGAATCACACCTTTCAATGTTCGCAAGGGCTGTACTGAGAAATGCGGAATGGGAAAAACGGTCTGATCGAGTTGATTCAAGCATAACTGGTTATAGCCCGGGCTTGTAAAGTTCAGCTTATCTGCACAGTGCGCGCGTGATGAGACAACATGCTATTAGGGGAGGTGGATCAGTCAAATAAATAAAGCCACCCATATCAGTGAGAAGTACTCACATGCACATCTGGGCCAAACTTGGCCATGAATCGCTTATACGTATCCGTCTCGAGCACATCATCACCACAGAGATGGAAAACCGTACGGACCATACCCGATTCATCGTATACACCAGCCGGAGACTGGAATTTTGAGAAAAACGCAGATTGTTCAAAACTTGATGCTAATGAATCGATATGGGATACCGTGGGGCAATCCAATATGAGCACGACCTACAAAGGCCCCAATGTATTGAATGTCAGTATTTTGTATGAAACAATTACGAGCTTACCCCGGCTCCCTCAGATTTGGAAACACAATCCTCCGGCTTGACGACACGCTCAACCTTATTCCCCTGTCCGTCGTCCACAGTGACGGTGACGGACTGTCCGCGAGTAAGCTGGGCCCACATCGGCCCTTTGGGCACGCCGAGCGCGGTCGCCTGGGCCACGTTAAATTTTCCTCGCACGCGCGGGCCTACGATAACATACGCCAGTGTTGGCACATCGTCCGGATGTTGGACGGGACGAGAAGCAGGGGCGTAGGGTGCAATCCACTTTGGCAAAACACGTCGGAAAGCTTGAGATCTTGTCACGGTAGACGCAAGTTCAGATCGTTTGCGAGGGGTACCTGCGGGGACGATTTTCTTGGGCTAGGGGGGAAGAAATGGAGGCAAGAAGGGCGGTCATTTAAGTAACCGAACGAGAAAAAGTGAGACTAAGCTACATACTTGCTGCTGCTTTTTCTTCTGCTTCTGCCCTCCACCTTTACTCTTGTTTCCCTCCTGCTGTTGCCCATCTCCCGCCAATGCCGCCTTTTTCTCCAGTGCAAAACTTGCATCGACAAGCAACCTCCGCCACTCATCCGCCGATGCACTCTCAAGTTCGGCCGGAAAGAAATTTTGTGACGACGAAGCGAGGATTTCTAGCAGCTGCGTGCGAGACATGTTGTCGGTGCACGGAACCGATGCGCCGTTATTGTCGCTGAAGGATGGGCGTTTGCTCTGTCGAGTTGCGGGCGAGGGAGATCGTTTTCTTTTGGCGTTAGCAGCATTTGTTGGGATAGCATCGCTTGTATCGACATCCATAACATTGTTGGACTGCACCGGAGAGCTGTTGTCTTTGGATGGAATGATAGGGAACGCATATATCGTCACATTGTCGTCTTTGTACACTGTGTCTGGAGCATCCTCAGACGCCGATGAGAGCGGTGACGGTATTGATAGTATCGGTACCTCACGCGAGGTCAGAGAAAGCTCATCACTAAAATCGTTCATAAACATTATCAGTACGTGCACACTTGGTCTAAAAAGTTCAACGAACCGGGTAACGTAATGGCGCATGGACGCAAGAGAATGAACGAGACCTGGTGGTCCGACGACGTGTAGATCTGAAATGCCGCTATCGCATAGGTTCATTAGCATACCTATTATGATGTATGATTCGTTCAGTATTCGGAAGACATGACCGGCAGGAATTGAAGAGAGAGAATAAAGTAACGATAAAAAAAGGGTTGGGTGATAAAATATCAATAAACAAGATCAAGTAGCAAAGCAAACGTCATTGCACACTCACTTGCCAATCCAGTCGCACGCCTACTCCCAACCGAAGAAAGAAACAGGGCGCGAGTGCGCTTAGCATTGAGCGTGCTTTGCAAGAACGCGCGGTTTGTGTTCTCGCCCAAGTTAAAAATGTACTTGGCCGAATCGAATGTGATCACAATCGTGGGCTCAGAGTCGGATGAGGCGGATGTGAGTGCAGATGCGGACCAGGTCATGGTTGACGCTTGACGGCGGTGATGGTGGAGGTGGAGGTGGAGGTGGAGGTCAAGGGCGGATGGCGTACGCGCCGCGGTGGGCGCCTGGGGAAGTGAGTGAGACAAAGGTCGATTATGACAAGGGGTACTAGTAGTAGCACTGGCTAGAATAAATAGAGAACGGTGGTGTATACTATGGGAGGAGGAGGATATTATACAATGCCTAGCAAGGCATGCTCGTGACGAGAAAGACAGAATTGTTGCCGAGTTTTTTTTTGGAGGGGACAACTATAGAGTCAAGGAGCTCGAGAACCAGCAGTAAGACATGTAATTTGATAACCCTCTAGTTAGGAAGAAAGAAAGCACACGACTCGATGTTGGCTGGTCGACCTGCTTAAAGACACTGGTAGCAAGTAGAAAACTAAACATCTCACAGGTACCGCTAATTTCATATAAGCTGGCGCTAATTAGCATTTGTACGTCATCTCTCTCACAAAACCACACTCAGTCTCCAGTCGGACAAATTCACAATTAGGCGATCAGTAGGTAGGGGTTATTAGAGGTGGGTGTGGGAGAGTATTTTGATTTCCAAATCAGAAAAGGGAAGAAGAAAACGCTGAGTAAATACAACAACAGCAGTAGCAACAGCACACAGCAACGGATGAGAAAAGTAGAAAAATGAAAAAAGATATTGTACAGCAAAATCGCAAGCAATATCCGGGGTGAATAGAAAAACAATAAGTATCATAAGTCGAAGAGGAATGTCAATGCATCGCAGAAGATTAATGAAAGGTAGAAAAAGAAAGAAAAAGAAGATCGTAATGGGGTCGTGAAAGGTCGTAAGAGGTCGTAAACAGTCATGGACGAGATTCGTATCAAAATACTAAATGCATAAATATAGAGGGGCTTCCTGTATGAATAGAAGCAGATAAGCAGAAGAGGGTGAAGAGAGATAGCCACCAGGGGTAAAGACGAAGAAAGGGGGGTGCAAAACATCTATCACGAAGTCGTCCGAGAACGGAAAATACGACCCGGCAGAGATAAGATCATGATCTTATCATGCCTTTTGTGCAAGCGCACTTGACGGTCGCGATGTGACTATGCTTTCGCTTTGCCCCCGTTGACGACCGGTAAGATCTAGCGATGATGAGGCAGATGGCGAAGTCCGCTTAGAGGACAAGGACATATCATCCTGAGATTTTGTAAAGAAATCGTCTTCGCCCTCGTACGGAGACGATGCGGAGTTGATCTGATGAACAATCAAACCATATCAGTATACAACCGTGCAGGATGACTCAGCGGGAAAGAAACGGTAGAAGATGATGTGGCGCCAGTAGATTGATGGCGGGTCCACAGTGTGTACAGAAAGCACAGCAAAGAGAAGCCTCCACTCACCCATGCGCCGAGTACCTCTGCTAATCGAGCGGCCTCTTCTGCACTAAAGACACAATCTGTGCCTTTTTCCGCGTGTATCCGCAGCAGCTCGCTCAGAGAGCGTTTATTGCGCCCTCTACCGTTTGGTGCACTCTCTACCGCATCGTCCTCGTCGCCATGTGTAGCAGGAAATGCGACGGAGTTGCGTGGCGTACGGTATTGCGAAGATGAAATTGGCTCGTCGGTGAGCATGTCCGCCTCTGAGCGGTCCCAGTCTTCCTGCTGGGAGTCAATCGAGGTTAGGCTAACGGTAGACATGGAAAAGTCCTGCGAAGTTCCGGGGAGTGACATGGTTGCAGTGTTAGAGTGTTGTAGATGGGAAAGTCGTCTGAGTGTGGTGTTGGTCGTAAAAAGGCTTATATTGTCTCGTAAAAAATAATAAAGACGACAGATGTTGTGGTCAACCAAAGTCCGCCGGAACACAAGTGGGAAGAAAGGACAAGAGCAAGAGTAAGAGCAAGAGCCAACTCAGACGACCGTGACGGCGGTGTTGAACTTGTTTCCATTGTCAAAGCTCCGCTGGCTGTGGCTGTGCCGCCACTCCATTTTGGTTCCGGCCATTCTCCGTCCGCGCCGTCGGAGCCATCGGCACTTGTCTAGATCCTTGCCATGGCAGTTCGGCCTAGGGCGCCGCTAGTGACTGTAGTCAGGCCGAGTCATCCAAAGTAGTACCTTATAATTTTCTATAGGGACGAGTGGCTAGCGCTTTAGAGCGGCCAGAGATGTCATCGGCCCCTCAAAATCAACAGGCCCAAATAACAAAATCTCATATCACTCGAAGAAATTTAAACTGAGGCAAGCTTGCAACGTGGGAATAACAACTTGAACAGAAAAATACCAGTGGACCATACAAGGAAACAGTCTATTGAATGTATGCAAAGGCGTTCATATGACAAACGAAAACTGGGGCATGGGAAATCAAGATTAAATGTGTTACAGCAACAATGAATTTGTTCAAATGACGATTATAAGACGAGACAGAGCAAAATGGGGTAAGTTGTTATACAAAAGAAGAAATAACTGGTCATGTAAAACCGGGTAAATCAGCATGGGAGAAGAGCAGCGCTGTAGAACTTTGAGTCACAAGCCAAACATAAGTGCCTCCTGGTGGCCTAAAAACGATTGAAGGTGTAGGTAGCAATAGGTTTCAGGTTCGGCAAAACTTGGCCGTAGATCATGTGGCGACCAGGTTGTCATGACTGTCCCACCTTGAAAAACGCGGCTTATCATAGACGGTAATGCGATGTTGTGCGATGCGCATTTTCTAGCCGCATGATCTGTATTACCAGATACACTGGGGATGGAAAGTCACGGATGGATGAACCAACTGCGAATAGGGCTAGAACCTCCGTTTCTTGCCATCAGGGCGGAAAAGGGTTGCAGGAAGGTGATGGCGCCACATTCTGTTGTTCCACAGAAGCTTTCATGTGGTGTTGAAGTTATACTCATTTTTCTTCACGTTGCCTTGCTTCTGAGTCTAAGAGCTTGTGAAAGCTGTCAGCGCTCTGAACATGATCTATCATCAAATCGAAAAGCATGACCCTGATGAGTAATCATTCATTGATGTCAAACTAACTCAAGAGCGACGGGCCAAACCCAGTCACTGCCATAAGCATCAAAAGATTCACAGCAGGAGTTGGAATGGCCCTTCCAATGTTGAATCAGCCAGTCGCCACTCTCCCTCGTTCTCGGGAAATCGAAGAATGCTATGCAAGCCAAGCTTCACTGATACTCAGCCGTGTTTAATTCCTTGATCTCGAGCATCTCGGTCTCGATGATGCTATATTATGCAATAGCATCATACACCAATTTGCTAGATGACTCATTAAGCAGTACTCATATCTAGACATCCCAGAGAACATGAAGCGGGGGGGGGGGAGGAGGGATTGCGGGGCCGGAGGCTCCACATAAGGTCTAACTCCCCCTCAATTAGGATCATTCTACTATTATAACATTGTGAACCGCGATGACAAGTAGGTCATAGTTAATTATTTTCTTATGAAATGATCTTGCATCGATAAAGGGTGTTTTCTTGACTAGAAGAGGACTGGTGGATATGAAGGCCAGTAGGAACGAGAGCGGAAATGCCAAGAGCAGGGGGGAGTGCAATTGCTGGGCGCTGAGCGCTGAGAATGGGTAACTTGAAGGAATGGAATGAGCAAGCTCTCAGCCATGCTGTGAGTGCGGAATGGATCCTGGATCATCGAAGCCTTCAAGGAGTTCAACGAGATCAATAGCTCAATTTGGTCCAAGGAATCTGAGGGCTGCAAGTCTGGCAGTGGTTTCGAAGTGACAACCCTCGCGGCCAGTGGCGAGTCATAAATGACTTCATTGCAGGGTTGATCACGATTTAGGATGCAAGGATTGTGGAAATCCGAGTCGAAACCGCCCGGGCCAGAAGAGGCTTGCCCAACTATGAGCTCAGAAGTCGCTCTAAGCGCCTCACTAGCGGAACTATGCTGAGTACTACTCATGAAAAGAACACTTTCAGAAAGGAAGGCCGGGAAAAAATGATCAAGGCGGGCTATTTGCTGGATATATGCGTTGTAAGTTGACCTCGAGTATACAAGTTGTTGTCAGCGCCTCTGTAGCAACTCCGCGGTGCGGAGTACGAAAGCCTTTGGCTCCCGAATCGCCTCACTAAGATTGAATCGAACCATTGTGGCATACTACGAGTCGTTCCAAATCAAAATTAACATTCGCTGCAGTGTAGCTAGTCAGCCAGGAAAGTGTCCGTCATAGCAAGAGCCTAGTAGTGAACAATGACATGTCATGTCCGAGGCACCATACAAAAGAGAATCCGAGATATTATATAAGTGAGGGTCATCGTACGTAGATGGGGTAATGAGTCCGTAGCCATGACGCTGTTATATCACCAGCTCGTCGACAATCTTTAGAAGAGCAACGAAGCCATGGCGCCCGCCGCAACGGTCGCGGCGAACGTCAGGCCAAAGCTAATTTCCTTCGTGGTGAACGCTGCACTGTTCTGGGACGAGGACGAGGAGCCGGAGGAAGAGGAAGAAGTGCCAGTAGCCTTGGTCGAGCCGGAGGTGGCAGTTCCCTTGCCAGAAGCGGTACCACTCGCGCTAGCGCTCGAGGTGGCGCTGGGAGGTGCGGCGGCGAGGAGAGGACCGACGACATCCCAGCTGGCAGCCGAGTTGGTGGAGGTGTTGCCCTGTAGGTAAGGCAGGAACATGACAGTGCCGTTGCTGGTCAACTGGACGAGAGACGTGATACCGGCGAAGTACGTAGCAGCGGGATCCTTGACAGCGGGCCCAGGGATAGTAGCAGTGGTGTTGGTCTATAGATGAAAACCCATTTGAGTATCAAGTCAGGCTGTGCAGCGAAAGTAAGACAAAAAAACGCACCTCGACGTTGATGACATAGGTGGAAGAGCTGTCCTCAGGAACGAAGACGAACTCTTGTTGCACCTAAATACCAATAACCATGAGATTTGAACATGTAAGAGAATTGTGATACACGAATGCACTTACACCCTCACTCTGGAAGAAAGCAGTCGCCTGGCCGTAAGATTGGGGGAAGTTACCGTAAGACTGAGCATCTGGCTGGAACCATGAATCTATTCATCGGAGGATATATCTATATGAGCAAGGCCGAGTGACAAGTGTATATGTAATTAAACTCACAGTGGATGACGAAAATGTCAGCACTGCCAGAAGACAGGCCAGGTACATCAATGAAGTGAATGTGGTTCTGCGCGAGGGCCATGACGGGCTTGTACGACGATCCGTAAGGGGACTGCTCGACGTCAACCCAGGAAAGTGCAGAGGAGTTGGCTGCAGTGAGAGAACCCATGTCAAGGAAGAACAGCTCTCCGTTGACGAGCGAGTCTATGATCCAATAAGAGCAGTCAGCATTCAAAACTGAGAAGAAACCTGTTGTATTTTATCGCTTACAGAAGACGTTGGTGTCATGGTCCAAAATTGACACCGCCTGAGTCGGGTCGAACTTGCCCGTCGTCGTCGTCTGAGTCGACCACGAGTTCGTAGCAGCGTTGAAGATGTGCACATCCGAGGGGTTGCTCTTGTCACCGTTCATAACGTAGATGGAGTTATAGAACTGAGACAAGTAACAGGTCGTGTTCGTGCCATCGAAAGGACTGTGTGATGAAAAGATACATGGTGAGCCTAGACGATTCACGCGGATATTTCATCTACTTACGGGCGTCCCGAGGCGGTAATCTCGTTCGCTTTCGTAGTGTCTGTAGTAGTGCACAGACGCCTTGTCAACAAACCCTAGCCCCACTCAACATTACAACGACTACAGTACGTACTACCAGCCCAAGTACTTTGCTGGCCAGCATTGAAGTCCTTTCCATTGAGACCAAAGGCGTACAGGTTAAAGTACGAATCGAATGCAACACATGGCGACGCAGCGGCCAGTTTTGAAGCGGACAGAAGCAAAAGAGGGGCAAGGGTAAGGAGAGACATCCTAGTATTAATGTAGGAGGAAGGGTAAAAGGGTGAGGAAGTAGGCTGGAAGGTTGAAGAAAGTAGAGTGCGTGTGGGCGTGGGCGTGGGGACTGGGTTGGGCAGTCGCAGAACTGTGGCTTAGAAGAAGAGATGAGAGGGAGTGTGTTTGTGGGAAACGCAGGGACGGACGCGCGAGGCCGTGGTGCTTCTTTCATGTTTTGGAGGGCGACAATAAAAATAGATTACTTTCGACAACAACAAATGGCAAGTAGATATACAGCAAAAGCTATCTTACAACTAGAGATGGGTGTACCCTATTAGGAATCGGAATTGATATATAGAAAGAAAAAAAAGGACGAAGGGACGAGAATAACAACGCCTATAAATATTCAAGCAGCTCATCTCCAAATCCAAGACAAGCATCCTCGTTAAAAACCAAAGTGGCAAAGACTATTTGGCTGTTACGCTTCATCCTTTCTCGGGTACTGACCAGTCATTTTCGCCGGACTCTTAATCGTAGGCGAGATGAACGCAGGGATCAGCTGGCTCGCTCTTTTGACCAGACCACCAGAGGAAGGTGTTCCAGTCACTCGTGGCGTAACAGCTTCCTCGTACCCAGGCTCGCCCAGAGTGAGGTATCTCTCTTCCACGGGGTCCATCCAAAACATACGGTCTTTCAGCGCCTCCATGCACTCCTCGTTGCTCTTCAGCCCCTGAACGAGCGTAGAGAGGTGTGTGCCGGCGCCACGACGGAGGGCGCCGACAATGGTGTGTGGGCTATCGCGTAGGTAGAGGTTCTTCCTTTGTTTACGGTGCTGCATCTGGAGTAGGATGGTGACGATGGCCATGATTAGAAAGGCTGCTGCTAGGAGGTGGGTGGCAATGTTGCTGCAGAGCCATGCGTTAAGCCAAAGAAGAGGCTAGACAAATTGGCGAGCATGGACAAACCTCATAAATAGACGATCTTGTAAATTTTTGACAGTCACAGAAATCGGTTCAGAGGACGGAAGGAAATAAAGAGAGCGGGCAATTAACTGCAAATAAGTAGTCTGAGTGCAAAAGGGTATGAGCGACCTCGTTTCCCAATGATAACGAGCGTAAAATACTAACGTAAACTTGGGTTGAATAATCCAAGAAAAGCGTGTTATTGTTAAATGCTGCGATAAGACCGCCTTCGCCAGTTTCCGCCTTTTGGAAGACAGCAGATGGCATTTGAACTTGGACCGCTTGTGCCCTTTGCTGCTTGTACTGATCTGCGCCGGTGAGGTTGAACCCGATCCCATTGTACGCCTGGCCATTCAGTTGAGTCATGTTTGCTGAAGACGATGATGAGCTGGGGTCAAAGGGTGCAAGAACCCGGACCGAGGTCAGATTACGAGTGGCGATATCGACACTCGCTTCTACCTCCCAAAGGGTAATGTTGGGTCGACAGAAGATTATTGAAGCTTCCGCAGCGGGCTGATAAGTGAAGAACCAGAAAACAACAGGGGAGAATTGTTGATCAATCGTGCAGGTGGTATCGGCAGATGTACCTGAAGTCACCACACAATTGGTAAATCCCAAGCCTTTCTTTGTAGGATAGGAGATGCAAATACCAAATAGATTAACAGTATCATTGGTTACGTCCCAGGTAAAGAAACACTCTTGAGAAGTAGCGCTATTCGTCCAATAGGTGCCGCCATTACTAGCATTAGTATACTTTGTTTTGGTTAACTAGAGACAGACATTAGCGCAAATCAAGTGCAATTGAAACGGGGAACAAACCGTATCCGGAAGAACACAATTGGGCTGGCTCTGCACAGCTGTGACATTTGCAATGACAGTACCGTTATTCACATTTGTGGGCATCTATCGAGATATCAGATCCAACATTCATGGTACGATAAGAACCGATATTCTTGTACATACATCAAACACAGCCGTCGTGAATGTACCGTTTGCAAAACTGGGGTCACCAATGTTATAGAGCACAGAGGAGCTAGCATATCCACCGGCACTCATGAAGGCTAAAAAAAAAAAGAGTTAATTTCAAATCAATTTTGCGGTGAAACGAAAGAGCAATACTGGTGAGATCTTGGAAGATAGTGCCCAAGTTCAGGGAGATGCCAGAGCTTGCTATCGAGTGCACATCTGTAAAGCAGGTGAGAAGTCAAGCATAGTGACGTCATTGGGAAGGAAAACAGACCTGTGCTAGCTATCCAGGTACTACGAACAACAAATAGAGCGGAAGCTAACGGAGAGAAAGAATAAGAGAAGAGAACAAAGATGCTGGTGAAGAACACAAAGTAGTGTTGGTGGTTGACGGCCGCGTGCCACGGTGTTGTCAAAACACTATACGTAATGTGATTTTTAGAAAAATGTGGGATACGATCATACATGTTAGGTCTTACTTGTACTCATGATAATCCAAATACAACGACTCTCTGGCATCAGCATCGCCTTTTGCAAGGTCGACATATGCCTATATAGACCATTAGGACGTCTGATAAGGCAAATATAATAAGCATCGCGAACCCACCTGCATCCTTTTCACCTCAAAATCCGTCAATCCCCAAAAAGCTGTAACCAGAGTAACAACAAAGACGATTGGAGCAGTCTACAGCCTTACGTCAAACATAACACGCCATATGTCGATTACAATGTGGATTACCCAAGCAAAGTGGGCAGTATCAATTCCGAATGTTACATGGCTTATACTCTTCCACCCTGAAAGATGTAAGCTTAGAGCCTGGGCTTTCGGTAGCAACAAGGGAAACGTTACCTACCGTTGCTTTTGTTATTTAAATAAAGACCGATCTCGAGTAGCACCGCCAGAAAAAATAAGAAGCATGTAAAAGATATCCACCACTTGGGTTGCAATGGCTTGGGAAGGTATACTTCACCACTAGTGTTTGACGGTCTACGCAGACGCTTAGACGTTGACACTGGTCCCATGGGATGGTGAACTGTAAGGTATACAATCTAAGACTTTCGCCGAACGCAAATATAAAATCAAGAGGAACATACGTGTGGGGATACTATCATCCCAGCCATCATCATTGTAGGAAGCATATTGCTCTTCCATTGGCGATGTACTTTGGAGTAGTCTCATTTGTGGAGAGTTTGGGTGGGTGGTATGCATCATGGCAGTAACAGACGAAGGAGCTGCCAAGACGAAGAGGAAGACTAACCATTAGAAATACACAGCCGCGCCACACTTTCTGACGTTCCAAGCGACGCTTGATTTAGACGTAATAGCTGACTCAAGATCAAAGGGCAAACCAAGTATCATCTATTGGATGATTCCAAAGCTTAGGGCGAAGCGAAAAAATGGGACAATCACAGAAGTCTGCTTGTCAAGCTAATGACCAAGAAATCGCATAAGTATATTTATAGGACGGCTATACCAGATGGAGCTAACGCCCTGGATATAAGGATCGGGTGGCCATTGTTTGAGTTTAACAGGTGTAGACATTGTGCGATCCTGCCAGTGAGACTTAGGTGGTAAGACATTTTGTGACACGCAGAACGCAGCGCATGTTTACGCATTTCGGTCGTAGATAAAGCTGTGGGTATTGTTCCGAGGAGATGTTTCGGGCGCTTGATATGAAGTGCAAATTGAAGTGTACACTGATGGCTTGCAGGTGTGGGTTTGTGTTTGAACTTGAACTGCCTGCCAGTGCTGGCTAAAGCACAAAGGTTCCGTATAGGTCGGATCAATTCTGTGTCTATGCACAATGTCATTTCCGTCCGTGGCTATACTACATGCGTCTTACATCATGATCGGCCTTTTTTGAGGCCTTCTTGCTTTGGGGCCAAAAAAAACCTCGGCGAGCCTGAGCTTGAACAGTACGCCTGAGGTACAAGGTATTGTTCTGTCTCCACTGTCCGCAAATATTGTGCTCGTTATTGCGAAATTTTGAGATGACATTGTCTTTGTAGCATTCTACTTGTGAAGCCCAACGTCTCGCGCGTTTTTTTTTCATACCATACACACACATACACAAGCGCCCAAGCGCCCAACTACATGCCCCACATCTGCATATTAGCCACGCCTTAGTGGTATCAAACATATCAAGACCTGCAAAGCCTTAGTCGGACAGTTCTTCTATTGGGACGCTGAAACTGTCTATGCAGTGCCTATCCACCCATCACAATTTTGGGGGCATTAACCAGTATCAGCACACCAAGTGCCGGGAGCAACGCGGCTATTATACGAAAGTACTGAACATCTACAAGAGGACTTTATTGCAACAAGACGGCCTGGAAAAAATGCTGAATTCTTTCTCTCTTGACTTCTCCTACTATGTCGTCAACAGCATCTGGCTCGAGCATGGTCATTCATGCGCCTCCACTCTTTTCTATTATCCTCAATGGGATATAGCTTACAATTATGTCGCAGAGTCTTGAGCGGCCCGGGCTACACCTATTGTTGCCAATCTGCAGACGTTTCAGAGACCTCATCTAACTGCATCTTTTCGCATCCATCCAATTTCGGCTCGATTGTGGTCTGCCAGCTTATGATGGGATGAAGTTTAGATGGTTTGCTTATCCTAACACCTTTCATGAACGTAGAGAGAAGACATTAGCACGGTTGCATTCCATCGCTTCTCCGCGAATAGCCAGATTCGTCGAACTTTTTAACATGTATTATTGCTGGGTAATAGAAGAAGAGATCCCGAGAAGCATGGAAGGAGCTTATGAGCCTTTGGACAATGTCATCGCTTCTCCACCCCATTTCCACCCGCTAAAGGTGCTGAATTTTATAGCGATTTCTGAGCAATACACCTAGACACAATGTTATCATCTATCGTTCGGTCGGATTTGGATCAAGTTTTTCGGATGCAGTCACATCAGTTCCATCGGGCCTAACTCTATGCCATGCAAACCATCAATTTTTGGGCTATGAGTTCAGGCTCCCTGGCCTTGATTTCGTACCTTTTTTGGGGGTAGTATGAATTCAAATCCACAATTTACTTATATGCATGGCCCGAAACTCTTGGGCAAGCGATGAGCTCTTCAGACTCCTTCAAAACACTGACGTCTCTAACTTCGAAATCGAATGAAACAGCTCTTATATTCCTGTGGTCATGCTTATTACTGTTTCCAAGCGTTTCCTGTCTGACAGCCTAAACTTCACGCAGTTTTTGTAGCTTTCGCCCCGCGAACCGACGCTTTACGCGTTAAGCGAGTCATCTTCGTCTTGAAACACCTTTAATGAATTTTGGTATACGATTGGTCTCACCGAACAATTGTTGTGCCGAATTGATATGAGGGGGCTCTGTGAGCAATAACCATTCAATAATAATAAAATAGTAATCTATTGGTAATATATCACGCGGGAGGTAATACACACAATGACTTGTAGATAGATTGTCGTAACTACTACAATATATATACATTGCTCCTATCAAAGGTAGTAGAGTATCGTAGAAACATCGGAACATGAGAAACACACGATGTAAGTAAGACATGAGTAAAACACGACAAACGCATGAAAAATACATGAGTATATGCGGGGAAACTCAGACACACAAATATTCAGAATATTCAAAACACAAATCATACAAAATACTTAGATAAGATGCGCACGCCGAAACCTGTCGTCGCTGCACATCTCTGGTCGCCGTTGCGATATCTCAACATAATCCACTATCGAGTATTCATAATTTCGAAGGCTGATCATCAAGATTTCCTCTCGGAACCGCTGTTTCAAGAAGGTGACATAGAGGTCCGATAGCGTTCATTTTGACATGCACGCCTTTGTGCTAATTGGCCATTTCGATACACATATATATAATGCAGAAGTTTTGTAGAATTGGCGTTGTAAAAATACCATCCAACCTCAAGTATATCTGGATGCACAGACTTGAGACAATGCGGGCGATCTAGTCATATACCGGTGCTCCTGTGAAACTCATTTTATACACCACATTTCCTCCCTCCCCCTCCCAATTGCAAGCAATGGCACTTAACTACACGGGCAAGAAATCCTGCTACGATTTCCAAGTAGTTTGATTTTTGTCTTGCGAAGATGGCACTGGATCATGGTGTGGGTACTGGTGTAAAGGAGTTTTGGAGAGATCTTTGAGTGTTTCATGCTGAAATTAACGAAGGAGATATAATAACAGTTATGGTCAAGTTTGTTGTAAGACGAATGCTACTTGTCAAATCTATCAGAAAAGTACTGAAGTTATATAGCAATAGGCCAGAAATCCTCTGGAATCCGGTTAGCACAATTTTGATAGGAACAAGTATCAAGAAGAATACTGTAAGATCATGATCGAAAAGTTGTCCAAAAATCACGTGATTACTCTGGAAATACATAATACATTGCATCATTGAGTTAGTGGCTGGAATCTGAACAATACCAAGTAAATATCTTCATTCCCTTCGCAATGTAGCCGGTTTGGCAATTTGATTGTCTATTTCTACACCATCACAAGACTCAGCGCTAGTCGACAATTTATCAAAATATATGTACCGCCATTTTGATAGCATTAAGGCACTCCGAATCCTATATTTCCCAATCCGTATATCAAACTCTATACTTTGGCGTTTCCGTCTCTAAGCCGCCGGCTTCTTGGTGGCGTCCTGTTCCACACAATAGCATCCAGTCTATATCATATACAAAAATGGCAATTCCAATCATCTTCAGCAATATTTAGCATCAAATTGCTTCCACTAAAACAACTTCAAGCTGACTACCACACTGGCAGTTTGACATATTTACTTGTGATTTATGAGCCAGCCGTACCTATAATACTGGTCCTGGCTATATTATGATGTCCTTAAGAATCATTTATAGACGACGTCGGTCACTTAAACTCACCTCACCGACAGGCACTCATGATAAATGTCTATCAATGTTTGCTCGTGTTTTGCTGCATCTGAACCCCCTACGTCCTCATGACCCCGATCTTCCCCTCTCCGGGCTGATATGCTGAAATGCTACAGCCCCTGTATAATGTCTCAAAATGAATGTAATTCATATCTTTTGTTGTTAAATTTACTCCATGGCTTATCGTGATAACAATCCAAGGTTTAATAGTCGTATGTTACTCGTGGCTACTTATGCCGCATTGGGCGCCAGATGAGAGACACGGCTTCGGGGTCAGGGAATTGAAATCTGATATGCTTGACATCTAGACATCCAGGCAATCGAAACCCATGAAGCAAGGAAAGTTCGAAGTGAGTCCGTTGAATTTCTTGATTGCATTAGTGTCTTAACCGCTGCAACTGTTGCGAGGCGCTCCTCGTAAAATGAACTATCCGACCTTCGGCGGATACTTGGGAAGCACAAATGACGAGGGGCCATGTGACGATGTAGAAAGGTGCGATTGGTACATCATGTTCATTGCTTTTGCCATTGTTTCACCATGACAGCTGCGATCACTCCGAGTCCCTACTGTCCCTTGTCCTGACTCACCATGGGTTTTTGCAAACATCCTCTCTATTTTCGCACCGACCCTGGCCTGGCCGCCACCGTTGTTGGTTTTTGATGATTTTCTTGAGCGTTGCCGGCGGCCAGAATGCTCCTCATAATCGCCCGTTGCATGCACAGAGTTGCTGTTGCACCCCCGGCCCATCTCCCACCTCCTTTCTCTCAGAATGGTGAATGTGATCACTCTCACCAACTCTATCTTTCTCGGGGCTTTTTTACTTGAGACCTTCCTGTACGGTAAGATCATATTTGCAACCTCCGCTATCGTTGTCTTCCAACCATAACATATGTGACTAGGCATCTACTTGGCCGTGTTCTTCCCTACCATGTGGCTGATCTGGAAGCGCCGCAACGATGGATCATCATATAACGCTGTCCTCACTGTTGGATCGGCTCTCTGTATTCTCTTCGTTCTGGCGACAGCACATCTTGTTGTATCTCTGCTCAGGATATTCATTGGCTTCGTGTATCATGAGAATTCCGCGAATATGTATGCATATCTCACCGATCAAATTGCGCCTCTCAACATTGCCTCGTTGAGTATATGGGGATCCATGATGGTCGTGGGCGACAGTCTTGTGGTGTGTACACATTTCTAATAGTTCTCTGTGGATATTTTCTAACAGTCCCATCATCAAAGGTGTGGCGATGCTGGGTACTGTGGGAGCGCAGATACTGGGTCCTGGCTTTGTTCTTCGTATTAGAAACTGCATACATTGGTATGTCTGAAGAGGTGGATTTGCGGTTGTATACTGAATTGGCTCGCTTTTAGTCTGTGGTATACGCGGGATCAGCTACTTTGCGTCGATCAAAACCAACGATGAGGAAGTCCTGTTCAGTGCCAAGGTCATTGCCTGGTACACGGCCTTCAACCTACTCTCGCTTTTGACAAACATCACAGTGTCTGCTCTAATATCTCTTCGGCTGTACCGACTCGGTCGCAAGATTGCCCGTGCCATCGGTAGCACGTACGCGAGGAAATATTTCGTCCTCCTTTGGACCTACTTGGAATCAGGCAGCATCTATCCCACCTTCATGATAGTCGGCCTGGCTCTCTATCTGGCGCAAAACCCCGCTAGCTGGCTCATGATTATTGTCGCACCCCAAATCATGGCTATGACACCCTGCCTTATGGTCCTCGTCGTCCTCGTCGATAGACGTTCCTTGGCTGGCACACATGAGCCAGATTCGACGGAGGCTCAGCAATCTAGCCGATCCTGGTCGCGTCGTAGTAATGTTCGTTCTACGCGCCCTCCACCTGCTATGATAAACACTTCGGAAGGGTCAGTGATGCAGGTGCATGTCTCTAAGGAGCAAATCATGTTGACAGACTTCTCGGAGTCGGTTATTAACATGGGAGACAAGGTCTAGCGCCAGCAGTAAGCCTTCAGCCATACATTACTCAAAATACTGTGGCGTAAACCGATCTTGACGACACATCCAGGCTGTCACTAAATTGACATTTATCTCGGGAAACACATTAGCCTGAACGCTAACCTATTATTCCACGGTCTTTTTTTCGGACATTTCTCAACTATTTACAAATAATTATAAGTATGTGTACAAGAACGCTGGAAGGTACTATCCGTACTAGTATGTCACTCGTGTAGGCCATCGCTCTTGTTTTTTTTTTTGTACTCTATAGCCTGTTAACAATAGGAAATCAACTGTTTCGTGTACCATGCGCACAGTCGGAAGCGCTACTAGTGACCAATACGATGAATATGGCAGAAAACGTCAAGAGGCTGAAGTCAATAGTAATGCGTACGATCAAGCCTCTGAGTCAATCAAGATCAGGCACTAGGTCCGGTTATACGGGAGCCTAAGGCATCAAATCAAATACCAGGCCAAGAGCTTTCATCGGGATTTGGCAACTTCATTGCGATATAACGCACGATTCTATTTGCCACATAATGATCCTATTTCTATGAAGATTTCGAGCGTGTTATTGCGCTATTGAAACATATTATCCGAAATGGGCGTCTTAATGTCTGTAAAATAATATATTTTCAAGCCATCTTAGCGGCCATCATCATTTTTTCGAAGTCTGCTAGGCTCATTGTGCGATCTGATGCGGTTGAGAAAGCGTCCAGAAGTTCCATAGTCTACAAAAAAAAGGTATACGAAAAGCACGGAATAAGTTAGTCAATCACGATGTTAATCGGGCGCAAAGCAAGTGGGGATGGATAGAAAAAAAAATCAATATTTAGATGATGGCGTACCTGTTCTAATGTTATTTTCTCGTTCAGCACTTTAGCAGCGTGGGTGATTTCCTTTATCCCAAGCCTCATAGATGACAAGTTTTGTTCTTCTGAGTCAGGGAAAAATAGAGAAAATGCACGAAGTGACTCCTGCTTTTGTCGAGCCGTCAAAGGCTTAGAGTCTTGCTCTTCATCGTTGTCGTCGTCGTCGTCAGAGGGGAGGCTTGGTGTTGATGACACAGCCCTAGCTTTTCCCTTGTCTTTGGTCTTGTATAATGGGTTTGTTGCTTGTGAGCGCGTCGTTCTGCGGGTGGGACGCTCTTGATATTCATCGGAGCCTTCATCTTCACTAGGAGGCGAGGAAAGGTCTGACATATCATAGTTTTCATCTTGCTGAACATCATCATCATCATCATCATCATCATCATCATCATCATCATCATCATCATCATCTTCTTCTTCTTCTTCTTCTTCAACATCTTCGCGTGAGCCACGCCCTTCTGGAGCGTCATGTTGAGCATGGGGCCCGTCTTCCTCTTGGCCTTCAAGGAGAACAGCACACACAGCCCTCCAGTCTTTTCGACTAATCAGAGCATTCTCCTTGGTGATTCCCACTGCAGCAGCAGAATCCGCGGAAGCCCAACCTCCAGCAGCATTGGCAAATACAGCCAAGACCTCTTCATCGTCAGGTGGAAGATCAACAATTTGCAAAGCTTCTGGAATGTCTGATAAGCGTATATGGTCTGGCCGTGGTGATGGTTCATCATGGCCCTCTAGAGAGTCATCGGCATCAACGGGTGCTGTCGTTGGTCCCTCAACAATAAATCCGCCGCCGGGGTCGGTGTCCTCTATGAGAAAGCCACCTGGTTCGTTTTTGTCATCTGGGAGTAGGAAACCACCACCCTTGTCAAAAGGGTCTGTTAGTCTTGGTTCGTCTTCGTCTTCATCATCTTGTACGCGTCTCCTCTTCGATGATTGGTGTTCTAGTCCGGAGTTACTTCTGGACCGTTGAGTACCTAATTTCGAAGTTGGAATTGCTGCGTCTTTGAGTACGTTATGAGCCGCAACCGCATCAAATGCACTGTCTATTCGCTTGCGTAGGCGACTTGGAAGCTTAAAAAACCCAGGATCATAGTGCTCATTGGCAGAGAGCATAGTTTTCGTCAACGTCTAGAACCAAAGGGTCGCCCAGGCGGACTGCCAGTGTTAGCAGCCCTGGAAATCGGAGTGTGAACAGATGTAGAGATGCCACCAAGTCGGTGATGATGTCATCATATTGTAGACCAGTTGACGCTCAGATCCATCAGGAACCCCTAACAGCACTTTGATAGACAACCAAAAAAGTGAGCTTGATAAGACAAACGGTATGATAATAAATGTATATTTTCGTCCATACATAATAGACCATGCCCTCTTGATATCTTGCGATGGTCTACAGTTCAAGTTGGTAGCCACTGTTGCGCTTATGGCGCTGAATTCTCAGTTCAAAGTCCGACGACGCGTCTGTGGTGCACACTATTTACGCGTTTTGCCACTACTAGTAGTAAAGCTAGAAACTTGAAGGCTCATATACACTGGCGTAACCATGTCGCTCATGTATGGAAAGGAGAAAGATTCCAATTATGACATAGGCATGAAGTCCACCGTTCCATAACTTGAATGTCTCTCACATTATGTCTTAGAAAATGCATCCGATTCTAAATTCACGTCTTTCTTCGCGACTCTACCCTCCAAGTCTCCAGAGACAGGAACTTTGCGTCTATTTGATCGAACTGAATTCTACTCTGTGCATGGACCTGATGCGCTATGGGTTGCGACAAACCTTTTCCATACCAACACGGTCATTAAATATCTTGGCTCTGGCGGGAAAGCCAAGGGCTTGCCCAGCGTCACGATCAGCAGAGCATTGACCATGACATTGTTACGAGAGGCGTTAACTTCGCGGCAATTGAAGGTCGAAATATATGTCCCTGAGGCAGGTCAGGGAAAGAAAGCTGCAAAATTCGTTTTGGACAAAGAGGTAATGCTTCTGCACATATCTGAATGCCGATACAGTCTCAAGTCGTTCAACTTGCCCAGGCATCTCCTGGCAATTTACAAGCCGTAGAGGATCTTCTATTTTTGAACAGTGACTTGACTTCTGCGCCGGTCGTAATGGCCATTTGTATTGCAACCTCGCCAAGTGATAAAACAAAAACAAAAGGTGTCGGTGTTGCATTCGCTGATACTAGTATGAGGGAGCTCGGCGTAGCGGACTTTGTCGACAACGATCTATTCTCAAATACAGAGGTATTATTCTTAATTTCTTGGATTTCATTCCTACCTGACACAAGTCATATTAGTCTCTAGTCATTCAACTTTCTGTAAAGGAAGCTATCGTTCAGATGGGAACGAAGAATGCAAACACGGATCGGGATTACGATCTCAATAAACTTAAGTCTGTTCTCGAGCGATGCGGGGTTGTCGTAACAGAGCGCAAGCCATGTGCGTCTACGTCTTATACGGCTTGTCAGAATATTCATCAATGATTGTAGCGGAGTTCTCAACCAAGTCGATAGAAACTGATCTCACCCGCCTGCTCAAGCCAGAAACCTCAGCCTCTGCGGCTTCTGTAGATGAATCAATAAGCATACGTAGGCGATGCTTGTTTATGTCCCGTTGTCCGAATATCTAATCTTGATTACTATAGCTCAACTGCAACTACCAAATCAGTCAAGATCCCTTGCGGCATTGATTGCTTACCTCAATTTGCTCACTGATCCTTCTAATCATGGCGTATTCAGCTTACGATCTCATGATTTAACCCAATATATGAGGCTGGATGCTAGTGCTCTCCGAGCTCTCAACCTTGTGGAGCCACCCGGTGGTATTGTCAGTACTAGTTTCTGCTTTTGGTACCTATACTCATCATCAACTTTGTAGGGCGCTTCAAATCGCAACACGACCTTGCTTGGGCTCCTAAACAAATGCAAAACTGCCCAGGGAACGCGACTGTTAGGAACATGGCTTAAGCAGCCTTTAGTTAATCTTCATGAGATTTGTATGTTTCATCATTTAACCTCTTCATCAGATGCTGATGATAGATTAGGCAGGCGTCAAGATTTAGTCCAGGTATTTGTGACAGATGCTAATGCTCGACGGACGATCCAAGTAAGCCTATATCGCGTAAATCAGAATATGCCGCTGAGCGATCGAATAGGATGACTACCTGCGATATATGCCTGACATGCGCCGAATCAGCAAGCGCTTCCAGAGAGGTGTAGCTTCCCTAGAAGATGTGGTACGAGTATATCAGGTCATTCCAAAGGTAGATTACCAGTCGTTTCTCTTGCTTCGTCATAGCTCTGACATATGTAACAAGCTGGCTGGTCTCATCGCGGTTTTAGAACATACCGATGTTGAAGACCGAACCCTGATTGACGAGATGTACATCAAACCTTTAAGTGTAAGCGTAACTCAAAGAACTCACAAATCACCCAGCTAACATTTTTCCCAGGAATACGAATCAAATCTGTCCAAGTACTCCGAAATGGTGGAACAGACTCTTGACTTGGAACAGTTAGACAACCATAACTATGTTATTAAGCCTGACTACGATGCCCGACTCCAGGAAGTCGCTGAGAAGCTTGTAGAAGTAAGTGTAGTATCATTCACTGTATCGATTTGATATGCTCATTGCGTCTAGGTCCGTGATGGTCTGGATCAAGAACATCGTTCTATTAGCCGCTCGACCGGTCTTGAATTGGATAAGAAACTGCATCTCGAAAACTCTGCGACATACGGATACTGTTTCCGAGTCACTAAAAACGTGGGTTTTTTCTTGTCCATACACTCTCTGAGCGCGTTAATAAATCTCGTTGGGTTTAGGATGCTTCCAAAATCAAAGGAGAGAAAGGGTGTATCGAACTGGGAGTTGTCAAGTCTGGCCACTATTTCACGACACGCACTCTGAGGGGATACGCCAACGACTATGTCGAATTCTCGGAGAAGTACAAGAGGTTACAGAGTGGATTGGTCAAAGAGGTTGTGAATATTGCTGGTAAGACTTTATCATCTGTTGATAAATATTTGATAGATGACCTTCGGAGAATAGCGACATACACACCTGTCTTGGAGGCCATGGATGTAGTCATTTCTCACCTAGATGTCATTGTTAGGTGTGTGTTTTTGCAACAATCGCTTTGCTCAGATTCTGAAGTACTTTGCTCTAGTTTTGCGCATGTCTCTGTGAACGCCCCAGAGCCGTACGTCCGCCCCGCAGTCGTTGAGAAAGGTAAGCAGTCACCCTCGACACCCCTGTCTATATTTTGAATATGATCCCTGTCCAGGTGCAGGAAATCTTGTTCTCAAGGAGGCACGACATCCGTGCTTGGAAGTTCAAGACGACATAGTTTTCATTCCAAATGATGTCGAAATGATAAAAGGTGAGTAATTCACATTCTATCAGTGCTAAAAACGCCAGCTCAACAGCTTCAAGATGAAAGTGAATTCCAAATCATTAGTATGTTCGGTCCTGCACTTAATTTGTAGATGACACTGATGAAATGAATAGCTGGACCCAACATGGGCGGAAAGTGAGTTGATTTTCGAGTGGCTTCTCCGCCCTCTAATCTGACGCAAACCTAATAGATCTACGTTCATCCGTCAAGCCGGTGTTATAGCACTCATGGCTCAAACCGGATGCTTTGTGCCTTGCGCTGAAGCAACTTTACCGATTTTCGACTCTGTGCTATGTCGTGTTGGCGCTGGAGATAGTCAACTCAAGGGTGTTTCGACGTTCATGGCAGAAATGCTGGAGACTGCGACTATTCTTAGGGTAGGCGATTGCTCACTCTGTTGCTTCATGTCTATGTCTAACTGCTGGACTAGTCCGCGACCAAAGATTCTTTGATTATAATCGATGAACTAGGACGAGGTATGTACGTCCTGACACCATACACATTCACGCACTAATGTTTGAGCAGGAACGTCCACTTACGATGGCTTCGGCTTAGCATGGGCCATATCTGAGTAAGTAAACCGTTATCTTATTGGGTTTCCTCTACTCACTGTAACATATATAGACACATAGCCTCTGAGATTCATGCGTTCTGCTTCTTCGCCACGCATTTCCATGAGCTCACAGCCCTCGACCAACAAATCAAGCATGTGAAGAATTTGCATGTCGTCGCGCATGTCAACCAGAACGGCGAAGATTCTCAAGACAAAGACATTACTCTGTTATATAAAGTGGAACCTGGTATGTCACCGTTTGGTATATACACCATTTTGCGGCTTGACTTATCAACAATTTCTTTCATAGGTGTTTCTGATCAGAGCTTCGGTATCCACGTCGCACAACTGGCCAACTTTCCTGAGAGCGTTGTTAGAGTAAGCGTGATATAGCCACAATTTATATGATGCCGGCTTTTATACTAATTTATTTTAGCTTGCGAAACAAAAAGCCGATGAACTCGAGGATTTTGGTGTTGGTATGTAACAATGCGTTGAGTTAGATCCAAATATTATCTCATCGGAGTTCACAGAAAAAACTTCCTCTAAACCACAATTCCCGGATGATATCACCGATGAAGGCGTAAACATTGTTCAAGAGCTCTTACAAAAATGGGCCTCATCGTCAAATACTGCCGGTGATGGCGACATCGTTATGGAGGATGACGATGATGGTACTGTTGAAGCTGAGCTGGCTGGGTTGAAGCAGATTGTCGAGCAATACCGAGATCGCATTGACGCCAATCCTTGGCTCCAATCTGTGTTGGCTTCTTTTTAATCTCGCATTGCTGTCTTACAATCGCTATTCTTCTTGCTCTGTACCCACTATCTACCCCGCATTTTTACTGTACATTTTCATAATATACCGCCAACGCCCATGACTCATCATCGTACGTCATGTTTCTACAGCCTCTTGAAAATGCAATCCATAATGATTTTTCTCATTACTCAGCATCGGCCGCTGCATCGTCTTTCTCGTCTTCATCTATCTCTGCCTCTTCTAGGTCATCTTCTTCCTTGGCATCTTCTGGGACAGCTTCAGGGGCAACACCTTCCGGCGGCGACGGAACGTTCTTTCTCCTTTTCGCCGCTTCTTCCTTGCCAAAGATAGTGATGTCCTCACCAAATATACGAAGGCACATTGCACTGACGGGGAGCGTTGGCGTGCTTGGAGAGTTGTGCAATGTAAAAACACACACCTCTTCGTTTTCTTGTCGATCATCAACGAGATAGACACATTTGACTTCCATAGAGGTAGCACGAGGTCGTGAGAAAGCCTATGCAGTTATATACGATTTGAATATTCTTCTATTGAGAAAAGATCGAAAGGGCTCACGTCGCAGTCTCGGTGCTTCCGGCTTTAAATCGGACTACTTGACTGCCCGATTCTATAGTATCGATTTCCTGAGTTCACAGCAGATTTCTGAATGAATTCAAGGTAAGGGTCTTACCACGGCTCTCTATGACACTCTTGAACGAATCCGGGAAATTTTCGATAAGTGGATAGTAGCCTTCCATCAGGCTTTTGAGAATACCAAGGTCTGTGACGTCGATGATCGTCTCCGGCCGGATGAAGGGCAAAACGACGGGCATGCCCTCGCCTAGCACGCGGAATTGGGCATCTGCGCCGCGTCCAGCCTCCTGTCGGGCAAAAACCTGGGCACATCATAGTTAGCCGTGTGATGAGGTCATCTGTTCTTTCTAGGAGAGGAAGTTACCTTGGTGCCAGCAGTTGTCAGCCGTAGGCGTGTGTAGTCGTTATAGTTTACGATGCCCTTGACCAAGTCGTTGGTAACGTAGAGAGCCCGGACGCCTTCACCCGTTGGATTTCGCGTGAGAAGATTAGCGGACGGAAAGTCGGGTGTCAAGTGCAGTCGAGTCCTGAATAACAGGTCAGCGATACGACTCATTTGCATCCTCCAAGGACAGATCGAGACTTACATGCATGCCTGCACAGTAGGGTCATTTTGACTCAAGAAAGTATACGGATTTTCATGGAACGTGTTCGTATCTGGTCCCTTAACTTTCTTCTTCTTGGGTTCTTCTGACAAAGGTACGGAGCCATCGCCAGCGACAACAACAGGAGGCGGCAAAGGTTCCTCTTCCACTACACTTTCCATCTCGTCATCGACATCATTATCATCGTTCACGCCACTTGGCTCAGGAGACTTGACCCTCATCTTCTTTGCTTCAACTTCTGCGGCTGTTTCGTCTTCCGGAGCTTCTCTTTTGAGTCCACTCGACGATGAAGTAGACGCTGAAGCCTGAATAGGAGGAGGTACAGACGAGGATTCGGATGTCTCTGTTGAAGACTGTGGCCGACGTTCCAGGACAGCGACAAAGAAGCCTCCGGTATCCTGTAGATGGGGATAAATGCGTATGCTAGAAGGTCTCTTCAGCATTCTAAACCATCTACCATCCTCTGGAGTGTTGTGGCTCACCAGCGGTTCAGGTTCAATTCCTTTCCATTCAAGGCTTCATCAGTTGGCGGCCAATGGGTCTCGCCTAATTTGGCCTCAACACGCCGGGCCTCCGAAAGGGTAGCCCACCATTCTGCATAGGTAGAGAACGTCGTGTTGATTTTACTTCCGTTGGTTGACCCGGATGAAGCTGACGTTGAAACGGCAGGGCGCCAAGTGGTGAGACCCGGTCGTCTTTCTAGCTCTGGTAGTTGGTCTGATACATCGACTAGATGGAATGCTATGAAGGAGATTAGACCGTCGAATGTATGCACAGAATGTATCTTGGAGCGAGAGTGCCGACTCACAAGGTTCAGACAACAAGGCGGCAGCCACGACAGCTTCGTTCTCAACTGGGTTCAAAGAACAGGTAGAGTAGACGATTCTTCCGCCAGGGGCCAACATCCGCATGGCACGTTGTAGAATACGCACTTGGAGTCTGATGAATGAAAACGTGAATCAAGTTTTAGATCACCAGGAGATTTCTGCAACACCTACGGGTGCAGCCCATTCCCATCTCCCGGACTCCATCGCTTCCAAATTCCCAAATTTTTCCTTAGCGTACCGTCACCACTGCATGGTACATCCGCCAATATACGATCAAAGCAGAGCTGCTCTGAGTGCTTCTTCCCCTTGCGTCTTCCACTTGTTTCGTGGAGGACTGGTAAGCCGTCCTGCAGCGTGGAAGGCACGCGGATGATGGGATATATGCTAGCGTCGAGGTTCGTTACTACTAATGCGGGCGAGGGAAGACGAGCGGCTTGATGAATGAGCATATGTGTTCGCTTAGAGTCAGCATCGTTAGCGATGACGATACCACGGGGGATGGAGGATGAGAGTAGGGTATCGTTGGCATGCAATGCTTCTAATAGCTGACCAGTCTACAAAGGCGAATAATAAGATACACACGGCAAGTGGCAAGGATATGAAATACCTTGGAGCCCGGTGCAGCACATAGATCAATGACCTACCAAACTTGTAAGCATGGAAAGGGGGTAAGATAACAAGCCATTATGCGTACACGATGATGCGGCTCTACGTCAAGGAAAAGAGGAGGAAGCATGCTAACCGCCTCTTGGCGGGATATGTTTCCCTATATGAGCATTCATTCAGCGATATGGTATTGCACGCAAGAGATGCATACGCACAACATCTGTCTCATGTACGAGAAAACGATGAAATTTCTTGAACTCTGTAGATTTGCGCAAAGCAAATTTTGGAATATTAAATTGCCATGCTAAACCTTCCGGGTACCTGTTCAAGGATACAAATAGTCTCGGGATACAAATGTCGTTTAACATCATAGAGACGCACCAAGGAATTTGTTTTGGTGGAGGAAGTACATTGCCCTCGAACGATACATTACTCAAGGTTGGGACATATGTCTTGGCTATTGATTCGTTGAGTGCGTGAGCTATCCTGTGATGCAACATTGTTAGTCAACATCACAACTTGAAGTAATTGCCAGGGAATTACACTCACTGTCTGCTACCAGCAACACGGAAAGTAGTAGGCAACGGTCTTCTCAGTACTTCAAGAAAAGACTCCCACTCTTCTTGAGGAAGTATATCTTGAGCAATATAGTATTCGTTAAAGCGAGCGTTGTTCATGTCTGCGGTAGAAGCATATGCATCGTTGCGGGCAGGAGTGTTGGATCCACCGCCTTTGCGGCCACCACGCTGGCCACGCTGTGCGTAAAGCCATGCGTTATTATAATGAATCAGCGTGCTATATAGCTTTTCTAACCCTTTTCCCATGAGCCATTTTAATATAGGTTGTCGTGAGTCCCACTCAGGTTTGGATAAGATGACTTGAAGTTGCGGTCGAAATTGTAATCTCTGCGGAAGCATCCGAGAAGCAATGAGTGCACAGCCACCGTTTTGCTTCCGGAAAAGAAGACAAGTTGCTTCTCCGCGGGCAATTGCAATTGCCAGCATTACAAGTCAACACACGGCTTGTGGACACGTCGACTGTTTCAACACAGTCGCATAGAGTGTCGTACACACGCCAGCTCTCGTTGGCAACTACAGTGCATGACTTCCTCCAAGAAAGCCGCCGATGCCGTCAATGCACTAGGTCTCATAGACTGGACATACCTCCTTACTCTGATTTTTGGTGGATGTTGTACAAATGTCTGGGCATATGAACGTCTCCTACATTACAACCCAGCCTTCGGTTCAGCTTTGACATTTTCTCAAATGCTGTTTATCTCGAGCACTGCAATACCCAAGTTCATTACATTTTCTGGGAAATGGTATCTTCCTCGCTTGGCCCCTCGACAAGTGCCGATCTACCACTGGCTACTACAGGTCCTCGTATTGACCGCCGGATCTTTGTTGAATAACTGGGCATATGCCTATAGAGTGCCACACACCATACAGATCATCATAAGATCGGCTGGTAAGCTCATAAAGCTCACTATTGTGTCCTGATCCATATTCATCGTCTTTCCAAGGTCTTCCTGTATCCATGGTCATCGGCCGGGTTGTTTCTAAGAAACATTATAGTATATCCCAAGTTGTACGTAACGTTTTTGTTTGAATATTTGGCTGCTTTTCAACTAATTAATCTGATATTCAGTTGGCCGTTGTTGCTGTTTCAATAGGAGTTCTTTTGTCAACTTCTTCCCCATCTGCATCAAAGCCATCTTCCTCTTCTGCGGCGGACACTGATGTGATGAGATACATCACTGGTGTTTCAATGCTTGCCTTCTCTCTTATTCTCACCGGAGCACTTGGCTTGCTTCAAGAACGGACCTACCGAAGATATGGTCCGTGCTGGCAGGAAGGCTTATTTTACACGGTAAGTCTAACTTTACCTTAAAGCTATTATTCATCACTGATTATGAAACCGCGATTTGTTAGCATCTCCTTTCTATCCCAATATTCTTGCCTCTCATGGATGACGTCCGTAATGGCTATGTGAAACTGTTGAGTTTGCCGAGCACAGACAAAGTTACTGCCACAGGATCAGGCATCAGCCCAGTTATGTATCTCGTAATCAACCTCTTGTCCCAGCTAGTCTGTGTTGCAGGCGTTAACCGGCTCTCTTCGGTGAGTTTAAGCATATACCTCAATTAGCCTCCAATACATGGCACTTAGCATATAAATTGTCCAGCGTGTATCATCCGTCTCGACAAACCTTGTCTTGACCACACGGAAGGCCCTCAGTCTTTGCATAAGCGTGTGGTACTTTGGCAACGGTGTCGATATGCAGCTTGCTATCGGTGCCGGTATGGTTTTCTTGGGTAGCTTGGTGTTCGGGCGTGTTTCCGCCTCAAACGAGAAACGTGACGAAAAGGCCGAGATGAGTGACAAGAGCACTGAAAAAGCCAATAACACACGGAAAAACGGACTTGTGTCACAAATGAACAAACCTGCAAACTTCGGAGCAATATCGTCAACAATTGCCCTTCGGAATCGTGGAGATACTATTCAACGAACGACGCGGAGGTAGTTCACGTCCCTCGCATATGTCGTGACCCGCCGCTTCGGACTTGATTTTTATGTGACTACTTCACCTTGACGAATTGCAGAGCATAGAACCAGGTGGATACGTATACTTAAATACATGAATACTTTAAACCGTTGTAAAAGTATGGGTCTAGACAATAAAACTCCATGTGAGGTCAGAACTTAAGTCTTTTTCTTATTCTCGAGATGACGCTACTTCAGATCTTTAAATGCTAATACCAATAAGTTAACAATTCAAACAGGAGTCTCATTACGTTCGTTAATATCAATGCCAGGATCGGCTCCTATGTTGCTGAATTCAACACCCGTGCCAGTCAAAACAATTGTCGTCTCCCTTGACCAAGCGGTACCTAATGCTATCCGAAGGGTAATCAATTGTGGAGACAGAAGCTGTAAAATATCCTCAGACTTGAAGAGCGCCTGAAAGAGTCGTCTCTAGTGCTTACGCCAATGGCATACCAGAAGTCTTGGAAGGCTGAGCTTAGTGGGTTCTTGGTGGCACTCAGTATACCTGACACGACCCCTACAAGAGTCAAGGGTGCTGTGGATTCCACAAGGATAGCAATTGTCCCAGTAAATAACAACGCTGATCTCGGAGACAGGACCTCCCGACGCATCATGCGTAAACGAACACATGTTGCAAATGTCAAGAGAATGTTGAGAGTAGTCGTCGATAAAATCAAGAGCGAGCAGTATAGGTCTACTTTGTCAGGGTTTCGAGTTGTGATATTCATACCTGCCAGCACTTGATATACTACATCAGCTCGGACTAAGATAAATCTCGGATGACCTGTTGTGCTTACCAATGACAGCTAGATATGAAGGTGTGAGCGAAACAACTGCTCTCCAAGAGCCAAAGATCACGTAGAAACGATGGATCTACGCGGAGAGCAAGCCTGCGATCAACACCCTGAGGAGCACAACAAGGTAGGTATCAGTCTGAACTTACATATAATGCGTCTGTTAGAATAATAAAAAGCGAATGTCCGACGTCTCCAATAATTTCATACCAAGAGAATACATGGGAATTATGATACATGTACGGTCCGCCATGATCATTGCGATGCACAATCCAGGTGTTCAGCAACAACCAAACTTGGGAAGTGAATGTCAATGAGTTTAGTAACATCGTCACACTGCTAAAAGCAATGTGGAATCTTCTTTTCATTTTTGAGATGTTTGAATTGGACAAAAGGGCCTGGATGGATAGGCAAAATATTACGATATACATGCCTGAAAACATTCAAGTTCTACCTTGAGAAGTCTGTCAATCCCGGAAAAGTAACCTGAAATCACCATAAACTATAGAATATATCACAAGGAAAGTATAAGTTGAACCCTCTGCCTCCAATTCACGTCGTGGAAGCATCAGGTTCGTCACAATCTGTCGTGATGCGTGTATGACCGTGGGCATCAGCTCTTTAGTACAGTTCTTATATACACTTGAATTCTTGCTTTTGGGATCCTATTGATTAAAATGCATCACTGCATATATCCATCATGATCAATGGAACTGCTAGTGATCACCTGAAACATTGATTTATTGGTGATGTGTACCGGTGACCTACTTACTGATGTATATGTAGTGATAATAATTTCATTAACGGTATATACTGTTTAAAATGGGAGAACTGCACAATATCAAACTTCAATCGTGTATAACAAGACTGAAGTGCAATGTCGATGAAACCGAATCATAAGTACGACACAGATCACATGACATGAACTGTACAGTGTCGTCGTTACATCGCTGTACACGACGGGCATGCAGCTGTCCAGTTGGAATTGAAATCTAACTGTCCAGTACTGAGCCTGACGTCTGCCGCGCGAGGAAAATGCGTGACACCGTGATTGCCTTGCAGTGCTGAAAGCGTGCACGGCATACACGGCATGCTGCATCGTGCTGATGCGCAAGTGATAGTACACATATCGTGCATACACCGATATCGCAATAGTACTCCCACTCAAAGTTATGTCTGTATGTAAGAATGATAGTATAGATGTAATAAAAATGTTAAAAAGATAATGAAATTGATTTGATCAGCACAAACAAGATTACTGTGGTTTGCGGCATTCTAGTTTTGGTGTTACTCAAAGTAACAAGATAGATAATCACCCATGTATCCCGCTCTATCGAATAATTTTTTACTATATATACACTATCATCTTTAAATATAGACATAACTACGAGTGAGGGTACTACTGCGATATTGGTGTACGCACGATATGTGTACTATCACTTGCGCATCAGCACGATGCAGCATGCCGTGTATGCCGTGCACGCTTTCAGCACTGCAAGGCAATCACGGTGTCACGCATTTTCCTCGCGCGGCAGACGTCAGGCTCAGTACTGGACAGTTAGATTTCAATTCCAACTGGACAGCTGCATGCCCGTCGTGGTAACCAAAATTGAAGCATTACGCGCGGCGTAATAAATAAGAACAATAAAGGAAATAAAAAAGTATAAAAAGAAATAATATCGTTCGAATCGGTTTGCAATCCAAACATATATCACGCTCACAAACCGCTCACTGTATGCAATTCCATTATTGCTACAGTCACTCAGCCGTTCCGGACGAGCAAAGGCAAAATCCTAACTTTCTCAACCAAAAATTCATTTTGATGAAGGCAAGCAACCCAGAACTGAGCACTCAAAGGCGGAATGCGCTTAAGAATACACTTCCGAAGCTTCGCCAAGTTCGATCTATATCAATATCATGAATAGATGACCGTAACACCCTAGCTTGGATGCAAGAAAAGCTTTCCAAAGTTAGATCTTGGCGCCGCCATTTGCTGAAACGACACAGCACTTGGATTAATCAATTGTTGAACGCTGATCCCCGGAGCGGCAAGGCCAAGCAATCCCCCGAAGGAGATATTTCTGCAGCAGTACTTCAAACCTTCAAAAGTTCACTGACCACTCTCTGCTGAATGCACGGCGGGAAATATGAGAAAAAAAACGATGTAAAGATGATTTATACTCTTCTTGTGCTATGAAATAACACCTCGGACTCATCACAGCTTTGGTTTTGCTTTGATGGAAGTTACAGACTCCGAGTTGGACACCACGGATTACATATGTAAACACAAACCCACCAGACCGCTTAATGAGTATACTGATACTATACTTGGTCAATTAAATTAGAACACAATGAGTCAACCCCAGTCTCTTTGGCCCTCACAGTCCCCTACATATATTTCAAGTCTCAGGTCTGATAAAGCCAACATAATAGGCAAACAACACAACCTCAAATGTAAGCTTTGCGATAATGGATGCCAGTCCCAATCTCGGGGTCAACCCTTAGGTTGTTAAATAAAATGTATAAGGCGTCGAACAGGACAATGAAAAGCGAATGACTGACGTCACTAATAGTTTGGTACCATGACAAAAGTTGAACATGAGAGTTGTGAAAACTTGTGATATAAAAGTGACCCGCCAGAATCATCACGATGTACAATCCAAGTGTTCAGCAATAACCAAACTTCTGAAGACAATGTCAATGTATTCAATATCATTGTCACGCGGTTAAAGTGATGCGGAATCTTCTCTTTGTTTTTAAACTGTTTAGATTAGATATAAGGACCTGGACGGATAGACAGAATATCATGACAACTGTGTCACGAGATACATGCTACAGGCAGAAATGTCAGTCTGATAGATCCATCAATATTGGAATTGCTGGAGATCACCGTAAACCACACCATAGACCACAAGGAAAGTATACTTGAACCCTTCCCCTCTATGTCATGATTGGCACGAGGAAACATCAGCTCAAGGTTCGTCTTTTCTGGATCGTGCCAGTGATGGTATGGACGAGCTACGGCGCTACGGAAGTTACACACCAGCAACCTACCGGACCATCGCGGTACCGGTACAAACACTTTAAGTGGTACTTAAACAAACTGAAATTTCTGTCCTTCTATAGCTCCACTGGCAGTGCTATAACCCATTATGCATCATGCATACTGCTGATTGATACACCGTTACCGAAATTGATCACATGAATTTGAGCATTTATACTCGTGCTTTTCAAGACTATCTGTAGATCACATGTTTGCCACTTCCGGCCACCCATGTCCTCGGACTCGGACACAATTTGCCTTGGAATTCCACACCAAAATATGTAGTAAAAATATACATCAAGCTCCTGGTGTAGCTATATTAGTACATTTAATAATGGTTATTTTCACTAATATGAACACTTGGAGGATATATTATGCTGACAAAGATGAGGTGGCTGAATCTGGATGTGGCTAGCACATGATCTACAGATACTTTTGAGAAGCACGAGTAAATTAGTGTAGGTAATCAACTATCATCACGTGAGCTTGCACCTGTCTGGGGAGGCTACGAGTAAATGCATATTGAGCTACTTGGCACGACTTTTTATGGCACTTGCCAGCTCGCGTATCATATACCATCCCACACCGGCTGCCAATTTGCGATATACTTGTGCAAACCAAGGCGGCAATCTTGCAGACTCTCACTAATATGATTTATTGTAGTTGTCAGGCCATAAGTTCACCGTGAGAACCGCGTCGATGGAAAGACACAGAGCTCGATAGGACAAGAGGAGGGGAGAGAGGCGTCACAAATGAAAGATGACAAGCAAACATGGATCACACAAGACACAAGGGGTGGATCACTGGTGTTGGTTTGACAAGGAGCCAGTTAGGACTCCTCTATCAAAGATATATACATGAATAGAACAAGACAATTGAGACAGCTACTAAGACCATTGACATCAATGGATTGGTAAGGTAGTCGGAACTAAGACAAAGAACAATACAAGATGGTGAGTAAGCTAGTCTGGGCATGGCCAAGGTGAGACAATCATGAGTAAGGATGAGAATAATAAAACAAGAAGTAAAGAGGTGAGATCAGGTGTAGATGTAGACAGAGAGATGAGAGCACGGATGAGAGGTGACGATGGACAACAGCCGTTCGCGAAATACGTCAGCGTGACAGCCGTGGTGAGGTGATCATGACATTCACTTGCACTGAGCATTGTACCATGTAGTACCAGGTATCACTAAACCGGGGAGCCTCACTTCGACTTGGAAGGGTCTCGATTCGTTACATTCGCGATCACACGGCACATACCGCATATTGTTCCTCGGTACTATATGGGTACCGACACTTGTGCCATTTGCTTGGCCGTATTTAAAATGTAATCTCGCCGGATTACATCGTAAATGACCTTTTCCAACGGATTTAGTTTCCCAGATTTCTCACCGGGCTTCATCTTTTTTGTCTTATATTTGCGTTATCTCATTCTTGTGCTGGACAAAAACCAGCGGCTGACCATATGATACTAGTCATTGACACATAATTGTTTATATGAATGCTGTATCTGGTCAGTGGTTTGAGATATTTCATGTAGGAATGGAATATAATATTGCTTCAATTTTCTTATGAATAAGCATTTAATTTAAAAAAACAACTCCAGATCATAGATAACCCAAAGGCAAGATATAGATGCATAGACAAACCCTCCAAACACGTTCTAGCCAAGATTTGTAATCCAAAACTCTAATGTGCCAGCAATTTGTAGTATAGGGATATGACCCTATTCAAAATTGGGCTTGTGGTTAGAAAGTCGACTAGCCCACGTTTGTATCCACTTTATTCTCCTCCATAGATTCTTCTATGGTTGCGTGCACATGGTCTTCGAAAAGCATGGCTCTGGGATCATTTCGAACCACCATTGCTTTACAAGTAGCGTCAATTTATCTTGCTTAGCAGACAACAAAAGAATTCAAAGCTCACACAAATCGGTAGGTATGGCAGAAACCATTAGTGCGGAGAAGCTAAGGCACAATACAGTCAGGATAGCTGATTTATTCCAGTGCATTCTGGAAGTTGAGCAGTATGGGATAGGAGAGTATTTGCGGATATAGTATGAGTAGGGAGCCTGAGGCAAAGCACGATTTTTTCACTAGCTTTTCAGAACCGAAAGAGACATTTGAAGGTTTTATATAGCTCCGGGCGGGATATTTGAATTTTTAAAGGTTACATATAGTATCTTAGATATTACCCAAAAACAGACCCTTATCAAGTACTATCACACTTATGACAGATGCTAACAGCTGTGAGCTTAGATCCCAATAAGATCAACACTAGACATCTGACAATATAGCAAATATAATGATGTGAAATCAGACTACTGATATCAACGCTTGTGGTGACATGATGTTTTCATAATCTTTGGTCATTTGCGGAACCTCAGCAGAAAAGATTATTGTGCTAAGACCTAGCGACTGACAACTTAATGATGCTACTCCTGGTCATCAGGAAATAGACAGAGTTCTACAGCCACTTTATGGCCCCACGTAGCGCTCTGTAGCTGATATAGCTCCATTGCTCATCAAAAAGTTCCGGATGGTATTGATTGTTAATGTCCAGGATAGTCACACTGAGTCTAGGGAAATTATCGGCAGAAGAAAAGAAAAAGGAAAGCACCAGCATTGTGGCGGACAGACAACTTGAAGTGGATAAAATGAATATGACTGTTAGATCCTTATTGAAGTTCTGCTTGTTGCCTTGTACTAGGATGTATGCATAGTGTTAGTTTTGCTTAATGGAGATCAAGTTCTAAAGGAAGGAATAGTTAAATACGGTGTTGTGCCATTTCCGGGCGGCTCATTATCTCAGCGAGCCTAAAACGTACAAATAACTGATAGAGAACTACCTTACTCATGTGCCCTATAGATAGCTATTATTGGTATCATGTATCACGCAGAGATCAAATTTGAGCATCACATCTAGCCGAGCAACAAATGTCTGTCAATATGATGTCCGGACAATTTAGTATTCAATTCAATATACCATCGGTCCCGAGATGTCCTATTTTATCACATGCGTATGGTGCTTGAAATATTGAAAGCTCCGGTCTGTCATAATTATGACATCCCTAATTATAGTGCTTGTTGATTTATATAAAATCATCAGCAAAATTTGATCTCAACAGGAGTAAGCTTGGAGTTACTTGTCCTTGATCTTGTCCAACATTTTTGCCCTAGACTGTGGGCTAGTTGGATTTTCAAGCTATAGTGACCTAACTGCTATTACTAGCATGCTATTTCACCGCACCACCCCGCGTGAAGCTGACCTCCAGCTTGAAGGATCTATCTGGATTGGTATCATTCTTTCTGCAATAATATATGGTCAGTCAATATCCGATTGCTTTGCGGCATGGGCCTTTTTTTGGTTAACTGATATTTCAACTAATACGATAACTAGGAGTCTATGTTGGCCTCTATTGTCTATCGCTCTTTGAAATTTTCTTCAGCTCTGAGCCAAAGCATAGCACTGTTGTTCGGCAACGTTTTAAAAACATTTTGATTCTACTATACAGTAGCATTCAGTTGATTTTAAATACATTTTTCTTCCTGGGCGTGCCATTGCTGGGTCAGGCAATGTGGATTGTCTATCGGGATAATCAGATTGGCGGTCCAGAAGGGTACTTCAACGCATATTACGGCACCATCAACTATATCTTGATAGGCTCTGGAGCACAATTTATTTCTATCTTCTTAGCAGACGCTCTCCTGGCAAGTGCTAGTGCTTTGGCCTATTGCAAATTCTGACAGATTGTTATTATTGCAACACATATGCTTATACAGACATACCGGTGCTATATCATTTTTGGCTCAAGGCTATTTCCAATCCTGGTACCAAGTATATTTACTTTTGTCCTTCTGGGTAAGCCCATTGTGCTTGTTAAAAACTATAATTACGGCAGGATGTATCTGACCACATATATTTACTTGTAGCATTAGGGATAGCAACTACCATCACAAGTACAGACCAGACAGAGGCAACGGCTATCCTTTCTGTTCGGCTGAGCATGGCTGGTATCCTGCTAACCACAGCAACGAATGTCCTTGTAACTGTTATGATATCATGGAGAATACTTTCCGTCTTCTATAACGTGCGCAAGTATATAAGCCCTGCTAAAAGGGACAAGTACACTAGCTTTGTTGCTATCTTTATCGAATCTGCGGCACCAAATGCAATTCTTGGAATTGTTGTTAGTGCTGTCAATACGTATTCTTCTGCCAATTCCCAGCTTCCCTGGACTTTTGCAACATACTTAACATGGTCCTTGGTGATTGTAAGTGACTAAATACCCTTTGGGCGCTGAAAATCGGCCATGTTAACAAATAAATTTAATAATACAGGCTTTCACACAACAATTAATCATTTATAGGATGGCAACAGGCAACGCATGGACAAGCACAACTCAAGTGTCAGAATTGCAGGACTCCCAGCATACCGTCAATAACACAGTGATTTCAAGAATTGGAATACCATTCCTCTCGTCTAGCAGTATCACCCGCCTGAACACAGGTGAAGGCACTAGCGAGAATGACATTACCTTGGTATCTTTCAAAGATGGTCAGATTGCTAATGCACAATAAACTTGAAGAGTTGAAATACAGTTAGTATTTGTATTTCCAACTTGAATTCTATATCTAGCACGTTGACTGTAATGACTAGTGGACATATATATTAACAAATACTATTTCTAAGATTGCGGGATCCTTCCTAAAGTATTCTTAAATAAAAAATTTTCTCGCAAGGAAACATAATGCCGTAATTAAATAATTCTGTCTGTGAGAACATCTTGAATACATGGGTGAACAATCTAAAACAGTGGATGTATGCGCTAGATAAAGGAAGCAAGTGTGTGTGCGTGGCCGGAAGCATCCAGCTATAATGGCTACTCAGTCAGCTACGAGTTTTCGTAGTAGTTACTTCATCCGTTTATCCGCATACTGTGTGCAAACACAACAACAAGCGGAATGCAATTTAGCTTTATATTTTAATCTGGCTAGTTCAATTTTCTCACAGCTACTTCATCTATTTGTTTGCATAGTGCATCCATGTACAACAACTTGAACAAGCGGGATTCAATCTAGCTTTTTGACTATTACCGGCTTGCTTGCTTTTCTCGCATCTAAGTACATAACTACATAATGTATCATAGTGTCACAGATTGTATTACGACAACATAATATATTTGTCTAACTGTTCCTTGGAGCAAACAACCTGAATCAAAGTTTATAGAAGCTGGTAAACTTTCTTGTACCAGGCTAACTCTCTGTCTAACGCATCCTTTCGGTTTTCAGCCTTAATGAAACCATGTCCCTCCCCCTCATAATACTTGATTTCACAGACTCCTTGGTTATGACGAATAGCATCGTAGATTTTCTGAGCCTGTTCTGGCGGAATGACCTTGTCAGCTGTCCCTTGGAGGATCTATTCAATAAGTACGCTTCAAGTTCGGAAAGAGAGAACATGATAACTCTGGCTCACCAGAAGTGGGGGTACAATCCTATCCGCATGATTCACGGGGGATCTGTCTTCATAAACCTTGGGTATTTCCTTATATGTGCCACCCATAAGCTTTCCTATATAATGGCTCTCGAACTTGTGCGCTAGCGTAAAAAAGAAGTTTCAGACAATATCTTTTGAGTATCATCGCATCTGTAAACTCACTATGCTCGGCTAACATCACAATATTGGAAACACCAAAATATGACACTCCAGCAGTGAATAGTTTCTGGTCTGGGTCCGGCGCATTAGCGAGTACCGCCAGCGTGGTGTATCCTCCTGAGGATCCACCACGGATAGCAGAACGCTTGATATCAATGACGGAGGAAAGATGTTTCACAGCGTTGATACAGTCCGCCACATCGATAATTCCCCATTTGCCAGCAAGGCGTTGGGCATATTTACGACCAAAGCCAGACGATCCACTGTAATTGACGTCTAGCCTGTTACATGTCTCGTTCAGTGACACCGGGTCATTTTGATAATCTCTGCATGAAAAAGCGCACCAGGCAAAACCGCGACTTGTATAATACTGCCTTTCCCAGCTCAAACCTTGGCTTGTCATCCAAGTTGGGCCACCATGGACGCTTAGGACGCATGGCGGCAGCTCACCATCAATGCTCGACCCTTTATATTCGGGATTCTTTGGATGATAAAGGACGACATAGAGCGGCTCATTGTTAACTATGAGCGCCCTGGGATCAGCTGTTGATATGATTGCCTTGGGGTAGCGGGTATCATCCATCGTGGACTTGAGCACCTCAAACGTGACCGAGTAGCCACCAGTGGACAGGGATAACATTTTGCCAAGGGCAATATGGGATGGTGCATCTGATAGGCTACCTAGAAAAACGAAATGGTTGTCATCGACACGACGCAGGTGGTCGATGTCGACATAAGGAGACGTGACTTCTGTTAGTTCACCCGACTTGAGATTCACAACATACAAGACAGTACGTCCATCGCGGTAGGCGTAGGATAATCTCGTGTGTTCTTTGGCACTCATAAGACACCATGTAGCATTGTCTGCGAACCATGCAGGTTTATCAAAGTCTTGGTCAATCGGCTTATCAAGGACAGGGAGAAATACGTCCGTCTTCGCGTGCCAAACCCAAGGATTCCAGAACCCTGATTCGTCATTATTAAACGACGCTGTTTCAGCGTCTACCCAGCCTCCAGAGAGAGCACTGATTTTGTTAGAGTAACCAACGGAGGATCTTTTAGATCCCAAGAATATATTCCCCTCCGTGTCAATTTTAATCTCCTGGATGTAAAACTGTCCTCCTTCCCAGGGCATATCTGGGTGGTCCCTGTTATAAGGTAAAACTCGCGCTGGTGAGAAGGACGCTTCTGCAACGGAATATTTGGCAGTAGATTATGAGAGTGTACATACCATTGGTGCCATGCCAAATATTGACCGTCTGGAGAGAAGCTCGGGTTCATATAGAAATCCGCACCCTTCAGTAGCGTAGTAAGCCGGGACTCGTCATCTTTGGCGTCGGTGTCAATTACGACAAGTGTGTTGACCACATCAGCAGGCTTCTCAAACGTATGGTCTTCCATGACAGCCACAATTAGATTCCGCTGAGTAGGATGAACGGCAAAGGCAGAGTAACGATATGGCTTATTTTCTATCATCCATCATTAGAACTGGAATTTTATATGAATTCGCGTAAAAGACCAGGTACTGACCGGGCGTAATCCTTTCTATCTTTCCGTTAATCACAGAGTAGGCAGGCCCAGGGTAGTTGGAAAAATATAACACGTTATCTTCCGCTTTGGCAGCGCCTACGTATACGTGAAGGTAGCGAAATATTTTCAAGTGGAATTGCTGGATTCATGTTTGTTTACTCACCGCCACCGTATTCGTGAACACCAGATCTAACATTCCATCCTTCTCCAGCTACGACATCCTCTCCAGTTCTCGTCCTCACAATCTTATATGCGCCGCTTGCGGTACCCTCGATGTGATAGATATTCTTTGTGACGGAATCAACGATGATATCGCTGATACTTGTCGACTGTCATAATCATCCAGGTCAATAGGAAGGACATCTATGTTTGTTGCGGAAGAGATGGATTTATAAGATGCGCACTTTCTGCACTATAGCATCCGATGTAATGGGAGAGGTCCAGGTGCCGTAGGGTGCGTCCTTGGGAGACATGGCCGCTAGCTATACCAATGCTGCAAAACAGCGATTCATGCTGCCTTAAATACTGCTATAAGCACCTTAAATCCCTTGGACTATTCGAAAATGTTTAAATTGATCAAGATCGTGATGCCAGTCCAAATCCAAATCATAAATCATATCAGAGAACAATAATCCATCATACACATAATTCAGCTGATGACTTGGATATGATGGCAGTCCAGATCCGACTTGAAATTGCATGATTAAAGGATAATAATATATTGTTAGTATTAATAAACAAAGCATCTCTAAAAGTGTCCAAAGATGACATGGGGTTGCATGGATTGTAACTATAGGGCAGGCTGCAATTGGGTAGTAATATGCTGCAAGCCTGTCACAATTATAGCGTCACAATATTAAGGATAATGCACCCTTCTGGGTGCTTTACATAATACAGTCGACACTCTCTAAAGGTGTGCTGATCGGTGACGCCAAGACAGTGTACTTTTTGAGGGAGTATGTCCTGATAGGGCTGCTGGATGTCTACTGGAAGAGTTTTGCCTGCCATGGCAGTGTAATCGCCAGCCTGTGTAAGCAAGGAACTGGACATTACCGACTTACTAACACGCGGGGTATCTCTTTATATGGAGATGCATTATTAGAGCGTCAGGCGTAAATGAATTTTATGCCTTTTGCGCTTCTTCCCCCGCATACCAACTTGATGACGCCAAGAGTTGACGAATTATGCCCAGTAAAAAATCCGAATGGGAAATCTGTCGCTAGGCATCACCAGGCGCTACGATGTTGAGCAAAGCGTCACTATACGCGTCACGTCGCCCTTTGTTGGGCAAGCATTTCGGATGTACTAGTACAAGTTAGGTCTAAAAAGGAGCGACAACCGGACTCCGAAACCGCGCTACGAGGTGCACCCGTCATGGGTGCATATACTTACATGTACATGTATGCTGGTAATCTTGTAATACAGATTCAGTGACTTCAATTCGATTGTTCTTACTAAAATTTCACAATAATAGAGCTTACTACATGCTAGCCGCATTATCACTAGAGTATTAGCTATTTTATTCCTCGCCTTCATCATTAGAGCCCTCCTCCCTACTACTAGAGGCTACTAGTATCGCATTCATTTTCATTATCCCTCTATTTGTAGCTAGATAAAATGGCTTGACAACTACAGTAGTACTTTTTGGTAGTTTTCGACTATTTCCATTTCCTAGTTCAGCGGATAATGACATGGTATATTGGTTGTATCAAATCTGATGCAATCTGTCCAAGGGCGGAGCGGAATTATAGTTCAAGTTGCACCGGAAAAACTGGGCTCATTTTCTAAGTTATGTCTCCTCTCCTCACATCTCCTCTCCCGTCTCCTCTTCTCTCTCAGGCATACTTAGGCATCTCCTGATTTATTGAAAAATGACAACCAACTTCAATTTTACGGGGGACACTCGGATATCACTATTTTCGCCCTTAGAAGAGATTCTACCTACCCCTAGTTGACTTGAAACATCTCCTCAAGACGTGTGGGATCTCTATCATGGACGAAAAAAGTCGACTGACTCTGGGTTTCTTTGATCCTGAGCCAATTTTTAGGATCAAATCCAAGCGCATATGCTCTCCCATCAAAGTGCCAATCTGTGGGGTGTCAGCAAATGTAAACAATTTACCACCTGATGGCGCAGAAGATCAGCTACCTGAAAAACAACAACAACAATAACAACAACAACAAAATTGCGTGCCCGTTTTTTCTTCTATATCTACATTGACCCACGTATACGGCAGCCTTTTTTTCTAGCTTGATTCAAGCTTCTACTCACACCATTTCCGAGGGCTATCCTCCCACGCCTCCCTAGTCAGATGGAAACCATGTAGCAAATTTCTTTGCAACTATCCTTCTGCCTCTTACCCTATCGGTTGTACCAGAGGGAGAAGCCAATCAAGACTAGGATTACGGTCAAGTAAACATCCCAAAAGGCCGAAAATCCAAGGTTCAGAAGGTCGTAAAGACTGCCGGCACTAAAAAATGCAAGCACGGCAATGTCATGGTGGTTGACTCAGAGTAAGCCATAATACTCAAGCTTGTTTCTGATTATTATATTTATTGATCTTATGCGGCACAGGACGATTCAGTAAGAGAACCAGAACCCTGCAATTCCTGACAAGATTAGTAACTCTGCATTGACGTCCCCACAAGCTGCGGTAAATACAAATAATGTGTTCTGCAATAACTTGACTAATACTTGTATAACTACAGAACAAGCGTGCATCACGAATGAAGCGTCCGGACAACACTGCTTCATATTTTGTGAGTATTTTCTTTTTGCTATCTTGATAATTACAGTAAACTTATGGATGCTCACTCGGACAGCGGACTTGTGAATGTCTTCTAACTAGGCGTATTGAATGGCAGGGGACTTGGTAATTGTAATTTTCGACTCAGTCAAGTGGCAATCGAAAGACATTGTTGTCAGTCGCATTGATTAGAAAACTAGATTGCATCCTATCGAAATCAAACAGCTTGATCAGACATTCCAATATCGCTAGCGCCTGGCGACGTATAGTGACGCCTCCTGATACGAAAATTCACATTCCGTGTATCACCAGGCGTCATCAAGCGTCATGCATGTGGTACGCTTTTTTTATCATAACTTGCTGTGACTCCTGGTGACGTCTGGTGGCGTATGGTGCCGCATTGGAATTTTACTGGGGATTATCGATTATGCTCTGACAGAGCTATACCTTTTGAGGGAGTCGACTGTAGTAGGTAACTGTTAAACTCGACGCGGCGCGCAGCCTAACTCGATCCAATCGCTCAATTGACTACGTGTAGGGGTCTAAACACATAGGGTACATCGAATAAAATCTACATGTATATACTCGCGGTTCGCAAAAGTTTCCGTGAATGTATATTTTGCATATTTCAGTCACTTCTACACCGTTTCACTTCAAATAAGAATTCGTGCGAGACCTTTGATACACCCTCTAGTCACCTATATAGTTATATATATTTTTTAAATAGCTGTATTTTGGTAGTAAGGGTATATAGGGTGCATATATGCTCAGAATCAACACCACGACAGCAATTTTATTTGGGAGGTGTACGGCGATTATATGCTATATAGAAAATATCTTGAGCAAATAAAAATTTGGTGGAGCTATAGAAATCCGGAAGTTGAGCATTTTTAGTGTATCTCGCGGTATCAATAATAAAAGGAGGCCTATACACAAACGTCAAGAATTAGATACCGTCATTTAAATTTTACTTGGTTCCGTGGTTTCAAGTTGGAAATTGCGCACACTGTTCAAGTTTCAATAAAATGTCAAATTCATGTTAAAAATTATGCATCCGCTACCAGTGAGCACCCACCGGGCCGTGCGAAGCACGGCCCATAGTTGCCAGGGTGCTGAGGTCAGCAGTGGTAGAGCAGAGAATTTATGGCAGCATTTATAATACAATAACATACCACTGCAGGAAAAGGCGCCGGTTACTGTTAAAAACATATCTTTATTAGGCGGTATTTATTCCATCCTCACGCCTGGTCTGTGCGAAGCACGGGTCGCTTCTAGTCAATAATAAAAGGAGCCCTACGCACAAACTTCAAGAATTAGATTCCGTCATTTAAAATTTACTCAATCACTGTTTGTTTTGGTTCCGTAATTTAGAAATTGCGTATACCGTTCAAGTTTCAATGTGTCAAAAATCATGTATCCGCACCCACCGGGCCGTGCTAAGCACGGCCCATAGTTGGCGGAATATCGAGGTAAGCAACGGTAGACCTACAGGGAGTTTATGATTGTATTTATTTGGTTTTTATAATACAGTACCATGTCGCTGCTGGCCTGGGAAAGGTAGTTATTCCTGAAATCAGATCTTTATCACTTATAATATTCCACATGCAGCTTCCTAGCTAGGCCCCAATTTCCTTATTGACGGTATTTGTTCCCCTCTTGCCCCTGGTCCGTGCGAAGCACGGGTCGCTGCTAGTTTTTACTAAACAACACTAAAAAATCTTAACTTCTGAAATTTTTATAGCTTCACCAAATTTTTATTTGCTTAATATATTTTCTATATAGCATATAATCGCCGTACACCTCCCAAATAAAATTGCTGTCGTGGTGTTGATTCTGAGCATATATGCACCCTATATACCCTTACTACCAAAATACAGCTTTTTAAAAAATATATATTGTTGAAAGATTGAATATTTACAAACTTCATATCTTTCAAATAATTCCAATGAATACTTCAAATAATCATCTAACATCATTTCATACATGATTATTTATTTCATGATTTTACAACTGTTCATTGTTGAGATATTAACAATTCTTTACATGCATATATTCTTTTATTTAATATTTTCAATATTTCATTATATCTAATCTTATCAGAGATAAGATTATCATATCTGAAGTCACTTGACTTTATCATTTATGAATATCTTTTTCATAAATATTAAACAATTCCATTTAAATATTCATTTCTCAATAATCATTGTGAATATTACTAATTGATTTTTCACGCCATAGATCCTTGCTTATAAATCACCAAAATATTTACTAAGCAAGTTCATAATATTAGTAATGTTTATAAAATATTACTAATACAGATCTAATAATAGGATATTGAGATAAATAGATACTAATACTATACAAATTACTTACTAAGCACATAGATTGCTTACCAAGCATATTATTCAGCAAATAGGAATATTACTAAGCTGATTTATAAGCTGATTTGTAAGCAATTCTTCTTACTAAGTGGATTAGATAAGCACAGGATTGGCTTACTAATCTTGTAGAAATTAGAATATTTTGTATTATATAAGCACCAGCAAATTCAGCTGGAAATGACAAGTTATTTCACTCGAAAATAGTGAGTTAAATAGTCTAAGGACTAGCTCACAGTACTAACTTCACTAACAGACTTACTAAGTCTACTATAAGACAACAAGCCTTTCCTAAAGGGAAAATAAGTAGGTAGTCTTAAAGGGACACTGGCTAAGTCTTATATTAAAGATATAGAAGTAAACTAATTGCTTCCAATTTCTTGTAGATCCAAGCCTATCTAACAAGATAACAACCCTGCACTTTTCTTCAACAAGTAAGTGTTTGGTTTAAACAAGGTTTACAGTAGTGCATATATGCATTACATTCTATATTATAACCCTTTCATTAAACAGAACAAGTGTAGTGAGTTTGTATAGGAGGGTAGCTTTACTCAGCTTTGTTAGTGTTCCCTGTCTCGGCATAGTTGGTGTTGGGGGTGATCAAGCCCTTACAGTCACTGTAGCCAAGGGGGAGGTAGGTTAAAGCACCAACTTCAAAAAATGTGACAATTAGGTCACAGAGATAACACACAAGAGAGAAAGAAGTGGTGTAGGTGGTAGATTCTGTTCCAGCCTCGCTACTACGCCTCCTACGATACATGCGTATTTATATGTGTACGGATAGGAACTATACAGTATTATATCATTTATTTGTCCCCTCCGGGATCGTTCGTACCAACAACAAGATGCCAGAGGGATGGCGGCGCGGTGACATGCGGTCACGAAGTGACGGAGCGTTACACATACAGAAAAATACGGAAATACGCAAGAATATGTACATATATATATAAATACATGTATTAGCAGTATTATATAGAGTTTTATATAGCCTTGTTCCCAGGGCTTGGGAGATGTGGTCGCATAATTATTTGAGTTATTCTCTAGGTGGGCTTTAGAATTAAAATTTTGAGGCTCAGATATTAGTGGGGAGTGAAAGCGACACATCTCCCAGAGAGGAAGAGTGGAGCCCCGGGGCGAACTTGCAATGCCGCTGGTGCTGAGCCTAGGTTTTGTTCGCTTTGGACGAGGATACAACGACCGCGGATAATAACAGCGACTTGTTCGATTGCAGAAATAGATTTGTCAGTGCCACGGCCGACGGCATTTCGGACAAAGTGGTGCTTGCAATCCCACCTCACGATCATCCCGCCTTGAGGGACACCGTGACCTTCGACCATAATGTCCTCTACTCCGGCAACCGACAGCCCTCCTGTCTCGTATAACCTTAGGGATTGGTCTCTCATAGCTGCTACATCTGGTGTTACAACTCTGAATGTATGGAGCACACGCATAGTATTCTGCTAATACCTCAACCACGAGCTTACGAGTATCTCATCATTTATGGCGCATATAAAGATCTTTGCTAATGGCGCCATAACAATTGCACTACCTACAATTGGCAAGGACCTCAACTTCAAACAAGTCAGAACTTCTCTATACATTCATTACCCTTGGATTCACTGACCCGGAACCCAGGCCGATTTACAATGGCCGATTTCAGCCTATGCGTTCGTTATTGAAAATATGCGTTGAATTCTTCATAGTATGCTAAGGTAACACTCCTACAGGTTGTCATATGGCTGTCTCCTCCTCTTCTTTGGTCGTGTAGGTGATATTGTTGGTGGTAGAATCATGTTCGTGTTGGGGACCATATGGTTTTCCATCTGGTATGTCCAGTCATTGCCAGTTTTTTGATAGATTGACTTATAGTTGCTGTTTCATAGGAGTTTAGCATGTATGACCTTTGATTTATCTAGTGGATTTGACCGAGTAACTCAAGTGGCATTACTCTCTAAACCATAGCGGCCTTTGCGCCTAACGAAGTTACCTTCATCCTCTTCGTCGCTCTGCAAGGATTAGGTGCCGCCGCCAATACTCCTGCTGGTATCCGGATTCTTACTTCCCACTTCGAACCCGGAACACGACGTAACACTGCGTTTGGAATATTGTTCGTAGACCTATCATGCTTTTGCTATCAAACGCAACAACTTATGCTATCCTACTTACATTAACAGGGGTGCGGGTCAGCCTGTGGGATACATTGTCGGACTTGTTGCCGGTAAAACACTTTGCGCCTTAACTCGATTGAAAGGATGGTAATGACTGGACTTCTCGCAGGTGGTCTCCTGACGGATAGCAAGGCTACTTGGCGTACACTACTATACTTGCAAGCCGGTCTAGGAGTTGCCTTCGTCCTCGCAGGCTGGGTCGCTCTACGCTCTGACTCAAATGGAGGCGATACCAAGCGATATACCAAGGGTCTTGATTGGGGGGGTGCAATTCTTAGCACAGTTGGTATTGCTCTCTTGACCTTCAGCTTGGCGTACGTCATACATTCAATTCACCACTCTGGTGCCCTTTGCTAATTTTATAATGAATAGCGATTCTACATCGGCCAGTCGTGGGTGGGCAACTCCAGAGATTCCATCCCTACTATCTGTGTCTGTACTTTTGCTTGCTGCATTTTTGTGGTATGAACAACGGAGAGAAAAGAATGGCCAGAGCGTTCTTATGCCCCTCAGCATGTGGAACCAACCCGGTGCTAAGATGGGAAGCATGGTTTTCATGGCCTTTTTTGCCTGGTCAGTATCAATAACTTGTATGATACTCATTATGTAGCCGTGCTCATCTGTTCTCTTCACAGGTTTGGTTTCAATACTATGGGATATCTCATGACACTCTAGTAAGTCGAGTCGTCTCCAAAAGGCGGTAATTCACCTTATACTGCCACAATAGCTTCCAGGAAGTTCTACTTCTTTCTCCTCTTCGAACTGCAATCGACTTTATCCCAATGACCATCGCCGGCTTTGCGGTCAACCTGGTGACGGGCCATCTCATGGGACGTGTCAAGGGACAATACCTATGTTGGGCGGGCTTGCTCGCTTGTTTGGTGCGTCTTCTATCGTTCCCTTAACACTTTAAGCATATAAATTGATTACTGACAACAGGCTTCTCCTATCATCTTTGCGCTCATGGAGACCACTTGGTCTTATTGGTACTCTGCATTCCTCGTTCTCATTCTCATCGGTGAGTGTGCTCCATATTTCCTGCCATCTTGATTGACATGATCTGCAGTCGGAGCCGACGCCATCTATCCAGTGGGCAACCTGCAAGTATGCTCTGCATTTGATGCCGACTCGCAGGCCATCGCAGGTGGTGTATTTAGCGTTGCCACTAGGGTATGCATACATCCCTACTCCCATGTCTCATTGATCACGTGCTAATATTTCCTGTAGTTGGGCACTTCGCTTGGTCTCGCTATAACGTCTTCCATTAGCACTTCGACCTCTACCCAGTATCTTAAACACCATCCTTACTCTGCTGCCGACCCTTCAGTCCGCTTGACCTCAACTTCGCCTGAGGTACTCATGGCTGGATATCGTGCGGCAGGATGGACATGTGCGGCCACTGTCGGCCTCAGTCTTGTCGTCGCCTTCTGGCGACTGAGGGACCTTGGAATCGTTGGCTTGAGCAACAGCCAGAAGCTCGCAGAAAAATCTTCCTCACAATCATTGGCGACTGACTCAAAAGCCCGACTGGGTAATAATATTGAGCTGGCCGCCGTTAGTGAGGTCGGCGCTACTCTGCAGGATGTGGAGGGTCCTAGTGTAGTTTGAACAAGGCCACGGAATTGATAAATGGAGAACACCGGCAGACAAACTCGACACGAGTTCTTGTTTACCCGCGACCAAGTCTGGCGATACTAAATAAAGCTCAACATGTCATATGAATATCTAATATATCTAATACTTGATGTCGTAAACGTTGCGAGTGTCAGTCCATTGACAGGTATTGCTTCAATCTGCATCCATAGTATACTATTGGCCCATCTGAATCCACTCACTAAATTGATTACTTGTCCTGTTCATGTCACCCTCTATGCTCAGTCATAAGTAGGCAGTGTCTGTCGACTTGAACTCCAAATTATAATGTACAATAAACTTGAAGTTCAGAAAGGAAGATCACTCGGGTCGGCATAACTTGATACCCCTCTTTTCCCATCAAAAACATTCTTTTCGCGCAAAAGTTCCTATTTACATTCACATTCAACTGTCTAAATTAAGTGCCCTTTCCCACACGGACAAAGTTTCGGTTTGTACTAGTACATAGTGTCGACGCACTTTGTCAGAATCAATGACCTAGGGTTCCTGCTAACAATTATCAATTAATTTTCTTGTCTGACATTGACACAGGTGCTGGCGCAGCCAAGTTTTGTGCATCGACGGGCTGGTAGTGACCATGCCCGACATCTATCAAAATGGTGAGAAATTTGATAAAAATGGTAGGATACAAGGAAAACAAACATTGAACACCGTCTGGACCTGTACCGTACTCTTCCTCGGCCTTCATTCTTTTGTAGATTAGATAGAATGCTCGCTGGAGGAGTAGCATCACGATAAAACGTTCAATATGCGAGAAGTCGTTCCTGAGAGTCAAATGGAGCTTACAATATGACCAGGGATATACCCTAGGCTGTCGTTTGGTGTTGTAAGTGACGCCGAATCAATAAAATAATCCAGATACGGAGAGGAAATTGATTTTTTTTACATCGTCAATACCACGTCCAGAAGAAGTTCACCGCCACAACCTGCTATAAAATATACGGCAGCAGGTGGAAAGAGGAGGGCGACCTGCCAATTTAGTTGCCAGTTTGTTGTCAATGACTGCCTCAACACAGATCATATCCAATGACGCTGACCAGGATGAGGACGAGATCAGAGCCCCTCATGATTAATATAGCCAATAAAAGGCGTTTAGAGAAAGCTTGGTTTGATGAGGATGTTTTGCCAAAGGTAAGCTTGCTAGTGAACGGATGTTTAGAGGAGCAGATATAAGTTCCAAAGAGATATAGCCAGGTGGTAAGCGTTAACTAGAGGCGTGTACGCGCGCATTTGAGCCTTCAGGTCATACGACGTCATACCTATACATAGTCATTGATCCGTATGCAATGTTGTATTGCAACCGTATTGATTCCAGCTCCAACCCATTATCTCAGAAAGTGATCAAAATCCAAAGCAAGCCGAAACCGAAATTACCACCTACGTCATCTCAGTACACTGGTGGTTTGATATCAAGAAGCAAAGAACGTTTGTAGCGGTTGCATGATACGTCACAACGACACTTGGATTGTAAATTAAACTCTTCAACCATACTTGCAAGCATTCATATTCAATGTGAATCAATCAATTCATAGTACTAAGGGTAACAATAGTAATATACAAGAAAGAGAAAAAAAAACCCGTGTCCCATCAATTAAGGTACATAAGAGACTTTAAATTGTTCCGTTCAAACAGAAAACAAGACATATGCCCTGTGGCAAAATCGAAGTTTAACGGGTAGCACCGTATCCAACTGGGGCGGGGTTGGCACCCAGCGCTTGATACTGGCCATTGCCAACATCTAAAGAAATAGGTCAATGCCAAAGAATGGCGTAAGCAAAGAAGAAAACGCACATTGATAGCCGCCAGTACCATACTGCTCCTCGGCCTTCATCTTTCTGTAAATCAGCCAGAAAGCATGCTAATCATGTCATGAGTAAATACACAGACATTCTTATGACGAAGGGTACATACGATGTGGCCTGGAATGTAACCAAGACTATACAAAAGAGTAAAGTCAGTACAAGTGTTAGAGAGGAAAACCATCATCAGGAATACGAACACAGTGAGGATTATGTTGATGAGCAAGTCACAGCCGCAACCTGTGATCATGAAGGCTGCTGCAGGGGGGAAAATGATGGCAACCTGTAGTACGATACGCAAGATAAGCTCACAGGGCGCCTAAAATCGTAGTTTCACACAATACTGACAAGAATGAGAAGAATGTCAGAGCCTCGGACTGCCATTGTAGCTATTTTTGTTTGTGAGGATAGTAGATGAGGGTGTTATAGGAGGTGATAGTGGTAGTGGTGGTGGTGGTGGTTAGATGGAAAGATGGCCCAAGACCTGGACGAAGACTGCGCTTTTGAATGCGAGGTTGGATTCGGAAAGCCTCCGCAGGCGTGGGTCAGGTGACGTCATCCAAGTGTTATGTGGACTTGCCTCTGATGCCACGAAACAGCCAAGGGCCAGGTTCACCACACACTCCGCACCCACAGTTACCATTATATCGTAATCGAGTGTCAAATATGATGTCATACACGAATTAGCGAGCAGCCAGCTAACAGATAAACAGTAATTATAAGAAATTAATAGCAAATAAACGACACTACTTTAATCGATGTGAACTACGATTACGCATTATGATGTAGACAAGAACTAGTATTTGTAGTTGAATCGAATCGTGAAATCATTCCATAGATACCAATACGTGAGATGATTATACCAGCCCAACTTGCTCTATGGCTTTCTCGAGTATACATTCTTGAACTAAGTAACGATGAGAACGGATCAAATATCTTTGAGTATCAGTATAAAACACTCACTTTGCTGTAAAACACGGGCAGTGGATACAATATCCTGCGTGATTACATGTATTGGCATCATTACAGTAACCAGAGTAGCCTCTACTTACAATTGTACAGGTCACATGTGTTATCAGCTTCCTTCTCTTGGGTGTAAATTGTTTGTGCATAGCCCGGAATTTGTCCAATAAATCTGCCGAAGGACATTTTTAAGTGTCCAGAACAACCACGGATTTATGAGGTTTATGAGAACTTACAATTCGCCACACTTGCCGCATCGTTGTTGCCTTGATAGTCCCTCGCGAATCGTACAAACTCGACACCACTCTTGAGTTTCCGATCCAGTAGGTCATACTTGTTCAAGAACAGAATAATCGGTGTGTCAGCCAGAAGTCTATGGCTACAAATCATCCTCCATAGGTTGAATGAATCCAGCTGCAAAACAGAAATGGAATAAGAAACAAGGCAAAAAATGAAAGAAAGTGATCTAACGAGTCTGTTAGTCTCCTTGTCTTCAGCGAGCGTCTGATCAAAGGCAGATATAGGAACTAGAAACATGATGACATGTACTGGAAGTTCGATTTAATCAAGGTAAGTTCCGAGAATATCACTAATCCTTCAGGTACTCTTACCATCATCAAAAAATTGGGCCCAGGCAGCTGTAAGGCAGCATCTCAATTACCCGCTCAGGAGAGAAGATGAGAGATGAACAATGCGCACGCCGCTGTTTCATCGACCCCGTGATATCATAGATAAGCCATTCGAGCGGCTTCTCGAGATCTTTATAAACAGCTTGTTAATAGCAATACCCTCCGAAACATGAGGAGATTGAAGAGCTTACTTGAGTGATTTTCGAATGGTATGCGATACTCTTCGACACCAATTGTGGCTATCCGAGCGCGAAGAATATCACCTGAGAATCTATGAGATGATGCCAAGGCTATCATATTCAAGAAAATTTGACGGACTAAACGTAGGCTCCCAATCCGGCACAGCGATCCTATCAATTTCATCTAGAAAGCTTGAGGGAAGTTGAGGGACACGAAATCACCCCAATCAATAGACAACTCACAAGCCTGACTGCTCCTCTAGCATGACGCCGTGCCGAGACAAAATATCTCTGATCCGCTGATGTGCCCACAGCCCCGCAATATCATCCCTACACGCCTCAATTACTCTACGAGCGGCATCCATCTCCTCCTCTGCTTTGCCTTTACACTTGACTCTTAAATAGCTCCCACGGTTTTCCGCATTAGCGGCTTCGAGCTGCTCCTGTGCTAGGTAGCTCTCCCTCGCCTTCTTAAGAGACGTCTTCCACTGGCTACCGGATCTTACGGAAAACTCAGATGCACAGATGGTGTCGAAAGAGGTGTAGGAGCCGGTCGGGTCCGGTTGTGTAAACGCATCATCAGGCGAGAGCCGACGCTTGAGTGATTTCTCGACGCCACGCAAGGGGGACAGCGAGAGCTGCAAGCGCCGCAGGGGTGCTGGCGTGCTGCCTCCCTTAGCGGCCATTGGATCGATGACAACCGAGTCGAGAAGATCCAGTATGAAGTTGACGGTGCGCACAAGATTGAGGTAGATGACCGCGCGCCAGGCCTCTGATTCTTCGCGGAATGCATCGGGCGCAAAATGCATTTGAAAGTTCTTGAGCAGCGTGGACTTGCCGCTCTCTGCTTGACCTACAAATGTTATACGTGATGCCAAAAAAATATGTTATCCCAAGAACATGATAATGATTTAGATGTCGGCATAAGAGTTACAACTAGCGTATGATACGCACCGAGTAAGAGAACTTTGATCGGAAGAGGCCCATTCCTGGCGGCTGCACGCTCTTTCGCGATTTCCGCATCTATTGCTCGGCTGGCCTGCCTTGCGCGCTGTTCTTCTTGTTGTCGCGCCTCACGCTCTTCTAGGGTCTCCTGCAACAGATCAGAAGAAATAGGGGGCCAGCTGGAAGTGGGCGAATAAAGATTTTTTCATCAGGTTTTTTTGTAGTCGTTAGGATGTATTGATGCAATACCTGCGGGACGAGGTAGATAGTCGAGGAGCGGTCAAGTGTCTGTTGGACATGACGTAGGCTACAGATCACTGCACGGACAGGCTTGTAGTGCTACAGCTAACTAGGGCACGGAAAAAAGAACGGGTTGGAGGAGACAGATCAGTGACGACGAGTGTGAGGATGAAAGTGAGGGGAGAAAAAGCAAGAAAGACCTCCGTAGGCGCAGTCGTCGTCACCCCCGGACAACGCATGCAAGCCCAGCAAGTCGCCAAAATGGCGGTATAAAAAAAAAAAGATCCCTATCTTGACCGCATGAGCAAGTCTGCTTGTAGGCATTCCGTCAGGGTACATTGTCACTAGATCAATGTTGCATATGCCGGAGACGCATTTTTCCGTCTTGTCGCTTAAGATATGCAAATAATTATAAGCGCCGAATTGATTATTTAGCTCGTTCTAATCGAAGGGCAGAGTGAACGATCTTTTTCTGTTTTCTGGGTTAAGATGATACATTATCAGCTGTAGCATAGACAAACACGACATTAGTCTCATGTCCCTGTTTCGATGAGGGTCAGCTCAGGCCAGGGACTGTACATTAGTCCGGGGAGGGATATTATTACAGTCTCAGTAGCGGTTACCAGCAGCTAGCTAGCATTGGCACTTTGACTGGATAGCAACCGGACAAGTTGGTATTGCCAAGCATGTTTTGACAGCAAATTGCACGCCGTGTACACTCTATCGAGTCGAAAGTCGTAATTTCATAATAACTGCGACATGAACAGCCTGTTTCAGCTTGATTGAGCACCTCTAGCCGAGGACCCGGGTTGTCTTAGCCTGGCTTATTACCCCGCGTTAGGCACAGAATAGCGGCATCCGAGTCCGGATGGCCTTTTTTTCGTACTTTTAGGATATTCATCTCTAGGTGGAGTGAGAAGACGGCAGAACTCAACAGTGTAGTGTGGGAAATACATAGGACAAAAATAAAGGGCTATAAAGAACAATGATGTAGAAGACATTGGCAGAGAAGAGGAGTGATAATTACGGTAATATGTACCGCCGCATATCGTCCACAAACGATACGGCATAACAAATGGGCACTAATTCGGATAATGACGATGATGGGCAGGACAGGGGGGGGGGGTGGGGCGATGTATATGTATGTAGATATATCGTACAAATATCGTATATATTAATGAATGGTTGACCAAGCAAAATGAATGCTTCATGTGTATGATCATCAGACTAAAAAAGAAAAAGAAAAAAAGGGGGAAACGCAACAAGAAAAAGGAGAGAAAACATGAAGGAGAAAAGGAAAGGAAAGAATTGAAATATTACAATGTCTCGATAGGAAATGGGCTGCAACAGTGCCTTCTTGCAATGTTCTAGGGGACACTCATTGACAATCATACATTCTTCTGTCCCACTTTGGCTTTAGTGTTATGCCTTTTTGCCCTTCGGTTTCAGTTCCCCAAGACAATCTCTACATCATCGTCCTCTTCCTCCTCTTCATCTCCCTCTCCCCCGTTGCCTTCTTCGTCCGCCACCTCCTGAGTCACTTGAACAGGCTGAAGCAGCTCGGGCTCGGCAATCGTGGAAGTGTCAAACGGCTGTACCTCACCCTCCGCGCCAGGGTACGCCGCGATCATCTCCTCAGGGAACGGCTCGACGGCACTCTCCGCAGCGGTTGGAAGCACAAACTGTTCCCATCCTCCCATACGAACCCAGTCGCCGTTGACCTGAACCAAACTGGACAGATGAAGCACTTCGCGCACAAGGTTGACGTCCGTTGTGAATCTCTTGACGCGATTGAATGACGCAAAGAGAGAGATAGGGATCCAGCCCCGGTTGTCCATCTACCGGAGAGTGAAGAAACAGTCATGGTACAGTCAGTCATCAAGATTACTCAAATATAAAAAGGGGGAAAACATACTCGGGTTTTTAAGAAGTAATCCTTAGCCATGTTCTGGTGACTTAGATAATACTCCAGTTGCCCCAGGAGATAGAATCTGATCGGGTCCAGCGAGAAGGGCGGCCGAGACACAGGCGCGGGCATGGGCGGTCCCTCAGCCAGGGCTTGAGGTATTGGGAGCATCGGAGGTGCTGGCGGCGGTGGATACATCGGATATTCAGGAGGGTAGTAATATGGCATCGGAGGAGGCATGGGCTGTTGGATCGGGATAAAGAGCCCATTGTAGTACCCTTCAGAATGCGGAGGCAGATTAGGATAAGGAAATGATGGCGGTCCAGATTGCATTGATCCATGCATGGCGTGCCCGCGTTGACCGCGCGGACCTCCGTATCCACGACCGCTAGCGCGAAGACCGTCACGACCTCTGCGTCCGCCACCATATCTTGACGAGCCTCCTCCGAGACCATTCCTCTCAGCACCACTGGGTGGGAAACCTTGGCCGCCGTGCCTTCCTCGCCTATACGGTGGTCCATGTTCGCGCTGCTGTGATTCGTATTCGCGTGGTTCGCGTCGGGTAATCGCACCCTCATTATTGGGCCCCATCCCAAGTCCAAGCCCTCCATCATTCGCACCGGAAGTTTCCCCTGGAATGGGGGTGTTGGAGAATGGCAACATCGGAGCCAGCAAAAGCGGGCTCAGCCCATCCCGCGTTTTGGTTGTCCCGAAATCGATCTTGGCTTCATAATTCGTCATGTCGACGACGTCAGGCTTACTGTCATCCAAACCGTTCGAAGCACCTTTGCGCATCCTCGGTGGTGGCATATCCCCAGGTCCGACACCGATTGTGAAAGCCTTGAACCCCCTTTCCAGCTCAGCGGTACTCTCATCACCCACGTTGATGGGCACAGTCCCAGGGCTTTTGATAGCATCTACACCGGCACTGCCAAAAACCAGCTCGGGCCTCCTTCTGTGTAATCGAGACTCTGAACCATCATTCATGGAAATCACGCGGTAGCCTGCAATAGCCTCACTTTCCTCGGGTCGTGGAGGCCTTGTGATGTTTGTGAGTGGTGGAATATCGGGCGTCCTCATAGCGCGCCGTTCGAACTGAGGTGTTTGGACGCGGCTGTTTTGCGCAGAGTAATAAGGATTGGGCTGGGGAGCGCCATTTGTATAGGGGTTGTATGGGAAAGCACCAGAAGGATAAGGGGGATGGGGAGGAGGTTGGTATTCCGCGCCGTATGGTCGCTGTGCCGGGTCTACTGGCGGAGGGTACATATGGTATGGATTACCTGGTGCATTGGGGGGGATATATAACGCTGGATTTGCACCGGGAAAGAAGGCATTTGGTCCCATAGCGGAGTAATGGCTGCGAGGAGATGATGATATTGAATCATGCTGAGAAGCAAATTTGGCAGGTGATGCTGCCCGGGATGGTTTTGAGCTGTGATCTTCGTGTAAAGCTCGTCCTTTGACGTCACGCCGAGGGCTGGAGACGGCGCTTCCGGCGGCTGATTGAACGCGACTATGTTGTATCGATCGTGAGCCTGACCTCCCGTTGCGATGAAAGTTAACGCCACTGCGACGGGAGCTCTCCATACGAGCCTGATCTGCAGCGGCTTGCAGCTCTTCTGGCGGAATGGCTATCCACTTGGCCTTCTCGTCTGGAAATTCCAATATGAGCAAAACCGTTCATAGATCACAGAACGCAATGAGATGTACACAGCTCAAAGCCATGCAGCAGCAGCAAGAAAAGCAAGCTGTGAACAAATCAACGTACTCTTTCGTGACGCATGGCTGTGCTGCTGTTGGGTGGATTCGTGTTCATTCACAGGCGTGCTGACATGTGACGAGGATACGGTAGACGCTTGACCGACTTCAGGCCAGGTTTCTCGATCGTCCAGAGAAGGAGGAACAGAGGGCAAATATGGCTTCACGTTTGAAACTTCATTACGCGGTATTTTATGGGGTGGCCCATTCGATTGCTGCTCAGTAGCCTTGACGGAATGAGAAGATGGAGGGGTACTCGATGGATGCTGCTTGACAGATGAAAAATTTTGAGATGCAGGAGGGAGAGGAGGTGAGTTGCTTTGGCTCTGGGTTTGCTGACCCTTCTTTATGTCCCAGACATTCGTAGAGGCCTGGGACTTGGTAGATGCACGTGCGGCATCAGAGATGGAATCGTTGTTTGGTGAGACATCGGAAGCCGTCATGATGTTGGATGGTATATTCGGGCTACCCTGAGCGCGAATCACGATGGCAGAGGAGTTTTGTGTGGCGATATAACCGGCCGTGGGCGATTTAGGCCGAGAGGGGGTACTGGTGCTGGATGTAGATGATCCCTTGCTACTCCTGAGTGTAGCAGAATCTGCAATAGCCGATCTAAGAGCTAGGTTCGATGCAAAAGAAGTCTTTGACGCGACCGGTGCTCTTTTTATACGATTCACATAAGAGACGGGAGGGCTATAAGATAATGCAGCAGAAGAATGCTTCAGCATATTATTTTTATCGAGTTTAAAGACAGAAAGAGATGGGGCTGAAGATCGATAAAGAATGAACTGATGAGGCGGGAGTGATATACCTGACTGATTCACAGCGAGCAAGATGGGGGTTATATGGAGACAGAGGGCGGTATGTGCTATGAATGTCGTCCAAAGCAGAAATTCGCTGCTGTGGTTTTCTTTCACCTTTTCTCTGTCCCACAAGTCACGTGCTTCAAGGTACCTCATTTGTGACCACTGTGATTTTCCGATTATTATTTCTCTTGTAAAGTGCGCACTTTGCACCACAAACACATTATTTGCTTGTGTGAAGGGCGCTTCAATAAGGCAACAATAATATCATATTGCATGAATAGCCAGCAGGGTGTTTAATTACGTATATATAGCCGTAGGCGTTGACAATAATGCGGGCATGCATGCACAATTCCAAATATCACGAGTATGACTCCTACTCGGATAGTGTGATTTCACCAGCAGGGCGCTATGTAGTCATGATAAGTATCAACATATGCTCCGAGCAGAGACACATGACTGTGATGAAAGTGGTGATATGAAAATGCTGATGAGTACTTTGATGATGACCAGCCCTCTGATGAATCATGCCATCATGAAGAGATGACTCCTCTGGGCCCTGGAATGATGTTGCATCGCACCCGTCTTGCCCATGGATGTCATCTCTTCACAGCTCCCTATCTTGACACAAGTCTCATATTATCCCACATTTCATTACCTCCGTTCGCCTTGCCATTAACTCGCCTGTTCAACACTCAACCATGGCAATGGCAATGTTCAGACCCCTTTTACCGGGTCGCACTGGTGCCGGAAAGCCCAAGACTCATCTTGGAATGGGTCCCAACTTCGGTCCATGGAATTACACGCAATTATCAGAACCCCAATTGACCGAAAAGCTCACAAGTCTGTCTGGTGCTCAGTTGCCGGTACAGGGAGCATATGCTGTATCTTTACAGCCGAATCTCAATCCAAACAACAAGAGCCAAGATAGATGGTCTGTACAGGTCTGGGACACAGATCATGGCAAATGGACATTTGCGGCGGTATTTGATGGTACATCATCCATGATGGCGAATACATGCTTACCAAACTGAAATCGCTTTGCATCTAGGTCATGCTGGTGCTGAAGTATCCGAGTATACGGTGGAAACCCTTCCAGGCATTCTACAATCTGGATTGTTGCGTTTACTCGCGGCATCTCAGAATCCTTCGGCCGAGTCTGTTGCTGCGCTCTTGAAGGGTACAATATCATCCTTCGATGACTCTATTGCGAGAGGCGTAAAAGAGCTCTTGCCATTACCATCGTTAACGGATCCATTAGATCCTTCATACCTAGATAATGCCAGTATCCGTTCTCTCATCAACGACATACCCGAGAATGGTATCAAGGTCACACGAGCAATGCGGGGCACGACAGCCCTCATTGCCCTTGTCGACCCCAAAAAGGAGAATTTATGGATCGCCAGCCTCGGTGATTGTCAGGCTGGTGAGCACACATGAACAAAAAACTATTACTTGAATGATCTTACTTGGATATATAGTCCTGGGTAGCTGTGAAGACTCCAATAAGTGGGTTTCTCAGATCCTAAGCTCTAACCACAATGGTCGAGACTCTAGTGAAGCCGATCGCATCCGGGCAGAGCACCCCGGCGAGTTAGAATGCATGCTTAAAGATCGTGTCCTGGGCTCAATCGCCGTCACTCGAGGTATGTATCATTGTTTATACTAGCGTAAACGATTCATTCTTCGAGCATGAACGTGAACAGCCATCGGCGACCATCTATTCAAGCTCCCACGAGTTTACACGGAGCGCGTCTTCCTTCAGCGCACCCCCGGTTTCCGCATGACAGCCAAAGTTGAAGACGTCATACCCCGCATTCAGACACCTCCCTACCTCAGTAACACCGCCGACGTTCGTCATGTTGATCTATCCTACAAAAGAAATCAAGAATCCTCCGTTGTTGTGGATACTCCTCATCTTGCGCAACCATTCTTGATCTTATGCTCGGATGGACTGATGGATCTGTATGATCACTCCGCTAGCATTCCTGCGCTGGGACAAACATGGGTCGAGGCGATTGCAGCTGACGAACAACACGAAGGTTCTTCGCCCTCACCCTTGTCATATTGGCCATACTGAATTGGTATCAACAGGCTACTCGAATCACGCACTACGTCTACTACGTCACGCCCTCGGTGGCCAAGACGAGCATAAAGTTTCCGCTATGCTTACGGTGGAAATGGCAGAACGGTGGATGGACGACACGACTGTCATCGTTTTGGAGCTTTAGCATGCATACCTAGTTTCAGGACTCTCTGGTACTGTCTCTCATCTCATCGGTGTATACGTATGCCAGGTTCATAACTTATAGGACTTTATAGCAATATGTACTCTTTATTATCAACAGTTTAGTTTTGATCGTATGCATATGCCTGTCTTGAAGTTCTGCTGTAATTTCATTATTACGTCATGTCATATCCCCCAATGCAAGCTGTCACTTGCTATCGTGAATCCATAAAAGCATGGGTATCAAAACGCGAATGATTGTAAGGGCAAGCATTGGAAATGGGGGGGGGGGGGGAAAGGAGAGCTAAATAGCGGACGTCCGCATTCGACAGCAACAAATACTAATAGGCAAAAAAGAAAAGAAAAAAAGCTAAAAAGGAAGAGTCAAATTATGATGGACAGAAGAAGTACGAGTAAGAAGAAGGGCAGAAGTGGAATAAGAAGAAAAGGGAGGGGTCTTCCGTATGTACAAGAATTTTATACTACTAATAAACATATGCGGCTGGGATAACACCTTCCTGTCCCGTGCGCACATCTCGAGCGTACCACCACCTATTTCAAACAAGACAATGTTAAAAATCACACTTTACACAAAGAACACAGGCAGAGTCAACTTACGCCTGATCCTGATCATCTAAAATCTCCACTTCTGCACCAGCAGCAAGCGGTAACTCTCCCTCCCCGGCACCATCAAACGAATACCTCGCACGCACTAGGCGACCACTATCTTCATCATCACCCATCCCTCCCACAATCGCCTCCGATGGCGTCTCCGCCCTTGCGAAGCCACCAGCGTCAGCCGCAAACGGATCGCTATTGTCAGCGGCAGCGGTAGCTGCACCTGCGCTAGCGATACCTCTTGCAGCAGCAGCTGCTTCGGCTTCCTCCTTGCCGCCTGTGGCGTACGGGTGATTGAAAGAGTAAGGGCTGTTGCTGTTGCCGAAGATGGTGGTGCGCGTGGCGGCATTGATGTGCTCCAACAACGATGACGGTCGGTGGCGTGTCGAGTCATCATCGAAGTCGGCCATATCTGGATCATACTTGTTCGCTCTGTCGTCTTTGTTACGAGAGAAGAGAGTCCACAGGATGCCGATGAGCGCAATGAGGAACACGACTCCAGCGGCGATCGCAATTGAGATGAGGATGACGATGCCAACGGCCAAGTAATCTACAATAACACCATATTAGTCCAAAATTCAGGTACATTATATCAGAAGGCTGGCGCTCACGATGTTGAGCAAAGCTAAAGTTGCTGATAGAGTTGAACAGAGACGACACAAAGCCAGGATCACCGTTTGCCGATGAACTGACAATGTAAGGAATGTAGTTCTCTCCATCGAAAAGAGCCGTTGACGCGTTCCCAAAAGATGAGTCGGTGAGGTAGCCAGAAATCATCAGCATGCGGTCGGACTCGATGATAGAATTGGCATTGTGTGTGTCTTGCAGTGGAACCATAGCCAGCTGCGAAATGTTAGTGGCACCGCCCAGGGGAGAGTCTGAAGGGTGCATTATGAGCAACAGCTATCGGCACTGTTGGCAAACTAGATGACACATACCAAGTTCGCTCCACGACTGTCCATTCCAGAAGGCCAAAAAGACGGATGAGCCATCGGTAGATCTGGAAAAAGAATTATTTGAGTCACAGGTACTCTCGAGAGTACAGACAAGACTTGCCTGCCGGCAGCGAAAATGCTGCTTGCGTTACCATTGTTCACCGTCAATGCAGTAACTGGACCCGGGAGGTTAGAGCCAACGGAAGCCCAAGTAGCGTTTGCGAATGGGAATTGAAGAACATTCGTCGCACTTGCTCCGCTAGAGAGAGCAAGGGATCCGGAGGCAATAAGAATGGCTTGGTTGTCCTGAACAAACGAGGGTGGAGGTCAGATATCAGCCTAACCGGAATTGTAGCAAATACACTTACTCCTGCATAGGACACAGATGATACTTCGCCTTTGACACCATTTCCAAGAGCATTCCATTGCAACTTAGATGTATCCCACGAGCAAATCGCTTGGCAATTCAGTGATCCCGCTTGAGAGAACGACCCTGCGACAATGACGGTATTCGCCTTGGACGAAGATGTGGTGATCGACCTAACGACCACGTTCCCTGAGCTCGCCTGAAGCGCTGCTATGTTGTCTGTTTGCCATGTGCCGTTGCTTAGATCATAAACAGCCAGCCCGTTCACGTTTGTTCCAGAAAGCGAAAATTCGCCACCAATATAGAGCGTGTTCTGAACAACCAAGAGTGACCAAACGGTGCCATTGATCTGTGGACCCTGCAGAGCGCTAAGTGTGGAGGTGGTGGGGTCATATATGGCTACAGCCTGGGCGTTCGTAGATCCAGATGAGAACGAGAAGTTGCCTCCCAGGATCGCAACTTGATGCGAATTCGATGTGTTGGTCCAAAATGTGCCTGCGAGAACCGTGGGGGCGATCGCGGGAGGCGAGGAAGGGAGTGGAGTAAGCGAGCTGGAGCTGCTGCTCTGACGTTTGAACATGTTCCTGAAGTGTGGGAGCCAGCTACTTGTGGCGTGATGATCCACATAGGAGCGCTTTGTTGAGCTGGGACTAGTGGATAATGTTCCGAGAGTTACATTGTTCTCAAGTTGTATGCCCAAGGGCGTCACCGTCGGAGGCTGGTTGGTAGCACCATTACTCAACATCACCATACCACTGGAACCGAATTGCAGAATCGACTGCACTGATCCAGCTAAATATTGGGTCTGCTCTTGGCCCTTGCTCGGAGACGTTCCATTGCCCACAAATGTCATGCTACCAACAAGGAAGCCGCCGTTATTCACCCATGATCCACTCGTCACATTCCACGTAGCAAATCCATGTGCAGGAATATCACTATTTCGTAAGTGCGTGAAGTTGCCGACCACCTGAACAGCGTCATTGTCAAACGAGAGGCTGGTAACAGCGCCATCGACGCCGGAGGAAAGCGCCAACCATTTATTGTTCGATACATCATATGCTGCGATCCCATTCAATGCACCTGAAGTCGACGCAGATTCCGTGTCCGTGAAGGATCCACCGACGTACACAAAGTTTCCCGCGACGACGATGGATGTTACCGGGGCATTCAGACCGTTATTGGATAAGGCAGAAAGGGCGCCGTTGGAGAACGCAACGATGTTCGAAGACCCTGACGCGGTGCCGCTCGAGAGAGTGAAGTTGCCGCCAAGGAAGACGGTTCCCGATGGGTGATGAGCAACAGCAGCGATGCCGACGGAATCGGATGATGTAAGGCTGCTGTTTCCTCCCAATGCAGTGAATAGACCGAAACCTATGTTATCCAAAGCTGTTTCCGTCGAGTTGGGCATCAATGAGGCGGCGTTCACATTGGATGACGAGCTGAGTGGCCACTCGAAGAATCCAAAAGCACTCTTTGCACTGCTCCCGGATACGATTGTGCCGTTGCCCGAAGAAGACGAGGCATCGGCGGTAATGTTTGCGGAAGTCAAAACAAGCTGAACCATTCCGGCAACTAGTTCGTACTGCCCATCTTGCCCATTGCCAGTCGGATCATCTGCAAGGGTCATGGTTACAGTTGTGGTGAAGGTGGAGCCTGATGGGACGATAGGACCACTGTACACAAGGACAGTCTCGTCGTTCTGGTTTTGCTGAGATACTGTGTTGACGGTTGGTTGAAGGCCACCCCCAGGGAACACTGTAACCTTCACAGATGTTCTCTTTCCGCAATCTTGCAAATCGGTACAGCCGGGTACGAGAAGATTGACATCATAATTGCCTGATGCGCTCACGTATGGATTCCAGGTGACGCTGGGTCCCGATGCGGCGGATGTACCCACGTTAACGTCAGAGACAAGAACAGATTGAATGGTACCTGCGATGTTGGTATTCGCTTGCTCAACCTGCCAGCTGCCGGTAAATGAGGCATTGCTCGCGCTTTCGCTAAAGCAAGATCCAAGATTTTGCGAGTCAACTGCGCTAGCGAACGCACCAGATGACAGGATTTGGAGGAGGTGCAAACCAGGCGCATTACCAGTCCATTCAGTCAACTGGATCTGAATTCCGGTCGCAGCGACCGCCGAGGGGAACAGGAAATCTTGGTAAAGATTAGAAGAATCGGTTTGTAAAGGACAAGGATTCGAGCATGTCTTGTTCGTGTTATCCGAGGGATCCAGGTACGTCAGTGTCTGTACAACGTTATCCGGAATCGTAGTTACCCTGCAACACAATTTAAAATATGGTATAAAATGCAGATGAATATGACATACGTAAACCCGGTAGTTGCATGGTCACCCAGGAAGGTGTTACCCAAACGGATGCCACTAGCTGAGATGTAGGAGAACGTCCTGATGTTGATGACAGCAGTGTTTCCATTGGCGGCAAACCAGGTATTACCGGCTCCGTCCGCTCCAGCAGGACAAAGGATGTTACTGATATTTGAGAACCCGGATTCTGATGTAGACGGTTCGGCGTCGACCTGCGCATTCTGCAATGGGATAGGAACCAACGATGATGAGAATGGCGTTGCTCCGGCTGAGAAGGGGACATTGGGATTGTTCGTGTTGTTAAGTACAGTAGACCCATTCCCTTGGAAGGAAGCGACAAATGACCCTGCGAAGAAAATGCTGGATTCCGATGCGTTGGTGGTGATGGATAACACTTCTGCTTCTGCTCCCAAAAAGCCGCCAAACGGCGGAGAAGACCAAGACGATGACTTGGGGTTCCAAGTGGCGACTGTAGATCCAGGGCTCGTGAATTTTCCTCCTACCCACACCTTGCCTTCCTTGCTATCACAGTAGAGGGCGGAGATTGGTCCATCAGGGCCATTACTACCCAGTGAAGAAAATGCGTCGGACGAAGGGTTGTAGGATACAATATTATTGGCGGACGTCCCATTGATCGAAGAGAAGGAACCAGCGAAGTATACAAGGTCATCAAGCGCACATCCTGCAACAATGCTTCCACCGGAGTTGGTCGATGCAAGACGAGAAAGTGCGCCAGACGATGAACGTGAGAGCAAAGTAGATGCAGATGAATCCAAGGAAGATGCATTGGAGAAAAAATCGAGTCCCGCAAACGAGCCAGTAAGTCCAACCTTACCCATACGGTCAAAGTCGACCTGGGGTAGCGAGGCCTGGGTATTGTGGAGACATAACAGAAGCAAGGCAAACGGTTGCAGGGGCTGCCAACGCCCAAGGACCGCCATGGTATGAAATTAGAACCGTCCTGCAGATGACGAGCGACCGTCAAGAAACGGCTGAAGAGCGTCAGAAGGAACAAGAGGCGATCGAAAGCTGTCTGGAAGAGAAAGTAAAGAGCGACTTGGGTTGAGGTTGATGGAAAGATGGATACACTCTGTCCGCGGACCCACGTGAAACAAAACCTTTAGTGCTAAATGAGTCCATGGACTTATCACGTGATGTCATGATCGGCAGGCGGACCAGCACATCTTTCACACTCGTGTCATATCATAACCAGGAACAGTGTGTATGATGATGCTCATGATATTTCAAGTTGCCTCAGAGCTGTATGACTACTACTGTCGTGTCATCCATCCATTTCTCTCTTGTGAATTCGACTGTCAACCTCTGAGAGATCTTATCCTCGTCTTCACCTCCCAACGCGTGTCTGAGAAGCGCAAGGGCCTTGTTCGAGTCTAATTGTGAATGTAAACAATGAGGCTCATACGAAAATAAGCCAACGATAAGGAAATTATACGCACCGCCAACCTCGGTCGACTTTGCTACCACATTCACCCAGGTCTGCGCAAGAGTAGGAACGTGTGCAAAGTGATCATATTGGTCTATCAGCCCATCCGAGCATAGTATCAAGAACGGTCGTGCATCGGTGGCTTCCTTGGTACTAGGTATCTCCAAGTGGCAGACGTCTGCCTCATTGCTCAAGTAAGGCGGCGTGATGTTTCGTGCGTTGCAAAGCTTCATTTTGGCACTAATACGATCATTCCATCCAGGTTTCTTTTGAGAAAACACCCTTTCGCTATAAATGGCCGGAAGCTTGAAGACGAAGTCTCCTAATGCTGCAAGCGGGATCAGCTGAACACCATAGGGTAAAACGTATTTACCAAGCAATACATGCCTCTCGTAACGGCAATAGAGCCTAAGACGCGACCTTGCAAGAGGCATTCTTCTTCGTTAGGATGTTCTACCTGGATGCGTGCTGCCTCTGATTCATCACGTCCGTTATGATTGGCACTGAGCACTTTGGCCTTCCACTCCTGCTCTTCTAATCTTGCAATGACTACATCCGAAATTCAGCGTAACGACACAGTCTCTTAAACCCTGACACACCTGCTTGCGAATCTCCAAGGCTAGCCACCCATATATTTGTGCGAGCAGGATCAAGGATGCATACAATAGCAGTCGACCCATGCATCGCGCGCAGGATATTGGCAGCATTGCCTCCCACCCCAGTCTCGTCATCATTGACAATTTTCTGGATGTCTTTATCATGAAGATAGGCGGGACTTGAGGTATCCTCCAAAGCAGTCTGTGGGAAGACATCCTTGACGGCTTGACCAATGCTACCGTCAAAACGACTGATAGCTGTCTTCAAGGCCGAGGAAATGATCTCGCTTTTAGGTTGCTGCTCCGGTGAAGTTGCTCCAAGCACGCGCGACAGTTCGACTCTCACAAAGCCGGGTAGATGCTTGGCTGCATAATCGACGGTTGCTATCCCCGCATGACCTAGATGTCGAATGCACGCATCGGTTAGGGCTTCTTCCTTCGTATCGTGAATGATCCAAAGGATCCTACCATCTAACACTGCGGCAAGTGTCCAAACTTGACCTGGCAAAATCTCCCATGACTCCACTATCCAACGGTCCTGATTCGGCCCCTCGGGGCTCGTCTCCAGTGGCTGTAGACTCACCACAGATACGCCAGATGCAGGTTGGACTGGCTTAGCCAGACGACCCAGCACTTCCGTGATTTGGTCTGTGCTTAGTACAGTGTAGTCATTTAGGCCAAAGTATTCCTCTTCTCCTAGATCAGTCTTCGGCATGATGATTTTAGTCACGTGGACACTAGTTGAATGAAGAACACGACTTGGGTGAGTTCATTCTTTTATACGCGAATTTACGCCTTTTATATTTCGTCCTTTAGCCTAAGGAAGGGCACAGGGTTTTTTCTCAGCGCTTTGGAATTATTTTATGTTATATCAAACGGGCAGAGGGTTGATTGTCGCCGAAACTAGTCTGAATCATCAAAAAGGAGGGCGTAGGGTTACTCGAGATAAGTCCCAGGGAACACCAAAATCGAGACTCATTATGTAAGCCGGAGTTGTTTGTCTCAATCGTATCTATTCATCTACTATACCTTATCATTATGATGTACCCTAATTCAATCTATTTAGAGAGGGCACGCAGAATTGTTTGAGTGGATCTTGCTATTGTTAAGGGTGTGTGTATTGCTATATCACTGCTGGTGATTCCGGTCCATGTCGGTCTATGAGATCTGCCACTTACGTAACGTAAGTCGAAGTCACACCTGACCAAATGACCCAACCACTCATCTGAATTGAAGACGTGTGAAGGGCTTATACTGCGTAGGTATGCTTGTCAACTCAAAAGATAACAATCGCTTTGATTCTGCGCACTTTACAGTGATAGGTTGCTTGTTTCCGTGGATTCGTTTTCTACCTTCAGGTTGCTTGGTAGTGCTTGTACCCTAGCTCATAAAGCTCGTCCTCAGGCTTCGAGCCTCAAGGCTACTATTGAGGGATTATGCCACACGCATTCTACTATTCAACTGCTAGGCCTGGTTGAAGCTACGCTTCCCTCCTTATACCCAAGTCTCTACTGACTGGCTCGATTTCCTGTACTGGAATCCTGACATTGATCTAGGCGGCGGGTAGCGATCATATGTCTTTCGAGTTAGTCTCGGGGGCCACAATCTGACTGAACCAATTGATCTCTTAGGAGAAGGCATCAAAATACTTGCCAAATTAGGAGCAGGTACGTGTAGTTGCGCAGATCCTCGGCAGAATCCGCCTTCTTTCAGTGTCCAGCATCGTCGCCGTATATTCGTGTCCTATCCTAAGAAACGAAATAACATCCAGGGACTTGGTGTCAGCATGGGAGTCCTGATTTACAGCTCAGAGTCTGATACCTCAGGAGCAGCAGAATGAGCGCGAGGGGAGAAGAAGAAGAAAAATTGAGACGTTTCTGAAGTAGTACAATCATTGAGTCTGTTGTGAGGTCGTTGAAATTGTATATTATATGGAAGTACAGAGTTACAAGCAGCAACCTCGCTCAGATTATTCTTGCGAAAAATTATTTGGTTTAAATGTCTCGATATCATTCTTGTCGGATTTATTGTATAGCAGTGGGAGTGTAATCAGCTCCGAGTCGAGATTCACTTAATGCATTGGATGTTCCCAATTACCAGTGGTCGATACTTCGAGTACCGAATATATTCATGTAAGTACGTAAGCAAAACAAACCCGAAAAGAAAAGAAAGAAAGAAAAATAATACTTGTAAAAGTAAGTGCCCGAATGAAGGCGAAACTAAACTACGGTTAATTGTAGAAATGACTAGTAACTAACTACACAGATTTGAATACACGTTTGACACAAAAAAGGACAATATGGCTTCGGTGAAAAAAAGTTAACGCGAAACAGCAAGGCGAACGAGAGAATATAAGTTATAGTGCTAATGCTATGCGAGTGGTGAAATACAAGAAAGAAAGTAAATGAAGAGACGAAAAAAAAAAAAAAAAAAAAAAAAAAAAAAGAAAGAAAGAAAGAAAGAAGAGAAGCGTGGAAATTCACTTGTGCTACGTCATGCTGCAGCAGCTACCACTAGAGGCATCAAGTCTCCAGGGGGCATAATAATGCATGGATAATGCGAGGGATTGAAGAAGAAATCGAGGAAATCTTCGGCATGCTAGACATACAAAAAGCGTAGCAAAAGGAAAGACAAGAATCAGTGCCTGGTCTAAAAAAAACCCAAACATCCCATTATTTGCTTACCTGAGGCTTGTTACTCGAAAGCTGTGAATTTCATCAGTCAACAAAGGAATCCAAACAGTAACATCAATAAGGATAAAGATTGGACTCACCTGGGGATCCCAATGAAGCAGCTCTACGAATTCAGCAGTCGTTTTTCGCTTAGGGGGAGCCTTTCCTTTTGACTTGAATCTCTCCGCTTTATGTTCTTCGCGCCTTCTCTCTTTCTTGACAGTTTCGGCAATTTCGTGGTAGAATTCGTCACTAAAATGGAAAACACCAAGCTGATTAGTACATAGTAACAATAATAAATCTTCCGGGTATAATAGATTACCTGAGCCTCCGCATTATGTATTGTAGCTTGGGCCGCTGATTTTCTCCTGTGATGGCATACAATGTTTTAGTGAGATATTTTCCAAGACAATTTTTAAAAAAAAAAAAAAATCTCACGCAGAATTTCAATTAACATCTACAAAGTGTATTTAGTTTACTACATCTCCATGAAGAGGGCTAAGAATTGGACTTACTGCAGTCAGGGACTTGCCATCGGATAACTCTGGCGTCTGTTGAGGATCAGCACAAGCGGCCAAAGCAATCTATAAAATGCAGTATAAGTTGGGTGCAATACGAAATAAAAGCCAATAAACCACACTAACAACATTAGCACGCTCAGTGGGACTGTCCTCACACAACCCATCACACTCTCCGACTTCACTAGCACTGGGATGGTCGCTCTCTTTCTGCCCCGTGTGTGTGTTTAGATGGAGGTCAGGTTTTTCGTCTCCGTTGTTTTTGCCTTCATGACCTTCTTTAGTATAGCGGGTAAAGTTGCTGCTGCTGTCGTCGTCGCTGCCTTCCAATCCAGGCGGCCTCAGGGGCGAAGCTGCGGTGTCTCTGGTATGCTTTCTGGGCTTATCATGAAGATAGGAATCTACTGATACCCAGCGTTTATGGCCCTTTAATAAGTGAACATCGTCAGTCAATCAAAGATGCCACCTTATATGCCCAAGAATGGGCAAAAGAGGCGTACCTGGATAGTCCTCACGCGATGTAAGAACGATGAACCGATGGATCCCCCTTGACTTAAATAAACTTCCTCATCCGAACTAGCTCGAGGAAAGACTGTAGTTGAAGCCGGAGCTGAAACCGGAATTGAGATTGGGACCATCAAAGCCGGACTCGTGACAGGGGACATCACGGCCATTGGCGCAGGCTCTTTTTGATGATTGTCGAAGTATTTAACGGCGACTTTGTAAGTGGGCGTGCGACGCGCGATGTCTATCCGGGCACGATTGACATCCTCCTCGATCTTGCGTGATAACTTCCGTTCGAGGTCGAACTTATGGCCTGTTTCTGGCTTTACCAAGTCCGCAAACTTGACGTGCTGTGTTTCTTTCCTTTGTAGTGATGGCGAGGGAGGCGCCAGCTGGAAATCCGATCCGTATGGATTCGATATGGTCGAAGATTGGGGTGTGATCCTATTAGCCTCATTGATGGTTGCACGACGCGTGGAAGAAGTGCTCTTCAGCGATAGAGAAGGGGCGCCGCCGATATCAGACGGTACAATTGTGACGGACGAGTGGCTAGATTTCGCGTTAGAGGTGCCCAAGTTTTGGCGGTCGATGATGCGGAAGCTTGGGTCGAGCTCGCGTAAGTTACACCGACGATGATAGAGATCTTGATGATGAGGAAAACAATCGGTTAGCTGCGGTGCAGTATTGACATATTTAAGACCTTTGGATACCAACCGAGAAGGGTAGCGCTATGGCAAGTGTCCAGAACAGCCTGTGGATTGTATTACTAATGAAATGTATCCATGAAAAATAAACAAGGCGTACAAATAAGTTGCATCCAGAAGGCAGCCTCTGGACAAGAATGTCATGGAGTTCCTGTATCAAGTTTGAGCGATGAAGGAAAGTGTGTTTAAAGAACAAAGATACACACATCATCAAGAATGACCTTGTCTGGAATAGCATCGCCTTCCTCATCCATTCCGTCGACAGGTACAATTGCTAAAAAGACAAACTCAGTGAGGCGTCCCAGACATGAACCCATGTACATGCAATTATACCTTCGTCTTTTCCATCGATTTCTCTAGGCATTTTCTCAGGAGGTTGGTCAAGTTGTACGGAATGGCCCGAATCTATGCATTCATGAGTTCATTAAGGTGAAGTTATAAGTAAAAGTCTTACACAAGAAGACAAAGTGATCGCCTGGCATAGCGCCCTGGACTAGACTTTCCAACTCTCTCATCTCGAGAGCAACTATCAGCCCCAGTCACTCGTACAAACGACTGGAGAAACATACAATATTATCGCGTGTAGGCATGTGCGGAGAATCCTTGGGTAAATCATCCGTCATAGTGATAACGTTTTCCGGGTCATAGCCCTGGTCTATAGAAGATCAATATGAAGTATGAACGGTAAATGGACAAAGACTAAATACCCAACAGAAATTGCCCGAACGCCTTTGCGTCTTTTACGGGCTTGTACAAATGCAGCTTTTTGCTCGATTGATTATCAATCCCAATGAGGAGCGCCTTGCGCTTTTGGAATGGCAGGGATGAGGAAGATAGTGCTGTAATGTCAGAGACAGAGGAGCTCGAGCTCGAGCGGGAGATGGTGGGGGGCTCCGGGGCCAGCATTTGGGGCATTATCGCTGCGAAACCCGAAGGCGAGGGGAGGAGGCCTGGGGAAAGGAACCCGGAGCAGAGAGGTGGATGACGGCTGCTAGACGATAGGTAGCAGAGTATATAACCACACGGGGATGGGGAAGTTAGATCACGCCGGAGAGAACGCCGCTGAGCGCCTGAGGGGGAAGTAATGAAAACCGAATGGATGCTAGCCGGCTCTGTCAGCGCATCGCTGCTACAAATATGTATTAGTACATGTAGCATGATCTTCCTAGGCGCTTATTATTCTGAGAGAAGAAGCAGTACGCTTGTTTGCAGCCAACTCAAACGCCCATATCAATGATGCATGTTGATCCCATCAAGGAACTACGCCATTGCACTGCCATAGCTCCGCCGCTTTCGATCTCCCTCCCTGGCTCTGGCTCTGGTTCTGGCCAGTGGCGCTTTCGCCTATGTCGGGCCAGTGATTGCAAGTAGGTATCTGCCTGCCTCTGCTCAGTGGCAACTCGTACTATCGTTGGCGCTGCCTGGTAAAAAAAGTGATTGTGCATTATTCACTTTCCAACGGCTACCTATGCCGCCCTGACTATATGATGTTTCATGATTGATGCTTTGACGCCAGGTTGCTTGATACACGTTGCTAGCGCTACAATCAAACAAGTATACAGGCAATGGAGAGTATCTGCGTGTATCAACTCTGGAAGGACTTTGTCTTCCTCTCGTCAGAGAGTAAGGCTAAAACTCGATTGTTTGACCATCTCAGCTTCTCCGAGTCGGTATTTGGGACTGGCTTATCACCGTCTATCGACCTGCGAACATGCGGCTGACCACCTCGTTCAGGCCCCAAAGTGATAAAGTGGAATCGGATTTCACATGGAAAATGCTTGGAAAGGCACACATCGAAAAATGAGTCATATGATCGCACTTATTGCTCTGAACCAGCATGGGATTCGGACCATTGAACTTACGGATTCATCCGTGTAAACTGAATTCCGAGAGTGATATGATACTTGTTGTACTGTCGAAATACAAGCCTATAAAAACTGTTCAAATGATGATCAAGAAGAATAACCCAAGTCGAGCCCATCATAGATGGCGTGCTGTGAAATTCTTCTCAAGTACAACAGTATTGCCTCACTTAGATCTTTCAAAGGTCAACTATCGCATTGGATGCAGTCGCAGCTTTCACCGATTTTCATCATCTGCGCAGCACATGCAATGATGTGTGCAACATTCGGAGGTAAGAGATAGATGAAGAACAAGGCTTTGACACAAGAGAAAAAGGTCAGAATCCAAGCAACGGCTTCTATCGTTCCTGTTGACGTTTCGGTAAATTCTGTTCCCCGAAACCAACTTCTACAGAACAGTGATAATAGTGTCCGATACTCCACTTTCCTATAGAGAATCACACTACCGCAGTTCTGCAGACCCATGCGATACATTCGTCGGCCGAGAGACGGCTGTAAATAGCTATCCAGGGGCATCGCGCGACGAAGACGGATAACCTCAAACCCTGTCATAATAGTGCAGAAAAACAAGGATCTGGAGTAATTTAGTCTTCATGACGGTCTGGTTGGATCAAATTCTATTCGCATTCAAGTCCAAAACAAAAGAATGGATTTTCATGTTTACTCTCCCTTGACCTTCAGGTTGCTGAAATCAACATCCTGTCCAACAGGCGCCAGGTGTGGTGATCCGTGTGCCATGGCCCTATATTAAACACGTTCATCAGAAAATGCTCACATACTTGAATAGGAAAACGCCGCGTTTTCGAAGCCAGCGCAAAGAACTTTAATACTCACTGAGGATATCTGAACCGATGAATAGCGGGTTTACGGGCATCCGAGACCAGCAGATAATTGTCGGATGCCTCCTTCGACAAGCTAAGATGCTTGTCGTTGAGCTGCTGCCAATAATCCGCTGGTATGTAGTTGCTCTTGATCCACCGGGTTACAGCGCTCTCGTCACCGGGTGCGGGAGCAAAGTTATAGAATGCAACGACGGATGCACCGAAAAGTATGGAGTAAATCCATCCTTTAGAGTTGAAACCTAATTCCAGTATGACAAAAGGCAGGCGTGTTAAGGGTGGCAGAAAAGATGATGGGTAGTAGTGAGTTGTGGAATCTCCGCACCCTCTTGAGGATAGGCAATGGCACCGCCGTCATGGTGGTGGTCATCATGGTGGTGGTCAGAAGATGCCAAACGGCGTTGGGAGAATGCGACAGTCGAGGCCCGAGAGCGAGCGAGAGATGATGCACCCTTGCGGGCGACGGACAAGGACATGGTGTTGGTTTGAGCTATGGCGGTCGCGACGGAAGCATTCGGATGGTGTAGGTTGAGCCAGCTGAACGCCTCTCTCTTACTTCGAACTACAAGTTCAATCTGTGTCACTGCAACCTTTGAGACATTTTCCCTGTGCTTCTAAAAATCCTGCTGTTTGCAAACTTGAAATCTGCGGGAGATACCTCGGCCTTGCTTCTACCATTCAGATAACACCAGTAGATACGATGAGCCAGCTTGAACCTAGTAACACGCTACCCCTCGACGGTTTGAATCGACCGCTCCCGAATCTTCCCAACGAAACTCTGTCTCAATTCACTTTGAACATTGACAGAAGCGACATCTCTTCGAATCGCTCCCAGACTTCTTTTGCAGCGGCCATCTCTGTTCCCCCATCACATCTGACATCTAATGACTCAAGATTACCTACTCCGGCCGTCACCAGATCCTCCTCCCCGCCATATCTCACCCTCAACATATCCCGATCCCCTCTGCTATCTCTGCTCAACCACAGCCCATTGCTACCTCCCGAAGAGTCTTCGAAGCCTCCCACTCAGCCGCCTCTGCTGGACGCTCAGATCACGGCATCCTTGGTCAAACCACTGGCACCACTCAGCTTTACGTCTGATTATCAGCGTCGTCGACTTTCTTTATCTACCAGCAAGCAAAATGAGAACAACAAGCCCTCTGGCACTATTCGCGGTAAAAGCAAAGCAGGTGCTTCTACTGCCACGACTACAGTTACTAGTACTCTTCCTACTGGCTCTCATGATCACTCTTCGTCGATCCACCGTAGTGTCCTGGCTCTTCCTACATCAAATCTGCCTTTTTTGTCTCTACCTCCTCAACCTCCCTCAACCCTATCCCCGAAGAAAGTCATCTCACTGCTCAACTTTCTTGAGGCTATGGACAAAGAGGTCTCATATGAATTTCAGCGCGTTTCCGATGCAGTCAAAGAAGCTCACACTATCGCGGACGAGTATCGTCAGGAAAGGGAAACGAGACGCATGAGGTGGGTGGAAAGGAAAGCCCATGAACGCGAGAGAAGGGAAAGAGATAAGAGAGAGACGAAGGGGATTGATAGTGAGTTTTGGCTGGCTTGATCGATCGACAAGTGGATGGACGGGTGGTGGTGATTTCTCGGTTGGCTGTCTTGTACTAGTCTCAACAAACGACGAAGATGTACTTTTGAACATTACTCTGTGGCCTTTTCTATTTTATTTTACGCAACATATAACAGCACATCCAATGTCCTATATAAAATCTCCTCAAAAGGAGCCAGCTTGAAAAAAAAAAAAAAAAGGACTGTGATCAGCCACAAGATATCCATCCATAGACGATCTACACTACACACTCCAATAAGAAACTGATAAAGCAAAATGATCAAGTCATGAATTGTTCGTTATTACGTAGGACTCCGAGTTAGAAAAGATACTCAGAAATGTAAACTAAATCCTCCAAAGAAAGTGACATTCTATGAAAAAGAAATCATAAAGAAATGAAGTCCTGGTACGTCAAGTGTAATTGTCTAGGAAAAAGAAAAGTCGTCGTTGTCGTTATCGTTCGGTCATAGGTTAGAGTAAAGTTAGCAATGCTCCAAACATGGCGGATGTCATGCAGAGCAACCATGTAGGGGAAATATGCGGTGCCGATGAAGATCCCAGGGTGCTGGATGTACCGGTAATCGTGGCTGTGATACCTGTACCGGTGGCCGTTGCTGTTGCAGGTGTACTATAATAGTTGTTACCGGCTGTGCTAGTGCTCGTGGGAGCCGCCGTTGAATAAACACTGAAGACAGCCAGGTTATTAAAAAAAATTTTAAGGAGATGGAAGCATCGATAAGTCATACCGGACATAAGATACTTCAAAGTACGCTTCATCATAGTTGCTTCCGTTTCCAACCACATTGTCGTTATACTACACAAAGCTATCAGACGACGGCAAGCATACAAGATAATGCGATTACACTCACACATATACCCGTTGGTCCCGATGATCCACATGAAGCATCATAGAACTCTGGCAGCGCCGCCCAGTCTCCGCAGAGTGTAATGTCCAAGACAAGGTTCTGCGCTTGGAACCATTCTGTGATGTCGCACGACTGGGCAGGGTAGGCCGCCGAGGGTGTTCCCCAGGTACTAATGTCGATCTCTGAGCTGTATGCACTCTGAGTGATCGACTGAGGGACATTTGGGCGCTACATACACAGTCATAAGCCAAAGTTTATTAGAAATGTAAAATGGGAACTTACACTCCAGAACCAGATACTATGAGAAATATATTGATTTAACTGACGAAATTATGGAAAAGGAAAATCGCACTATATTCCAGATACGTCAAACTGCGTAGCCCAGACTCCGCCTCCGGCATCGTTGAAACCAGAGAGGAAACTATTAGGTGCACTTTCGGTAACGGTACACCCGCTACTTTGCGAGCAATCAGGAGTTGAGCTAACGGGAGATCCACAAATCAGTACATAAAGTAGTTCAGACAAGGCTATAGCATACCCTGCGATGCCAGTCTCTGCAATGTACGATGTGACATTCGGGTGTTCACATTGGGACGAGGATGTGTGCAGGGACATTTGGTTATTCTGCTGCAAGTTGACACCTTCAATCGTATCAATTTCGCCACCGTCGGGCCAGTTGGCGCCAAAGCTCCAGAAGCTAGGCCAAACCTGTTCAGAAACAAGATGAAATAAATAGTCAAAAGAAGTTGTCATTAAGTAAGAAGATGATATCCGAACCGAACACCCCCAAGGCATATGTGCGAGATCGATGATCCATAAAGAGCCCACGCCAAAGGCCTCCTTAGTGGTTATCCTAACCTATTCATCTACATGTATTAGTAATATGATACGTAAACATAAGAGCAAGATTTACGGACAGAATTCCTCTTGTCGTTCCATGCAACCGTAGATGTATTATCAACTTTGATAATAGCATTACCGGCGTCATTGATGTATGCAAGATTGTCCTGCATAGCAATCGTCTCATTAACCCACCAGACATCGCCATTCGTGAGGTTGTCCCAGCTGCCGTAAAAGTCCCAGCCGCTGAAGAAGGCAGATCCACTATACGCTGCCGTGAGCTCGTAGGCGGCTACATGTTGAGGCAGTGAACTCGAGGCCAGAAGTAGCGTGGCAAGAACCCAGCGCAATAGATGATGCCAAAGAACGACGAACATGATGGCAGTCCAGGTGAGAGAATAACAGACGAAGCACGAGGTGAATGGATGCCCGGCGCTTGGAGCTAAATATACGCTGATAGGCGCTGGTAATACAAGAAAAGCCAGCACAAGATATGATGCAACACGGCCAGATGGCCAAATGAACCGTGATGGTGACAATAATAAACAGGTGGAACGCTGAGTTCAAGGCGGCGCCTATGCCCTGACGGACGAGCCCACGAGGCGCGGAAGCGGAGTTCCAATAAGGTCACATGATACGCACGTGCCCGAGTTTTTGTCATTATGGCAAAGGTTTTGGTTCCGCCTGCGTCATTTCGGGCACAGCCGTCTTGCAAAAATCGTCGGCCGGTGCATCCGAGTCCTCAATTGTAAGAATGAGCCTGAGCTAACTAGCTAAAACACCTCACAGCTCTAAACTATACAGGTCCTGCTACATCACAGCAGACACAGCATTCATCTTACAAAAGTCCTAGATACCATGTGTTGACTGAGGGAACGTTCTTGAATCTTCATCTCGACCTTTTCCCTTGCAGGCATCATCACCCTTTTACAAAAATGTCCTCTCAAGATTCTTCTGGTGTGCGGATACTCAAGGACATTACTTTCGGAAGTGTATGGTGCTTTTTAGTGGCGGTATGATAGTACATCTGGTCTCATATATGGCACAGATTGCTGGGATTGCTTCCAAAATATTCGAACATCCCTTCGACTTGGCTAAGGTCCGACTGCAGTCACAAGTTTTAAGCACATCTCCTTCGCCACGATTTGCCGGACCCATCGATTGCCTAAACCAAACATGGAGATCGGAAGGAATCAGAGGGCTGTATAGGGTGAGGGCTTTTCTCTTAGTTGTAGCAATTAGTGCTACAAAGAACTAGCCTTAGCTGATGCAAACGATCTTTTTTTTATAAGGGACTACCTGCCCCCGTCGTGGGTGCAATGGCTGAAAACGCCACGATGTTTTTGGGCTACCGGACTTGCCAACAAACTATTCGAAGTGCAACTGGCAATATGGGAGAGCTCTCTTTACCTCAGCTGGCAATTGCGGGTGGTGGAGCTGGCGTCTTGACGAGCTTCGTGTTGTAAGAATAATGGTGGCAATTTTATTTCCTTAATTAAACATATGTCATGATACAGAACCCCCGTCGAGCTCGTCAAATGCCGCATGCAGGTCCAAATGCTCGCACCCTCCTACCTCCTGGCCCCTCCTCCTGGCCCCATATCTGTCCTATCTTCTATCGTTCGTCATACAGGCTTCCGTGGCCTCTGGCTAGGTCAGACCGGCACTCTTCTTAGGGAAGCAGGCGGAGGCGCAGCTTGGTTCGCAACAAAAGAATATGTCGCTCGTCTTCTCGTTGACCGACGAGCACCACCACCATCATCGGTTTCCGACTCTGGTGTCATTCACACACGAGAGCCATTACTGCTCTGGGAATCGGCATTTTCTGGTGCTTGTGCAGGAGCTTTATATAATCTGAGCATATTCCCCGCGGATTCTGTGAAAAGCACCATTCAGACGGCTGCTGAACTACATCCTGGGGCACCTCCAATGTCATTTGTTGAGACGATCAAGGCAATGTATAGAGCTGGCGGTATCAGAGGGTTCTATGCCGGTTGTGGGATCACAGTAGCACGAGCGGGACCGAGTAGCGCAATCATCTTTCTCGTTTATGACGGTTTGGACAAGTATTTTGGATAGTTTTTTTTTTTCTTTCTTTCTTAATCCTGTAGACAACATATATGTAGTATTCACTTTTATAGACTTCAAGCAAACATATCCTATTTAATTATTGCATAGACGTAGAAACACGCCGCCACCGAATGGCCTCGGCAATAAGAGCAAGCAAACATCGTCGGTGGTAAGCAGACGCTCAAAAGCGCGCTGGTTGCTTCCGATTCCACTTCTCTCCGTTAACTGACTTTCCCGCCTTCATCCGCCATGTCCTAGTGCGTTTCTCGTGTCTCGCAAACACTCAGTGCCTTGGTTTCTGAATGGGATAAATCCACAGCGTAATCCTCGGCCGTGCCATCAAAACCGAGTACCTCTCGCTCGCCACCCTCGGCAGCGTCGTTGGCCTCACTCTGCTGTCTACTGGCGGCTCGAAGAAGGCGGACCCTGCACCTGGCAAGAGCGCCATCGAAAAGGTCAAGGAGGCCGTTCCCATCAACGCCGGCTCCAGGTACGGTGTATTCTCGTGATTTAGAGTGGATTAAATCTGACCAGTATCTTGCTACAGTGAGGAAGAGCAATTGTAAGTTTTTGTTTCCATAAACCAGTGTAGCAAACTCAGGATGTTCACGACTGACGGGGAAAGGGCGGACAGTATCAAGAAATTCATTGCAGAGGCAGAAAAGGAATCCAAGCACTAGAGCGAATAGACGGAGTGGGGAGGCAGTTGCATTGCATTTGGACTGACTTTGCATACGCGGGTTGCTGGAATGTGATTGGCGTACTTTTTACCGTAGACGAGTGAACTTGTTTCCACACAACGACGACTTTCATTTCATCCTTCATCCTCACCCTTACCAACTTGACTTCTGTATGATATCTCATGGCGACTGCTGTGCACCATGAAAGACACAGTGTGAGCTCAGTACCCAGGCCGCTTAGGTTCGACCGTGTTGGCCAGTCCAGCTCGTCGCCGTCGTCACCATCGCCGTTGTCATCCAGCAGCCTACGGCGTCAGTCCAGCATCTCTTACAAGCCTAGTGACAGCGACGCTACATTTGCACCTCGATCACCTGCGCCCGGTGCTGTTGCTATTGCTGCTCCTAGACCTGAGAGCTCGAGGAGACATTCCTCGTATATTTCTGGGACTGCTACTAATGGTGTTCATGGGAAGAACAGAGACGCTGCTGGCAAGGACCGACCCTTGACACTTGTCGAAAAGTACGCTTCCAACACGGTCGCCCAGACGTGATTCACACTGATAGAATTTCATACTGCTAGACATGCAGATCTCCTCATCTTCATTGCACAGAAGGAGTCCAAGTGTCTCGAGCTGAGGACCCAGCTTGCCGCGCACGAGCAGGAGCTCATGCAGTGTATGTTTCACAGCTACTCCTAAAACAACTACCCTTCCTAAACCTCCACACATGCATTCCAGTAAAGAAGAAGTGGGAGCAGATTATGCTCAGAGGAGGATCACAATATACCACAACGCCTTCCATCCCACTGTCAAGTGCGGTCTCTGCTTACCCCGACTCTTCGGCATCAAGTCCTATGCTGCAGGGAATCAAGGAGGGCGTCCGTCTCCTCGCTGCTGCAACGTCCTTGGCGGCGCCACCCACGCCCATATCACCAATGGCATCATCATCTCCTTCGTCCTTACAAAACGCTACGCTCTCAAGGGGTTCGCAGCGACGTCCCACTAGTATGTACGGCTCCGTGAGACACGTACAGAACGACAGCGCAAGCACCAGCACCAGCACAAGCCGGAGCGTTGACACGACGCGGTTCTCGCTCTCGTCGCAGTCTTCGCTCGGGTGGGAAGACGCTGTCGGCAGTGGTAGTGGTAACAACGGCCAGGAGCTGATTGTGCCCGAAGCGGAATACCCGGAAGAGGAGACGCCCACCGCCGATATGATCGAGGGCAGTGAACCTTCTTCGCTTAGAATTCAATCTGCGTCGACATCAAGGGTCTCGTTTGATTTGAGAGAGGACGCGCAGTCAGGACTTGTTCGTCGTCGATCGAGGGGTCGCGGGATGGAATCCTCTACAAGTTCAAATACTTCTCGCGACACTGCCGGGACTGTGAGATCTGCGTCAAGCGCCGATAGGAACAGTGCTCCTGCAGGAGGAGCGAGTTCCTGGATAGACAGCGTAGGCAAGAAGTGGGGTGAGCTCAGCAACATCACCGCTAATAACAGCAATAGCTCGGGAACATCATCAACGTACGTAACATTGCGTACCCAGAGGCACTCTTCGGATGCACCTACACTATTTGATGGTTACAAAACATCGGGACTGATATCGGACTGGACAGACTCTCAAGATCACAGAAAAGAGCGACAACTATATTCTCTGATTTGGCTTCTGCGTTTAGTGCGATCCCCAATGCTGCACAACAACAACAACAGCCTGCAGCCTCAGGCGGGCTCGCCTCCAAGCAGCAACAACAACGCCCAGCTTTGTCCATGTCAAGCACTCTATCAACATTGGCACCACCGCCACCAGCCCTCTCATTTAACGGCCTATCCCGCTCTCCCAGCTCTCAAAACGTTGCATCACAATTATCGCTATTGGATGATGATGACGATGTTATTCGGGGCGGAGCAATTCTTTCGCCTGCCCTCGCGCCGTCGCCTATCTCTGTCGCTGTCTCGCCCAAGATCCTCGCCCCGGCACCTGCCTATGGCACCACTATCAGTGGTAAGACAGCCTCATCATCAACATCAACGTCACCATCAACATCCTCTCTTCAACAGCAGGACGATGAAGATGAATGGAACTGGTGATGTGATGATGATGACTATGATGACAAGGATGGGTATGCATCCTGTCTTGATCCTCTTTTCGTTAATTTCGTATCATTTTGCATTTATGGAGTCATGATCACCCCTTTTCTCTTTCCCCTCGCCTTCCGATATATCTATACATCGACCTTATTATGCAAACACACGCATTAACTTAGGACCTTTTTCTTTTTACCTGGTGGTGGCTGTTATTCACACCTCTCGCTTTCTCCTTTGAACGTGGAGGTGTCGGCCGTCTATAAAATTTACACTTTGATATAGGCATTTCTTCCTTCTATCTTAACGTATTGTTGTTCTGAGATTGTAGTGCGCTATATTGTGCTTTTCTTGTTCAGTAATAGTAGTAGACGGGCGTTGTTCCATCGATTAGTATTTTGTCTGCTTTTCTTTCTGGTTGAATCTGGATGCTATACTTTGCTGTTAAGCTGAATAGTATGATACTCTTCGGTCAGTGTTTGCGGTGTTTATGTGAGAGGACTCATATTAGTCTCTATAACTAAGTACAATATAAGGGTGCGTACTAGAGCCCTCGAACATGCTGAATCAAAATGAAAGTCCGTTTTTGGTATTTCAGTTATAATACAGGTATGCGAAATGTGATCTACTTTTTTTTTCTTTTTTAAAAAAAAAAAATTATCAAGAGAAAAGGCTGGGCGAAGAATATTGTCATGCAATGTTCCGAGCCTGAATGAATCATGTGCCAAAAAGTCCAGAGAAAATGCCACAGATGCGAAAAGGCCAAGTGAAAAGAAAAACGATGAAGATACATTTGAAACATCAGTTATGCCAAGGGGTGCATTGTCAATAGAGGGCAAAACTAAATTGAATGCTGTGCTGAAATAAATCATCGATATGCCACACGCGAATCCTTTTAGGTTGCAGACTTGAGACTGGTGATGGTCGTGCGAGCGACGCGTGCACGAGTTTTTTCCGAATGGGATTTAACGGAGTGATGAATTGGTGGTACTCGATTGAGGCTTAGGGCTGGGTGTGGCGGTTGAGTTGTATACTGCAGCGTTTCATGTGGTGCATTTTCATGATGAAAGGGACTAAGTGGAAGAGTCTAGTAACGCAAAGATAATAGAACACGTATGAAGACGCTGGCCGGTCTTACCCAGTTAGAGGAGTGTCGTGAGTTAATAACAAGGGAGGATCTTGTTGCCTGATCTTGCTTCTCGAGAAAAAGATGAAGAAGCCCAAGTAACGGATAAGATACGTCAGGTTTGAGAGAGTCTTCTGCGAAAAATTGTAACGCTAGACTGGGTATCCGTGTAAGTCTTCACCCACCAGATTAACAATATACATAAGCTTCAGAATGAGCCTAACGAATGGAAGACAAGCCACAAGCAGAGTTATTCGGGATAATAGGGAAAAAGTTGATGATAATGCTATGAATGGCTGTTGCCATGAATTAATAGTGGGAGAAGAAGCATGAACATCTCTCATCCGACTGCGGTTGTCAAACGCCCAGTAAAGAAAGTCACCAAGCCCAGGCCGCCAGCGAGCTCGTCGTTGATAGTCTTCGGAGATCTGACCCGCGTCTTTTTGGATTTGAGAAAAGGCGCTTAGAATCTGCTGGCTTATATTGGCTGATTCTCGCATCATCAAGGTTGAATACGCTACAGCCGATCCAAGGTTCTGGAGGGACTAAACGTGATATTTGAGTCTGAGCACGGTCAACTATACGGTTCTAAGAAAAAGCCTACGTCTTCCAAATGGGTGAACCTCTCGAAAAGATGATTCCATTGAGCAATAGTTCGTTCCTAGTGATGTAGAGTTGTATTATCCAGCCGCTCATTATAGTATTAACGGGAGAACTAACCATGACAACTGCGACGTCGAGAAAATGTAGCCCAAGCGAGTCCTTTAGCTCCTGGTTTAGTTCTTCGCGGAGCAATGTCACCATGGAACTGAGTCTATGCTCGTGCTATGTACGTCAATAACTCTTTTCTACTTCATGCCAAAATGCCTCGGAATCCTACCTCATTGAACAGATCATTCCGTATAGCAAATGTCTATTATAATAGGTGGTTAGTCATCTGGCATCATATCTGGTTACGAACCTGTTGGATGAAGTCAACCTGCGTCAAATGAGTATCAACCAGGCGGGAAATAGCCTGTCAAAAAGTAAAAAACTTCCAACGGTTGACTAGGGATAAGACTGGAGTATTACCGTTCCAAGTTCCATCTCCAACATTGTTTGCATAGAGTGAAAGTATCTTGACAAATCATCCTGCTGATACTAATCACATGTCCTTATGCGTTACTCGTACTGAGGACTAATATCATCCAACCTTTGCCTTCACTTCTCGCTCCTGGAGCATCTTCAGCAAGGCCACCTTTTCTGTACCAATGTCACGATATAGAGAAACAACATCATCTAGTTTGCGGCTTAGCGAAGTTCAGATGGATTACAACATGAAGCTGAACCAATATTGCTTTGAGCTCGATACGCATGACAAAGTTCCGCTAGACGATCAGTTAGATTTATCTGGAAATGACCGAACGAAATTCATACGGGCTTGACGTAAATAGCCGGAATAGCTGTGATTTGATAAAGTGAGTTAATACAGTAGAGCCTAAGCGACTGCATGCTCTTTTCACCTCGACCAATGCTGAGTACTGCGATGAAATGCCCTATATGCGCTACTTGAGCAGTGTTTTGGCTTCTCCTGTCAATTTAGATCCTTACTCGACACACGAGGCTTGGTGAACATGCGATCTTTTGGTAACATCGCTACCATAGCGAAAAGTTGCACATTCTTGAGGGGGCTTGGCATTTGCCGTGGCCAGCTCGCATAAGGTCCAGGCAATAGCAGCTGAGACGACTGATAAAATAGAATGAAATAACTGGTTGGCTCAGATCATAGACATACTTTGGATGCGCTCGGATTCTGATAACGCGTACTTCTCGCAACTGGTGCGCATATACTTGACGGCATCGGCGAAACAATCTGAGCGAGAGGCATAAACTTCTAGTTCATCTTTCCAGTCGAGGCTCAGGATGGTGTTTTATCAGAACAGAACTGTTACATATTGGTCTTACTGTTGTGTAGAAACACAGAAGCCATCTGAGACGGCGTTAGGCCCAGTTCTGCCGCATTCGGCTGAGACTGAGGCACGGAACTAATCTCGAGGGAGGAAGCAGATTGCTCGCTGAGGATACTGGGCCAACTAAATGCAATTACTGGATGGATTTGGGCAATGCCAATTACTATCAGCAAAAATGGCGTGGTGACCATCATGAATGACGGCGATGGGCGCTGCAGAAGCTGAACCATGAACAATGCGGCAGCCTGAGACAGAACAAGAGCAACCGCCGCCGTTGATTGGCCTAATCCCAGTCCGCTTCAGCTTCCGATCATCACGTGATATTGGATTGCATTACCGTCGGCTCTTGTTGTCACGCTTGGAGTGTGCAATCATCGGCCTGCAGCTGCTCCATCTTCCCTCCCCAGCCTGCTATGAGCTTGGATTGCCTGGAAACACCTAATAGTCAAATCAACGATACCTGAAACCATCCATGCATCAACGAGGAACCGACAAAGGGCCTACTGCAAACCTAAGCTTGAATGTAGTACATACTCCGAGTCAGCGCTACACTCATCCGCCTCCGGCAGCACACCAATCCATGCCGCCGCCAAGTGATGATAAGTCCATTGAGACTAAACAGGCGCTAGAGAACATAGATCGTCTATCCAGTCAACTCAACGTACCCGGAAATTGTCCTGTACCCGTGCCTGCTTATTCTGTGGCGACATCTAGCCAAACGCCGTCTCTCAGACCACAGAATGGTCAAGTCCAATCCACCTTGGCTGGGGGGACTGCCAGTGCCGCACTGCCAGCACGTATAGACCCAACAGCTTATATTGATATGCCTGCTAAGGTATGTAGCTTAATTCCTTCTTGTCTATGTAATCTAAGAATGCTTGTCGTCTACAGGCGGATGAAACTAGGCAACCCAAAGAATTATGCTTCAATTTCGTCAAAGGCTCTTGCAAGACTAGTACCTGCTCCCGCTTGCATCCTTCGCCGATTATCACTTCCAAAATATGTACCAATTCTTTGGGAAAACCTCGTTGTCAAAACAAAGATTGTCGTCTATTACATGGTGTTAGAAATTTAGACGTATGTGATCATGGTCTCTCCTCTCATGATAATACTAAAGAAGTGTTTAGGACCTCCTTCGTCATGCACTTCCTTTAATTGACCAGAGCCTTCCGCCAAATTCAGGTATAGCTAAAGTGACTTGCTAGGAGGTGTAGCTCACCCCACCATCTACTCTTAGGTGAGGGCCCTATGACGTCTTCCCTGGCCTCTCCATCCATAACATCCAAAAGCGAATGCACTCTAACTTCACAAACTCGATCAACCCCCGTGAGTTTCGGTCTTGCTTTTGGAATCCCGAATTCTAAACAAAATATCACTTCAGATTGGATCTCTGATGCCTAGCTACGATGACCTGTGTCATGCATTCATCCTGGAGAAGTGTAATAACACACCATGTCGAAGGATTCATCCAGCTCCTGAAATTACTAGGCGTATCTGCCGAAACTACCTTCTTGGTCTTTGTAATGATCGGCTCTGTCGTCGCCTTCATCCACCCCTCCGAAAGGTATGCTATAATAACACAATATGTAATTCGACAACTAATTTCGTGTCGATCTCGTAGGCGAACACACCGCGTTGCGTGAATGAGCTCAGGACGTTGGCTACAAGTGTTGATAGCAAAACAGATACAGAGAAAGAGCAGATTAGCTCTTGTACATCAGTACTTACAGCCCCCGTCGTCCCATTCGCTTCCAAGCCCGGCAATGTAAGTCGCACTATTTCGGCCCTCATGTGGACGCAAATTTTAACGACTCGGCAGCCCGCTCTTGTAACCAATACAGCTGTTGAACCTTCTCTAGTCAAGTCCAGCTGCCTACCTTCCCATGAAGGTGTCACGACCCCCTCGACTACTTACCAGACTTATCCTACTCGAACAATCTGTTTGCCTGGAATTCCGCCAGTAATTTCGGCCCCCGCAGCCCAGAAAGATTCCAGCCAAATGTTCAAAGTTCGGACTATGGAGCCTAACCCATCTCTTCCCACTTCAAAAGATCTCATCCCTGAGGGTAGCCCGGACTCCACAAATACGGATGATTTAAATAACAACGACAAATCAAGGGGAGCCTGTCATCGTTATCTCGATGGGCATTGTAACAAGGGCTTATCGTGTAATTATCGTCATCCACCTGTCTCGGAGTGTCGATCGAAGCATCCCTCTGTCATGGCAGCAACATTGAATATGAAGAGTTTCTGCAGTCTTGCAGTACTCGGAGAGTGCTCCAGTCCCGATTGTTGTGGGTTACCACATGTGCCTCAAGCCTGGACAAACGGAGTGTGCAAAAATTTTCTGAGAGGGACGTGTCGTGTGCCGCGTACTCGTTGCATGTGGCTACATCCCCCTTCTCCTGAGGTAGAGTGATTGATGCATGGGTCGCAACAAAGACTGATGGGCGCAGATAACCGTGGTGCCCCAGATTGAACAAATTGAAGACCAATCTTTCCATTTAAACTATATGCAACCGGCTAAGGTATGTACCTAAACTCAAGTTTATTTGAGATGTCATGTTCAATAGATTTTAGAAGCCTGCACACACTAAATCCAGCCAGAGTAAGGATTCGGACAGCCTTTCACAGGGATCACAGGTGAGTTGCTATCTCGATCATGGTCGAATCGGCCTTGTTCATATATCAGAACATACAGGTTGCGAATTCCACAAACAACGGCGGGGACCCTTTACGTAATGCTGTTAACAAATCCGAGACTACGGTTGGTAAATCTGGTCTACCTGTGGACCAGATTACAACTTGGGCTGGAGTAGTTGATATCTCTGGATGGGATTGCTCATCTTCGTCCTCAGATGAATGTAGCGACCTCACAGATTCTTCGTTTGTTGTACGAGCCGTGCTCTACCCCCCATTTAATCTTATTTCTGAGCATCTTATTTTAGACTGCATCGTCTTCCACCACTGTTTTCGACCTGTCTGGAGCAGTCGTGAAATCCGTAACCAACCATCACTCGGCGCAGTCGAGTATCTGTAACAGACTCGGATGTAAACGTAAAGGAAAATGCACCCACGAACAAGTAGACCGTAGGATATCGATAGATTCTAGTCAAGCTACGCTCACTTCAGTAGACCATTCAGACAAGAAACCTCTCGACTCGCCTGCCGCTCCGCCAGGCCTTGGGCCACCGCGAAAGGAAAATATTGTTAGTCAATGTCATTTTTGGTTCAAATTTCCACATATACTCATTGATCTGTTCATCCGTAGCCTGGTACATCTTCATCTGCTATGTTGCTGGAAAAGTCGGAGAATATCACTGCAGTCGCGTCGACATCCACTTCTGATGTCCCTCGCGTTGTGAGTAGATCATATTTCAATGATTAATATTTTTACATGAACTCAGCAACGCGTTCATCTAGCCTGATATATCTTTATCTGACAAATCACTATCAAAGTCGGAAAATACTCCTACAGCCACGTCGACATCTACTTCCATTGTTCCTCGTGGCTCACACTTGACTCTCACATTGTTGGATCACGTCAAAGTTCACTATGGTCCCGGATTCGATGTCGTCGACGTGACAACGGCGTTTGAATCTCGATGGGTGTTCCTCGACGACGTCCCAGGCCTTGTCAAGGATACTGCTATTATCGAGTTCCTAAAGCCCTTCGGGACGGTGGAAGAAGTCCAGCGACCCGTCTATCCTCCTGTGGACAATAACCCCATTACAATCAAGGTTCGCTTCGCAAAGCCCACACAAGCATTGAAAGCAGCCGTACTTTTGACTGGTCTGGATTTCTTTGGTTGCACTATTTCAGCGCGCCTTGCCATCAACAACACAGGCGGTGGCAATGGCATGCTTCGCGACTCGACGGTGAAAGTCGTTTGGGATGCCCCCGCTCGGGTTGGCTATGCGGGTTATGAAACTCTGCAAAAGGCGGAGGATGTTGTGCGTATTGTCAACGGTTCTGAGATGGACGGATACCAAGTTAAAGCCTCATTATGGCATGGGAGCCCTTGTGTGGGACGTCACAATGTGATTTTCGAAAATCTTCCGCCTCAGTGCACCCTCGAGATGCTCGAGCGATACGCTCCTCGCGTCGATCTTATCCTCCAACGGCCGAATTATACGTCCGTCGATCGAGCAACTGCCAGCGTTCGTCGCATCATGACAAGCGTAGGTGAAGTGATTCGCTTCAACAACCCTGCACCACCGGTTTATGGACGCTGCGTGGCCTGGATAGAGTATGCCTCTCCCGCCGCCGCCAAGAAAGCATGTCTGCGGAATGGAAGAAAATTCGCTTTCCTGGGCGATGGTAAGCTATCTGTGCGACACGTATGCGAATTGTCGTACAAGATGCCTGCATTTGTTTTCCATCGACTCTCACGTGATGTCGACATGCTACGCGATACGTATGCCAAGGATGGTGTCAGTATCATCGTTCATAAGCACCCTGATGAGCGAAACCCTGCCGTCAGCGTGAAGATCGCCTCCGAGAACGGTGCCGAGCTCTCGCGTCCCAAGGCTGACTTCGAACGTATGCTGCGTGGGGAGGACGTCACTCGAGATGGAAAACCTATTTGGGACGCTTTTTTCAGGTATCCGCTCGGCCAGCAATTCTTATCCGGCCTGCAGTGCGATTATCCTGGTTTGGAGATCCAAAGCAATCCTGGACGAAAGACCATCACCTTATTTGGCCATGCATATGTGCGAAGCAAGGCGCGTGAAGCCATCATCCGACGATTTGATATTCTCCATGCCAAACGAATTCGCTCATTGGAGCTTCCTGGCCCTTTGTTCGCAGCTTTTATGAGAGCCGAGTTTCTGGAACTACAGCGGACCCTCGGCTACGAAAACGTCTGGATGCTGCTTGATACCAAGAGATTGTACGTCCGAGGTGACGATGCTACCTTCCAACAGGCCAAGTTCCTCGTTTCTCAAGCACAAGAACGGCTCTCGGTTAGTAGCCCTTCTCAACAGCGAAAGTCTTGTGTCTGTCCTGTCTGCTTCGATGAACCCACCGAGCCTATTATACTTGACTGCAGGCATTCCTGGTGCCGATCGTGTCTCGTGGACTACCTCAACTCTGCCAAGGACAATCGGATGTTCCCTTTGACTTGTTTAGGTAATGACGCTTCATGTTCACAACGTATCCCTCTCTATACCGCACGGGATATCCTTGATGCAGGTGATTATGAGGCTCTCGCCACGGCCGCACTCATGGTTTATGTCAACACACGCCCGAATGAATTCTTCTACTGCCCAAGTCCGGACTGTCCCCAGTTCTATCGCAGCGTGCGCCAGATGTCCAAACAGGCCGTTATCCAGTGTCCATCTTGCTTGGCGCGGATCTGCCCCCATTGTCACGTTTTTGCGCACGATAGTATGACATGCGCAGAACGCGACAGCCAAGGAGACAGGCTGTTCCGCGAGTGGACGGCGACGCACGACGTGAAGCCTTGCCCCGGATGCAAGGCTCCGATCGAAAGAGCAGAAGGGTGTAACCATATGACATGCGCACGGTGCGAGACCCACATCTGCTGGGTGTGTCTGAGGACATTCGAGAAGGGACAGGGTATCTATGACCATATGAGGATAGCACACGGTGGTATTGGACTGTAGAGGGGAGGGTTGGATAGCGCATCCGATTTGTCCTGCTTTGTATAACTTATGCTTTTGTTTACTCTTTTGCATGCTCTCCCATTTATTTTTGTTTGGCTGTTTCTCTTGTTTTTTTTTTGTAAGCTGTACAACTCGTGTGTTGACTACATATTCACCGTATGTACTCATCTATATGCCTCATATTTTGCTTACTTTGAATGGCAAAACTTGTTCCCTCGACTCAAAATACAATTATCGTGTTTGATCGGCACACAAGTGACTTCCGTATCATCATGATAATCGTAGAATGATGTGAGACTGCAATGTGTTCTAGTAGCGTATGTAATTGGGCCTGCATTCCACAAGACACACGTGACCAGCCGCAGGGCCATATACCTTGCGGCTCGAACGATTTTTCTCTCATCCCTTCCCTTCCCTCCCCAATCACGACCCCGTCTCTTCTCATCCAACAGTCAAAAAATGGTCTTCAAAGTTGCTGGTATGTAGTACCTCCTCGATGTTATTGATGCTCGTGCTCATCTTGTGTTAGATGTCTCACTCGCTGCCTTTGGGCGTAAGGAGATTGAGATTGCTGAGGTTCGTCAGTTGAACTGAACTGAAACTATTGATTGTCTCCTAAAAATCATATGTAGCATGAGATGCCAGGCCTCATGTTTGTGCGCCAAAAGGTATGCTTCTTCGTTTATTGTCCCGACTTTTTACGAATCTAGCGTTTGCTGATCTGGATTGATCTCGCTTCTAGTATGGCCCCTCACAGCCGTTGAAGGGTGCTCGTATCGCTGGCTGCCTTCACATGTAAGTATTTTGTCCTGTAAAATCTTAGGGTCTATAATGATTTTTGATCAATTTGATTATCAGGACCATCCAGACTGCTGTCCTCATCGAGACCCTGACCGCTCTTGGTGCTGAGGTCACCTGGTCGTCCTGCGTGAGTCCGCGTGCTTTTTGTTGGTTGTTTCGTAAAAATGTCTGACCTTGCTTTAATTAGAACATCTTCTCTACTCAGGACCATGCCGCTGCTGCGTACGTCTAAATTTCGCGTGTTACTTATCGATTGCACTTACATCAATCAAATGATTATCTAGCATTGCGGCAACTGGTGTCCCCGTCTTTGCATGGAAGGGTGAAACTGAGGAGGAGTACACATGGTGCATTGAGCAAACCCTCGCTGGGTTTGCCGGTGGCAAGTCTCTCAACATGATCCTTGATGATGGAGGTGACCTCACTACCCTCGTCCATGAAAAGTACCCTCAATACCTCAAGGGTGCGTAGCTTACCTGATCTCTTTTTAATGTGTTTGTACTGATCGGCAACACTTACCTAAAGATATCCGCGGCATTTCGGAGGAAACAACTACTGGTGTCCACCACTTGTACCGTGCCTTCAAGGAGGGCAAGCTAAAGGTTCCTGCCATCAATGTCAACGACTCTGTCACTAAGTCCAAGTTCGATAACTACTACGGATGCCGCGAGTCCCTTGTGGATGGTATCAAGCGTGCCACCGATGTCATGTTGGCCGGTAAAGTGGCTGTTGTCGCAGGTTTCGGTGATGTTGGCAAAGGCGTATGTGCAATTTCAATCTCTTATACGTCCTTATCATAAAAGTTCTGTCCCTTACAGTGCGCTGAATCGCTCCGGTCCTACGGTGCTCGTGTTCTTATTACTGAGATCGACCCCATCAATGCTCTCCAGGCCGCCATGGCCGGCTATGAGGTTACGACTATGGAGGACGCTGCACCTCGTGCTAATGTCTTTGTCACTACAACTGGCAACAGGGACATCATCACATCTGCGCACTTCCCAGTGATGCCTGAAGATGCCATCGTTTGCAAGTGAGCTATTTCTGTACGCACTGTATTATGATTGCACCCTAATATGCTGTCCGGTCACAGCATTGGTCACTTTGATGTTGAGATTGATGTTGCATGGCTCAAAGCCAATGCCAAAGAAGCCGTCAACATTAAACCTCAGGTCGATCGCTTCACGATGCCCTCCGGTCGCCACATTATCCTCCTCGCTGAGGGTCGTCTTGTCAATCTTGGCTGTGCCACCGGTCACCCGTCCTTCGTCATGTCCTGCTCATTCGCAAACCAGGTTCTGGCCCAAATTGCTCTCTGGACTACCCCGGAGAAGTTCCCTCTTGGCGTCCATATCCTGCCCAAGGAACTGGACGAAGAAGTTGCTCGGGCCCACTTGGCTCAGCTCAACGTCAAGCTGACGACCCTCTCCAAGGCGCAGTCCGCGTACCTTGATATTCCCGTCCAGGGTCCCTACAAGCCTTCTCACTACAGATACTAAGTAGGCAATACTGCCTCTCAACGCTTAGTTGGTGCTCAACGCGCCTTCTCCCTATCCCTATCTATGCCGTTCAACAGAGCACGACGTCTTCAACATGGATGATTTATTAACATTATGAAGGGTTTCAACGCTCTTTGGCTAGGGCCCGCGTCGAGCGTGGGCAAACGTGGCAGTGTAGGATGTTGCTAGTTTCACTTACGGATTATCATGTTGTTAGGGCCTCAACGAGCCCGTATGTATTCTTATAATCGATGTATAGCCTATTCTCGCCTTAAGGATGCTTCGAATGATCGCTGAGAAGTGTGCACTGCTCCGGCTGTCTAATGCTAGAATCTGAATATCGATATAAGGCCAGTGCTGGCAGTGGTATGGCGACGCGACGCGAGTGATGCCAATGTATGCCACCCCTGAGTCACGTTTGTTTAGACTAACGTGTCTACGACTTTAAAGTTGATTGAGCACTTATGTAATCCAGTCCCGAAAAAGAATGTGTAGCGCCGTGCTGAGCGGCTGTTAAGCTTATCAACGCTTTGCATCCGGCCTTACACATCCGCTAGCTATCATTCGTAGAGTTTGAAGCCACCATGACAGACGATAAATCTAGAGCAAAACACCCGCCTCCTGATCCATGTCGCCTTGTGGAGATAGTGCAGCATGAATGCGAGTTCAACACGAAAGGGCTCCATTGCTATCCTATACCACGGATTTTCAGAATGTTACATGAGCAATACAACCATTTCTGAGGTTGAATAATGGCTTACTGAAACTCCTTTTAGTTGTCGAAATCGCCCGGCCGTAGAAATCACTAGGTTAGTGAATATTGATATGAATACGGGTGCAGTTGAAATACCCCCAGAAGCGAGGTGAGACGCAGACCTCCATGTCTTTGAAACAAGGATAATTCTTTTGCCAAGCTAAATAATTGCCTATATTTACTCCTTACTCAGTCAAATGCTCCCAAAGGGCAAGCCATGGCGGGATGTTATTCGATATGCGCCCTCAGATCCCACATCATGACTAGTGGTGTGCGTGCATTGCTGTTTATGACACCTTACCAAAAATCAAATGTTATGCTGACCGGTGATGCCTATATATGTGGTATCTGATGGACGTGCCTCATCCAAGTAATCATCAGTGCCTGAGTGTGGAACATACAATTTTCTCCACTTAGCGAGCTAAGGTATAAGCAAATGTATCATTTAGATTTGGGCATGTGTGTGCGTCTCATCATATTCGTGATCTCAATTGCGATGGTGATCGTGCTGTCTATGGTTCATCTCAAGGTAATGGTGATGCCTCTCCTATGGTGCCTGCAGGTCATGTGCATCATCCAGTGGGCTTCAGCATTTGAAGAAAATACTATGGTTCGTGATCATCATGTATAATAGAATCTAGAAGTAAGTATATACTTGACAGAAGTTCTATACCAGGTTCTTAATCGCGTCGTATAGAGTGAGTCGGCATGCCTATCAATGCTGGCAATGCCAAACACCAGGGCTTGGAGTGGAAGATCCAATGTTCACTAGTGCCTATGACGATGTTGGATATCCTCGATTTGATCCTTATCCTTGACCAAAAATCACCCGACGCAGGGTATCCAGTTTGCATTTTTATTTATTTTTATTTTATTGTTTGAATTGTGCTGCGAGAACCGTCGATAAACTGATGATAAGAGCGAAGCATCAGTATCTCGGAGCCAGCTTACAAAGCTCTTCGTAATGGGATGTCGCCGTTACTCACTTTCCAGGCACAGTAGTGTCAGTGATTCGATCTGATCGTTCGCCATCTCGTCAATTCACTCAAAGGCGGAAGGGGCAAGGATAGTCTCGCGACAGGACCTGGGTGGACATGTGAAAAGTTTCCATCTGAAACATGGTGCCAACTTGAAGCACCCTTACATGTAGATAACTTGGCTCTGCAACTGTGTAGACTTGACCTAACATTCATTGACATTATGTTTCGTTGACTTGTTGAGCGCCCGTCTGGTGATAACTCGCATCATCACTGGCTACTACTGTGTAGGAGCCAGCCAATCAATATCTGATGATGATGCATTGATTTTCCACCTCGTTGCTGTGAAGCACCCGAATCTAACAACATCGCTATGCCCGAGTCAACGATAACTACCAGAATAAAACGGTATTATATCGCATTTAAATACGTCGTGATCATCACGATGCCGTTGATGCTCCGTCGGGAGAACGCCTACCTCGGCCATGTTGGGGACTTGGTCTTGTGGCGTGAACGCACAAGGTTTTCCTCCAAAACACCCGTCACCTACGTCCTAGTCTACCGAGACGTGGCGGGATACTTTCTCTCCGAAACATTAATTGTCATATGGCCCTTGAGATCAGCGTATGCTGCGCGGCGGGATGATCATGCTGAGCATAGTCATCGTACGCAATGCAGCCTGTTCCACTGCGGCTCCAGCTGCGTCCGGTATCTTGAAAATTATGATTATAATCACTATTAACCGTAAGTTCGGGGATTGTACTTGTATTTCGGTGTATTTACGATTCTTTCGCTACGGCCTGTTCGTAATATTAGTACAATATTTTATACACGATCATGTGATACGGTTTGTCAGATAGAACACGTTCACTATTCTCATAGTCATTTTCTTTCTTCGGCCATTCCTCTGTCTTGTTTACGCTGTTATGCAGGCAAAGATCTCTTGCGTGTGGCAGTTGACACCGCCATCTAGATCGCCAGTGCCGCGACATATTTTCTCCTCTTAGATCCAATTATCTCGGGACAAAGGCTGGTTAATTGATGACGTATCAAAGCGATCAAGTCGAGACGATGGCTGTTATTACTGGCATCAATGCCCTCGCTAAAACATAGTGATGCTTTGACCTGACTCTGCATAGCCCGTTGTTTTGCCGGCTTGGGTTTCTCAAACTGCCTATGTCCATGGGCGACGGTTTGGAGGCAGGGACCCTCGCGATTCTCCCGTCCCAAATGTTACATTTGATCAACCATGTTGTCACCCCACTCAGTCTGAATTCATCAGTACCACTCCAACAGCATGGTCACTGACACTGCCGTCTATTATGAACGTGGTCATCAACCGTTTTTACTGCAGTCTCACGTGTGGAAACCGTGTGTACCGCCCATGCATCTCGGGATGACACGCTCAAATCTACGAAGCTTGATTCGACTGATAGGCTAGGCCATTCTTCTTACTCCCACGAAAAGATATGTAAAGGAGCAATTTTCGTTCCACTGACAATGCATAGGCACTCGTCCTTCGACCCCTTCTCTCGACTGTCCTGCGTTTGACGGTCCCAACATCTTCCAATTCCCACGCTCTGTTAAAGTTGCCTCGGCAAAGAACCAGCCCAGTAGTATCAAATCTGCAGACAGACGAAGTCTGTCGTCCTTATAGGTTACATATTTCCAATTGAAGGAATTTAGCCTCCGGTTCCGTGGCCAGCAGTCGAGATCACACCTCAAAACCTAGCAGTAACCGCAGATATTAAGTGTCAAATGTCCAATCCCTCTTACCCCGCCAACTGGTCCACAAGAACTGCTGGCTCCGCAGGACATCCGGAGATGGGCCAGCAGTCTTATCCTACCCAGGCTAGCTATCCCTCGGTATGACTACACATGTTAATTTATTGCCTGTCAATCAGTAACTAGAACTTCTTTAGAACACCTACGCTGCACGTTCATCGTCTCGTGCTGCCTCACAGTCCGGATCGGCCAGTCTTCTCGGTGTCATGGGCGAGACAGCTGAGGGATCTAATTCTCCATCTCCGCCCTCTAACTTTGGGTATCCTATGAACATGCAAGGGGCAGTGTGGTCTTCCTCTCAACGCACCCAAAGTGGCACATCCCAAGGCACTGTTTATCCTCCTGAGGCTTATCTCCCTTACACGGACCAGACTGCTGTATATCAAAACAGCCAGGCTATGTCGGTTTCTCCACAACAGTCTCCCCAAACCGGTTTCTCCACTACCTCGTATACCGAAGGTCGCCAAGGCCATTCCGGTAGCGGACATCAGACCATACGACCGGCATCTACTGCCCCAATCCGCTCCAGCTCCTTACACCCTTCAACCTCTTCAGGATATTCCTCGACATCTGCCCCGTCCTATGAGAAGTTGCAGGAAGAGATTCAAGCTTTACGCCGAAAAGTTCGAGACCTGGAGATCGTGAATGACTCTTCTCGCCGCCGTGTCAGTCAGCTGGAACAAGAGTTAGCCAACGGCTCTGCCTACATGATGTCTTCCTCTACCGCCACTGTACCAGGAGGTGGTGGCCTCCCTACGCCGGGCGTCACGCCCTCGCCGCGCTCGAGCAGCTTCGAGGCATCATGGCATACTCGCACTGAGGCCCGCGAACGACTCCTATGCTCCATCAACCGTGCTGGTAACAGTCTGTGCGCCTGGCACGACCCGCGGCGCGAGCGGCGGATGTATCCCCCTCGCATGGCGCCGGAAGGGTACCTGAACTGTGGCTGTACGCACGAACAGGCGCTCTTCGAAGAGAGCTTGGCCCGTAATGGCGTCGGCAACTACCACCCTGGGGAGACTGTGCGCATGGACCCAGCGCTCAGAAACCCGTTGTTGAAACTGTTGCAGAAGAGATATGGGTACAGGGATGGTGACTTTGAAATTGACCCGGTCACTGGGAAGTGGGTTGAGGGAGAAGGAGCTGAACTGTGGCAGGCTCGCGCAGAGGCTGGCAACGCGAGTATGCGTAGGAACAGATCAGATTCGGACCGCCGGTAAGAAGATGGACAGTCATCATGACGTGAGCATATATGATAACGTGGCGTCGGTTGGAGCTCTGGGCCCGCCAAAATACTCACTGGCAAAGATATCTTTGTCTTTTTCTCTTTTTGTTTTCCATATAGCATTAATTTCGAACTGCACCTGATCTGTGCCCATAGCTGTATATCGAGTACGGGTTTTCTGTTCATCACCGCTCACTCTTTCTCACCCTATATATAATATTATTTAACCGATACCACTCTCCTTATGTCGTATTTCTCCTCTCTCGATACATGTATCCTTTTGCCTGTTGTTTCATTAGCTCGTATGTTATATTATCATATTACTTCTAAATGAAGAATAGCTCGAGTTTTCCTTTCTGAAGCTCAAAAAGTAAGACATCATTCAGCGTTACCACACTATTACCATCTTTACTTGTCCCAGGAGAATGTGCCACCCTTTTCAAAAGCTTTCTGATATGCTGGCCGCGCTCTAATCCCATCGAGGAAGCGTTTGATGGCAGGTGTCGGTCCGTCCGGTTTAAAAGCATGTATCGTCGCAAACTCCAGTGGAAAGGACATCATAAAATCCGCCGAGGTAGGGCCAGCTCCACCGCAAAAGTATGGAGTCGGTGAGGCTGATAAGTGCGCCTCAACCTGTACGATAGTTTACAACATAATCATAAGCTTGAGAAGCCGGCAACTTAAGAGGAGAGTATACGAAGGTCACGAACCATTTCCAGGCTGTGCTTTATGTTTGGAATATTCACCGCACTATCGACAAAGCCAAATATCATGCGTACAAGGGGCCGCACAAAAAACGGTACATGATCGGGAATGAGTGAGCTGACGTGTTGATTGACAAGGGGAGGCATGAGGGAGCCTTCCGCAAAGTGCGAATCTAAAAACATGTTTTCATTTGCGAAAGAATCAAAAGTCGAGATTGAACAGGCAATATCCTACAATATATGTCGTCAATTTTTCTATCCTCCGGGGGATCCACACGACCTTGTCCATGTGTCCTGATGAGGTAGTCTATTGAAGAAATCTGGATTAATTGTATGCATTTAATCCTATTCGTTTAGGCTGACCTATGATTGCTCCACTTTCTGCAACTGTGACCGTTTTGTCGTCCATTGTATCAGTTATAATGGGACTCTTGCCCAAGGGATGAACTTCACGGAGTTCCTTGGATGTTGAGAGTAGTCATTTATTTCTCCCTTCTCCTTACAGATAACCGACTCGAGCGCACCTTTGGGGCACGCCCATCAGGCATGCGATGGTATATTTTGATTTCATATGGCAACTCAAGTTCTTCCTGGAGATAATCGCAGTTAATGGGCGGCCTACCGTTAAGGAAGTGTTGCATCCATGTACGAACCAACAGCCATAAAACACGCTGTGAGCGCGAGTCGTTCAAGTGGTGTACAATGATCATCCTACTAAGCATCATCATGTCCGGCGTTATGGTTTGTAGCCATATAATTTCAGACCAATAGATATAACCCAATAGAATCAATGCTGCTCACTTTCTTCAGATTGCAAACGTGGCAGTTAAAGATAAACCTCAGACTCGGACTGTGTGCCTGAGTAACTGAACACTCAGGCGGTTACTTTTAACCGTATGCATTTAATCCGAGCTGGTATGTCATAACATCATAATTATGATGCTATATAGCCAGCATTAAATACTCACAACCGGCCCGGATAATTCCCGGATCCAATCGACACAGCGTCCGAGTCTTAGGCTACCGCTGCACTTGCCTTGATGCATGAATATTTCAACCGTAGTTTCAGGTCTGAATCTATTGGCAATAAGTGCCTTGATTCTGCCCTCCCATCCGGCACATAGCGACCAAACATGAGTATCAGATATTGTGTGTCTGATAGCACTAGTGGTAATATTTTCGATTCCTTCCAATTTGCCGGTACCTATAGACCGAGTCATCCAAACACTGTAAAGATACCGCAATCGCATCGAGGTCTGCGCCACCGTAATCAGTTCTCTTTTACATCTGACTGCTACAGTTGTCGGTCTACCTCGATATATCTACTAGCGGCACCGAATTTAATTACTATTCACTTTTTGGTACTATCACACTCCCGACCATTGTTCTATCATCTTAGCGATGACTACAACCACGTCCTCGTTGGGCCCAGTAGATCCCAACTCAATTCCTGCAGTAGAAGACGAAAAAACTGCACCATGGATTATCAGGAAACTTGTAGGCTCGATCACAGGTCGTGTAGTCATGTCTACATACGAATCCTTGCGTGCAGCAGGAACAACAGTCGTCTGTCTTTCTCCGGTAAGTCCTCTTGGAGCTTCGTCTAGAATGTGCCGATACTTGGTCTTATATCCGCGCGTCTTTTCAATTACAGTGGGGTGATTCATCCCCATTAGTCCTACCTTGCATAAGGTTCCGTGATCTCGTTGTTCACAGTGTAATCGCTGCCACGGCACGTATACAATTTAATGTTTCTGTCTCATTTTCTGGATATTATTAGTAGGGAGGTACCGCAGCTATTGCTGCTCCGATCATGGGTCCCATCTCCGATGTTGTTGTAGGATCACTGGGCGATACAATCTTCGTTGAGATAGGACTTCATACAGGCTTTGAGATATCCACTAAAGTGCTTGATGAGCTAGTTGTCGACCATCCCTTGAAGAAGTTAGGCCCTGAACACAACAAGATTATCGAGACGACTGGTGTCAAGGATTTATTGATTACTCTCAAATTCAAGCATACAATGAGCGATGCAAATCTTGGATTTTACCGAAGTGGGATTCACCAGTATGTTGCATAGCTTATTCTTTTCTCAACAGCTTGAAAGAAAATACACAGAGATCCATCTCTCTTTGCGAGTGTTAGGGATTACTTGGCAGTTGAAAAGGGGTAGGTGCTTGTAAATCAGTAGACCTACCGAACTTATTAGTCACTTAGATGGTTTTCCCCTTACCTCTTTGCGAGCTCTCGTCGTCCGATCATTCCTAGAACAATGACACCTGACATAGTCTTCTGCCACGGACCTTTTCTTTCTGGTAACCATCATCTGCATTTACATATATAGCAAACTCACTCCATGATAGGCGATTACAAGATTGGAGAAACGTTGCTGAAAGAGTCCGCCTCAGTCATACATCTTTGCCCGGCCCCAGAAATCATAGATGATATGGCTCCACAGGAGCGTCATTCTTCACTTACTATACCGACCCAGAAGCTCAAGAATATGCTCGCACGCTCGCGCACACCCTCCCCTGAGCCTGCATTGACACCCTTGCCTTCTTCGCCAGCACCAAGAAGGCTTGTTGTACTACTGGTCGGCATACAGCCACACAGACACTATTGGACGACTTCGCAAAGACCGGAGGAGAGCGTTATCAACTACCAACTATTGAATGGTTGTCCAGCAATAGTCCTTCCTGCACAAATAGGCACCCCTCTGATTGCCTGGGACACTCTAACTTTGGAGTATCTCTGGAAAATCCCTCTCCCAACTTCCGAAGTCGATTATTCGGGAGATAAAGCCAAACACGGCTTTGCGGGTGTTGTGAATGTACTTTTTGAATATCTAGATTTGAGCGTGGACTGGACACGGGTGGAACTTCCAAACAAGCATGCTTCGGATACATCAGACGAAGCAGCTAAGAAATACTCTCTTAGGAATGCATTGGAATTGCTAGTGGCTGGTGCAATTAAGAGTGGAGAGAGTAAGCGGGTTAAGAAGGAAGTAGACAAGGAAAGAGCTGGTATCGTCATTTTCCGTATTCGATAATCCCTTATCCCAACTGGTAGCATGACCGTAGTTGAGTGAATCGTCTCATTCAGAGGATTTCAAGTTATATTAGTACTAGCCTGTAGGCTGGCTTTATATTCGCTTATGATGCTTGTTATCTATCTTTCATCTCCGCGTTATCACATTCCTACATAAAGATCTTATCGAAAATCACACTTCTTGAATCATTGTTACCGATTGGAATTTCCTCAGCAAAAAGCCCAAAAAGTGACCGGATGCATGACTCGAGCTGCTCTTCTCTCCAGGCTACCACCACTGAGATCTGCTCATCTCCCCATCATCTGGTCTAGGAGAATGGCGTCTACCTCTCCCTCACCATGGACTGCACGTCGCGTGCGCCAGGAGTTCTTCGACTATTTCAAAAGCAAAGGGCACACATATGTTCCATCTTCATCTACCATCCCATATGAAGATCCTACACTACTGTTTGCAAATGCTGGCATGAATCAAGTGCGCGACACTACCACCCCCAATACCTGTTAGGTCTGATATTCTAACACGTCATTGGTACACTGTAGTACAAGGCGATCTTCCTGGGCACGGTGGACCCTAATTCTGATATGGCCAAGCTCAAACGCGCATTCAATAGCCAAAAATGTATCAGGGCAGGTGGAAAGCACAATGGTATGCGGTATATTCGTACGTGTCACGGGCATTTTCGACTTACCGCCTCCACTAGACTTGGAGGATGTCGGTCGTGACTCATATCATCATACTTTCTTCGAAATGCTGGGAAATTGGTCGTTCGGTGACTATTTTAAGGTATTATGACTCGACACAAGTAAATTGAGGCACCCAAACGTTAATGTGTGATGCTAGAAAGAAGCCATTGAGTATTCGTGGGATGTATTGACGAACGTCTACGGGCTCAACAAGGATAGGCTATACGTGACGTACTTCGAAGGCGACCCCAAGAACGGCCTGCCTCCCGACCACGAGGCAAAGCAATATTGGTTGGACCAAGGCATTGCAGAGGACCATATTCTCCCGGGGAACGCTAAAGACAACTTCTGGGGTAATTGTCTATTCTCTCTCACTCTTGTAGTGCTTGAATGACCAAACAAAAATCCAAATTTTAGAGATGGGCACGACCGGACCATGTGGACCATGCAGGTACTACATTTCAAGATTCTAGTGAATGTTACATGGAATTATTTACCCGATTATCCCTAGCGAAATACACTACGATCGTATTGGTGGAAGAAACGCCGCACACCTAGTCAACCAGGACGACCCAAATGTGCTCGAGATCTGGAACAACGTCTTCATGCAGTTCAACCGTGAAGAGGACGGCTCCTTGAAGCCACTCCCCGCAAAACACGTTGACACCGGCATGGGTTTTGAACGACTCGTATCTGTCATCCAGGACAAGAAGTCCAATTATGACACCGACGTATTCACGCCCATCTTCTCCAAGATTCAAGAGGTGACTGGCGTACGGTCTTACTCTGGCAAGTTTGGCCAGGATGATGTTGACGGTATCGACACTGCCTACCGTGTTGTTGCTGACCACCTTCGAACTCTGGCATTCGCGCTCAGTGATGGTGGTGTGCCTAACAATGTCGGTCGTGGATACGTTCTTCGCCGCATCCTGCGCCGTGGCTCCCGATACGCACGCAAGAAGTTGGGAGTCACCATCGGCAACTTCTTCTCCTCCTTACTCCCTGTGGTCGTAGAATCAATGGTTTGTTACATCTTGAGCCTATCACGATCCATAATATACTAACACTAATTCCGCTTACTTAAGGGTGACGTCTTCCCAGAGTTGACAAAGAAGGTTGATGATATCAAAGAGATTCTCGATGAAGAGGAAGAATCCTTCTCACGCACGCTTGACCGTGGCGAAAAGTTGTTCGATCAATATGCCACACGCACGAAGCAGCAGGGTCTCACGGAACTCAATGGGTCAGACGTGTGGCGACTGTATGACACATACGGCTTCCCTGAGGACTTAACCCGTCTCATGGCTGAAGAGCTTGGACTTGGTATCAATGATAAGGAGTTTGAACAGGCTCAGCTCAAATCAAAGGAGGCCAGCAGGGCGTCGCTCAAAAAGGGTGGTGCGGGCGCCCTCAAACTTGACGTGCACGATATCTCTGCTCTGGAGAAAAATGCAGCTGTGCCCAAGACGAATGATTCTTACAAGTATGGCTTCGGAAACGTCACCGCCTCTGTCAAGGCGATATATCACAACAAGACGTTTGTGTCTTCTACATCGGAGCTGCCGGAAGATGCCACAGTTGGTTTCATTCTTGACAAGACAAGCTTCTATGCCGAGTCGGGTGGCCAAGAATATGATACGGGTAGTATTGTGATAGACGGCGCTGCCGAGTTCGAGGTGACTAATGTCCAGGTCTTCAACGGATACGTGCTTCATATCGGCCACATCAAGTACGGTCAATTTAAGATCGATGACGAGGTGGTTGCTTCATATGATGAGGTAAGACGGTAAAACGATTTGGGTACTCTCCGATCATCTCATCTCATTTGACAACCACGCAGCTTCGTCGTTGGCCTCTGAGAAACAACCACACGGCGACACACATTCTCAATTATGCTCTGCGCGAGGTTCTCGGTGATCACATCGATCAGAAAGGCTCTCTCGTTGCGCCGACTAAGCTACGGTTTGACTTTTCGCACAAAGCTCAGATCGCGGTGCCCGACCTGGCGAAGATTGAAGGGATGAGCCTCGAGTGGATCAAGCGCAATGTGCGTGTGTTCAGCAAGGAGCTTGATCTCAAGGCTGGATATGAAATCCCCGGCTTGCGTGCTGTCTTTGGCGAGGCGTACCCTGACCCCGTGCGCGTCGTGAGCTTGGAATATGATGTGCAGGAGATTGCCAAGGATCTGAAGAACCCGAAATGGAGGAGCACTAGTATCGAGTTCTGCGGTGGAACGTGAGTGCTTTTAGCTCTCTTCAAAAATCCCGTACATTCTGAACAACGTTTTTGATCCAGGCATGTCGCCAAGACGGGGGATATCAAAGACTTTGTTATCACTGAGGAGTCTGGTATCGCAAAGGGTATTCGTCGCATTATTGCCGTCACAGGTCATGAGGCTGCAGAGGTCGGTCGGCAGGCCAGGGCGCTTCAGGCGCAGGTCAAGAATATCGAGCGCCTCTCGGGCAAAGAGAAAGACGCCGCTCTCAAGACGCTCACTATCGTAGGTTCTAATTGCCTTTGCTGGGAGAGTGGGGCGCTGAATGAACCATTCACAGGAGCTCGGCCAATCAGATATATCTGTCATCATTAAGAAGGAATTGACAGACAAGCTGGCGGCCATGAGGAAGGAGTTTGATAAACAAAGCCGCGAGAAAGAGGCTGCTGCTCAAAAACACGTAAGAGTCCCGGCGCCCAACGAGAGGGCCCCTAGTTGTCCCATGTTTGTTTCTGACCACCATCATCATCTGTACAGGCAATCAATCAGCTTCAGCAGTATTTTGAGGACAACAAGGAGGCAGATGCCTACTTTGGTATCCTGGATGTTTCAGGCAATGCGAAGGTGAGCTTCTGAGTTCTCTGCTCGTGGGGATGTCACCTGACGGTTGGCGGCACGCTGATACAACGTGGATCTTTTTCATTTAGATCCTTCAGGCTGTAATCTTACAAAGCAAGAAGCTCAACAAGGCCGCCTATGTCTTCAGCGTTGATTTAGAAGCTGGCAAGGTTGCTCATGTTAACTGTGTGTCGGAGAAGTCCAAAAAGAGTGGACTAGACGCCAGGCAGTGGGCGACGCGCGTGTCTGACATTTTGGGCGGCAAGGTAAGGGATTCATATACGTGTGAAAGCATCGTATTCACTGCTAACGGGACCGAACAGGCTGGAGGCAAGGAGGATGGTGCGCAGGGTGTGGGCACCAACACTGATAAGGTCCAGGACGCAGTGGAGGCTGCCAGGAAATACTATGAGGAGACGGTGAAGTCCACATGAATAAAGAAGTTTTTTCTTTCTTTCTTTCTCCCATCCCAATCTCATTTCCGTGTAGATACTTGTCGACTTGTTCTGCTAAGGCTATTGTATATATTTACTTGTCTGTGAGAGCAGCTGCTGGGTGGTACAATCATGATGATGACGGCCATCATGAAGCAGTTGTTGGGCTAAGTGTGAGAGTATGTGCTGCGCGTCCCGGCGAGGACCGGCATCTGCGCTTCTACCTCCGCCACCATCACGACAGGGCCTCGGGCAGTCCGCACATTCGTCATCGACATCCCAGCTTACTCTTGTTCATCTGACCGGACCATCGAGCGCCTTGTACTGCCTTCTGGCTGCGATAGGGAAACGATTGATGGTGCATCGATGATGATAGATCATGACTGGCACAGATAGAAGAGACGGCCCTCGCCCCATCCGCCTGCCAGCCAGCTGTGTATAACCTGCAAGGGTTGCAAGGCAAAGGCAACGAGGCGCAGCCCGCCGTTAGCGGCGCGATCTTACCCCAATTCGTGTACCCCACGCCGTAACCGTGCCGACTAGTCGCCCCATTTGAGACATCACCGACCGACAAGCGACCGGCGCCCTTGGCAACGACTGCCTTTTGCGGTGAGCAGCCGGCAGGCCGCTAGGGCAAGGCCCGGCCGTGAGGCGGCCTCGAGGCGGCTGAGTGATGGGCGGATCCGGGATCCGCCGAATCGGCGCCGAGAGACGGATTTGGGTTGTCGGGATGCGTGGCGCCGTCTGGCCCGCCTTTTATTCGAGTGCGGGCACGATGGATCCACACCTTTACCATCCCCTCCCTCCCCCTCCTCCATCTCCCCCGGTTTCCTCTCCCTCCAGTTCATGTCCTCCATGCCCGCCCAGAGCAATTCCCAGCTCGCCGGGCTCCTCAAGGAGGCCTACAACTCAAACGACCAGCTCCAGCGCGAGCTCGCAGATGTCAAGGCCAGACTCGAACAGGCTGAGAGAATCATCGCAGAAACCGGCGCTGGCGGTGGTCGCGAGCTCATAGAGGCCATAAAGCGTGCGGAGCGTGCTGAGGCGGCCAGAGAAGACTTTGAAGCCGAGAGACGGGCTATCCTTGAGGGATGGGCCGACTTCGAGCAATACATTAACGTGCGTTGCTTGGTTCCGCTCTTGCAATATGCGTGCATACAAGGGGGCAAAAATATCTTCCTTTATGCTAACTCTCTGGTCTCTTAGTCATATCTATCCCGTATCGCAGACGCCCAGACGTCCTTTTCGCGACTGCTTCAAACAGGCGCTCTCCCCCAGCCCCCTTCGCTTTCAACAAAAAGCCACCGCAGTTTATATAGTTCCCGAAGACCCCGTGAAGAGAGCTTGGAGCTAGACGGCCCAGGTGTTCCTCCCGCTAAAAAGCGACGAGGTCTGAGAGAAACTGTAAGTATTTGTTATCTTTTCTTGTTACCTTCTTTTGGAATCCATTTCTTTCACGTTTTCGTTTCATTTGTGACGCATATATCGACCCTTTGTCGATATGAAGATTTATCCTACGAAATATTGATTCTTTATTTCTGGTTGCCATTTGTGTTTTGTGATCGATCATACCTTTTCTCTTGCTTGAATATTTCTTTACTTGGAAATTTAAATACTAATGCGTTTATTATAGGGACAAGGCTCCTCTTCATATCACCTTGAAATGCAGTCCTCACAGATATTGCCACAGCAGCAGGGACCATATGGCCTCCACAACATTTCAGAAATGCCCAGCTCCCGCTCTGCGCCCCGCTCAATCCCACAAAGAAACGATGATGAAGATTTCGAGGAGGAGCTCCTCCGAACCGCCACATCCGACCCAAAACCTGTTGGTAGACACCAAACCCATATATTCGCACCACCCGTTACTGGTGCTCCCAGTTCAAGGCGAGCGAAACCAACTGGTTAGTATCATTGTCCTCATATGTTCAAGCCCGGTCTAAAGTTTGGACATGTTGCATTTAGGACCTTCGCCTCCTCCTATACCCACAGCATATGGACCATCGCCTAAACATGGCGCTAATACCAATAATAGTCAAGAAACTAGCGCAAATGGGCTCCAGCCCTTGCTGCCCACTGAGACACCATCGTTTTCTTCTCCTAATTTTCCACCCACCAATCGAGAGGGTCTTCGTATATGCCGCCAGTGTGGCCTACCTGGTCGCTACCGAGACGGCAAGTGTGTTGAGAAATGGGGTCCAGGACCCGCTGGCCCTGGCACGGTGTGCGACAGGTAACTTAGATTCATCCCAGTCCAAGACTCCGTCATATTTCTAACTATCTAACAGGTGTCGGAAGAAGATGAAGCGCGTTGAGCGCAGGGGCACACTTGATGCCGCCTCATTCACAATGCAGTCCCATAATAATGCCAGTAATGCCGCTTCTCAGCAGCACTCCAACTTGGGCCATCACACACAATTACCTGAACGGGCAGCGGCAATCCCCATCCGAGATGCACCCACGAATAGCAATCACAACGGCCGCGCAGCAAATGGTGAGCCGCGCCGCGGATCTCATACTGGCTCTTCCGAGAGCTCATCCCATGTCGAGGCTCCACCTAATAATAAGGTTACCACGCCACCACCGACCTTCGCAACGCTGGACGAGCAAGAGCAGGACATCGAAGCTGAGCTCGAGGAGGAGCTCGGTCTGCATGTCTCGGACGACGCAGACAAGGTGGGGCACAGTCAAGATACAGAACGCATTTCGATGTCGCCCGAACGTCACCATCTTCCCTCTTCACACCACCACCACGGCCACTCACATCATGGTGCACATCATCACCTTGGTGATACGGATGGCGATGCAGATGCAGATGCCGACGCTGAAGGCGAGTTGGATGCTGAGGGTGAAATGGACGCTGATGCTGATGCTGAGCTCCTCCTTGCCGTTGATGCAGCCGAGGCCAAATCTTCCGGAGCCAACTCAGTCTCAGGGGGTATGAAAGAGGAGGAAGACATGGTGTAGAGAGGAGAGAGGGATGGCTGGACTGCTGATTTTCGCTTTCTTTTCTTTTCTTCGGTTAGTGTTCATGCCCTAAACGGTTATCTTTCCCTCCTTCCGACTTCGTTGCCATTGTCTTTTGTTTGTTGTCACTGTTGCTGATGTCGCATTGGGCTTGCGTGTCTTTTTCTTCTTCATGTGCTGTATTTTCCTTTTTTTTGTTCCCCCCCCTCTCTCTCTCTTTGATCTTACTACCGTCAATATGTATATATGAGAGATGTATTTACTAGCAAATCCTTTTTTCCCTACAAACTCGAATAACGCTTATCAGTAAAGTATAACATATCTTTCAAGCCACCCCAGAATGTAGCTGCAAGTTGTGTGAGTCTTGTGTCGGTAATAGAATTTATTGTTCTTCTCAGTTCGTCTGATTCACAAAACGAATCGCAGTGAGAGTGGACAGTATGCCGTATGCATGATATGAACATTTTGATTTAGGGAACAAAGTATGTAGTAACAAAAAAAAATATCAAGTAAATCACGATGACGATGGTAAAGGCAATGATGGATGGCGGTGGTTATAATTATGATGGCGTAGGGAGATGTAATGATAATAATGGCAATGTGTGATCCATCCGGTGATAATTGCGAGAAAGATATCCTGATCTGTGTTCAAAAGTATGTAGATAAAGTGAAAACAAACCCCTCCCCCAGTATACGGATCGCCCAGTTCATTAAATAACAACAAAAGGAGGAGGGTATTGCTTGCGATATACTGGTGTAGGAGTAGGAATACCGTGGGTAGAAAGCGATGTGGAAACAATCAATCGTCAGCCTCTTCGGCGAGGGATAATCGTTGATGACAGAGCCTGGCGACAACAGCGCCGTCGATAGGAATGGAGTTCCCCTGGAAGCCCTCAGGGTAGAGTACGTCGGGGGTTTGAGGACTCGTGAATGCCCTGCAGAATTATGATGAGAGCTGTGACCTTTCTGGGGGGGGGGGGGAGGCAACAAAATATAATAGACGGATGTGTGATACTCACTGGTCGCCCCAGAAACCATAGTGAACCATGCCGAGCGCCCGCGTGGTGTACTCGTAATCGTGTGCGAAGCCACCAGGGAAGAAGAATTCCATGACGGTCGAGCGGGGCGTGGGCTTCATCCACAGCAGGGATGTGAGACCATTTCCGTGAACACCCATCATGATCTTCATTCATGCAAAAAAGTCGAAATCGGGACGATCAATAATTGATGATGAGATCATACGGAAACGAAGAAGCTCACAGTCGTTCGCGCAGAAAGCTCCAATTGCTCGATCCGCGACATCTTGTCCATGCTCACGATATTAACTTCATATCCATACGTATCCCGGAGGTTGTGAAGCTCCTCCACAAGCCTGTCGTGGTCAGCAGGGATAAGCATACGCCGACCCCACTCCTGCCTCGAAATGTACGTGATCACCAGCTTGGACGAGTCCACCTCAACTTGGCCATCGATGAACCGGATGACATTATTCCTAATCGTCGACCACCAATGGGCGCTGCCGGGCAGCACAAAGGGCTCGCTGGCCGTACGTTGGCTACGATGGTAGTTGAACCCGAGCATGGCGGAAGACCGGTCCGCGAGTACGACGCGGTCGAAGACGTACGCGCGCCCGGAGGTGGCGCGCTCCTCCCAGTCGTCCTCAAACTCGGATGCGAGCGCGGGGAAGTTTGAGCGAAGGACGAGCTCATTCATGTGCGCGTAGTCGCGCCAGTGAGCCGCGTTAGTGTGCTTGAACATCATGCGGCGCGGTGGGGGCAATGTTGTACTACCGTTTACGCGGATGTTTGGGTCGAGGGAGGAGTACATGCGCCAGAAGCCGAAGAAGAGCTCGGCGGACCAGTGATAGTAATGTTGGATGCTGGATGGTATGCCATGTTAGCGTATGGACGATAAGTGAGATCCCTGAAGACTCTGTACGCACAACTGAGGCGGGTCATTCACAAACCACTGGAAACAAGGGCGGATGGAATGTTAGCTCAAGACGACCAATACCAGTAGCACCTCTCTACTACTGTTACTCACCGTCACCCCATCAATGATCTGCGCATTTTTGCCCAGGATCCTTTGCGCTTCCTTCGTACTCACGATACGCATCTCCTTCTCAGACGGTAAGCGCGCCGCCTCTGCCTCGGCGCCATTCTCGATGGGAAGACCGAGGGAGATCATGTATTTGTTATCTGGTATTTTTGTTGCATTGTCGGTGACGATAAAGAGTGTACCTTCGTACAGGAAAAGGTTGTCGAATATAGTCCAGCCTAGAGAACGAAAAAGGAAAACGTCAATATTTTTATACATACATACATCCGTCCATCCATGCATCATGCGCATAGATGCTTTTATAAAGTAAGTCCCTTCAACCAACCTGGTACATGCGCAACCATCTCAGTCTCAGGTATGGGATATGCGCCGCCATCCCAGGAGATGGTCGTGCGCTGTCCTTGCAGTGTGGTGATGAGCTGGCCGGGTTCGACGCTTGGGTGTTGCTGCTGCTTTGCGAGTTCAGCAGCGTAACGTAGGTCATCTTCATCAGAGACAGCGAGCCGTGAGTGGTCATGACTCGTATAGTAGAGCAGAGAGATGAGTAACAGGCCCAGGATGACTAGTTCCCTTCGTGTGGGTGCTGAGGCCGCCATCATGGCGGCGGATGAGGAAGGAGAGAGAAGGAGCAATTATGAAATTATGGGTGCATTCAAGGGATTGATTACCAACAAGCACTTCAACATTGCAACACTCTCCGTGTTACTACGCACTGCAAGGTTGTTGGAAAGGTGTAATATCGGACACACTACATCTTGATAAAATGAACATAAGGAAAACAGCTTCGTTCGCACAGCAGAATATATACACGAAAAACAACGTCCCTATGTCAACCAAGGCAATCACGATTATCAAAAAAAAAAAAGCGGAAAAGAACGATAAATACTAGGCATACAATTTGCTGGGTCAGAAAATTAGAAATCTCGATGGAAAGAAAAAAGAATAGAGAAAACATATGCGGGGGAAGAGACAAAGGCTAAAACGGAAGATGCCCAAGTGTCGTGCATTCGAGAATGCAAGAAAGAAAGATACTCGTAGACGCAATCACTACTCGATTAGAGAGCTGTCCTTGAGATTCTGTAATATTAAGATGTCTTGGACTAGATTAGTCGAGAAAGAAAGTCAGCGAGATGAATAAGCGTATGCATGTTCGACTTACCATCCCTCAAGACGGCTGACGTCGATGTTGTATCCTAAGGCCAAGGTCAAGCCTGTATTTATGCAAAACGATAGGTTGTAGGAACTTACCGTCACCGTCGTGAAATGGCAATAAAATGGTCTAGGTTCCGGCGAAGCGTCTCTATGTATGCTTTGGAACTTGCGTTTCAAATCTATTCACCACCAGAGGACACGGATAATATGAGTATACGACAACTTAGAAAACAGGTATGACACGCACACGCAGAGGTACTCTCAAAGTCATTTGGCCTATCACCATAAGACACGATGTAGTCCGCAAAACGCACGCCCTGTGCAAGCTTCGCCCTGAGAAGGTCAGTCTTGTTCAGGAAGAGGATCATGTTAGCCGTCTTCAAGAGCGGATTGGAGACGATTGAACGCCAGAGGAGGACAGAATCTTCCTGGAAGAAATCATCCATAGTAAGAAATAAAATATAAAAAAAGTATATTCAAGTCCTTACCATGCGATTCACACTTGAATCCTCTGCCAGAGTTTGGTTAAATGCGCTGATAGGGACAAGAAAGATGATCCCCTGAACGTCTTCGAAATATGGCGCCCATGCCGCTAATGGAGATAATTGGCGTAAGCATACAGACGTGGTTATATAAAGCGTTCCCACGTGCCTCGCAGAGATCGTTGTCCTCCCACATCAAAAATACGCCACTCTCGGGCTTGAGCATGAGATGTCTTGCCTGTAAATGACCGAGGTGATAAGCATGCGACTGCCAAGATGACTGGAAAGTATTTTACTCTGACTGGATGATTTGAACGTGAATCGATGTTCGGTAACACCTATAAAGTAGTTTAGTGATAGTCGCAATAAACCTAAAAAGAGAATCATTACCGAGCGTTTTAATGCGTGCACGGAGAATATCCTGATCTGTAGGCATGTAATCCAGCCTGGTTATCCGATCCAAACCCTCCATGAAGCCACTGTATGAAGACACATCAACCAGCGTATAGCCTCGTATTCATGGAGAAAAGAGTGCTCACAATCCTGGTAAATCCTCCACTCGAATCTTCTGCACATGCAGGATCTCCCTGACTGTACGATCATTCCATAACGTGATCATATCCTCCGCCAGAGCATTCAGTACCACACCCTGGTCCTCCGGATCGTGCAAATCTGCGCCCTTGGAACTATCAAAGCTCTCGCGCGCCGCACTGTCCGACTTGATCAGCTTGCTGAACGCGCCTTTCCAGGCTGAGGAGCCGTTGACGGACACCTCCTGCAACCGCGGGCGGTTGTCCGGGCTAATGTTCATCATGTCGGACAGCTTCCCTACCGGCGCGGAGGGGTTCAGCTTGCACGTAAGGGAGACCTCGATCTGGTTCAGGGGCGCGAGACGCATCTTGAGCTTGAGGTGTTCTTGCGTGAGCGCGGGCAGGGGTGCGTCCGGTGCCGCTGCTCCGGTCGGTGCTAGTAATGCAGAGGACATGAATCCACGCGTGGGCGAGGACGAGCGTGAGCTGGAGGTACGCGAGGAGGACCGGGAGGAGGTGTGTGCATGCGCGCTGGCCTGCGCTTCGGTCATGGCGTCCATGATGAAGAGGATGGCGCGGACGACATTGAGCTGGATGACGGCTCGCCATGATGCTCGTTCTTCGCGGAATGCCTAGGTGTTGGATATTATAATGTTGTGATGGTTATGACTGGTTAGCCTGACGTCGATGGAGAGTCCTCGTGCACACAGCTATGCCCGTGTTCGTACCTTGGACGAGTTCATTAATTGAAAGTCTATATCGTCATATCACGATGTAAATCATGAGCACTATGAACGAATGCACATGAACCGAACAGAGAAACCCTCACTCTTGAGTGTCGTCGACTTGCCCGATTCGCTCTGGCCTGCATGATGCTCATGTGAGTGTAAGCAAACACAGAAACGAAACACTAGATGGACAACGCACCGAGGAGGAGGAGCTTGATGGCCTTGGGGGCCTTCTTTGCAGCCTGCCGCTCTCGATTGATTTCCTCGTCAATCTCGTCAGATACCCTCTTGGCCTCAGCCTCGGCCTGCTGACGCTTTGCACGCTGTTCGGGTGTCTCATCGACTGGGGGCTGTATAGCGAGCGAGAGGGGGTCATCGTCCGAGACGTATATCTTCTTAGTGGACGGCATGGGTGTGTTTCTGGTTGGCGTGCAAAGGAAAGGGGAGGTGAAACGGGCACTGGCTGCAACAAGTTAAGAGGTGATTGATGTATCAATTGGCACATCAACTTCATCTCATATCATCTCAGTTGCTCTGGTGGCACTGGCAGTCGCAGGGCCAGCACATAAGTTTCCCTACTACATTAGACACCTTCGTCTAACCATATGAGGATTACATGTAAACTATAACGGACCTCGTTGTCTGTCAATAATGGTATTGGTCGCCATTATGAATTAAAGCTATATATCAACTAAAGATTAGATGGGATTTCTGCCGTCAAGGTTGTTGCGGCCTGCAGGGCCATACCATTGGATATATTAGTGAACTGGTGCTTTAGAGTACCATCCCTGTCTGTAGCGACCAAAAACTGCTGTTAACCTCCTGGATTGACAATGTCCTGTCCAGAAACACAGGATAAAACGAAGGTGTATATCAGACGGTTGCATCAGAAGCTGATAACACAGGTCTAGAATAGTACATTGTGTCATATTCTACTGGCACTCGGCTAGGATTCAACGCAGCAGCAAACCCAGCCACAAAGCAACAAAAAAGCATGGCTTGCTAACTTCGGCATTCTCCTTACATATCGTCAGCAAATAAAGAGTGCCGGGCACAAGACCGGGATTTCAACGATCATGTTGTGCTTGATGCAGTCTGATGATGCGATGGACAATGTTTGATACCGAGCATCCCCTTGGGATGATAGGGTAATGATGATCATTGATTCTGATTGGAACCGCGTCAATTGTGTCCTTGTGGAGTTATACGTACGTTGTTGACCTCGGTGTATATCTGCAGCCCAATGGTGGTGGACTCTGGTAGTGACGTTGGATGGCCGTGTGTGCGGCACCGGCATTTGCCGGGCCGACATGGTGGGCAATTTAAGGCTGAAAAAATCAAGGCGGCACTTTGTATTCCATGGATTGATTAATGATCTGCTTACTTGTACCCATGCTTACACGCTCTGTATGTACCGACTCGGACGTGTAGCTGATAAGCCAGTGGAGGCTACTCATGCAACCACCCTTGGGTCTGTCCAAAGGCTCTGAGAACTCTGTTCATAGAGCAATCAGAATCAGCTTGTGCTCAGAGATAATGCTTCCTGGATAAAGCTCAAGACTCGAGCTCAAGGTTATGCATATAATTCAACACAGACAAGGGACCTACTATCACCGTCCTCCAACCATGATGATTGATACCCGACGTATCTTCCGGCCATGCTTACTTATGCTAATTGGCATATATAAGAATGAGAGCCTCAAGTTCTACAAACCTCCACAATCCCCCTTCAACTCCTCATATCATCGCGCATATATCCATCATCATGCCCTCCCCGAGGCCGAAGACCGTGCTTATTACCGGGTACGTACACGCTAATATCACGAAACACGCTCAGCTCAATTCGCCGTCTCATGCTGATCCGAATTTTCTCTCAGATGCACCGAGGGTGGCATCGGATACGCTTTTGCACGTCGTTTTCATCAAGCAGGCTTGCAAGTGTTTGCTACTGCACGCCGAAAGGAGGCTATGACAGGTCTTCCCGAGCTTGGCATTCAGACATTCGTCTTGGACGTAACCAAACAGGAGTCAGTGACGGCTGTTAGAGATGAGGTTGCCAAAATTACGGGCGGCACGCTCGATATTCTTGTCAATAATGCGTGAGTTGGTTATTTTTGGAAAGGGTTTGTTTTCGTATTGTCCATGATGCTAATATCATCCATAGAGGGCATGGTTAGTCAAGGATAATGCATTAGTACTGCTATTTGACATCATATTCATCGTAAACTATGCTGGCAGATTACGAGGATGCCGCGTTGGACGTTGACCTTGATAAAGCAAAGGCCGTGTTTGAAGTGTGAGGATCAAAGCAGCAGATTTATACTTGAGACTTCAAACAAACTGACACTGCCCATGAATATCAATAGCAATGTATTCGGCGTCATGCGCATGGTCAAAGAATTCACTCCTCTCCTTATCGCTTCTTCAAATAGCCCCCGTATTCTCAATGTGGGCAGCATAGGTGCTTATGCACCCCTCGCTTTCCAATCCGTATATTCCGCAACCAAGGGTGCACTCCATTCATATGGAAACACCCTTCGTCTTGAATTGGCACCGTTTGGGTAAGTTGCTTGTTGAAATAACTACTACTTATTTTTAATCACTTTTTTCTCATCAGAATTCAAGTCATCACTGTAAGTTTTTTTTTTTCAGCTGTGCCTCGGATATAGCGGAGTAATCGTTTCTCACTATTCATGCAGCTTGTTGCTGGCAGAGTGAAGACCAAGTTCTACTATGAACATGTTATTCCCGAAGATTCGCTGTATGCGTCGATGCGGGAGGCATGGTCTAAGCGCACGGCCAACATGGATCCCAGTTCGTTACCTTGTAACCTATATCTTATCTGAGATTGCCTCTAACAGTGAATCTCAGGCATTATGATAGATGTCGACACCTTTGCTGACAGGATTGTCACCAAAGTTCTCAAGCCGAGTGTCTCGGCTTGGATCTGGGAAGGTGGTCAAGCCACCTTGGTGTGGTTCCTGACCAGCTTTATACCGATTAGTGTTATGGTAAGACAGACTATTTTATTCTCCTATCTTTCCCTCCTAACAGGTTTGAACCAAATGCTAATACTTATCTTTCTCTGTGTCTGTAGGACAAGATCCTTAGCGGTGATCAGGGTCTCGCCAAATTTGCAGAGTCATTGCAGGCATCGAAGCAGAGTAAAAAGATTGATTAGAGGACACTGTTTTTATTGATGCTGTCTATTTATTCGTCCATCTCACACATAACTTCAAGAATCATTTTGTATATTTTCACATGTTGCAATCAACACAAGTTTAGCTCATAGGAGCTTGAGCCAGGTGTTTCGAGTCGGGAGTCAGCTATGTTTCACAGTAGAAGTATCTTGACAATGCAATCATCCGCTATCAGGGGCTTGAGGTACAGAGCAGTGTACCTAACGAGACGATGGACAGAAACACAGGAAACAAGCCGTGCCCTGTAATTATAAGTGGCAAATCGATTGCCACAGTTGACACACAGCAAGCTGAAGCATCTTGGCCCGTAGTACATCTACCAGTCGCTATGACCTTTGAGCAAGCAGCAAGCGCTATCTAATATCATCCTCAAATGCCTGCGATCTTCTTAACGCCAACTAAACTCCTGCGAGACTGTGAGAAAACTCCGGTCATAAATCAATGGCTTCACTGTGCCCAGTGATACGCATCAAATGAAGCCTTCCACCTGGGACCCGCGTTCTCATGCACACAACAACGCGAGCGGGACTCTCCCACCGACACGGACCTGGTTCTCATCAACAAATTACAGGCATGCTATGATTGTCCCCAAAATCGACAATACCATGGTTCTCAGCATCACGATATACTCTCATACACACCGTGCATATATAAAGCTCGAGGGCCCGAGGCGCCTGCGAATACCAATTATTCCCGCCTACACGTCTCATAGTTACGCCTAATACTAGTCATGCCCTCTCCGAGACCGAAGACTGTACTTATCACTGGGTATGTGTACCGCAATCGCTACATTCCAAAATCATAGGCAGCTCAGCGGTAAATTTCCCTTAGATGCACTGAGGGTGGCATTGGATACGCATTCGCTCGCCGTTTCCATCAAGCAGGTCTGCAGGTGTTTGCTACTGCGCGACGCAAGGAGGCTATGGTTGGCTTGCCCGAACTCGGGATATCAACATTTGTTCTGGATGTCACCAAGCAGGAGTCAGTGATAGAGGTCAGAGATGAGATTTCCAAAATTACGGGCGGCACACTCGATATTTTGGTAAACAACGCGTGAGTTGTATTATGCTCAGGGGTTGGATATTGACTTTGTTGCTGATGTCGTCTCTCAAGTGGGCATGGTTAGTAGTAGGATTAATTTTTCGGCTGTGACGATGCTTATCCTGGACAATGCCGATAGACTACGAGGATGCTGCATTGGATATTGACATTGACAAGGCTAGAGCAGTTTTTGAAGTGTAAGAATGGATGCTGCGTCCCTACCATTTTGGACGCCCTGACAGTTCATCGTTAACAGTAATGTCTTCGGTGTCATGCGCGTTGTCAAGGAGTTCTCTCCCCTTATGATTGCGTCACGCAATAGCCCCCGGATCGTCAACGTAGGAAGCATCGGTGCTTATGGGCCCGCTGCCTTCCAGTCGGTGTATTCCGCGACCAAGGGTGCTCTCCATTCATATGGCAACACACTTCGTCTTGAACTGGCACCATTTGGGTGAGTTGCTTCTTGATCGAGGCGGTTGCTTTCTCATTCTGACTCCTTTTTGTTTAGAATTCAGGTTACCACTGTGCGTTTGCCCATACCCAATATGGGTAATAACTACCGAAAATCCGGGACTGACGATATTTTAATTACTGAACAGCTTGTTGCGGGAAGAGTAAAAACAAGGTTCTATTATGAACATGTCATCCCCGAAGATTCGCTTTATGCGCCCATGCGGGAGGCATGGGCCAAGCGCACGTCTCACATGGATCCTGGTACGTCACCTTCTTTCGTGGTCACAACATTGGCTCTCAACGACGAATCAAAGAAATCATGACGGATGTGGATGTGTTTGCGGACAATATCGTCACTAAGGTCCTCAAGCCGAGCGTTCCAGCTTGGATTTGGTCAGGTGGCCAATCCACCATAGTGTGGCTTCTGACCAACTTTGCACCAGTCAGCATTATGGTAAGATACAATACCCAACCCCATTCCCCACGCCGGCTCATAGATAGCGCGCTTACCACACTTCTATTTGCTTATAGGATCGGATTGTCGGCGAAGATCAGGGTCTAGACAAGCTTGCGGCATCGCTCCGGACATCGAGAAAGAAAAAGACGGACTAGGGTATCCTCTGTAGAGCTGCATATTTATGTATTTATCTGTACCATCTGGGATCTTAGTGTATGTTTAATGGCTATTTTAGTATTATTCTACCCATATAGCCGATGGTGGGGGAGTGGCCGTGTGTGTGTGTGGAAGTGGTGGGCCGGTAGCAATCACGTGAGAGCCAGAAGGGCGTATGGTGGTTCTGTTGTGCCTTTGTTTCCGGCGGACAAGCTCGATCCTCTTTTTAAGACGCTGACGCCCACTACGACCTTATAAACGACCACGAAAGACCGCTCCTCCCCTGTATTATCCAATCCCGCCCACTGTGTTAATATCCCTTCACCCTGTCTACTCTTCTACCAACTCGCCTTGCTGCATATGAACGACAGACATCACCGCTTGGCCAAGAGCAACAACGACTTTCCAGCATGCAGCCTTTCAGCGCAACATCAAGCGTAACTTCTAATCAGAACTTTCGCCAGAGTAGAGGCCAATATCCCCAGGTTTGCTTGGTTTCTCTCTCTCGCAAGGTTGAACCAAGTGATGCTCAATGCATGCTTCTGCCTGGGTGATGATAAATGGCTTCAGCCCGTGCCTTCTTCTTCCCCCCGCATCTCGCCCTCCATTGGCTCTTCAATACCCAGAACATCGTCTCCGCTCTCCCAGTCGCCCTCGACATCTGCATCTAGTATTCTGCCAAGTCCAGAAACCCCAAGCGTGCGTCGTAGATCACGCTACCCAGGACATCTCGGCCGAGTACCCCTTCATCGCAGAGGCACGTCAGGCACTTACGAGACACTCGAGGATCTCTTGCGTGAGGCGGGATACAAAGAGACACGCATCTTCTCACCGGATACAGATGGAAACAGGGAGCGTGCCAACAATGCCCGCATGGTCAGCGAGACCGTTAAGGACGGCGTCGGTGCTGTAGTAGGGTTCCTTGCCAATCTTGTACCAAGCAGCTCCAGCAGGAGCTCGAGTCTCGTTCGTAAAGCGGACTCTGCACCAGAAAGATCTCGCTCGCCTCCTCCTTCCCCATCACCCAATATCACACGCAACACCGTTCGGCAGCAATTCTCGTCTAACATCGTGTCCTCTCCGATCAGCTCCAGGTCAGCTACCCCAGTAAATGCTCCTCAAGAAAATAACAGTAATAATTATCGTCACGATCCCCTCATGAAAGAAACTTTGCCACACTTCAATCCGCACAATCAACATTTTGCTCGTCCCTCCTTACGTTCACAACCTTCTGTTCGGTCAATACAACCACAGAGTTCTCGGGCCCATGCGTACCTCCGCCACATGGCATCCGCACCGAATATTCGGCGACAGGAGTCATATCGGAGAGGAAGACCACCCCCACTACCCCTACCACTGTCCAGAAAACAGTCGAACCTTCAGGAAGATGCACCATCCCTACCCCCTACATGGTTTGAGAATATTACTCGTGCGATGCTATTTGGCAGTGGTGGAAGCGGTACCCGCCGCTCGGCGACCGGCGGAGGTTCCGCAAGAGGAGTGAGGTCTCGGCATCTTAATGAATCATCCGCAACATCAGCAGGCCGTAACAGCGTGCTTTCACCCGCTTGGGCTGTACAGGCCACCGCATCCCGCCCAGAGACAAGCATCTCACACACGTTGGTCGTCTGTCGGTCCGCACCCACTTCACGCTCCTCGTCACGAACGCGACCAGCCCAGTCGAGCCTTGTAAACAACACCAGGCGCCGTGGCTCTGTGAAAAAGCTGGGTTCATCAAATGAGGCTGATGTGCCTTCACTGGCACGCACACGCGTTGAAAATGACGTATGGGCGCTAGAGTCTTCTTCTTCTTCTGGTATTCGCGGGCGGGTGTTGCTCAGTGGTCTTCGCCTTAACAGTGCCATGTATAATCACAACAGTGACGACGATTTGGAGCCGGCTGTGTCAGATGAAGAAGAGGCAGAGCTTGACCTCGCACAGATGCTCGTACCGCCAAAACGCCAACAGTCGATCCGCAGCCTACGCAAACATCTGCATGCTCCGCCGCCCTCAGGTGGCACTAGACTGCACGGTCGAGAGCTTCGACGGCGAAATAGCAGTCGACCGAGCTCGAGGTTGAGTGGTGCCATCGAGACGGACGAGGAGTCTGAGATGGACTATGGACGCCCTCGGTCTACTGTGTATAGTGGCGGTCGCTGGATGTCCGGGCACGCGGAAGAGGAGGAAGATGCCATGCGTTTCAAGCGGATCACTGAGGCTAGTGGTGGTGGTGGCATCATGCGCAGCCCCGGAAACGGTATCGGAAATCACCGTCGTCGCGCTGCACCGTGGGCTTCTTAATGGTTATTGATTTTGTGTTCTTTTTTCTCTTTCCCTTCCAATTATTATTGCTTGTTGTGTAATAGATTGGCTGTTCGTGTTAGATGGGTGTGCCCTTTCTAATCCCTGACAGGTTGTTCATCTTTATTGGCCTCGAATAGCTGGAATATTTTCTTCCTTTATTCTCAAACAGTCCATATCACGTTTTTCTATTCTTCTTTCTTTGTCACATATCTTCCTGGTCAAATTATTCCCCAGAATCTTGTAATCGTAATATTATCACTACTACTAGCCGCTCCCTATACAACCTTGATGATACACACTCGTTTCCCCTTCGCATGCTTCTTACATACACGCATGATGTAACCAGTCCCGAACATTACACTGGTACTATCACCTTTAAAACATGTGGTTTACTAGATATTTATTGGTGTTGTTGCAGGACAAAGGTTTAGCGTTTTGAAACTTGAAACCGAGATATGGATCAAAAAATCAAGGATGGTTGAAATTCAGAATTCACAGCGCCGAAATAGAGCCCAAACAACGTGTTCATGTGTTAACACATGCACATGTACTCACCACCCGTTGTTATGCATCACTACGCAGTAGTCTGCCTCCCTCTCTCCTCTAAAGTGGCCGATTCTGTGTTCCTACCTTAGCATGGCTAAACGCGGAACCCACCTCCCTGCAATTGAATCAGGACCCTTACTATACAACATCATGATCTCGATGAATCAGGTCTAATCAGGTATTGCCTGATTCCTCAATTTGGCTAGGCTCCGATGGGGCTGCTTGTATCCGTCGCACTGGCCGTAATGAGGGATGACGGATCATGATGGAAAAAGGGGCCGCTGAGCACCGAATCGGAACACAGGAAAAAATATCTTTAGAAAAAACAAAACAAAACAAAGGAAAGCGCTGGCATAGTCACAAGACAAGCGCACAAGCGATGACCATAATTATTTGTAAAGGCGATAGTAAGGGGACGAGACGTTGCGTGTTGCACGCTGTGTATGTATTTTGCGACTGTTGCGTGGTAACTCTTTTTCCTAAGCATCCTGAATACAACGGAGGCTGTAATTGTTGCCCCGCGAGGCGCCCAGCGATATGAACACGATCATGAACCGTCCTGTGTATGCTGGGGTTGTATTACTGTATAGCTCCGTGAGTACGATGAAGCGAGAAGATACAGCGAACATACATGTGCTTCGCCATGAACAAACATATTGATATCATAGCCCATTTAATTAGGCAATTAAAGATGTGCAACATCACGTGACCGCGCCAACATTCCCACGGGCTACTCTCGTTTAAAAAGGAACACGCTGCTGGGACGCCATCCTTGGCCCTCGACAACGACGACGACGAAGACGGCATCGGCGACGTCGAAAACCCCTACGACCGCGACGATGACGACGAAAATGACGACCCGACAACCGTACATCGCCAGTGCTCCGACATCCCCTATTACGCCCCTCCGTCGCCACCATCAACCTTCCGTTAATCATTCTTTTGCTGCTTTCCCGTCTGCAGCCCCTTCGACCCCGTATACACCATCGAACCTGTCGTTTGCATCGACGGCACCACCAATGACCCCCGTGGACAAGCCCGCTTTGCAAGACATCAATGTCTCGATGCTAGATGCTTCTGCACAACACCAAAAAGGCATCTCCGAAACTGCCGAAGAATGGGCTACGAAGGGTGATGAAATTAGTGCACCAGTAGCAAAATCTGAAGAAAATCAGTACGCTGCGGACGATGAAGGTGAGTGAGACACCCCATTTCCCCGATTCCATTCCTTCGATGTCAGGTGGCGGGTCTTGAGCGCATATACTCCTCCAGGTAGCGATCTTCACAGCAGTGGACCGTCCCCGGCACCGCAAGGTATGCAAAGATGACCTGTGCATCTTTGAAATCGTATTTACATCCTGTTGTGCAGCTTGTGTGCAGTCGCCGACTATTCGTCGTCGTTCTCGCACCCATACGCAGTCGGCGTCTCTTCAACTGATCCCGGACACGGACCTGCCTACGCGGTCGGCCGCAGTTCTCAATACACCCCCACCACGCATGCCGCTCTCTAGGGATCTACAGCTCAAGGGCTCCGCCACGGAGCCTTCTCATTTTAATCGTCGTAGGTCGCCTTTTAGCCAGGTATGTGTTTGCTCCATGGGAGGAAACAAGTCTGTTCTAACCAAAGATATGGCATTAGGATTTCAGTGAACTTTACGATATTGATGAAGATGTTTCCTTCCCTCATTCCACTAGTTTTGCGTCACCCGGACAAACATCGCTCGGCCTCCACGACCCCTTTGCCGACCCTTTCCCTGTTCGCCGTGACCTTTGTCTTCGCGGATCGACTCCAGAGCATGATGGTGAATTCCCGATCTTCTCTCTTCCCTTGTCTCAATCCAGCCCTCCGCGCAACACTGCTGCCAACAATACCGCCAGGGTTGGACAGCCTTTGCTGGCTCCACCCATCATGACGTGCTCAGTCTGCGCTCGCACAGCGCCACGTTCCCTTGCCATCTTGTCGCCTTGCAAGCACCCATTGTGCTCCGCTTGTCTGACAAGTGCCTTGAACATCGTGGGTGAAAAGGACATGGCGTGTGCAGTTTGTGGCTCGTCTGTTGATGACTTCAAGCTCACGTCCACGGAGGCCTTTGGTGGCGGTGACGGACCGAAGACCATCAAAATCTTCGATTCTTTGGCAAATGGCGCTCCGCATCCAGCCAGTGTCGAGAATGTCGTGCTTAGGATTGATAACGTTCCTTGGGTACGAATATCAACTGTTCTTAATTTGTATCTTATTAACTTGTAGATAGGACGTTACTCCCCCGATGCTAGTTGCTTGGCTGCCCCAACCTCTTGCAGGGGCGCACGTCTTGCTTGATCCCAAGGGAAAGACGCGATCCCACGCCTATATTGAGCTGGCAAACCCCGAAGATGCTCGTGCAGCTTTGCGGCAGGCACAGAACTCTGTTCTCGGGAAGGGAAGACGTGCTCGTGGCGTCACCGTTACTAGGACCGCTATGAGGGAGCTGCGTTCCGCCGTTAGTCCTGTGTCCCTTTGTTTATTTGGCTCCCCTGACTGATGCCATGACCAACAGTTATTCCCGAATTGGGATGGTCGTCATGGTCGTGTCATGACCAAAGAGGAACACGACTCGATCAGGCATTTGATCCGGTCCCCGGACGTAAGCCTTGGTGGAGCAAACCTCTATTAAAATGTGATTACTGAGTGGCTTTCAATAGGCGCATTTCCTCAAGGTACCCGAGCTGCCGTATCATCTCTTGGTTAGCATTCTCCAAAAGTATCCGAAGGACTCGGTCGTGGGTGGTGATGGTGATGCCCTGTTTGGTATGTTTCTTTTGTATCTGCTGCCTGTTCTTCATTTACTGATATCGGTCCAGATCTTGCGTCCAGTATGTTTTGTACATGCTATCATTTTATATTTGTGATCTAACATTTTGTTTAGCTGGTGTCGAACATCTTGTGGATCGCGTCCGTACCCGTCAAACTGATATAGCTTTGCTCCAGCAGCTCTTGATGGCCGGGATGTCTTGCTATGGTATGCTTTAATATTTCGACTGTAATTGTCGAGATTGACCGTTCTTGTGTTTGCAGCATTCACAACGCATCAACAGGCTCGGCTTTCTCAGGTTAAAAATGCGTGCTTCCCTCAGGCCCAGGAAGAGCGTAATGCTTCCGTGCTACCTGTGCACCATAACTATGCTCAGGAACAACTGCCTCCAGTTACTCATTACCCCCAGCATGCTCCTCCAATGCACTACATCCATGAACCCCGACACGGTTTTGTCCCGGAGATGCCTCAGAACCGGTATGTGCCCCAGGAGCAAAAGCGCACTACCATGAGTCAGTACATGCAGCCTGCGTCTGGCCATCTTCACAGGCAATATCCGCATGAAGGGGCTGGTGCAGCACAACGTGAAGTGTTGCAGCAAGTTCATATGAATCGTCAGCAGCTAAATGGTGTGGCATTTGGGCGTCAGCCACCGCTTTCTCATATGCATCAGCCTCAGCAGTACATTGCCAAGACTATCCCGACGTACGCACAGACAGCTCAGCAAAACGTACACTCCCACACCAATCCGTATATGGATCATCACCCTGTGCCACTGCATGCGAGACCACCAACTCAGATGACTGGCCAGGCCGATCTTGCTTCACTTGCTCGCGAGTTTGGTGTCCAGGCCGAAGTTGTCGAAGCCCTCGCTCAGAGACTCTCTACGATTCATTAACATCATGCACCTCATACTTCACGAACTCTTTTGCATCATTTCTTCCTTGCAAGACATAGAAGAATCCAACATTATCAATAATTGCGAACACTATGGTCTATCCGTTCTCTTCTGTCAATCTGCCGGATCCGCACAACATCACGCATAATCATCATCCTCTCTTGCAAACTCGATAATTGCTTTCGCTTTCGCTTCTCATTCTGCATTTTCTCAAACAAGCAAATAAAGGACATTGAAAAAACAATTATTTCGTGTAATTACTTCCTCCCTTTCTTATTTCTTATGTTTGCTGTGGTTTTCGTTACCTCTGGCTATTCTCAGCATTTCTTTCTCACTACGTACGCGCATTTTTCATGCTTAGCTTCTTTGCATTTTCTCGTCCGTTTTCACATGTCCATCCATTCACCTGTTCATTAGAGCATCGGCCTTCTCTTCCATCATGACAACATCAACATTACATCTCCGTGCACCCTCGCTGTCTCATTGTTTTCGCGCTTTCACCTCCCTCTCACCTCTTTTCCTATCAATTGGTAGGACCGATCGTCTCGCCTTCTGTTGAATTCTGTCATACTTTTGTTTTCTATGGGATTGTTGGCGCAGGACCCATTGCCCAGCGTAGTGTGTCCTTGCCCATCGTCTACTTTCCTAAACCCTTTCAAGTCGATTATACATTGTGTCATTACGTCGTTTGTTATGCCAGCATGCATTCGTTGCGTATTTCCGTTAGAGCGTGACTCAACAACACGAATTATCCTATTGGGAGGAATAAAGACTGCTGGTATCAGAAAAAGCTTCAACAGAGTAGGTTCCATGGCACTTTATGTAGGCACTGGGATCGTGACAGACTTAGAAGTAAAAAACCGACTATGGAGAAATAGGAATAGTGATATAGAAGCGGACTGGGGTAGGCCAGATCCACGGGATTACATGTACTCTGCATTATACAAAAATCGCCGACAGCCAAATGTCCCGAGAAAAAAAAAGATGTTGCTCATGGAAAATATGAGAAACTGGAAGGGAGATTAAATAAAGCAAGATCCATAACTCCAGTTCTAGAACCGGTTCGTGGGCTGCGCACCACGGATGAGTGTACGGCCGTCCTTGAGCTTTTGGGTGATGATTGGGCTGGCGGCAGGACGGAATTTAAATTCGCTCGAGTACCTATTGCACGTACGAAGAAATCAGAATGGAGATGTGCCCTTTCCTCGATTATGAGTTAGCGCGCTTACCTGTCAGCATACACGATATTGTCTTCAGCCTTCTTCTTGGCGTTGACCCTCATATTAAACGCCATCCAGAACAAGAAGGCAGTGAATGCTAGCAGCAGTGCACGTTTCCAGGGTGCAGGTGTCGGTCGCGCAAAGCGTGGATCGGCATCGACCTGTTCTGCAGGTGTTGGCGAGGGAACTTCCTCTTCCTCTACCTCTTCTTCTTTGTCGCTGTGAGACTCTTCTTGGGTGGGCCCTGAGACGGGCTCTTCTGTAGGAATGCGTTTGTATTCGGCTTCAGCCATATTTAACCAGAGTTGTATTGTTAGTGTTGCTGTGTTCAAGCCCGAATATTGCTTATAGTCGATGATGGTCAAGAGTATAGTAACAGATGTTGCGGTATTATTAGCGTTGCTTGTTAACCGTGGCCAAAGCCGATTATACTTCCGAGCCGGCGATTCGCATGACGTCGAGCCGCGGCTGTTACTGGCACAGGCAGACGCAGGTTCAAGGGGTTTCCACCAGCCTTATAGAACACAGGAGGTAATATATATTTATTTATTTCGGCCTATCTCGTCGGACCAACTACCTACCTACTATTATACATGACAATTGCACTGCCTGGGCCACAGAGGATAGGGAAATATTCCTAATATTGAACACCGCGCTACTTGCACAATATACGCTGAAGAGACGTCAAAACACATATTGCTCAAATGCAATGCAATAGACCAAAAGAAACTGTATAGGAAGAGGCCAAAAAGCTCTGGATAAGCCAAACTGGCGAGGAGTGGAAAAAACGATTGCTAGGGAGCATCCTGGTAATGGTAAACTCACACGCAGACAGCAAGAGCGATCAGGCAACAAGGTAAAATAAACTGATGCTGAAAGACTACACCAAATACAGATGTTAGAGAGCACACGCCTGATCCGGAAACTCAGGGACGAGAGAGTCATCAAGGAAACAGATGAATACACACAAAGTTAAGAACCGCTGAATGTATGCTATTGAAAACAGGGGAAAAAAATCAATTTCCTACTGACTAACAGAAGAAGGTACGAAAATAAAGCACTATATATAGTTATGGAGGCTACCTGGCTAGAAAATCAAGCCTAGGACAAAATACTGTCCGCGGAAGAGCTCCTAGAAGTGAGTGTAGGATGATGGTGATGAGAGGCCAATCCCCCTGTTTAACGCCTCCTGAGTTGTTGAAGTAGGCATGCGCAATGCATTCCCCCATGTGGCTCGTAAAAAAAAAACTTCAGAGGGTACATCGCTGTAGCTAGACTATATAATAGAGCCCAAAATACTGTTATGCAACCTGCTGGTTGGTCGTAGCCAAGTTAGTCCAAGGTAAAGCATATTTTTTTGTGGGGCGTCGGACCCGGACTAACTACCCACATCCCGTGTGCCGGAAGCAAATCCTGCATCCTCCTTGCGCAGGTTGTCAAATTCACTCGGTCCTACCGGCGTCCGTAATTGGAGGGCTGACAACTCTGTAAATTCTCGGAAATGTACTCGGGTATTGGATTGTACGGTTCATCAATATCAACGAATCATAAGCCCATGAGATGTCATGTGCGGCATTGTGCGGCTACCGATAACCAACTTCTAGAACTTGGAATACTATTATTTTTCTTCTTTTCATTAGGCTTGGAACCTTTCCCCTCATTTCTGTGGTGAAAGTTATGTCAAGCGCTACGTGGCATGCTCAGTGCGGTAGTCAATCACACTGAACCTTACGTCATGCAAACTTTGGCATTGAATGAGATTGTATTCATGCTGCCGGAAGTTTGGGGTATGAGGAAATACCCTTGAGCCTGCTTCGTAACCATCGCCTCCTTGAAACCAATTCAAATTACAGGACAACCTAAAAATGTTAGGCCATCAGCAACTTATGATATCGAAATCATCTAACTGAATAACTTTCGTAAACTTCGTAATCAGCTCGGATAAAGTCCCCGCATGTTCTGACCGCCGGTTCGAGAAACTCATGCGGTAGTTTGCGGCGACGCCTCGAACTTATGCTGTCCCTATTACCCTTGACCCCAAATACTAGGGTATGTGTATGTCTGCTGACAAGAATCCGAATTGTGCTTCCCTGGTTGACGTCTAATCAACCTGAATACCCGGATTTCACCCTTCGTCATCTGATATCCAAATTCATTTTGCTTATTCTTAGAGACGGAGAAATTTTTTGCTCCTCCATGCAGGTCACCAGTCTGGTACGCATGACGATGTGTGTCGTTCCAAATATTTCCAAAGTAACTTCCGGGCCAAAAAAAGCACTCCGAGGTGGTATAAAAGCACTCGCCAAATGCTCGTATCTGATTCTTCATCACGACCATGTATCTCTTTTCTCTCAAAGCCGTTCTTCCCACTTTAATTGCTATCCAAAGCCTCATTACCGCTAGTTTGGCACAAACGTCGGGTACAACCACGACTACGTGGGACTGGTGAGTCATCCAGTTTGGCCATACCCTTGCATCCTTGACTTGATATCTTTACTTTCGACTTTGTGGCTGAACCGAGCTTTGCAGCTGTGAACCTGCCTGCGGATACACTTCCAATCTGTCCCCCGGTGCCACTGGTCCCGTCAGATCATGCAACGCAAATAATGGACCCGCTGCCTCAGGCGCCCAAAATGCCTGCTTTGCCAGCGGCGGAAATCTAGCATTCTCGTGCTCGAACTACCAGCCCATCATCATCAGCAATACGCTCAGCTATGGATTTGCTGGTCACGGAGACACTGCCACAGAAAGCTGTACGTATAACTATTACGTACAGATGTCCATCATCCTCAAATGCAATTCCCAGGCTGCAAGTGTTATCAATTCACCTGGACCTCGGGCGCAGGTGCAGGAAAGAGTATGATTGTCCAGGCCATCAATGCTGGAGGTAATATTTCTTGATATTTATTGCGTATTCGAACCTATTTTAACTGAAAGACTAGGTATTACCGCTAATGATTTCGATATTTACGTATGTGACATTTCATAATCTCTGCTGATCCGAACCGTTTTTGATTTTCTTCTGAAGACACCTGGTGGCGGAGTCGGAGACTACAACGCCTGCACGGCGCAGTACGGTGCTCCGAGCCAAGGCTGGGGCGCCCAGTACGGAGGTATGTGCATTTCAAACGGTTGATTATTTGACTCTGCTTCATCTATTCTCCCATTGACTCAGGTGTCTCTTCGGATTCTCAATGCAACGAGCTCCCTTCGGTCCTTCAGGCTGGTTGCCACTGGAGATGGGAGTGGTATGTCTGTTACTCTGACAATGATGTGACTTGATTCTGATTATATCCTTTTCCCAGGGCTGGTGGAGGAATCAACGAGTGGTAAGTATACAATGATTCGGGATAACCAGACCATTTCTAATCAAGAATTAACACGTAGGACTATCGAATACGAGCAAGTCAATTGCCCATCCGAGCTGACGAGCATCTCGGGCTGCTACCCTGCCAGCATCTAAGTGACAATATACTTGTGCCGTCTCAATAGCAACGACTGGCGAAAGTATTCAGTTTTGGTTAACTCGAATGGTATGAAATTAGGGGTGTCGAGTAAAACACGACGCACATCCTGTGTTCTCTTGAGACGATTGTGTACAATATTAAAAAAGCCCAAATATATACTGTTGATTGTGTTAAGAATTCGAAATCATGATGGATGCCGGGTGAGACATGCCGAGGAACGTCAATCTATGCCCACGTGCCGTCGAACCTAGGCTTGCAAGGCCTCGGGGCGGGATTAGTATCGACAAGTTGATTGATTACGATGTTGATGGAAATCGGACGTTCAAAGGCATACCAATTTACCAAGATATCGATGGATGTGATACGATAATCGTCCATAGGGGTTGGGTATAGTTGGGTAAATACGCGCATGTGGTACAGATTTCTATATTGAGATGTCGATCTGCTTCTGCCGGAAACAACCATGATCGAAAATTTTGTGAACAGATTTATTCCATTGGATTGCTTGCCAATATAGTCCCTGGAGAACGTATTGTTCTGCCGTCTTCCAAGACTGCTTGACCATCTCATTTTATCTTGATATATTTTATCTTTGTTTTTGCAAGTGAGTACTGCTCACGCATTCTTTTTTCGATTGAACTTATATAACTCAGCATACGGTCGCAAAAGACTGGTGAATAATAATTCCCACCCTTGGCCGACAAAGCATTGAACATGACAGTAAAGCTTGAGCCGCAACCCACAGAAATCCCCGCAGCGAAGCCCAAACATGTTGTCGACACAGCACAAGATGAAAAAGCACGACAGGGGATCGTCAAGTCCGTGACCGACGTCCAGCGCGCGTTCGCCTGGCCTGTGTACCGACACCCTCTGATGAAACGGATCGCGGCGAACCGTACGACGTTGCATCTGCCTAGATCTTATTTGGCGAGGGATGGGGAGGATACCAAGATCATCTATCCCGGGTCGGATATCAATATGGTCGTTTACAATCATTATGCCAATGATATCCCCCATGAAGAATGTGCGAAGTGGATCAACTTCGTTCATGCTGATGCAGTGTTGAATAAGAGGTGGGATTTGGCTATTGATATCACTATTATCTTTTTTTAAAAAAACTCTGATCGACAAACCTCTTCGATTCTCAGGCATGAATTCTTAGGGCCAGACGCTAAAGTAGCTGGGTATGTCATTGATGGATCAGGTCATACGCATATACGATGGTATGATGGCTTTTTGCAAGACCAATGGGTGGGTAAACGAAAATGGAGAGTCGAAACTGAGCGTGATGCATCAGGGAAATGGATAGCAAAGGACCCGGAATATGAATAACATTATATAGGGTACTCTAGAGGATAAAAAAAATTCAAAAAGAGCTGTTCAAGTTCAATCGGGTCTTACACTCTGCAGGATTATGTGGATTCAGGGTAAAATTCATGTGTGCGTATAGTACAGAGTGAAGAGTAAACATAAACGAGACCTGGTATCAAGGAGGATAACACATCCAGAGCATCAGAGAAAATAACGACGAACAGAGCAATTATGTTTGGACAAGAGATGCGTTGACTTGCTTGAGATGGTCCATCGAACAAGCCCACAAGTCGTGTTTTACGGTTGAGCGATACTTTGGTGGGTTCTCACAGGCAGGAGTAACTGGACAGGCGCAGTTAACCTTTTTCTTGTCTTCTGAGGGTATTGAAGGAGCATCGGATACAAGTGTAGGGGCATTGACTGGGATAGCTAGGACCCTACCCTCTTGTGCTGCTTCACCCTCAGTTTGTGCCCGTTTTGAAGTGGAAACCCATCTCCACATATGTGGGATGACAACTTCAGGGGGGCTCCCTTCGGCCTTCTCACTGCTTGCCTCAGCATCTTCACTTGGAGTATGTGTGTCTGCTGCAGATGGAGTGACGGCGGTCGAAGTGCCTTTCTTTGCTCGAGGACGGGCCTGCTTCTTGAGAAGACGGTTGATCGTCTCAGCTTTCTCGTCTTCGAGCCTCTTTTCGCTACGGTTCTTGCGACGGCGCAACATTTCTTCGCGTCTTAGGGCAATCTCAGCACCAGTCAGCTGGTTCTTTCGGGATGCCGAACCTTGTGATTTGTTTACATGAACGACGGGTGAGGATGATGTGAGCGGTCGGCACTCACCAAGCGAAACATGCTCTACTTCAGCTCCAGAAGCCAGGGCCATCTGTCTTGCTGTTAGGGTACGCGAAGCTGTTACCTCAGGCTCTGACTCGTCAGAAACACCAGGGGAAACAACGGGTGTATCTTCCGACTCAACCTCTACGTCTGATGTCCAGACAAGTTTTCAGTAAGGATTAATGCATGATAAAGATAAGGAACAGACTTTTAGATGGGCCACTGGGTAGCTTGAGCTTAATCCGTAGACTTGACCCAGCGGCTGCCGTATGATGTGTGGATAGGTCGTCCTCTTCCTCTTCTTCTGCATCTTCATCCTCTTCCTCTTCTTCCAGCTCATCTACATTCTCTTGCTCAAGCTCTTCATCATCTTCATCATCCTCTTCCTCATCATCCACATTCATGTCTTCCCCGCCATCCTCCTCTCCCTCTCCCTCCTCCTCGTCATCGTCCACTTCTGCTTCATCTTGAGTCAGATTGGCCTCTGGGCTAGCTAGAACACAGTATATAGTTTGTATCCACTAGAGAGCAATCCAAGTGGCCTAGGCATACCGGGCTGCTCATCTTCATCGGCTTCGTCTTCATCTTCACTGATGATTCTGCGGCGTCGAGGGGGCATGATTCACTGTTCAAAAGGCAATTCGGCGCGTTCTCAAATTAAAAGCGAGTGAAAATGAAAGCACCGCCTGAGCTTGGGCACGTTGACCTGACAGAGCGCCTGTGAGAGTCACGGTGGCCCCCACAAGAAGCACGTGTGGCTGTGCCAGGTCCTGGCGGTAATTTGGGGTTGGCGCACGATGTGTTGGCGCCGCATGGCAAGGCGGCATCATTGGGTCTGTTGTTTGAATTCTGCATCAAGTCGTCACTGACTGCTGTATTCATGGCGGTTCCAACGTGTCATTGAGGGCCATGAACACACACTACGTTTTTAGCTGTGCACAATTGACTTGCTGTGAAGCTGCAATCATTCATGATCGCGACTCGGACGTCCAGTGTCACTGCTTCCGAAAACGCGCCCCCTTTATGAGCGCGTCTCGGCTGTTGTCTCATCTCTTTACCTTCCCACATCCATCTCTCTCGCCACTTGCACTTGTGGCGAACACTCAAATTTTGCATCAGACTTCTCTTTAGAGACCATCTTCCTAGCCTTCATCAAAAAGGAAGAAATAGCAGTCAGGGACCTACCAGTGGTTTTTCACACGCACTGGTAGTCGTGCGCAAATCCTTACTGTCACCTGTGTCAATCGTTTTGCACTTACTCACAAATCAGTGTGTCCCCATTGGCCGATAAAGTAATTCAATTGATAAATAAAACCCCCAGGACTAGAATTACAAAACACGTCTGCCTTGCGCACCCAACTAAGCGGCTAAGAGGTTGTGCCTCATGGAGTATACCGGGTATAATCAAGCACCTGTTTTCTCAACAATCAACTACAACATGCCCCCTCCAACATTCAGACGCTCGGTGGAAGTAGATTTGACGCAAAGCACCGATGACGAGGAAACCGTCTCTCCAAAGAAACGTCCTATCGCATATATCGACCTGACGCTTGATTCAGACGACGACGACGACATCTTGTCTATCTCTCCTCAGCCTCACCATAGGGCGAAGAGACTGAGACTGGCTGACTCCCCCACTGCTTCTTCGGATGACATAGTCTCAGAAAGGAGCCACACCGCTTCGTCTGACCCCTCGTTTGGGGTGGCAACTGGCTCTGTCCACTCCATTTCTTCTTCTCCACAGATCAAACCTTCCACTCATACACAGCTTCCGGATGATATGCTACTCAAATTGATCGAGGACACGGACGCTGCAATAGAGAGGAGGCAGGCCTTACTCGACTCGAATAACGGTAGCATAGATTTCTTCAGGTCTGTAACCCTGAGGAATGAAATTACCCGTTCCCAAGTACAAAGAGCCGAATACGTGGAAACTTTGTTGAACCGTGAATCATACAAGTCAGGAAGCCAGAATGCATCTGTTAGCACAGTATCTGAGTGGCCCGAACCAGGGCCTTCTCACTCCTCATGGGATGCTCCTCTGCAAATTAACACCGCGGACGGCCTACACGCGTTGGACCCTATTCCTTCTGTAACAAATACGGATCCCCATTTTGATTTCTCATTGATAAATTACAACTATTCGAACAATCATGACCCGTCTGAACCGTACGAGTTAGAGCCTCTGGTACACTCGCAACCCTCGATGCCATACGTGTATCCCGAGTATTCCTCAGATAACAATACGTTTTACTTGGAGACTCAAACGCCATATCACTCAGCATCATATACAAATTATGGCTATAGTACAGCTACGAATCCGCCTTACACTGCATACGATACGAACCAGGGCTTTGGCAATTATGATGGCATGGATGCTCTTCCTCATAATCCATCTCGATTGCAGAAACCACACGGCGAGTACGTCCCATTAATGCATTATGTACTGCAAACGAGTAAAAGTGATGTAACTGTAACTATGAATTACTCTCTGCATAGCATACGCGAATTCCTCGAGATGGCCAACCAGGAGCATTTTGATTCTACCAGTGTCGTTGATGCGCTCAACAAGCTCAAGTTGGGGAAAATAACAGAATTTTTACCGGGCTTGAAAATCACTCTCATGCCTCATCAGGCTATTGGCGTCGCTTGGATGCTCGACAAGGAAAATGGACCTCTGAAGGGTGGCTGTTTGGCTGATGAAATGGGTTTGGGGAAGGTATGGTCGTCTATATTTCATATTGATGCCAGACACGGCTTTTTCTCTGACGATTGATTAACTCCAGACGGTTCAAATGTAAGTCATAATCGAAAAAAAAAAAATTCAACCCTAGCTCGGAATGATACTGAGAGTTGTGGGCAATACTCAGGATTGCCACTTTGATGCTCCATCCCCCAGATGATTCAGCGTGTAAAACAACTTTAATTGTGGCTCCGACCGCGCTTTTGGACCAATGGAAGTTGGAAATTAAGACCAAGACGACGGCTCGCATGGCTTGCTATATTTATCATGGTTAGTAGTACCCCTCATTATCACGCCATGAGTTAATACTTATCGCGTTCTTATGGTTGGATTAGGTTCTAACAGGGTTAGAAATGCGAGAGATCTTATGAGATACGACGTTGTCTTGACCACTTATGCTGTATGTGGTCTTTAAAGATAGTATGCTATCTCTGCAATCACTCATATCCCAACGTAGACGATGGCTCAAGAATGGGTAGACGAAGAAAGCGACCAGAAACCCAAGAAAAGGAAGAAAACCAAAGCTAGCACTTCTTTCATTGTCAGTGATGATGATTCCGATGCCGCAGGAACTGTGTACAGAAAGAAAGCAAAGAGCAAGAAGAGTATGTATCTCCAGGTTTCCAATTTTGTTTACTCTGATGACCATGAAAATTGCAGAGGGACCTCTTTTCCAATGCAAGGTATTACGGTTACACCTCTAAATTCCCTGAAATAGCAGATACAAACCTCATTCACAGTGGTACCGCATTGTCCTTGACGAGGCCCAGATGATCCGAAATCGCAATACCCGTTTGTGTTTTTTCATTTTTCATTTTCCAACTTTTCCCACTAAATCTGGCTTGTAGGAACATCGCGCGCTGTGACCGATCTGGAGACTATCTATCGCTGGTGTCTGTCTGGGTAAGGGGAATACCCTATTTGTAGCTTGATTCATCTAAAAACAAGTCTATTTGAAGGACCCCCATTGTCAACAATCTCGCCGATGCTTATGGTCAAATTCGTTTCTTGAAGATCAGACCGTGGAACGAATACACAGTCAGTTTCATTCCTATATACCCGAGTCTTGCATTATGCCGACCTTTCTTTGCTTTACAGGAATTCAACGGGCACATAGCATCCATTGAAAAGAGACAACGTAAGTCAAATTAAACCCCTCTCATTATTTTTGTACTACAAGCTCAAACCAAAAATCCACAGCGGACCTTGCTACCCGGCGCTTACAGCACATCTACAACACGTTCCTTCTGCGACGCAAAAAGGACTCGAAACTGGACGGCAAGTTGCTTATCGAGCTCCCCCCGAAAGAGGTCAAGTTGCATAAGCTGCAGTTTTCCAAGGCGGAACGAGATATATATACGACTGTAAGTGGTTTCTCGTGTTGATGAAAAAATAGTTTGGGGCATTGATTGAATTTTTATGCCTATAGGTGGAGGCTCGGTCGCAGGAAAAATTTAACAAGTTCAGGAAGGCTGGGACAATCTTGAAGTGAATAATCCTCTTTCTTGCTTGAAACAAAGTTATTGATCAATGGCTCTTCTCTTTAGGAACTACTCTCATGGTCTGGGTTACCTTCCAAAATACATTGTTAATAGTCATTCACAGTCCTTTGTTTGTTTACAGTCCTTGTTCTTCTACTTCGACTACGCCAGATCTGTTGTCACCCCGCTCTGATCCAGGTCGGAGGTGACGCATTCGAGTTGCTGGACGAAGACGCAGAAATGGATGACCCCACTGCAAATGAACTCGAAGTATTGCGAGCAACGCGAGTGATGTCACATGAGTTTGTGGCAAGCGTAAAGAAGAGTCTCCTTGATATTTCCTTGAAACGGATGAACGCCGAAAAGAACGTAAGTATTCGTCGTCGGCGACTCGTATAACTTGCACTTCTCTTACAAGAATCGGCCGTCTTCAGTTTCCAGATGCTATAGTCAGCGACGACAGTGATGAATGCCCCATTTGCCTTGAAAACTTCCAGTCTGCGGTAATTACAGGCTGCGAACACAGCTTTTGCAGGGAATGCATCAGTGAGCCCAAACTGCTCTCTTTGGATTTTTCAAACGTCCAATCGGCATGCTTTAGTGAATATTATCAACAGTCCACAGAATGACGACACGCTCGAGCCCACATGTGAGTTTCTTTTGCTTTTCTCTCTAATCATACGTTTGGTGATTGATGACTATTACATTCAGGCCCTCTGTGCCGTGCATCCATTTCTGAGGACAAGCTTTTCCGGCGTAGTGCCTTTCAGCCAAAAGAAGATGATGATCAAGACCACAATATAAATAACGCCGGACGAAACGAAGCGGAATTTGATAGCGATGAAGATGAAGACGTCAAACCTCGGGACAAGGGCAAAGGGCGTGCTATACCGAAGCGTTATATTCAAAAGGCTGTTATCTATGAAGAGGAAGAAGAAAGTAGCGACATGTCTGATTTTATTGTCCCGGATAATCAAGTGAGGATTTGAGCGTGTTTTTATAGCTTTGTCTTTTGCTAATATTTTTTCTTCTTATAGGTTGGGGAAGAAGAGGAACGTCCCGTCGCCAAGAAAGGACGTCTTCAAAAGAGAAATGTTGTTCTTGACTCCGACGAAGAAGCAGAGGAAAAGGTTAAGCTAGCCCTAGCCATGAAAGAAGAGGAGGAGGAAGAGGAGGTCGAACATGCAACAAATAGAGTTAAATCGCAATACCATAGCTCCCTCTCCAAGGCACCATTGAAGAACATGCCTAAATTCGTACCGTCTACCAAGATGAGGGTGCGTCACAACTGTCTAACCAATTCAACGGAATGCATTCTCACTCGTTGCACAGAAAATGATGGAGAGTCTGGAAACGTGGGCTCAAGAACATCCAGACGAAAAGGTAAGGTTTTCTTGCAAAAGAAAAGAGTAGTGAAGCTAATTCATTGAAAACCTTTGCAAGACGATTGTTATTTCTCAGTGGACCTCCTGCCTCTCCTTAGTCTCCGATTTCTTAAAGGAGAAAAAGCTCCCTCATATGATGTATATCGGCTCCATGTCTCGTGAACAGCGCAACGAGGCTGTGAATGCCTTTATGTACAAGGAGAAAGCATGTGTTATGCTCATGTCGCTGAAATGCGGTGGTATGTGTATTTTTTTTTCTCTGTCCCCTCTTTTGTGCTTCTAGTCTCAACACTAACTGATCGGTTTTTTTTTAAAAAAGGTGTCGGACTTAATCTAACTCGTGCAAATCGTACGTCACATCATCTTATATTTATTCATTTTATATAGCCAAACTCACTCGTGGCAAATGCGTACTATATAGGCGTCATTTCTCTTGATTTAGGGTGGAGTCCTGCCATTGAGGCGCAAGCATTCGACAGAGTCCATCGGTTGGGCCAGAAACGGGATGTACACATTCACCGCCTCGTGATTGAGAATACTGTCGAGGATCGGATTTTGCAGCTTCAAGAGCGCAAGGTGGGATTTTGTGTGTCTTTATATGCCTTGATTCCAGTTGTTGATCGAAGTTTCGCATAAAAGCAAAATTTGGCAGACGGAAGTCTCGGAGAGGGAAGTGGGAAGAAACTAGGACGTGAGTCATCTTTCTTTCAAGTTGCCAAGAATTTTGTTCTCAAAGAGACGATCCTTGTAATATCGATATGAAAATAGGCCTCAGTGTTAGGGAACTTGCAAGATGTACGTTGTTATTTTCAAACTTTTACTACTTTAAATCCTAAAACTAATCCTATTTTTCTTAATAGTGTTCGGTCTGGATCATTAGAGCAAACGGATTATCATTTCACATGCACTTTTTTCTGACATTCCCAAAACTTCGAATGTATTTCTATAATCGACAGATGGGCTTTGCTATCATAGACATGAAACTCTAATTCTCTCTGTTTCTCATATGTAGCTCATTCGCAAAAACGACTTTCTTCCTTTTTCTTTGTGACAATATTTTTCTTTTCTTGGCGTTCAATTAGATTAGCGTTGGTACAAAACCACCTCTTTTTATTTTATTGCCGTAGGGTAGATTATGTATAATTTCTTGGTCAAATCAAAAAAGTATATCAATTGATTGTCTATTAGTATAGAAACAGTGAAGGGGGCAGGCGATGCACTATCTTCCGCCCGAGGTGGCCTTTTTCAAGCTGGCAAGCACAGCGTCTATTTCTGATATGTGCTTATCAGTCAATTTTTGGAACTGAGAGGGTACAATTAGTCGATATATAGGAGAAAGAAAGAGACGGTAGAACAAACCTCGGTGACCTCTGTCGAGTGTTTTTCCCATTTGCCCTTCTTAGCAGCGGCCTGGTGGTGTTTGCGGATTTGTTGACGTGTTTCCTCGGCTTGACGTTGGGCTGCGGTGTAGAGTGCAGTTCTGCCGTCGACAGTCATCCTAGTCGATAATAAATGCTTAAGATAAGAGGTGATTATGCATAAAAAGCAATACGCAACGTACTTTGGGATGGGAATCTTGATTGTACGAGCATCTATGCGTTGGGGAGTAATCCCAGGTAATTTGGCCTCATATATAGCAGCCTCGATGCCCTTCAGGTTCTACATATGGGGGGGGGGAAAAATCTTTAGAACAACACGCATATACAACCCCTACGATAACAGAAATTCACTCAACGCCCTCATCAAATGCGGTGACGAGCAACGTCGTGCCCTCTTTCACGCCAACGGTGGCGACCTCCTCAAGCTTGACGAGCTCACCGGCTTGTTTGCCTTTGCCTCCCTTCGGTACACGTACGGAGTCGAGCAGCGCGGGGGAGACGCGTCCGCTCGCGCGCGCCTCATACCCCGTGCATTCGCGCCGGAACCAGGAGAGGGCTGCGGCCATGCGCTCTGCAGTGCGCGTGTACTCTTGTTGGGAGGCCTCGTCGGTCAGGGGCTGTTTGGAACCTGGGACGAGCGTGTCGGTTTGGGTGGTGGATTTTTTGGATTTGTAGCGGCGTTGTTGGAGCAAGTCATGGCGCGGTGCAATTGTTGTTGCCCTTGTTGCTGCAAGTGTCGCCAGATGTGCAGTTCGGGGGAAAGATTGTCGTGAAGTTGAAGACAGGAGGCTTCGTCCGAGAGTACTTCTAAGGACTGGGAGCATCATTTACAGCTGACGAGGAATGCAGCAACAGTGTGTAGACGACAGTTAGTATGGTGTATTATAGTGCAAGACGCGCCACTTGTTAATTTCGCGTTTCAAATGTGTGGCCGCAAATAGCAAAATGAACATGGATAATAATATGATAGTTGGATTGATTATCGTTCCATTACAATCACATTTGCTGACTTTGGATATCACAGCGTGGCCAGTGCCATTAAACAAGTGGGCAAGGTTTTGCGGCGATGATCTCAGACGTCATTCAGCCTGCGGCCATGGGCCATGGGCCATAAGCAGCAGCATACTCTGCGTCACCAGATGTAATGCACTCGTACGCAAATGGAAAACAGGGTCCCGAGCCATGTATCATTGGTACAGTCCATTGAAAGAACTGTATGTCGATAGCTAATGGTCGATCATATTACAGTTTGTATACCAAGGACGATATCATAAGAATTGCAACTGTAGGGGATAATAAACCCACGACAACGACAATAACAATATGATGATGATGATGACGATTGTCTGGGCGAGAACAAGAAGAAGATGATGACGAAAAAGGGCGTGTGGGCATGAGGCCAGCGAGTGAGTGTAGTACTCTTTTACTGGCTACGCTTGGCTGCCCTGCCTTTGCCGCCTTGAGCTCATCGCCATCGCCGGGCTCGTCCTTCACGCCCATCTCATCTCCCTCTGGCCCCTTGATTATCACACACTCCCCCGCTCACGGCCAGCCTATGATCGCACTGCTAATCCGTCTCAGCCGCCATCCCACCCGCCATCTCATCCCAGATTTTATTTTCAGTCCATCTTTGTCCAACTACAGCAACGTTTTAGTCTTGTGAAGCAACAAGCAGCAGCTTTCTTTCCATTTTCAACCCACCCACCAACCCCCCCTCCCCCCTTCACTGGGTCCTGCCACAATATTCTCCTTGCATCGTGTCTTGTTTACTAATCGTTGTGAGTCACCACTGTTCTTGGACTAGCATATATATATACCTACAGTTACCGACCACCGTCTACCTTCCGTCCTGGACCAGCTATACCCTCTTTCCTTTTTTCAATGTCAGCTCCCTTCCAATACCCTCCTCAGCCTCCACCACCGCCAGTCCCCTCCCAATGGGCTGCCAATCCGAGCGTAGTCCAACAATGGCGACAGGGCTCATGGTCTGCCAACCCAGCCTATAATCCTGCTGCGGCCCCTGCCGCCGCAGCCCAAGGCACAAACAACTGGTGGGCTCCTGCCGCTGCATGGTATATGTCTTGGGCACAGTATGGACAGCAGGCTCAACAGGATCCATATCATCAGCATCAGCAGCACCAGCACCAGCAACAACAACAACAACAACAGCAGCAGCAGCATCATGCTCGCGGCCAACAACAACAAGCAGCAGTACCATTTTACCAGAAATACAAACGTCCTAATGACAGTTTCAACGACCCAAACTACAAGAACGTCGCGCTCTCATCCAACGCACTCGATCTACACATCGACGACACGGCACCACCGTCGACCCCGTGGATATGGCATCCTCCAGGGCTGAAGAGCATCAACGACGAAATCGAACCCCCCATGCGCATGGACGACATTGAGATATCCGAGCGGGCCCGTAGAAAGGCTGAGGAGCGCGAGAGGGAAAAGGAGAAGGAGCGTCAGCGTGCACGAGACGAGGCGGCGCACAAGAGCAGTAGTAATGGTGGTAGCGGTAGTAGCAGTCGCACAAAGACACCCGGGCCTCCAGAAAGTTCTGCGACGGGACACCACCACCACCACCACCACCATCGACCTCGTTCTTCGTCCCACTCGAACCGCAGGGAATCGTCCTCTCGATCGGTCGAAGTGCCTCCTCCCATGCCTCCCCTTCCTTCGTCTGCTGCCGACTCGCGTGGTCGGGAGTCTGTCCGGCCTGCGTCGAGGTCCCGTGGAGATTCGATCTACGCACCGCCCACCAGGTCGTCGAGCGGCAGCCATCAAGTTTCAGCCTCCTCTCAGGCAGCCGCACAACAGCAGAAACATCGCTCATCCGTTTCATCCTCGGCGGCACCGACCCGTCCACCATCAGTACAACCAACTCCATCTGTCGCAGCTGGAGCGACAGCCACGAGCCCTCCCTCGTCGCGTGAGAGCCGCAGTCATCACGCTCCGCAGATATACGCCCCACGGCCGACACAAGCCTCTCAGAACCCTGTTAATATCAATGGCAGCAGTAGTAATGGTCCTGGCGGCGCACAGCCTTTCTCGAATGGCGGACAGCTCCATCCCGTGTTCTCGCCGGGCATCATCCGCACCCCGGACCACTATGGTACACGCTCGCGTAGCGGTACGACTTCTGCCGGTGCGCAGACAGTTTCGGCCTCGCAGTATGTCAGTGCATCTGCGGGTCAACAGCAACAACAACAACAACAACAACAACAACAATCGTCCCAATCGCATAGGAGATCCTCATCCGGCGCGATGCCAGTCACCCGCTCGGCAACGATGCCCGAGATCCGCTCGTCTTCTTCGGCCGCCGTCTCGTCCTCGCGAGATGAATCCAGAGTGTCTTCTTCTTCATCGACCAGCCGTACCCCCGCTGCGCTCGGACGCACACAGACCTACCCCAAGCTGGACTCGAATCTCGAAATGAGGCGCAGTAAGCCATCATCGTCATCATCGACATTCATGGACGAGTCTTCCACTGCACTAGCTGGGCGCTCGGCATTGACGGACGTGGTCAACTTTACGCTGGAGCCGTCGGGTATGTTGAGTCCTTTGCCGGGTGAGGAGCTCATCCCGCCGCCCTTGAGCGGAAGCAGAGATCGAGACCGCCGCTCGCGTCGAACCACCGAACGGGAGTTGTCCGCGACCATGCACCAACTCGACGCGATTCCGGAGGCCAACTCCGTCGATGGCCGACCGCAGACGCAGTACGTCTCCGCGCCGCGCATGCGATCCAAGAGCCGGCCGCCGTCGGGGCATAGCGGGTACAACAGTAGCGGTACAGGCGGGGCCGGCACACACAGTGCGGGTCGAACGCCCGAAGGCGGACGCACACCCGCGAGCACGAGCAGTCGTAGCCGGACAGGGTCCATGTCCGAAGGCGGCGTCTCCAACGGGGGTCTGGCCAGTGGTGCGCGTACACCCGCGCGGACGCCTGATAGTGGCCGGAGCAGCATGTCCGCGTCCATGTCCGCATCCATGTCGTCCATGCCGCCGTCGATGTCTGAGCGCAGAAGGCAGCTTTCGTCGGATAGTAGCCATTATTATTCCAGGGAGACGTGTCGGCCGAGCGAGCGAGTGTCACCGCCGGAGAGGAGCGATGAAGATGCAGAGCGCAGGAGAAGGAGGTCGCTGTCCCGCCCGGGATCGAAGGGGCCGGGGGAACAGCGTGCCGTCGCGCACGAGGCTTTGCGGCTGCCGGATAATTATAGGGTGTATGAGAACGTGCGGCCACCTGCAGAGGGTGGTGTTGGTATGTTTACGTCCGCGTCTGCTGCTGCTTCTGGCGGTCGTAGTATTAGCAGTGGTGGTGGTGGTGGCGGTGGCGGTAGTAGTGGGGGTCGATCTCGGGACTTGCTGATCTCGCGCGAGCCGTTGCCGGTGCCGCCTCAGCCGAGCAAGTTTGTCCCGCCCCAAAGTTGGCACGATGTGTCAGCATCATCATCTGCGGTTAGGAGAGGTTCGACGACGTATTACAGAGATAAATAGTTGTTGGTGATGACGATGATGTGAGTCGTCGGTTATGATTTCTTTAGAATTTCCTTCTCCCTCTGGGCTATTGTTTTTTTCCTTGCGAAGTGGCCAACTGACACTTGGTTTGGTTGGTGTTATAGTATTCGCCCAGTTAGTTGTGCGTCTGTCTGCTATCCTTTGGTCAGCGGGTGGATGTTTTCATTTGTTTCTCGTAACTTTATTTTATTTTCCTTTCTTCTTTGTATGTTGATTATACCAAGTAGATTTTCTTTTCCTCTGCCATCTTCATTCTGGATTACGAAGGCTGTAGTATGTAGTACATAGCCGGTCTGTTCACTACCCTCCCACTTTCCTCTACCCATGATGTCTTTTTGCCTTGTACATTTTTCTTCTTTTCTTTCTCATGTATATTCCTCTCGTTCTTGTTTTTTTCTCTGTTTTTAGTTCCTTTTTCTTTCTTTCTTTCTTTCTTTCTTTCTTTTCTTTTCTTTTCTTTTCTCGTTGCTGATTATTGTTCATTACCATCACTCACCCTCTAATATGGGTCATGTCGCTCGTTTACCTGTTTTCATACATGTATCTCGTTCTTTTCTTTTTCTTTTGTTCGTTGCGTATGAGTATATGCGTATGTGTTCATTGTTCAAGCTAAATGATGATTCGGATTGTGTTTTGCTCGGAGACTCGGAAGACCCGGACCGGTGCAACGACTTCAGCTCAAGCTTCAAAGCTTCATCGATTTCGTCACTAGCTACACCGGGCATGAATTCGAACGTCTTCTGAACTTCGTATCCAGGTTAATGGATGGACAACAGCACCTTCCCTCTTGCTCTGATTAACACCTGTATGCATATACACGCAGCGACTGTATAGCTTCTACCTCCTACTTCAATGAAGACAACCATCTCTCCTACCGGTCACTATAACCACATTTCGACGAGACTGCTCAGGCATATAGCTACTAAAACAAGAGTCAATAACAACAAAAAGCATGGACATCATCTGAACACACCACCCGGGTTGCTTTCACCCTACTCGGTATTATCTACCGTACATCGCGGCACGGCCTTTGAACGATGCTCGCTGGCGTTGCTCTCACAACATATGTCTATGGCGCTCACCCGCGTCGGTGGCAAGGAAGATGGAGGAGTGGATCTGCAAGGGTGGTGGTGGCTTCCACCGCCATTGTCGTCCTCGTCGGACGCGGAAGAGGCAAGGAGTTTGAATACGGTCGCTAGTCCAGCCCGTCCTCGTCCGAGGCGCATCCGCGTGCTGGCGCAGTGCAAAGCGGAGAAGAAGTCCTTAGGGCCAAATTACGTGCGCGAGATGGAGGGTGTTATGTATCGGATTTTGTCTACTACTACTGCCGCAAGTGGATCTCTCGCCGGTGCTAGTAATAGCTTTGGTGCTATCCCGGCGCAGATATCCGCCAATGCCGAGACCTACTCTGTAGATGCTACGAATTCAGGCCACCCTACAGAGATGGCTTTGACGGCTACTACTGCTGCTACCGTGGGCATGATAATATCCTCGTCTCCGTTTGGCAAAAGTGCACTTTTACGGGCCATGTCTTCGCCCGTGCCGTTATTTCTTCTCCAGTTGCCATTCAGTGTCTCCTCCCAACTCATTAGCGATGCAGCAGTTGAACCATCCCCCTCTTCCGATTTTGTAGCTGCTTTCTGGAACGCGGCTCTGGCTAAGGGCGTGCTCCGTGACGAATTCGAGGTGAGGCTCGAGCATGCGCCTTCGGCAGGCGAGGATAGGATTAGGCTTTGGTGGAACGGGGAGAGGTTAGGGAATTATGTCCCTAGTGATTCGGGGCTGGTGTCGTCTTGAATAGTAAATGACGATGAAGATAAAGAGGTAAGATTTTGGTTTTGTTATTTATGTATTTATTTTCAGTGTGTGACTTATGAAACAAAATCTAGTTGACGTGGCTCTTGCGCTTTTTTTACTTTTGAAGAAACGAAAAAGAAATAGACCAGCTTCCCCCCCCCCCCTGGGCAAGGCCTAGAGCCCCAATTATTATTGACTATGGACTATGACTTCTCGGTAGAACATGCCGAGAGTCTTGCACACTTTGCAACTGGGGTCATTCCCGGAGACCTTCGATGTTGCACATCCCTCTGTGTATTTCTTTTGCAGCTCAACACGAACATTATCACTGTTGCCTTCCCTCTTGCCTTTGCAACGAAAACAACCACCACTCATCCCTTGCTGTTCATGTACTATCATGTCTCAGATTCTTCCTTGCAAACGCAAATATCTTATTCAAATTTCTAACAATTAATTCGCGCTCTAGACTATTTCTTCCTCTCTCCTAATACGTAAGCAAACCATAGAAGATGGGGCTTAAATCACATCGATCATGCATTGAGTTATCTAATCATTGCATTCAATGTAGCCCACATCATGCCCATATTTATAGCACATCTATCATGATCGAGAGTCACCCCATCCTTCTCTATAGCAGGTATTCCTCCTAAAGTAGACGCAATCAAAAAGTGGCACCCCCCCCCTCCTAGGGTTAGCTGGAGAAAATTCCCCTATTACTTGCTCAATCCTCAACATTTTCAAACTCCCTATGACCAAATTAAGTGTATATGTATTTTCTATAAATTGGTCATAGGGAATCAAGAAATAGTTGAAATTGAGCAAGTAGTAGAGTTTTTTTATCCTTTGCTAACCCTAATAGGGGGTGCCACTTTCTGACGACGCGCACCTTAGTACCGGGGATTCATCACAGGGCCGTGACAGCCGCTCTCGACGGCAAGCTCTATCGTTTGTAATTTACGGGGACTTCGCGACATATCAATGTTGTCTAGCACTGTAAGGAACGCACGCTGGCAGAGGAAACGATCCTCGATTACGGAAAAGTATTCGTTCACAAAAGGCCGGCCTAGAAGTAGCTGTAGCATTTCCAGAGCTGGTGGCAGAGATGCTCTGTGGAAGTAGTTGAAAAGTTTCTGAAAAAAAAAGGAAAGAATAGGATGAGTGGATTTATAGAATTTAATCATTTCACCTTGAGTTTATCTTGTACTGGAGTTCAATTAGAATGAACATCCCCTCAAGCGCGCGTAAGTTTCTGACGTTGCGGAATGATCTCCTCCAGTACAGCCTCCTCATTGGCATTGCAATCGAGAATCAGCACGGGCAAATTTGAGAGTAGATCTTGGGCTGGACCAACTAAAACTCCAATTCTTTCCGGCCTTTCCGGCGTAAGGGAAGAAAAAAAATTAGTTCACGAACGGGAGCGCCGAAAACAGTGGGAGGAGACGAATGGAGCATCTGAGGATTTGGACTTTGCCGAAAATGGTAGGAGAGGTGGACAATCCCAGGAAAATGTGCCACCATCCACTCTAAGACGATGAACGTTCGAGAACAATTCCAAGTATCACCACAAAAAATTGAGACTCTCCTTGTCTGATATCAAGGAAGTCAGTATGTTAAGATACTCTCACGCCTGGTCCAATATTTCAGACCATCCACCCTTGTGAAGTGTCAGCTCCGTAAGATGTTCTGATCATGCAGCTCCAAGAAGTGTAAATAGTATGGGATCATCTTCACCATGGCCGTGGATTTTTACTATCTTCTGTGGAATTAGTACAGAACGGATGGGATCCATGAGGGCGAAACGATGAAAGACAAAATGAATTTAGGCGGATGGTAGGAGGCGCAAGAGAGGCAACCACTTCGTCCAAAGGCCTATAGCCCATCTCGATGCCAGTGGGCACCCATATTTCCATTTGCAGGAATCGGTAGTGCATGTCTAGGTTCTTGATAGACCCAGCCACTCACGGAAAAGTAATTAGGCGCAAGCAGTCTAGAAAATCGACCATGCCGGGGTAAGCAAGCCATCTTCGATTACCATTTTGCAGATAGCAAACGCCGAGCTTCAGTTTGGTAGAGATGAAAAGATGTGGCTGAACAAGGCCCTTGAAACACCTGCAAACCAGCGACAATGGCCTTGAATCTTTCTTTTATAGGCCACAAGAAATAATCACATGCCATATTTCACTTAGAATAATGCAATGCTGCTGAAGCGTATGCACTGTCTAGCAGCCATGGTCTGATGCCATTGCGGACAGAATACCAAACGGTTATAATCTAGCAACCTGAAGGTGTCCAAAACAGATGTATCGCAATATTTTTAACCCTTCATTATCGCTGCTAAACACCCTAAACATGACTTACCGAATCAAGCCTTTTTATGGTAGGCGTGTTTCAATATAACACTACATAACCAATGCTTTGAGCTTTGAGTTGCGCCGCGCGCTTGATAAATTCCTTTGCATATCAGTTATTAGAGTTATAGTTATCGAATGTTGTAGCGATCCAGGTCACGACAATGGGGGTTATAATCGGTATCCGGCTTACCGTAAGGTATGGTATGATGTATCCAACTTAAAGTCACAGACCACTGGCAGGACTCCGGCCTGAAGGGTGAATATTTTCGGACTTGGATCGGGATTTCCCTTCAAAAAGACCAATCGAGACCTTCCGAAAACAATGTGAAAATTTTTCCGTGGAGTGCTGATAACTTACCCGTATCAGCTGTGCATTCATGTAAAAATGGTAATATTAAATACTGTAATGTAAAACTACTCGTGTTGTCAAGTATTTCCGTAGGCCATGTGCTTTATACAAAGGGTGTCGATAACTTGCTTCCAAGGCCGGGGGTCTAGCTAGTTACCACAAAGTTACAAGGTTGGAACCCCCAGTCTTAGAATATATATATCTACACCCCTTGCCATAACTGGATAGGGTGTACAATACCTGTATCAAGGGCTTCGCTCGAGATTCCATTCTAATCAGCCGATGTGAAGGGCATCCCACTAGTGCTGACCACCTTGAGGGCGATGCTAACCTGAACTTAATACTAGCCTTCTTCTCTTAGCTGGCCGCCTCGATTCAATGCTTATATACATAAGTGCTCAAAAGCGCTCAATTATTGGTATGCACCGCTAATTGTACGTAAATATACTAGGCACATGGGTTGAACATATGAACCTGGAAAAGCAACGGAATCATCATCAATGCGGCAATGCCATAAAGCTGGGTGCGCATACATCGCATCATACATTCACATATACCCGAAGTAGCTGAGTCCAACTGTCTTGCCCCAAATTTTGCCGCTACATCTTTGTCTAAACATCGATAAATTATTTATCATTACGCAACCAACTAGCATATGTATGCATAGAAGCACGTAGTACGTACACCTATATACCATCATGATGGACTCAGGATGATAGTTGCCAGTGTCATCATTACATGGAATCGTGCGCATAAATTTACGGTACGCGCAGCATTAGTGGATACTAATGGGGGTTCTCGCCCGCATGGCGGCCTAGCAACTCGAAAATTGCTTTTGATCGGCATCATGATACGCATGGCGTCAGACAACTCGGGGTACTCAGACACGTCAACCACCCTTTGGTTAGCGAGAACGTAACTTGCGGCTTGAAACTCGGATGATCTACAACACGCGACGGGAAGAAATAAATAAAAGTACAAAAAATCGAAGCCAATATACAAATATAAGCCATACAACTAATGTATATGATGTGATGTATCTAGAGCATCTATAAATGATGTAAGTAATGTCGATAGTGTATATATTGTGTATATATGTAAACCACGAATGAGAAGAGTCTGATAACGAAAAGAAAAAGAGTTCGCAAACCCGGCGATAGTAAATATTCACGAAACAGCATGTACGGACGTTGAAAAGAAAGTGACAACGGTATATGAATCCAAACCCTCCAGGTTTTCAAATATGGATGAAAAAAAAGCAATAGGAAAGAAGAGCGATGAACAATGTAAGTGTGAGTAGATATAGTCGTGGTATGTGTCAGTCAGTAGGTTCCGTTCATTCTTATTCTTATGAGCCGAACGAGAGAAAAAAAAGGAAAATGATATGGTTGCTGTTGATGGTTGCATTTTGTGATAACGACTGCTACGTCCTCCCGCGAACTTCTTCTAATTGCTGCCGATCCGTTCATGAACGTGGAGAGAGGGTCGAGTTAATCACAGCGGTACGCGCACCGTTAAAGAACGCGAGCAGCAGCGAGCGAAGCTACTGACACCGACAGACTCGTCGCCGCAGCCGCCGTCGCTGCCTTGCCCGTATGCTCCGCAGCTGCTGGAGGTGGCGGCGGTGATGGTGCCGGCTTCCGGGCAACAAATGCTCGCATTGAACGGCAGATATGCTTACCGGATGGCTCGTCCACATTCGATAAATCAGCACCGTCGCGCCAGACCTTCCAGCTTGGCTTTTCGCCCAGCGGTTCGTTCCAAGACAATTCAGCTCTGATACGTGCGCGGGAGCCGATGCGGTCTGTCATGTCACTGTAGAAAGAGGGAAGAAAGATGTTCAAAACATATACATGCATAAAATGAGAGAAGACCATGGGAAAAAAAAAAGCAACGCACTCCTCCCAATTCATCCAATTTCTTTCAAACTCATCTCTCACACTACGCATCCTACTATTCTCAATCTTCTCGCCAGGGTTCATCTTCACCGGGGGTCCCTGATTGACATAGAGTTTGAAATACTCGTCCCAAATAGCCTCCTTGCATGCGATGATCGTCCTCACCGTCTTGGCGAGGTGCATTGGTGCGCGACGAATGAGAAACTGCTGCGCTATTGTCAGTGCCGCAGCCGTGGGTGTTTTAAGCGATTCGCTGGTGCCGTTGGTGCTTGTCGAAAGTCGGTACACGCTTGCCAAGTCAGGGACTGTTGAGCTCGCCCTCCCAACTGCTGCTGCACCCTCCAGTTCGCTGATGGTGTTTTGTATCGAGGATGTTGAAGACGACGAAGAGCAGGCAGACATCACCGGGCAACGATACTGCCCATTATCTCCCGCCGCTGCTGCTACTGCTGCAGGCGTCCCCGAGTTAGGCGGCAAATTGATCTGCAAGAGCGGATACGATTGCACCGCCTCAAACGTCGACGAAAGGTGAAATGGCAAGACAGGTAGCAGTTGTGGCGGTAGAAAACGGGAGGCGAGCATGGCCTCCCACGAGGCGCGGATTCGGCTATGGTCACGCCAGCCGCGGTGGTTCGCGTTGCGCTCCTCAATCGTGCTTGCACGGGTGCTGTGCGAGTCGCCGCCAGTACCGCCGTTGATGCTGGTTGTACTTTTGTTGGCGATGGTCGTCGTAGTTTGATTATAGCTGAAACTGTAGCTGGCGGCGGGGTAGATACTCGGTACGTAGCTGTAGCTGTTAGCATAGCCAGGATTATCGAAAGAGCTGGCTTGCGAATTTATAAAAGATGGGACGGTCGTTTCGCTGTTATATTGTTGGTGAAATGTTTGCGATGGGTAGGTGGAAGAAGCGATTGGGTATGGATCTTCGGAGACGGCCGACGTGCGCAGCGATTTTGAGGATGAATTTGAATTGGAGAAATGGCTCGGCAGTGTCCACGCGCGCGAGGAGAAAGGTGTCGAGGGGGACACAATTGAACTGGAAATCGTTGGTGAAGGCGAGAGGAGCGAAGCAGCGCCGCTGGAGCTGGCTGTGGTGGACAGGGACAGTTTCTGCTGTTGATGGCCCTCTTTTTCGAATGACAGGGGCGGTATATGTGGGTATGCCGATGGCGGCGGGAGTGGTGGTGCCGGTTCAGGTTCTTCTGTCATCTGAGCGGGGAGCTCTCCACAGGGGAATATGAATTCCTCTTCAAATATCTATATGTGTGTTTAATGTATTAGTATTTCGGAGAGAAGCCCGTTCCGCTGCAACGTTTTACCTCTAGAATACCACCCGGCTTCATAACGCGGAAAACCTCCTAGAGGTTCTATCAGCACGAATTCACGTTATTTTTTTTTTCAGTTTTTGCAGACCTCAAACACAAATTGCCACTATTTCAAATCAGAAAAACGTCAGATTCTGTAAGACTGTGAAATATGGCAATTCACACCTCGTCTTCTGGTACAGCCAGGCCGATGCACGATATGCGCACGAAATCAAAGTTGTTTGAACGGAATGGCAATCTATCAAGCCTGGGACGAAAGAATTAGCCGTGAGGAAAAGATGAAAAGCCATACACAAATTATAACGTACATATTGCCATTTACCCATTTGATGCGACGGGCGAATTCAGTATACGATGTTAGAGCAGGACTATAATTCCCCTTGTCTGCCAACATAATAATTTCATCTAATTTGGGTTGCATTTCCTTGATGTCGAAGCCGATAAACTGCGTGTTCTGTTTGCAGTGGTCAGATATGGCCAGTTGGTGCCACACCTTGGAGGACAGTGGTCAATATCTTACCGGCCATCTTTTTGCGGCCTCGATGACCCAGTGACCACCACCACATCCGAGATCGAGCACCTTGGATGGGAGCGTCCGGAAATCGTGGATCGTAAGTGATTGGGACATGAGGACCATATGGTCCCAGTTGTCACTGTGAGCGCCCAATTGGTCAGCTGAAATTACGGCTGGGACGGAGTGAAAGACGACGACATTGGATTTGCAAACTTACAAGTCGATGAGGTCTGGGCTGTAGCGTAGAGGGTAAATGTTATCGCCAGGCTCGCGTTTGCGCTTGTGCTCACGGACGAGCTGGGCCTCTACGTTCCTATGCGCGGTGGGGGGCGGGGAAGGCTGCATGTGGCTAGCGATGGGCGTCGAGGACGACATGGATAGAGAGACAGCGACTGTCTATCTGACTTGCTTGCTTGCTGACTGGCCCAGATAGAGAGGCGGTGGCAGACAGGGAGAACGACAGGGACAAGAAAGAGAGAAACAAGGGCGAGTGGACATGTGCACCGTCGACTCCTTTGCATTCCCTACTGCGACCGGCGACAACATCGAAATCCCCGCCGCTGTTTGCCATGCGATTGGCGCTTTCCCGTCGATCAGGCTGGTTATTGCAGCTATGGTCATGTTGGAAAATAAAATAAATTCGATAATGCAGTGTATGCCAATGAGGTCCGACAGCTACCAGTGCAGCATATCATAATATTTTACGGAGCTGTAGAATCCATTTGTTTATTTTATTACAGTACGAATATCATTGCAATCCTGCCCAAGAGCTCACCCTGCCAGTGCATACATAATAACAACAAGGTTTTCCTCTCCTGGCCAGTTACGCAACTGAGCTCTCTGTCCTGTTGCTGCTCTGCGTAAACTCGAATTCTGATGCGAGAAGCGCGGTTAAATAGCGGCTAACGGCATGCGACTTGATAGGCACCCAAGCCCATCTGCGTATACACCATACTTATTCCGCCTCGCCCGACTTTCGGAAATCCCAACTTGGTTCAAAGAACGAGCGAGTTCCGCCATGGACTATGCCAATGCTCGTCCATCATTCTATCATCGATTGTGGTCCATCCATGGCTTTTCGTCGTACGACCGTGTCACGAGGCCCGAGGACATCCGACTAGATGCACACTATATGCGCATGCTATGCATAGACTCGATTCAGAGTTGGCATGAATCTTCTTTTGCAGATTGCAGGAATCAGTCTAGGATCATCACCAGACACTCCGCCGATTGTAGCTAGGCTGCGTGGAAACCCTAGTATCCTGGCCGTGGATCCGAGTCTTTGCCTCACCCGGGAGCTTTTGTCTGAGAAATCTTCGAGTGTGGGCAGACGCTCTAGCCAAGCTTTAATATCGCTCGATATCAGCTCCCGGTTCAAATTGCGCCCAAGGGTTGCCATTGATTGATACGTGTAAATGATCATGAAGTACTGGTAATTAATACGGAGACAGTTCGGGGATGTCGGTGCGGGCTGTGCCCTGTAATAACCATGGAATATTTACATGTACTGCTTCGTACCCTGTGAGCGTCAGCACAGTAAATGCAGCCTGTAACGGTAATGGCTTCACAAAGTATTGCGTCTTGTTATGTTTTAGTACTTAGAAATCCGAAAAAAAAAGGCTTAAAGAAAATCCAGGCCGAGACCGGATGGATTGATGTACCTGACCTACTAAACACTTTGCCGCGCTACACTATTGACTTCACTACTACTTGAACTGGATCCATTTCGTCACCGCCTGCAATATATCATATATCATACCTCACTGGCAGCACCGCCGGTCAATCCGATTTATACCCAATTTTAAGCGCGTAGCACTATACCTTCATCTTCAGGGCGCTTAGAACGCACCCACTACTACTAGCATGGAAGCTGCACCAACAACAGCAGACACACTCAATGACACCCCAAGCCGTGGTATAGAAGGCAATGACGACAACTTGCAAGTTGTGCCTAAGCCCATTCGACTCCTCAAGGAATCACTGATCAATCGCATTGCTGCTGGAGAGGTTCGCCTAAACTTTAAGAAAATGATTGACTGGATGCTTCGAGACTAAATCATCCCGCGTTGATATCGGCATACATTAATTCAGGTCATACAACGGCCTGCTTCGGCACTCAAAGAGCTCATTGAGAACTGTCTCGACGCCGGCGCGACCATCATCCGTGTCACGGTCAAAGATGGCGGACTGAAACTGCTCCAGATTCAGGATAATGGGTGTGGAATCAATGTGAATGCAGCTTATCCTACGCGCCTTTATATGTTGACATGGTATGCTGAGAGTACACCATTGAAAGTAGAAGAGTGATCTACCCATACTGGCGCAACGCTTCACCACGAGCAAGCTTGCCGAGTTTTCTGACCTGAGCAAGCTGGTCACGTATGGCTTTCGTGGAGAGGCATTGGCATCCATATCCCATGTCGCCAAATTGACGGTGACCACCAAGACGAAGGTAGATAGCCACGCGTGGAAGTATGTTTCTTTTTGGCTTGCAAGAACTTGTGTAGATTTTGGATTGACTCTTGACTATCTATCAGAGCAGTATACAATGAAGGCGTCCTTGCGCCACCTAAGCCTGGCTTGTCTGTCGATCCTAAACCATGTGCCGGAAATGATGGCACGACTATTACCGTAAGACGCCATTCATCTAACGACATGCTTGGATCACTCTGAAAAGGTATGACTAAGATTGAAGAGCTTTTTGCCAATATGCCGTCACGACTCTCCGCCTTGCGCAGCTCATCGGACGAGTACACCCGTATTCTGGATGTCGTCACTAAATATGCTGTGCACAGGAGCACGGTATCCTTTTCATGTAAGAAGGTTGTGCAGCTTTCAATAGCTTCTCATTCATGTTACGTATTATTGATATTTGATAAATAGCAAGGCACGTCTTCAACCGACATCTCCACGCCTTCGGGCTCGTCCACGTTGAACACCATCCGGCTTTTATATGGCCAATCCGTCTCGAAAGATCTATTGCACATTCAGCTGTCTTCTTCCAAGTCTGCCAAATCTGCGTCTGCCTCGCAGGCAACGGGAGATAACGGCGAGGAAGATGACGGTGAAGAACAGTCTTGGAACGCAGAGATGTATTGCACGAATGCCAATTACCAATCGAAGAAGACGCAGTTCCTGCTTTTCATCAACCGTATGTCCTTCCTGACAGAATGATGTTTTTCGGCATGCTCATGCACTGATATCCAGATCGCCTTGTCGACTCTACACGTATCAAACGCGCACTGGAGGGGGTATATGGACCAATCCTGCCCAAGGGTGCGTCGCCATTCATCTACCTCAGGTATGATCACCTATCCACCAATTCCTCCCATTCATAGCATGGCCCCTTTTGAAATTATATACGTAGTTTGGAAATCGATCCAGCCACTATAGATGTAAATGTACATCCGACAAAACGCGAGGTATTCTTCATCAATGAAGAGTCTATCACGGCGCGCATTGCAGATGCCATTCAGGCGAAGCTTGTAGCGCAGAATCAAACGAAGACGTTTCAATACCAGGTGAGGAGGCTTCTTGTTTATTTCATGATCTTGTTCAACTTATTGCACCGCTTAACAACCAAATCCTCTTGATGTTTGTACCAGACCCTTTTGACCGGAGGTATAGCCGATCCGAACGCGAGTACACAAAAGGGAAAGGAGAAATTGAAAGGTGTAGCCTCTGAGGCAGAAGATGGCGAGAATGATGACGACGACGACAAAAATGAACCGAGCGGGAGTAACACTCCAGTCACAGGGGTTGCAAACTCAAGTAAGTCTGGTTCATAATGACCATAAGCCAGGGAACCAACGATCTATCTGTGTTCGATGTCACTCTCGACTTTTTCTCTTCATTCCTATATAATTCAATGACGGTCTAACGTTTTTTTATAGACGCAGCCGCAAAAAAGAAGGTATTATCGCAGCACAAAGTGCGCACCTCTCTCCATGACCGCACGCTTGACTCGATGATCGCCGTCGAGAACCCAACGCAGGTGGCACTTTCGAAGCGCGCTTCTTCTTCTTCTTCTTCGGCTGCTGGCGCTGGCATTGGCAAGCTCACCTCCAGCAGCAAAGAAATTAAAGAATCCGAGTGTTATCTGACATCAGTTATCAAGCTGCGTGAGGGGTTGGTCAAGAATAAGCACAATAGTTGGTGTCTCCCTTTTTTATACTAAGCAAATTTTTATTGTTGGCCTGACCATGGCTTTTTTTTTTTGCCATAGATTTGACAGAAATCATGGCCAAGCACACCTTTTGTGGAGTTGTTGATATCGATAGATGCTTATCGCTCGTCCAGCATTCGACAAAGCTGTATCTTGTTAACCATGACGCTTTAGCGTAAGTACACCGATGTCTTACTTAGTCCGTTTTTCTATTCCTTTGTCATGAGACAGCGCTCAAATCTCGCTATTCTTCGTGATATATCTCCGTCCAATACAGAGAAGAGCTCTTCTATCAGCTTGGCCTACGTCAATTCGGAAATTTCAGTCGTTTGAAGCTTGATCCCCCGCCGTCACTTAGAACGCTGGTCACGATCGCCGTGGAGAATGAAGAGATCGACGATGGGACGACTCTTTCCAAGCAAGAGATAGTTGATGTTCGTCAAATCTGATCTTCTGTGAACCTGTTATATCCTCCTGACATTTAATCAGCGCATTTTCGACCTACTCATCTCCCGAAGCGCCATGCTATCCGAATACTTTTCGTTGAATATCTCATTCAATGGCAATGTGGAGAGTCTGCCGCTTCTCCTGCCTGGTTATACACCGAATCTCGACAAACTTCCAATGTTTTTGATGCGTCTCGGGCCACAGGTAATCGTCACCATCCATTACCGTCCTTCTGTTCATATCTGTTTCTCGGAGTAGCTCTAATAAATAGCTTAAATGGACTGGCCGTTTTCATTATAGGTTGACTGGACATCGGAATCGGAATGCTTCGACACGTTCCTCCGTGAGTTGGCATACTTTTACGTCCCGGGGCCTTCATTGCCGCCTGGGCCAGTATCAGTCATGCCTGCGGCTGCCGAAGGAGAAGAAAAGGAGGGCAGCAAGGAGAAGAAGGCAAAGGAACAAGCCGAACGATGGCAGATCGAGCATGTATTGTTCCCTACCGTGCGCCGGTACCTTGTGGCGCCCAAGTCATTGCTGAACGGGGACGTCGTGCAGGTGGCAAATCTTCCGGACCTGTACCGGGTGTTTGAAAGATGCTAAAGGAGAAAAAACAATATGATTGGTAGTAATGATAAGGATATCTGGTGATATCACGGCTCCTGCGAGTGCTTCGGTCAGATGATAGCTTACTACACTATACATGTATGATGACTCAGCTCCAGTCTTCAGAAAAAAGTAATAATAAGATCTTCGTATTACTGATATATGTTACTCAGCCTCGGACTGATGATCGATGATCATTGTAGATGTATGACTGAGGTGTATCCCCGATGACCTTCTGGTGCGACAAAACTCTGCTTTGGTTTTGGCTCTACCAGAAGTCCGAGTCTAGATGATTTCATGCGTGTGTTGCATGACTCGCAAGTGCTTGGCACAATCATGCCGTGCCGCGGCTCGGCCACTCCACAATGATCCGGTGACTAGAAAAAAAGTGACTTTATAAAGTGTATTTAGCAACATCCCATCCATGAAAAAGTCTAGTGGTGCCAGTGGCAGTCACGACTTGAACAACCCGAGTTGGAACGTCATTATCATCTTTTCCTCCTATTTGTCATCTTCTCTTCCCATCTTCAACTGCCCGAGTCATCCGGGCCTGAAATTTTATCGTTGCGGCGCATGATCCAAACAGGCGCAACTGTGGGTTCACAGTCTGGCCCGCTCCGGCAATATGTGATGCCGTTGTCTTGCCGCAAGCAGCGGATTAAAGAAACCAAAGAAACAAGCCGCATGCAGAACGGCAAGGGTCCGACACCGGGCTCCTCCCCTTTAGAACCAACTGCTGCGTGCTATAAAAGCCGGTTCTCTCGCGGTCTACTTGCTGGCAGTTCTTGTGTGTGAATACCTGTAGGGGGAGACATGTCCGCCAGCGTTTCGAGTGTCAACCGCTCTTCTCAAGAAAACATCATAGAGTCCCGTACACCGACTGTGTTTAATCCTACTGCACCACCGAGTATGCATGGTCGAGATAGTGTAGACTTGGAAAGGAATCATGATCGGCCGGCAAGCGAGAAGACCGATGTGGGAGAGAAGAGAGCTGAAGACGGAGAGAAGAAGGTTGACGAGGTGATCGGGGCTGGTCCAGCGGCGGAGGTGGTTGAAGTTTTCGACTCACAATTTCCGGACGGTGGACTTGATGCCTGGTTGGTTGTTTTGGGTGCCTTCTTTGTAAGTGCCTTTTGGTTCTTGATATATTATTTGCATATATGAAATTTTTGACTCACCCTTTTGTCGTGTAGGTATCGTTTTCGACATGGGGTAGCGCAAATGGTAAGCCAACTTATCTATCGGGCTTCTCGAATGTCCCTCTCATGGTCTTTTGCAGCATTCGGTGTTTACCAAGACTATTATCAGGTATGATCTCATCCAAGAAGTCCTTCTTTAGAGTTCTGAAATATAGTTTGCATTGATCAATACATTTTTAGTCACACCAACTGTCCCATCAATCACCTTCAACGATATCTTGGATAGGTTCTCTTCAGCTGGCAATGATGATGTGGGGTAGTCTTGGTTCTGGTCGCTTATTTGACCAAGGTTACATGCGTCCGATGTGAGTTATCTTCCTTCAACATTATCTAGCTGACAACTCAATGCTCTCCCAGAATGCTGTTTGGCTCGTTTCTGGTTGTTTTCAGGTGTGTACCAAACAAACTCTGTACGATATGCTGTCCTGATATACGTCATGTAGCATTATGATGACTTCGTTATGCAAAAACCTTTGGGAGATCATTCTTGCACAGGGCATAGGGATGGGCTTGGGCATGGGGATGATCTTTGTTCCTGCCGTTTCTTGCGTCTCTCACTGGTTCCATCGAAAGCGAGCCCTTGCCAACGGTGTTCTCGCCGCTGGATCGAGCATTGGTGGCATTACCTTCCCTATCATGCTTAACAACATGGCTAATAATCCTAAGATTGGATTTGGTTGGGCCGTTAGGACAACTGTAAGCAATAAGTTGAATCTGTCCTAACTTGAGTACTCACGATTTATTTCCATAGGGGTTCTTAATTCTGGTTTGCCTAATTGCGGCAAATCTACTCCTTAAGACTCGTCTTCCTCCAAACAAGGTCTCAGGCCCGCTCGTCGACTTCCGAGTGTTCAAGGATATCAACTTCTTGCTCTACTGTCTTGGCACATTCTTCATCATGTTTGGACTTTATCTACCAATCTTCTATATTGTATGTTCACAATACTCAATCTGTTCAGTTGGGAGCACTTTCTGATTCGTATGTTTCACAGCAACTATATGCCCAGAGTAAAGGCGTGTCGGACACCCTTGCATTTTATTTGCTCTCAATTCTCAGTAGGTGTCTGATTTCACGTATAGTAATGCATCAACTCATTTTTGCTCTATAGATGCTGCAAGTCTGTTCGGACGAACAATGTACGTGCTTTCGGTATTTGTATCTTTGCGAAATTTCTAATCCAATATATTACCATCTACAGTCCGAACTACTTGGCCGACAAATGGGGTAGCCTCAATGTCCTTTCCGTAGCATGCTTTATTGCTGGCGTATGTTCACTTTCATCTTTCATCCAAACCAGTAGTGTCTCATTTCTTTTGCACTCTTCTAGATTTTGATCTTTATTTTCTTATCACTTTCCTCTGTTGCCGGATTCATTATATTCGCTATTCTCTTTGGATTCTTTTCGGGTACATACGTTTCATCCGTAGCCGTCTGCGTTGCCGCTCTCACGCCGGATATGAGCACAATCGGCCTGCGTCTGAGTATGAACTTCCTCGTCACGGGATTTGCAGGTCTCTTCGGCACTCCCGTTGATGGTGCACGTAAGTTACAACTACTGTTCTTCCTGTACAGAATGAGCCCGCTTGACTCAACTTTCGTGTTCTATGGGTACAGTAATATCACGACAAGACGGTCGCTATGAGGCCGCTGTGATCTTTTCGGGCTTATGTGTCCTCCTGGGGTCCTCTTTCCTTATTTTCGTTCGATTCAGCCAAGCGCGGATCAATGGGACAGCCAGGGTTTAGATTACCCCATGGATATATCTACCTTTTCTTCTAAGAAACGTGTTACTGGAAACAGAGGTAAACCTTAGGAAGGCAAATGACAAAACGGACACAATCGCAAGGAAAATTTGGACTGCAGGCGGACCCATGTCTGGACTCACACACTACGCATACGCTATCATCATTCTATGGCTTCGATTCCAAGGCGCAAAATACACACCAATTTACGTTTGATTTATTTCGTTGACATCATTCTATTCATCACCTGCATGGTCACGTGTAGAGTTACGATTCCCACGACTATCATCTTTTCATGATTTTGGGCATTAGATTTAATCATCTATTTCTCGGCATTATATCATACTTTTTTTTTTTTTTTAAAAAAACACCGTATTTCTTTGTGTCCTTTATGCACACGTTTTAATGAATGACTAGATATTCTGATATTGTTGTTAAGCCTCTGAAAGATGTAATTCAAGTTTTCTGAACTTGACCGACTTCATTATTGAAAACTGGTATTCGCAGCTCCGCCTAGGACTTGAGCATGTACTAATATTTCATTCTCCTGAATACATTACACTTTCGTTCGCGCCGTTGCATCTGTATTTTATAGCGAGAATGTAAGAACTGACGTCAAACGTTGAAACGTTGACAACGTCCGAGCTGTTTGCGACAAGAATCGCCACTCGTTCGCTTCTTCGCTAACATCCTCCCGGAAGGTAGGAAGGCTGGCGGATCATGCATCAATCATGACCATATTATTGTGCCGTACCGCCCGCCTTCGAGTTTTCAACCCGTTCATAAGAGACAGGAATACGTCAAATACAAGCCACCCGCTCCAACTATCATAATTTATATTATCGCGGATTGTTTTGATCGGCATGTTCCGACTTCGCCACCTCTCTGGGTTTTTCATATGGGTTTGTCTCGGGCATGTCTCTGCTTCCTTTTTGAGTTACCTTTTTGCCGATTTGTTACCTGTTTGAAAACACTCTCGCCTGAACCGTTGCTAGTTTTCTCGGGACTGGTTGTTTGTGGGTGATATTTATGGTTCATAACTCATGAGAGTGTTGATTAGATTAACACTCGGTCGTTCGAGGTTAGCGCCGGTATGATGTATGGGAAGCCGCAGCTATAAATAGCTCAAAAGAAAACAGTTATTCATTCTATATACTCATCTTTCGGAGTTTCACAGCAGCCTGAAAACATTGACGGTCACTTGATGCGGAAAGAAATATTTCAGGGTGTATGTCCTAGAGCCGAGACACACAGGCATGACGGGTAACAACAATATGACCAAATGTAATCAATCAAACCCGTATAAGCTCATACTTTTCGGAGGCTCCTGAGTCTTACATATGTATAGCGAGGTGCTACTATGTTTCAAGAATAATTAAGTTGCGTACTTGTGCATCGGACTAGGATTATAAGGGGAATAGAGTTAATAGAGACGAGGACCTCTCGAAGGATAGCACTACTTAGATAGGTTCGACTGTACTTCGATTCAGTGTATCGATTGATGGTTGACTCCACCTTTTGATGTCTAACTTTTTCAGTCGCGAGTGTCAATAGAACGGAGAGAATATGTATCCACTAACAATTACTCTCGTCCAAATGAATGAAATCGGCGTGTTCCTTAATACGTTAGGTAAAGACGAGTAATTTCACGAAGACAGAAGTCTTACGGCATTCGAACCGAAAGAATATTCATACTGTATTCACAATGGGATAATTAAGTATTGATAGAAAATGTGGCGTACATTTTTTATTCTCCCTATTCCTACTCTTCTACTAAAAATGGCATAAGAATGGTTTCAGAATGAACGTTGGATAAGAGCACCTGTTATTAAGGGGATCATTACAGTACCAGTGCCCGGTACCGTAAAAAAAATGGGCAGTGCTCGGGGTCTTGGCGACCCATTCAAAGCCAAGTCTCGCTCCACTACTAGGTGCCTGGAATATCCAATATAATCTGGTCAAGGCTTGTCTCTGAGAGATTGCTCGATGCCTCTTGTATTACACTCACGGTTACTTGAAATATCCCATGATGAACTGGTAGTTATAGTAGAATTCGAGAGCGCATGCTCATAGCACATCATGATATGCTCTGCTCACATAGAAACACGGCGGCCGTGCACACCAGAGCATTTGGTAGCGATGAGAATACAGCCATCACAGGCACATTCACATTTGTATTGAGAATCTAGTGGGGATCTCTGGGTCACGGGAGCAAGAACATGACAAATGTGAGATATGGCAGAAAACAAAAAAATCCCATGGCGAAACTGAGATATAATGGCAGCTAGTGCTTGGAGCGTATGAGAATATTTGCGGAATGACGTTCCGCAGATTTGATTGTGATATCAACGGTGTACATTGTGTCAAGCTGCCGCACGGCACCGAGGATGGTGGGAGTTTCGTGATATGGAGTAAGGTATTCTGCATGCTGCAAACCAGATGGGAATTGACATAGGAAGTGTTATCCGGTGGTAAGACATAAGTTTAGGACAGAAAGAGTAGTTTAATGCAGAGACTTCAAATATGCATTGAAGAGCCAGAGCCAAGGATGATCCATGAATCTATAGTCATTAAGGAATAGGTCATGACGTTCAAATGAAGGCACTTTTGATATCTCCAGCTGAGCTTGGAGCAGCATGAGAAAGCAGAATCAAAAAGAGAATTCCACTTGACATGCCGCGAGACCAATAGCGATGCAAGTAAGCGTGGGAAATGGGAATGATGACAGACCAGCCAGATGGGATGGTCGGGCGCCGATTGGCATCGTCAGGGAGAAAATACTATCTAGTATGCAGGTGAAAGCATGAAGTTAGCAGTGAGTACCAAGGGTCATAAGCATGGCTCAGATATGGTATTTATCGAAGTAGGATTGAGTAGGGCATGCCACAGACTCTCATGAACTGAAGCAAGCTGAAAAGCGTGTGAACACCACACTATAAGCGGAGGATAGCCAGTTTTGCTTCCGGTGATGTGAGTGCCGCGGGTTCCCACCAAACGACCATCTTCCCCGGCGGTCGAGTTCAGCCCCAATTGGTAACAATCGACACGATCCACCCACACAGTTTCATTCTCTAGAGAACGGATACGCGATGCGCCAAGTCTAGCCGTGTGGACCTTCCATAGCCTGTGCTAGGATTGCATTTGCACTTGCGTTTGGAGGCCCGTGTTTTTCATGTATCATCACAGATAGAAGTTAGCACCGGTTTCAAGGTTCACTGCTAGCACAAGCCGTCCTCACCAGTAGACGCCCAATGGCTCTGCTCCGCCAAATCTGTGCATTGTTGTATCGCCCTCAGAGATCTACAGCTCTCACGACGCATAGAATTGAATGCATGGGTAACTATTACTGCTTGCCGAACTGCCATGTTTTAGGTGGCGATCGGGCGGAATCCCTCCGCCGCTTCAGGTGCCAATGAATCATAGTTCACCAGGCTAGATGATGCATCACTGTTGCTCTTCAATAAATTGGGCACCTCGAGCGCGCCAGCGTGGGTACCTAGGCGAGGAGCTTCCTCCCACGGCTCTTGAATATCTTTTCTCTTTCCCACGCACTATCCTTGACGAGGCGTTCTCGCCATACTTTAGTCAAGCACTTGTGTTGAGACGTCTCCCGCCTTTCCCTTCATCTGGCCACCATGCCATCGTCTTTCCCTACTGTCCCTCTTGCCTCTATTTATCAAATTCCCTCGCCAACTCCTAACAGCACCCACTCTCTGGGCGATATTATTGCTGCTGATATTACCGACTCAGGTCTCGTCCATACACTACTAGATTGTTTGCCTTGCACATCTGCGCCGGCGATCCGCGACCCATCTCCATCAAGGAAACCTCTTACCCATGCCTCTCTACACCGATTTGTATCATCTTTTCGTCTGCCATTTTCTTCCAGCCCTCTAGGCAGGAATGACCGTGTTATGGTCGTTCTCCCCACTGGCCCTGCCAACGCCCTTGCCTTAATCGCCCTTGCCGCGTACCATACCTGTGCCCCAGTAAATGCTACCTGCACCGCCAACGAACTACGAGACGATGCCCGCCGTTTACGTGCAAGAGCTGTGTTTACGACACCGGAAATGGAAGATAGGTTACAATTAAGAAGTTTGCACGAGGATCTTGGGTTGGAAATCGTGTATATGGTCGAGCGCTCTGGCGATGGCGAGGTGGGATTGTTTGACATGAGGACAATCGATGGCGTGTCCTCTGGGCCATCTCGAGGAGCCGAGAGTTCTTTGACAGATCGACTCCACTCGTTGACCGACAAGTCTCTCGTGTTGCACACCTCGGGTACCAGCGGCAAGAAGAAGATCGTCCCTTATTCTCTACGCTCTCTGATTGTAGGGACTTGCGCCGTTATCAAGTCATGGGATATTCATGAAGACGATGTGAACAGTACGTACTAACCGTATTGCCCTATTGCTGTGTGATTTACAGCGCCTGTGTAATTTAGTGAACATGATGCCGCTTTTCCACGTGGGTGGAATTGTCCGAAATTTATTGGCGCCAGTGCTGTCGGGTGGCAGTGTCATTATGTGCTCAGGATTTGATGCAGATACGTTCTGGACTGTACAGAATAGCGTGGGCGCCACGTGGTACTATGCAGCTCCTACAATGCATCATGCGATTCTGGCAGCACAGCCAACTCTGTCTGCATCATCATCCAACTCAACCCTTGTTGATCCCGAGACGGCATCGCCACTGACCCACAATGAGAGCGGAAGGAAAATTCGTATGGTTTGCAACGCCGCAGGTGGTCTTTTGCCTTCCTTGGCCCTCGAGCTCAAGGACACTTTCAATGGAGCGGTGATCTTGCCCAGTTATGGCATGACTGAGTGAGCATCATTGTCTCTTGATTTCTCATGTTTTGTTCACGAATTCTACTAGATGTATGCCGATTGCTTCACCACCATCGACTTACACGTTGGATCGCCCCGGCACGTCTGGTATCGCTTGCGGACCGCATTTATCCATCAGGACACCCGGAAGTGCTGGAAAGGAGCTTCCTAGGGGCGAAGTGGGTGCCATCTGCGTCCGGGGTCTGCCCACCTTCGAAGGCTACGAGGTCCCCCCTGAGGATGGTAACGGCAACAGCGAGGGTAGAATCGATACATCTGCCATCACCGAGGACGGATGGTTTGATTCCGGCGACATGGGCTGGATGGACGAGGATGGTTATCTGTACATTACTGGAAGATCAAAAGAGATTATCAATAAGGGCGGTGAAGTTATTTCGCCGTTTGAGATTGAGGAGGCTATTATGATCGCCTCGCAAGGCCGTGTCAAGGTTAGTGACTGATAGCGTGACACATTTTCTCAAATACTCAAAACCACTACCAGACTACATTGGCTTTCGCTGTTCCCCACAATGTTCTTCAAGAAACGATCGGTGTTGTCATCGTCCCACAACCTGGAGAGAACCGTATTTCCCTCCCTTCATTGCTCACCCTCCTCGCTAGCTCTTTGCACCCCAGTAAATGGCCCGCGTTGATTGTTTACATGGATGCTTTGCCCGTCAATGCCGCTGGCAAGCCGCTCCGTATTGGGCTCTCGGCTCGATTTGGCTTAGAAGAGGCCCGTGATGGTATTGAGACGCTCGCCCGCCATTTCGAAGCGCGGGAGCTGGATGCAGATCAACTCGAATCTGGCGTAGAGAAGCATAAAGCGCCCATCCCCTGTCATCGCGTTCACGTCGACACCGATCATGCGCTTGCGACCCTCAAAACGATGGATGGTGTTGAGGATGCAACTTTACGGTTCAGGGCCAGTGATGGCAGCCTCGAAGCCTTCATTTCCACAGATCCACGGAACCTTCATGGATTAGACGTCAAGGGCGTCAAAGAGGCGCTGTCCAGGTGTATGCATGACTACGAGGTCCCGGAGCATGTGCATCTCATCAACACACCTCTTCCCGTCGATGCATCTGGGGCTGTCGATTACGATGCGCTCCTGGCTATGGTAGCACTGAACGCTTCTTCAGCCATGTCTGTGCATGCAATGACCGTACGGCGCATCATTTCTACCCTGCTCCTCGTCGACGAAAATGATATCAACGCGGACTCCGACTTCTTCCTCCTTGGTGGAAACTCATTGCTGCTGGGCCGACTCGCCTACTTCATCCGAAAGGAAACGGGCGCCTCGCTGCAGATTTCAACACTTTTCACCAATAGTACCGTAGGTGCTATTGCGAAGATGGTTGAGTTGGAAGATAAGAAGACCTCGCGTGGCCCATCAAAAGGTCCTACGAGGGCTGGCAGCGCAGCCACACTCAAAGGCAAAGATGGAGCTGAACAATTCTCCAAGCTAGATAGCGATGACATTTCGTATGATGGATCTGAGCTGCCCTACGGTACAAAACCTAAACAGGGGAGAGGACAGAATCATCCGCTGAGCTTATTTGTCCAAGCGATCCCGTTAATATTCTTCTACCCTATGAAGGCCGCTTTGACATGTGGGCATCGAAAACGCTCTCTCCTACGTTTCTCTGTCACTAACGATCAATTCTCAGGGACCATCCTCCTCTACGTCCTTGCCTCTTTGGCAAAGTTCACTAGCAACAAGTAAGGATCTCTCCTGTCAAATCATATAAATCAAGTTGACGAATTGCGTCATAGCTATTTCGTCCGCATGGCCTGCCTTATCTGCGCCATTATTGCAGGCCGTCTCGGTGCTCAGATCTTCTCACCACTTACAGCAATCGCATTCAAATGGCTGGTGATTGGCCGCTACAAGCCCGGCACATACAGCTAGTGAGTTTTTCTCTTTCTTGCCGCTCCATACATCTTATCAATATCTGAAATTAACGGAAAAATAAAGCTGGAGTATCTATCATTTGCGTTGGTGGATAGTCGACCAAGCCATTCGTTCGGCCGGTCGTGGTGTTTTCCTGTACCATCCGTCACTATTCGCGCTCTATTTGAGGATGCTCGGAGCTAAAGTAGGCAAGGGCGTATCCTTTGATGCGGGTGCAAAGCGTGCGTTCAAACTTGTGATGATTTTCTCGGAAGAGCGTGAAGCTAATTTTTATTTGACTTAGTCGGCGAATTTGATCTCTTGGAATTCCAGGATGGTTGCAGAGTAGATCGTGCCGTCGTGCGGGGCTTCTGCGTCGAACGCGAAGGCATGTTCAAGCTCGATAAAGTCGTACTGGAGAAGAATGTTGTGGTCAATACCTATACGCAAATCGCTCCCGGGACCGTTTTGAAGGAAGAGACGGCTTGGGGACCTCACGCTAGCTCTTTCGATGGTCCGTCTGACAAAAATCTAATTTCCATCAATCGCTCGACCTTCGCCAAGCCTAAGCTGGCTTGGAAGCTTTTCTTTGCGTGGCCGATCATCTTTGTGGTGCTATTCATTTCCTGTAAGTATTCGTGGTTTCATCGTAGTCTGCAGGTTATTAAGCTTTTTCTAGATATCCCATGGCTTGCTATCCTCTACGTCATGTTATCGCAGACTCCGATCAACGTCGCTGGGCTGGATGCTGTGGAAAGCGTCTTGTGGTGGTTCGCAGACAAGGAACGTATCATATGGCACACTGTTGCTCGTGTAGCCAGAGCAATCTGCACTCCCCTCCTCCGGGTTTTGCTTGGCATCGTTGTAAAACGCCTTCTGGGACTGAACAAGGAAGGCCCAATCGCCGAAGCTACTCAATACCAGCTGACGCGACGGTACATCAGCAATGTTCTCCTCTCCCAGGGCGCGCTCAAAGGTGCATTCGAAGTCTTGGGCACACACTACGAAGCTACTTCATGGATTTTCCGTGGTATGGGTGCTAAGATTGGGGAACGTGTTTACTGGCCTGGCTCGGGTATCCATTGTCCTGACCCCGAGCTGCTTGAGATCGGCGACGACGTCGTCTTTGGTTCCCGCTCCGAGTTCTTCACGACAGATGCGCTTGGCTCGAAGAGGATTGTCGTCGGTGCAGGCGCCATGATTGCCGACCGTTGTGTTCTCTTGCCTGGCGTCACAGTTGGCCGAAAAGCAGTTATGGGGTCAGGCTGTCTTGCTAAGCGCGATGGCTACTACGAAGACAACTCGACCTGGATGGGCAACTGTATGTCTTTTCTTTATTCGATACTTTCCCCTTAACTTGACTGATGTTAAAATTCCTGCAGATGGTGGTGATGCGGTCTGCCTTAGTAGCGGATCCAAAGAAATCGAATCAACAGACACTAAGACGCCCTTTGGAAAAGCGTTCTACGATCGCAATGCCGACTTCTTTGTCATTCCTTACAGCGGTTTGTTCTCGATCAACCTCATCGTCGTGGCTATCAGCACCGCTTTCTGGTCCATTGCTGCTGTTGTTGCGGCAGTTGTCCTTCGCCAATTCGCCATACATCTCTTCCATCGTCGTCTGTTCAGGCGCACCTGGTTCCAATTCGGTACCATGTACGGCTTTATTGCCATCGTATTCATCAGTGTTTTAGCTATTCAAAGTCTCATCGTCTTCGCTTGGGTCATCGCGGCGAAGTGGGCTGTCATCGGCAGACGTAAACAGGGCTCCTACCATTGGGATAAAAGCAGTTACTGCCAGCGTTGGCAGCTTCATCTTACTTTGTCGCATGTGATGTTCCATGGACATGGGAGTGGTGTTCTGTCTTACATTACAGGCTCTGCATATATCGTGTGGTTCTATAGGGCCCTTGGTCTGAAGGCTGGACGCAATGTCTCCCTTTTTGCCGGAGGAAGGGTTGGACTCATGACTGAACCTGACCTTGTCGAGGTACGAATTGGCTTTGATAATTTGTATACACATTATTCTAATGTCCTACCCTAGCTTGGCGATAACGTTGCACTCGATGACTGCTCCGTCGTTGCTCACATTAACTCGAGAGGACAATTTGCCCTCAACCCCCTTAAAATAGGCGAAGGGTACGCATATGTCTTGTGAGGATCTGGGAACAATCTGACATTTATTTCAGGAGTGCCATGCGTGTGGGATCACGACTACTGTCTGGTGCATCCATGGAAGATAACTCGATGCTCATGGAACATACACTGCTTCTCTCTGGTGATATTGCCGAGTCGAACACTGTCTACGCCGGCTGGCCAGCACAAACTTTTGATGTGCATAAAAAGATGGTCGCCGAGGCTGAAGCAGTTGGCTGGCACTGCTTGTCGTGCCGCGAATTCCGAAGTCCTCAAGACATTTTAATAGGGAGATGTGGTCACTCCATCTGTCAACAGTAAGTTGCTGGAATATTTTGACAGTTGTATTAGATACTGATTCCTTCATTAAAGGTGCCTAGGTGATTCGATACCCGAAAAACGTATCTGTCTCGTCTGCGAAAACAAGAAAACCAAACGTAGCTGGCGCAAAATGTTCTTTCTACGCAGATCTCAAAGGACGAACGCATGATTATTTATGATCTCGAGCAGTTTCTGTGATACTGGCTCTTGATTTATATAACTTCGTATTTATTTTAATTTTATCTCTTTGTGGAAGCTTTCAGTAGTCAACTTGAAGCTGCAGCGATATATATTCCCAAATCTTTTTAGATTATTTTTTCTGTACCTTAATCCAAACACTTTCATCGGAACGTTCTTCATGATCACTATTGTTTCATTGTACTACAATTCCATCTCTGTAACATAAATACAACAGTCTATTCGGACCTTTTATATTTTATTTTGGTCTCTGCATTGTTCCCACATACTTGCACGGGCCCGTCGGCCGCCGTGTATATATTTGTGCATGCGTGGAGGCGGATCTTTACACCAGTGCAAACTTGCATCTCTGTATCATCGTCCATTGTTGATTTCGCATACAGATGCCGACAAGGCATAATACCGGAGGGTCACGGTAAACCTCCATCATACTCCGCTTGGTAGCCTCAGGCCTGACTGGTATCTACCCCGCATCTATCATACGAACATGTCAACTTCAACCTTGACCGGTGCCAATTTGAAGACTGTACTGATTACAGGGTCGGTCTTCTTGTTTGAAATCCACCCCCAAGATCATTCATATTGCCGCAATCAGGTGTAGCGCAGGTGGAATAGGACATGCTCTTGCCCTCACATACCACAAAGCGGGCTTGCGGGTATTTGCGACTGCTCGTCGCTTGGATGCTCTGACCGAACTGGCTGACGCTGGGATCCATACCTTGGAGCTGGATGTGACAAATGAAGATGCTGTCCGTTCCACACGAGAACATATCTTTGAACTTACCGGAGGAACGTTGGATATTCTTGTCAATAATGCGTAAATGTTACAATTTCATCTATGTCTACTACAAAATGCCAATGACATGTCATCAGAGGCCAATGTACGACTTATGCTTATGTCTTAACTCGGACTAATGACAATGAGTGTACTTACCTGGTGATAAAATGTAGCTTGTACCGTTGCAGCGACTGATCTAACGCCTGCAAGAGTCAAAGCCGTTTTTGATGTTGTAAGCATCCTTTCTCTGATTTTGAAAAATACCTCCTTGCTCATAGTTCGAAAGAATGTATTTGGAGTTATGAACATGGTCCATGAATTTGCTCCGCTCTTGATAGCATCCAAGAAGAATCCAACTATTGTGATGATAGGCAGTATTGACGCGGTTATTCCTCTCGTATTTGCCTCTGCCTACAACGCAACGAAAGCGGCATTACACGCGTATGCTAATACTCTTCGTGTTGAACTGGCCCCTTTCGGGTAAGCTTGTTCAAATAATGCTCTTTTCTCGCATTTGAAAGTGGTATTTACTTTATTAACATCTAGGGTGAATGTTATTACTGTGCGTACCATTCGTTGTCTTTGGGCTACATGACCAAACTCTGAACTGCTATTCCAGATGATAACTGGAGGTGTCAAAAGCAACATCTCCAAGGCTACAACACTTCCTGAAAACTCCATATATAAGCCTATGGAAAAACAATTTCAAGAGCGACGTGTCAAGGTTTCACAAAGTTAGTATGACGATTTGAACTTTTTCACTGGCAGAGACTACTTTCGCCTGACAATTCACTGGCATAACAGAGAACGCCATGGATACTTTTGAATACGCAAAGGTTGTCGTGTCCGAGAGTCTTAAAAGCCGTCCGCGTTATCAGGTGTGGGCTGGAAGCTACATCTGGACTGCTTGGATTGTGACTTCCTTGCTTCCCATGCGCCTCATGGTAATGTTTCGCTGTGTTTTAAATGCTTCGGTCTAATTGACCGGGATTAAAATAGGGCTGGCTCTTCATGAGACGATTTGGTCTTTTGGATCTTGCGAAGATGATCAAATCGTCTAAAAAGACAAATTGAATTGCACTTCTTCATGGATTCATTGGTGGACAGCTCCTGGCGTTGATATTTGCAGCTTTTTGAGGCTCCGGAATCCTGGTATAATGGCCAGTGAGGGTTAATTAAAGACCTTGTCCTCCGGTATTCCCGAGTTCAAGTCTCTCGGATGATTATGTATCAATACAATTTGTAATTTCTTGAATGGCTGTGTAGATGAATTACCATCTGCCAGTATGACTCTGAACAAGGGGCTGCCACGACCAAAATCTGCTTCAAAGCTCTGGAATTTGCAGCGACCAGCGGCGCTCTGCTCAGAGCCTTACTACTACTGCTCTGTCGTCTGGAGAAAGTTAGGCAGTTCCCAATCCATGATGGGTCCAAATCATAATTCACACCAAATAGGACCTATTCCTGACCCAACTTTCCACTTGAGACACTGTTTGGCTGGATAGCTAGGAGTGAAAAATTAAAAAAAAAAAAAAATTAAAAAAAAAACTGAGTCATGTGACTTCTGTTGATTGGTAATATCGGCCTGATGGTCTAGTAGTATGATACCTTGTTAGGGCTTCACAACTCTTCTCAACAACGAGTTTCCAAATCGAGGTGGTCCCGGGTTCAATTCCCGGTCAGGCCCGATTTTTTAAAAGTAGTAAGATAGGCCTTTACAGGCCTGGCACTACTAAATGAATTTCCATCGGTATGTACCCATTTTGTAGATGTCATCCGTTTATCTTTGTATTATGATACACAAGGACGTGAAAAACCCTTCCGCCGTTGATCCTTTTGGTCCTGCTACTCTGTGTGGATTTTTATCTATCTTTATTTGCTAGTGCTGATACCACTTTTGAGGCTGGGTGGTAGATACAGGACAACCATTCTTAGATCCTCCTTCGATATCCTTTGGCCTATTGACGCTTACGTAATAAAAGGTAATCCAACACCATCATGACCAACTTCACGTTACCGTCATGTCGGCCTTATCCAGAGTCTTACCTCGTTCATTGAAAGCTGCATTCTCTAGAAGGGTCCGATCGGCAAGCCCTTCAGGATCTATTATATCTGCTCGAAATATGTCTATCTGGTCTTCCGACATCCAACAGTTCCAGTCTGATTACCCCAGACAAAGAGACAATCCCTCAGCTAATGATAACCTGCTCTTCTACCAAAATGAACTCCGGTGCCGTCCAGACGGAAAGCTGATTGAGGAGATCCATCAAGAATGGAAAGGAGATTATGTATAGAAAACCCTCTCGTGCGACTATCTGCTCTAGTGACAGCTATAAGTAATTCGTCACATCGTCCAGGATAAATTGGAGCAGTTGCATGGCTATATCCAGTCCGTTGCTCTTTTGTTTCTATGTGTAAATAGGGACAGAATGGTGATCGAGATTTTATTAGATGGCTCTTCCCTATTCGGGAGCATGGCGTGAATTGGGATGCGCAACCCTTACAACTTCACGAGAGGGATGCTATGCGTGCCGATCCTCGAATAATCGAACGAGTCTTGGAATCATACAAACTACTGTTAGATTTCTTTGGTATGCAACTTGCTGGTACGTATGAACACCTTGTTACTCTTGCATAGACTTTTTTTTTCTTAGTATTTTCTCTCCGGATACCCTTAGATCCGGACACCGGTCTCTTGCAAAGATCTGAGAATTACGCACGGCGGTAAGAAGAGTCATAGAATAACTAATAATGTGAGCGTCGTCTCTTATAAATATCCTCAGATACAGAAATCTGCTTAATCACCCACACAACTATCTCCGAATTTCTCGGTTCGTTGCAATTACCCAGCCCACCAATTAAGCGCAAAGTCTCGTTTCTGACCCAAAACCCGCACCAGGATACTAAAACATCTATCAGAGATGAACCTTGAACAGTGCGTCCATGTATTCTTATCATTAAGACGCAAATTATTGACGAAAGCGCTACTCTGCTGTCGAACTTCATCCAGCCTTAGCCCTGGCTTCTTACTTTTCATCTTGAAAGAACAAAGCGAGCACGGCGAGCTCTCCCACCGGATGCTCATAGATTCAATGGATCGTTTCTGGCGAGGATGCATCCGCGATACAGACAGGCGACGACGTGTAGGCACCGTGATACTGAGCACACGGGGCGGAGAGCAGGCGTTCGATAGCACGGCCTACGAAAAGTTTTTATACGACGAACGTACCCTGACAGACTCTGCCATGAAAAGCAAAGTCTGATCCAATAGTATAATCATGATATCATCGTATCACGAACATTACGAAGAAGAAAGAGAATATTATAAATTTATATGATGACTAACTACTCCCAAAGACATACGCGTTGTATGCATGCCCATCCCCGCCAACTATGTAAATACAAGAGACTTTTGTACACATTTGTCTGCAAACTATAACTCCATTTTTTCGTCCCTTTCATACCCTGGGTTCTTCTGTAGAATGACAAAGCCCTCGAGGACGTGCGCAAACGGAATGTACTCCTCCGTAGCCAGCTCAGCGCGCTCGGTCGTACCGAGCCGCACGGGCGTCTGATGAGTTTGGAATCCAGAAATCGTCTTTGGTTTGCCTGCTTGGCCAACCACATCGACGGCCTGACCGACGCGAACGGTGACAGGCAAGTGGTTGAGTTCTTCGTCCAGCGTAATCATAAACCGGGGGTACATAGCCGGAGTGAGGAAGTACAGGAACCATTGGTACTTGTCAAGAATGACTAAATGGTCATGAAGATAAGATGACTATACTCCCAAACCCCGTATGCAAAGAAAAAAAAAACACTCACAGCCCTTGGCATCCGTAAATGCTGTCAATGTAGCCAACAAACCAGCGACACCCGTTCTACTCATGATATTCCTATCGGAGAAGAATGGATTTAGGGTCAAAGTGCCCTTGCCCATGTGTACCAATCCTTGTGCGATGCGAACCATAAACAGGCAATCGGGCTCCTTGGCATAGTAGCCCGCGAGCTGGCGTAGCATCTGAGCCAGCCGTGCGTTGTTCGTACCGGCACCGATGAGACCCATGGCGAAGATGGCGTTGAGTGCAACGGCAAGGTCGTGATCGTGGCTGTACTTGGACAGGGTATCCATGATGGGCAATTGGGGATTTGAGCAACTGACGAGGCCGAGAGCAAGAGGGACGGATTTGCGAATCATAGGCTCGCCATAGTGCATCTAATTAACAAGGGACAAATTGAGTCTCATGATAGAAGCTAGTTGTAGATGAGGACAGAGGAATACTCACGAGATGATTAAACTGCCGTAATGACATCTCAGCTCCAATATCCTCACCCATGGCAAGCAAAGCCACACCGATCGTGGCAAACGCCTGGAAGGTATCATCCTTGGGTTTCTTCTCTGTCTCTTCGCCAGATTCTTCCTTCTTTTCTTCAGTGCCGCCTTCCCTGTTCTCCTCTCCCGCCTTGTTTTCATCCGCACCGCCCTCCTCCTTGGCCTCCACTTTCTCATCAAGATGATGCAACATCTCCTGTACCTTTAACACATTCCCCGTCGCCGCAAAGGAGCAAATATCCAACAAAATTAACGCCGTATGTGAGATCGGGTGCTCGATTGTCCTGATTATCTCAACCGTCGCATCCGACTGGTCCTGTAGGCCGAGATAGACAAGCGCCAGCCCAAGCACCATGTATCGCGCCCACTTTTCGCTCAGCTGATGGCTCTCGCGCTCCATGAGCGTCTGCACGATCGAGAGCGAGACGTCACCGTTACCACTGCCGACGAAGATGAAGCCAAGTGCGAGCGCAGCAAGAGAAGAAACCTCCATCGATAGGGATTCGTCTGCTACAATAGGGAGGAGCAGCCCCTGCAAGTCTTCGCGGTGCGAGCCGGCATAGGCGAGGCCGAGGCCAATGATGGCGCTCGTGCGCAGGGAAACGGACTTGTTCTCGACATATTCGCTCAGCAGGGCCACCGCAGCATCTTCTTCGGTGCGGACGCCAGTGTTGAGTATACCTGTGGCGAGGAGGGCGCCAGCCTAGAAAATGATTTTTGAACGATGTGCCTTAAGTTAACAAGTTATGATGAAAACTAACCTTGATGTGTTCCTCAGACGAGTAGGAGTACTTGTCGACGTGATTCAGACCATCGTCGGTATCCCATAGCAAGCTAAGACCAAGACTGGCAGCGGCGCTCATCATGCCTAAATTTTGATTAGTATCAACGTTTATGTAAGTGGTAGAATTTGCTTCGTTAATACGTACCATGATCCTTGTTCTTGTAAATCCAGCTATTGCCTTCTTCAGCACCGACCATGAGCTTATCATTTCCAAACCCGGCATTCACAAACGCATTAACGAATGTTCCCGCCAGATTAGCACGAGCCGAATCAACGTTGGCTGATGCACTCGCGCCTGTATCACATGTGCATATATGCACCTCAATTAGTCAATCTTTTTTTCTCATGCTAACGACAGTCACATACGAGTGTTCTCCAAGTGGCTCTTGTACACATCTTCGAGGCTCTTGGGCTCCAGCACACCAAGCTCCTTGCCAAATGCCTTGAAGCTGACGCTAAGCTTAGTATTACTCAGGCACTCGAGGATATCGGAAGGCAGCTCTTCCTGATCGGCCTCGCCGTCCTCTGATGTGGTTAACCATTCGATAGGTACCTGAGCACGAGCAAGTAAGAAGGCGAGTTGGCGCTTCATAAGTCTGTGTGCAATAAATAATTAAGGAAATTCGAGGGAGAAAAAAAGGTGTCCACGCACAGGTTTGCAGGCGCCTGGAAATCATTGCGGATGAGATTTCTGTCACCAAGGCGAATTGCAGTAGCGAGCGCCTCAGGGAACTTGGCGTGTCGACTGTAGATACTATGTATCGTTTGCAAGAAGGAGACATCATCTGGCGGTACCAAGAAGCTCACACATCTGTCCATATACTGGCAGACACGAGCAAATGTGTTCTCGTCGACCAGCTCCACAATGCGATCTACAATCTCGAGCTCCTCGAGAAGGTCAACCGCGTCGGGCTCGGCATTGTGAGCTAACAGGAACTTGGCACATTCGATGGCGAGCGACTGTAGATCCTCCGTTGTCCCAGGTAAAGGTACAAATGGCTTTGCTTCTGATGCATCGGCCTCGCCTTCGTCTTTGCCCGCTAGTTCGACTTCACTGGGTTTGATGTCCAGATCTGCCGTCTCGCGCAGGTTGTATTCCTCTCCGAGCTCGGCGGCAAGGTGACGTACGTATTCGTGGCCCCATGAGCCAGGTTCAGTGAGGGGAGATGATGATGGTAGAAGGGATGCAGAGAGGAGTCGGTAACGGAGCGTGCCTCGTGGTTGTGTGTCCGAATAAGTCATGGCTAGGACAGATAGGATGTCGGCAAACAAGCTCTGAGGGTAAATTGAGTCAAAAATTACGAATCGAAAAATGATAGACCACACATATACGATACCTTGTCTTCTGATGCCGGCCATGCATCATACAGTGTTTGTAGATCTGGATAGTGTGGTCGCAGGAATTTCAAGGGTTTGGGCACAGAAGTCATGGACGATGTTGATGTGCGTATCAGCGTCCTCAGAGACTCTAATGCAGGTCTATATAGTTCTGTATTCGATTCCTGATCCACAGTATTTTAGTATCCATGGTGGTCTGTCATATGCATGAGTGGGAGATTGAAGAACTGTATACCTTTAAACGCTCAACTAGCATCTCTAGCTCGCCCTTGAGCTGAAGATCCTCTTCAGACTAGCAATTCATCATGTTTAGCGTCACAACAACATGTTAACTGGCGAGGCTGCGTACGAGGTCTTCACCCTCCTTCTCATCAGGTTTGGATGCGCCATTGGGCTTGTTGGCATCCTTGGTATCTTCGTCCTTTTTCTCCTTCTTCTTTGGATCCTTGGCGGGGACTTTGATCTCGACAGCAGTTGGGTCAGACATGGATTATGGATATGAGGTGTGGGGGACAGAGGCTGAGGGAGGAGTGTATGATGCCAATGAAAGCACCAAGCGCGAATGAAAGCTGCTTGGCCTGCAACGCGCGTCGCGTCGCGAATCAAAGATGCTTCCGGTCACATATCAAGTAAGTTTACTATTCCTTGTGTTACTTTTCAAGTTTATTAAACTAACATCTCCTAATAACTCTTGTCGAAACAGGAATATAACCAAGTCTAGCCCATCCCGATTCTTTCCAACTCTGTCCTCAGAATATTTCTATCTAGTTTAAATTTGACATAGCGTAAAATGTTTATGTTATGACAGTCGATAGTAAGTTTTGGCGAGCAAACAAACTTCCAATCGATCTCTATGAGACACCGTAGCGGAACGGTCAGGAAAGATATTGCCTATGGTCCATAGAAGAGATGCATAGTTCCTGGACAAATTTTGGTCAACGAGAAACAAAAGAGAGGAAGATACCGAATACTCCGACGAATGAGTAAAGAGCAAAGGAATAACCAATGATCGATGACTGGTTGCATATCCTATGGTTTCCTCACAAAACAGATCATATTAATATACTCATGCATAAGGGTCACTTATCCATCTGTGCGTATGTGAAGTATTGAATAGTACTGACCGAGCATTATGACCTGACAGATTGATGAGCAAGTTTCTAGATTAGCACTTGGTAACAAGGTAGATATATAGTGCAGTTGAATGTAGTTAGCTCAGCGGGCAAAAGACAACATCGATGAAAACAAGGAACCGATCTGGTTCATTAGTCCCTTGATGAGATTTCAGGATTCTGGTACGACTACAAGGTGTCCTTTGAAAGCCTGCATCTGTGCGCAGCACACATCTCCATCCCAAAGTTTTAGCAATCAATATCCTTTCACAGTTGGGGCATCGTCTGCCAGCAATGTTATCACATCTTTTGAAAATTGTTCCACCATGAGTGGCCTGCTCTGATCGGTCCCATAATAGATCGTCCGATTCAAGATGCCTAATCGCACAATTCGCTATACTTGTACCGAAAGACTTCATCTATTGGGGCTGGAAAGCTTTCCATCTTGCCACAAGCGGCTTGGGGAGTGGGCTTGGGAAAGGAAACATAACGGTTCACGGACGGAAGAGCATGTCTGAGGAGGGACCAGGGGCGGTGAGCGGTGTAAGCCGTGCAACGTTGCAGTTACCCGTCCCTTCGGCAAAGGTGACCGCAGCTAGAGCGCCTGATTTCTGGAATGTTCACTAGCACGCTCCAATTGACTTACACAAGCTTTAAGTCAGAATCAGGGTATCACAGTCTACCACGGGGCAGAGCACTATGCAGACCGTGCCCGATGTGGCTTACAACGGGGTACGATAGCTGGTGGCGCAGAATACACTCGTAGATCATCATAGCAGTGGGCAAATAGCGTCAATAGCGGCTGCAAGCCGAGCCCTTTTAGCAATGTCTCAATACTAGGATGATTAGTTTGAATGATTGCAGCATAGCTTTACGCAGCCAGCTGGACTAATTTTGCACTGCACTGCACCCTGGCACCCTGCTCCAAAGCTCAATTTCTTGGGTATCTACCGTACCTTGGCATGGCGACTAACTCAGGGTTACAGTCGGAAAAACCAGGGTGCATTTTCTCCTGCAGCATCGGCCAACGAAGACAAAGATCTGCTGGTGGGCTCAGGTGATGAATGGAGCGGACAAGCGCGATAATGATAAACACCGCGGGCAGAGACGTAACCGAAAGATGTGGGGTGCAGGCCTATTCAGTTAGGGCAACCGCAATCGGACCAAAACAGATTTACTGCACAAGTACACCAAAAGAGGTACTTCCGTATCCATGATGATGTAATCCGCGGATTTGCCCCACGACCCCAACGGGTCTGCAGATAAAAAAGGTCGGGTAGCACTACCACTAGACTCCGCACGCCGACCCTTTCATTCCTCCATCCCTCTCTCCTCGACGTCCATCATGTCGTCTGTGTATACGTCGCGCCCGCCAGTCAAGGACGACACTGTCCCAATCGACTTGGATATACCAGACAACTACGTCTCGCAAACACTCAAAAAGGAGAAGGCTCTCCCCCCCGTTACTTGGGCTAATTGGCACAAGGAAATTAGCCCTGTCAGCGCCACCATCCTACTCGGAACGCCCATTCTGGGCTTCATGGGCGCATACTACACGCCCTTGAGATGGCAGACGGCTCTGTTTGCAGTCGTCTATTACTACATTACCGGTTTGGGTATGTCTCGTCGCATTCAACCCTTGGCCGACGTTTTCACGTGTTCCTAATAATTCTCTATTCAGGTATCACTGCCGGTTACCATCGTCTCTGGGCTCACCGTTCGTACAACGCTTCTAAGCCGTTGCAATATGCGCTCGCCCTCGCTGGCGCTGGTGCCATGGAGGGTTCTATCAAATGGTGGTCACGTGGTCACCGTGCCCACCATCGTTACACCGACACGGAGCTTGACCCATACAACGCTCACAAGGGCTTCATGTACTCGCATATCGGATGGATGCTCTTCAAGCCTCGTCGCAGGCCTGGTGTCGCTGATGTCAGTGACCTCAGCAAGAACCCGGTTGTAAAGTGGCAGCACAAGAACTACATTAACCTCATCCTCCTCATGGCATTCATTGTTCCTACTGTTGTTGCCTGGCTTGGCTGGGGTGATGCGTTGGGTGGCTTTATTTACGCTGGTATTCTCCGCGGTGTATTTGTTCACCACGTAGGTTATTTCTTAATTCGTCTTCTTTACTCGGGCTCATTGATTTCTAGTCCACCTTCTGTGTCAACTCTCTTGCTCACTGGCTTGGCGAGACACCATTTGATGACAAGCACACTCCTCGTGACCACGTTATCACTGCTCTGGTTACCATTGGTGAAGGCTACCACAACTTCCACCACCAATTCCCGATGGACTACCGCAACGCCATCAAGTGGTACCAATATGATCCTACTAAGTGGTTCATCTCTGCTTGCCAGTTTGTTGGTCTTGCCAGCCACCTCAAGGTCTTCCCCGAGAACGAGGTCCGCAAGGGTCAGCTCACGATGCAACTCAAGAAGCTTCGCCGTACCCAGGAGAAGATTGAGTGGCCCACGAACAGCGATGACCTACCTGTGATCAACTGGGAGAGCTGTAAGTGACATTGTTATGTATGTGTGATTAATAGTGGACTTATAATGTGATCAGTCCAGGAGCAGAGTGCTAAGCGTCCCTTGGTTGTCATTGCTGGCTTCATCCATGATGTCGGTTCTTTCATGGAGGAGCACCCCGGTGGTCGTCATCTCCTAGTCAAATTCATTGGAAAGGACGCCACCACAGCTTTCTTCGGCGGTGTCTACGACCATTCCAATGCTGCTCACAACGTAAGCTTCACATGTTTAATGTTCTCAGTAAACCTCCTTAACCGTCCTCTTCAGTTGCTTGCCATGAAGCGTGTCGGCGTCCTCCACGGAGGTATGCCTCAAGGTATCGACGAAAAGGCCATTCCTCCCTCTCAGCGTCTGCGCATTGCCGAGTACAACGAGCTTAGCTCACCGTACTCGAGCAGTGCCTTCAGCGACCACGAGTAAGGGATGTTCTTATTCGATGTCATTTGCTCTTTTCTTTATACATCGTCATCCTTGACTCTACCTTTTGGCTATCTCTTTGGGGTTTTTACCTTAGATTTTTTTTATGACTTGTTACGTACCTAATACAACGACAATCCAACCGTTCAAAATGCATTTGCAATAATAGCAATCAAATTCTGTGCATATTGCACAATACTTCTATGAGTGTGATTGTGTTGGTCTCTCAGCTGTGCTCCACAGAGGTTATCAGGTTCAAGTTGAAGGTTTTGTTGTTTCTTGTTTTGGTTGCGTCGTAGAGTCATTACTGCTGGACAAAAACGTGGCATTTGCGGAAGCGTCTTTTGTCTTGTGTTATGGACGATGCAAGAGGGAAACATGGGTAGGAGGTCTGGATTTCGACCACTATCATGATCATCTACCTTGGTCTCTTCGCATGTTGATACAAACCAGCATATAAGAGTATGTGTCTCGACTGCCACTCTCGACGATTATTGTGTGTCCTGGCTAAGAACTTGCCTGAAAACTTGCCTGGACAATACTACGAATTACAAAAGCACCAGGTCACTGCCAATGCTAATGATCTTGCATCGCTCTCGTGTGCCAATGCTCCGAAAACTGAAGATGATCAATCAACAATATGATACAAATTGCAGCAACCAATTTATCAAGAATATATACATATAACTCAAGCAAGACCAACGACTGAGCTCTGCAGCAGCGGTCAAGAACCTGCTCAAGTGAGACAGCACTGGGGCATTGGCGCCTGCTAGTGAGACCAAGTGCAGGTTGTTGATCACATGATTGCGAATCCCTTGCGTTGATGTCCAACCAGCACATTCCCAAAGTCGAAAAAGCCTTTTTTTCCCCTTTGTTTTTTTCCCACAAAACGAACGGTTGATGCAAGAACCAGGTCTCCCAGTGACCATCATCAAGTCTTTTCAAAACTGGCTGTCTCTCCATCTTTCTCGTCCCACTGAGTCCGCCTGCCGCCGCGTTATTGATTGTATTTGTTGACAGTTGGCGGTCCGAGACGGCATTCATATATATCGACCACAAGACGTAAAGAATCCCAGCAACAAGGCACGAGAGATACATAGAGAGAAAGAATACATAAAGTCGTATCGCGCTTCTCGATAGGCCTAATCACCGACCGTCCATATTAAGCCGGGCCACCTGTCTGTGTCGTGTGTCTCGTCTTGATCTTCTCTCTCTTTCCCTCTTTCCTCGAATCTCTCTTCCTTCCCCGCATTTCCTTGTCTTTTGCTTTCCCCAGACGTGATAATACTATCCCCCTCCCTCCCCCATATTTCTTCTCTCTCGAAATGGGTCTCAGAGACAAATTACGTCTAAAAAATAATAAGAACAACGAAAGAGCAGCGGCAAACACCCAATACGGCTCGGCATCATTTGCGTCGTCGTCATCGGGTGTGCCAGTCAAGCTAGGTTGATATGTGATCGATTTATTGAACCCATTCCTTGTCTTTTTCTTCGATTTTGCCATGCCCATCGAGGGAGATCTAACATCCGATCTCTCTGCAGAGGATATCCCAATACCTATGGGCATGCCGTCGTTTTCTTTCAATAGCAATATTTCCACGTTCTCTCAAGGTATGCACTTCAGATAGTATCGTACCATCAATCAATGAAATATAGATGCATTGATCTTATCTCAGGTTCTAATCGACAGAGTGGTATATTTGAAATCTCTCTTTTCCTATACTCGCGTGAGCTGAGCGTGGGCTTCATTTTTTGGTATATGTGCTCTCCCTTAGGAACATCGCAAGATTCCTATGAGTCCCGTCACGATTTTAAATATTATGATGATTATAGCGGATCGGGTTTGTATTTTGCTTGCTTTTTTTCGACTCCTCGGAACTAATCTCATACACAATCTAAAAATAAAACTTACTAGGCTATTTATCTGAGTACGATGCATATGATTATGATAATGTTGTGGAGGACGATGTTGCGCATGTCGCCTATGGCATGTCGGCAAGCGTGGCCATTACAAGAAAAACGGGCCTACCATTGGTTTCCGACTCCCAAGTAGGTCAAGCCATTTTTTTTTTGAAAGACACCGAACTTCTTTCTTTCAGAGCTTGTATGATGATCCCGTTCTTGATCAATTGATCATTGAGCATGCAGGCAAGTAGGTTTCATTTTAAATGGTTCAATAAATTGTTTTGCTAATGCTATTCGAAAATCAAAGCCTGCGAGGAAACGCAGCAAAGCTATACAAGTTCTGGTGGATTCCTTTCTCAGCTCAAGAGCGCTGGGTCTTCAAGCGCCAGCCTCTCGACTTCGACCGTCAGTAGTAAACGTAAGGCCGACGACACAGAACTAGATACATCTCCCTCTGCGAAGAGGTTTATGGCTGACGTCAATGAGGACGATTGCATTGGTGAACCAGAATACGATGATAAGCCGTACATCATCGTATGTTTTTCTTCTTCTTCCTATCTATCATGCCGAGCGATGACACGTTGACATTCGCTTCTTATCAGAGCAATCTCGGGCAGAACGAAGAACAGTTCGAGAAATACGGGATTTCTATCGGTGTGCGTTGGGAAATCGCACGTTTGACATCGAAGCACGAACAGGTCAAGGAGAAGATTACTTTTGAAAACATCAAGAGTTGGTCAGGCAAAACATCCGATGCAATTACTAAGATGCGTCGAGATCTTGGACTGAAGGTGCATAAAGATGACCCTGCCTTTGCGGTCGAGAACTCCATAAAGGTAATGTGTAGGATTATATTGTAGGCAATACGCATTCTAAAGATGATGTGTGGAATTTTAAGTATCCATGGGATGAACTCGATCGAGAGTTCGAGGCCTTCAGGGCAGATCCGATCCAGGGAAGTCTTGGCTTCAACGATAATGAGACAGGCTTGTACGGGGGCCGAATACATTTCCTGGCTTCTGTCAACAAGAGCCATGGGTCTTCTTCAGATGGATTTTCCATCCGTCTAGAAAATGCAGAGCTGAGCACCTCTTCCCGCCTCGGACGGCGATTTGGATCATGGCGTTTCCTACGCGTGAAGATTCCCAGCACGCTATTGTATGAGCAGCCCCAAAATACCGGTCAGCAGCCCAACCGTCTCGTCAGTTTCTTATGTCGCCCTTTCGTGATCGGCTCGCGCGTCTTTCGTGCTTTTTACGCAAAGACGAACACTTGTTTCATGGTTGAGACGGGTGAGGTGTACTTGCCTAGTCAGGACTTTGTCACTCGTGAGAAGTGCGCCGTGCTTGCCGGCGTGGAACACCCAAAGGAGCTTTCAACACTGTATAGTTTTTTGAATTGGTTTAATCCAATTGGTGAGAACTGCAAGCAGGTACGTATCACTGTATCAGTGTTCCTGGACACGGGTGACGTTTATTGCTGCCATCAATTTTCTGACAATCGTTTCTGATTATTAGTCTATGGCGAAATGGTCTTCTCGCTTTGCCCTCGGTCTTTCCAACAGCGTGCCTGGAGTGATGGTGGCAGAAGAAAACTTCCGTCATGAAGACGACATAGGTATGACAGTGATTGATTTTAGTAATCACAAATACATTGTCTCATCGTTATTTTAGTTTCCCACGAAGAATCTGATATGACCGACGGCTGCGGCTACATTAATAAGCCAGGCCTTATTTATTTGCGAAACCGGTACAGTCTGAGCGAGGTCCCGACTGCCGTGCAAGTTCGAATCAAAGGTGCCAAGGTAAGTAAACGATCATTCAAAGTTTGAAGAGCTCGGTTGCTCACGAAATTGTACTTGATAGGGTCTGTTAATCCTCAATCCAGACGAGGAGGTCAACCTGTCGGAGGACTACATTGTTCATTGTAGGCCATCACAGATCAAGATCAAGTATCCAAAAGACCAGCCATGCGATCCTGCCATGAACTGCATCGATCTCCTGCGGTTTTCGCATATGCGCACGCCGGCCAACATAGCTGCCGAGACGATCACCAATCTGCATGAAAACGGCGTCCCTTTCGAATGCTTCAAGCAACTAATTGTGGACGGTATGGACGAGATCGTGAGCAAGCTGACAGCGTGGGGTGATCCGGAGTTGAATAATACAGATATTGCAATGGTATACACTTATTATTAGAAAACTCTACACTTTCTCACCCCGATAATCAACAATCACAGGTCGACTTATGGCACGCCATCGCTTCCATCGGCGGTGTTGTATCCGCCAGAATCGCACGTCAAAACCCTGGAGAGGCTAGGGCCCGCGGCTACAGCTCCTATCACGACCCAGACGACGAGCATATCGACATGGTGGATGAAGAGGACGAGCTCACTGAGAGGAGTGATGTCAAGGGGTCGAGAGCCTGGTGGGCCGATCAGATCAGCGGACAACCATCGACGCTGCAGGAGACCGTGTTGGGCCTTCTTGATTCCGGGTTCACGCCGATGAACTGCTATATCCTTCTCGAGAAGCTCAAGAACTTTGTGTCCGAAGCAGTGCGGAGATACATGAGTCGAACGCGAGTTGAGGTGCCGATGTCTTGCACGGCGTGGATTATTCCGGGTAAGGCGATATCCTTTCATTTGCATTTTGCATTTGATTAAGTTTCGATAAAGATCCTACGGGCCTACTTAAGGAAGGGGAGGTCTATATCAGGTCATCCCATAGGGAGTTCATCTGGCCTGAGGGTGGAGAGACGGATCTGCTCTTGGGAGATGTTCTGGTACGTGTACGGGATCTGATTCGATATATTGTTTTCTAAACCCTCATTAGATAACCCGGTATCCTTGTAAGCTGCCCACAGATACACAAAGAGTAATTTAATTTCGCACTTATTTTTCTCAGATGCTAATCAAAGTTTCAGGTCATGGCAGTCGCGATCCCGTCTTTGTATAGCTATGTTGATGTCATCGTCTGCTCGATTCAGGGCGAGCGCCGATTTGCGGATCTCCTTGCTGGTGGTAAGTACTTGAGTATAATGATCCTGGTGTAGTTTTCCCAAACGATTGGCTCGCAGGCGACTACGATGGAGACAAGGGCCTCGTGATCTGGGATCCGAATATTGTCTCCCGCTTCCGTAATGCAGATCTACGCTTCGCAGATGAACATCCTCAGGTAAAGGACAGCTTTGTGCGGAAAACGGAAAAGGCGGAAGATATTTTTGGCCCGTCATACCCACGTGCAGATTTTAAGATTTTCGACGCCCAAAAACATCTGCTTGGCGCACTTCAGGATGCCTCGATGATAAGCAAATATTCCAACTACCATGAAAAGGGTTAGCTACCATCCTTTTAATATCATTTGAACTTGGTATAAACAAGTCTGCGGTGATAGCTGTCTACCTCTTTGGATACTCGGATCAGAGATCGATCTATCTAGCAAACATGCAAGTACTAATTCCATCTTTACAACAGTGAATATACTTATCTTTGCCTAGGTTCTGTAAGGTCCTTGATAGCAGCAAGAGTGGTCTTATTCTCCGTCCCGACGCCGAGCGATTTGTTCCCAAAGAGGTCAAGACGGGCGCTTACCTTAGCTGGAAGAGGGACAAAGACAACGACAAGAGTACGTCATACTTTGGAAGCAATGAGGTCGCACTCGAACGGGGTCGCGGATTGAAACGATTTATCATGGATTCCATCTCTGAGGCGGCCAAAGTGGAGGGTCATCTACAACTCTCAAAGATCGAAACAATCTTCCAGCGTAAGCCTCTCAAACCGGACGAAGACTTGATGCGACCTTGGAAAGAGGAGTATGAACGCGCCCAACGCATAAAGTCACAGGACAATGGCTTCAAGTTGGGGCAGCTCAAGCGGATTATGGCCCATGTTGAGGAGATTTACGAATCATGGAAAAACGGTCGCTCGGAGGAAAGGCACAGGAGTGCTCAAACAATCTCATCGCCTCAGAAGAAACAAAAAGGAGCCTCGTTCTCATCTAAGTCGATCGAGGATCGACAGGATTACTTACGAGAACATTCCAGGATGTTTGCTGCTGGGCCGGACATCGACATGGATAAGGATCTCCTTGCCCGTCTGAAAGCGTCGTACGCATATATCCACGACGTGCAGACACGTGGGCACCACTTGACCCGCTTCCCTTGGGATGTTGCTTACAGAGAGCTCGGGTCGATTAAAGCAAAGGCGAGAGGAAACGACTGGAAATCGACTACTGAGCTATTCTATTTCCGTTCAAATGTCAGGCCCTTTAGACGTTGAGGCTACTTATTATCTTGTACATTGTATTCTGATTTTTTTTGGCTTTTTTTTGCTCACATATACCATTTAAGCTATGTATATTAGCAGATGTTTTTGCTTCTGCTTTCTTTTATCATTCTCAATGTGATGTTTTCTTGTATTTAGCCCAGCCATACGCCGTGCACAAACTATCGGCGGAGTGATGAACTTATTAGTTTGGTTATAACTAAGGATTCTCCTGACTGGTGTTATCAGTAGATTAAGCCAGAAAATATCAATAAAGGTTAATTATACATGAAAACTGGAGCCGTCTGGATAGATGCGGTGAACAATTCGAGCTGCATCGCATGAAGGTTGAACTTCCATAAATGAATCCGCTAAAGAAGGGCCGAAACAAACAATCAGAACCCGCGTCGTTTCACGAATTGCTATTTATTTCCATAATGATGAATACAATGTGTCAAGAGAATGAAGATGGAAAGACACTTGCTTCAAGGTCGTGCGGAGTTGCCACAGCCAATACGAACTTCCGGTCATAATCTGTCACTATGCTACTGTCAGCTATGATCTATATCCCCAGGTAAGGCGGGAATACTTACCCAGCGCAAAGATGTTGTGCTGCAGAAACGCTTCCAATTCAACAAGAGAGGATTCTGGTGTTATGAGTGTATATTTGTGACCGGCTCGCCTCTTGAATTTCGTCATATGGCTTAAGACCTTTTCATCCTGGTAAGGGAGCGGATGCAGTTTCTTAGAAGCCACCAAAGGATAATCGATAATTGGTTTGCTAAGATATGACTAACGGGGTTTGCCTTTCCGGCCTCCCATTTCTCTTTTAGGGCAGCAACATCGATATATCCTAAAGGACGGCGGTTCAAGTCGAGAACCCTAATATGGAATACGTGGGTTGGACAAGCATCGATCGAGAAGATGTAATGTACTACTAGTAGCTTACGGTATGTGGGAGAAGTCGCGATCGTAGGCTAGTTCGATCGCACGAGATATAGCCTCATTAAAAGGCAGGCTGAAGGCTGGAGGAAGTTGTAGGTCCTGACAGAAGGTTGTGATAGTAGAATTCAACAATAGATCGATTTTTCACATGCGACAGCGGTGTAAATCACTTCAACAACAGCACCACGGTATTTTTCCTCTGCGGAAAGGGAAGAAGATGCAGATGCAGACGACATCAGGGCAGAGAATTAGATGTGTATGATGTTGGAATATTAAGTTGCCAAGTTCTATGCCGGTGAAACGCAACACTGCAGTCGTATAGTCTGTGAAATTGACAAGATGGTCGCTGTAGAGTCCTAGACTTGCCAATGTACATGTATGTAAATATCAGTCAACAAATGATAATAAACACAACTACCGATTACTAGTACTACACTATCCAATTAAGGACGGTCTGCGTTTATATCCTAGCTCAGGTCAAGCTAACCATTATATCTTACATTAGGACGATAGCTAATTTTCTGGATGTTTAGACTAAATATCGATCATCGCTTTATTGGCCTGTTGGATTATCAATTTGTCAACCTCAAGCTTGGACTACTTAACCTCGAGCTGAGATGGTTATATCTCTATTGGTATATAGGTACTGTTATCCTCTGGGATCCCCAGTCAGGTTTTCAATTTCAACATTTATGCTGGGATAAGGGAACTCGTTTTGACATCCAAGAAAGATGCTTTGACAAATAAATATCTAATATCGATACATAAACACGCTCGTTAGAATTACGATCAAATGACGGCTCCACCCATTCCGCGCTCGAAAAACACTGCGTTGGTATCTGCGAGTTTGTATTGCAGAGCCTTGCTTCTAGGCCGAGGGATGATTTGATTTGTCAAGGGTGCGCAGGGTCCAAGATGGAGAGCAATCTATGAGACGGTTGATGTGAATCGCTGTCAAAGGTATTTTAAGGAGACGTCTGAACATACCTCTCCACTAACAACACCGCTTCTACCACTAGATAGGGGGCGAACATCAAGATGATAAGTACATAGTTGTAAGAGACATGTCCGCATGAGATCGTCGAGGGTCATCGGATCGACGATGTGGCATCGGATTAGGAGGGATACATTCTTTTAGACGACCGTAAATACATTAAAATCAACCTTGTAGGTTTGAAGACGAACCAATTTGCGACATTGTGCTGCAAATGCGCGAACAAACCGAGAGATCTCTTCGTTTGATACACCAACCCATTGCCAAGAGGCAATATCATCAAGTACTAACAGAGTATTCGATGAATCAAAGTTGCTGGAGGGCTCTGCCTTAACCGTAGACAAGAGAAAGTCGTAAATTGCCCTAAGAGAACCGTCTTTGACGCAAGATTGCAGAAGTTCTGCGACGTCTAAGTAAGAGAATGATGGCGATGATGCTAGATCCAGCCCCTACGAGAATTTGATCATGCTCTACGAGGGCAATAGTGTTTGGAAGGAAGCGTACCGACTTGGCGGCTAATAGCTTCCATCTAGTCAAGCCAGATGTAGCAGAACATATAATGGCACTGGCACACAAATCATGGGCGTGCTGGACACGGTTCTTTAGGTGCGCTGAGACGATTTTATAGATTAGGAAATCAGCGGGAGATGGTAGTTCGTCTGTAACAAGCAGCAGCTGCCCCGGTATAACAATCTCTGCAGGAGGAAATATCATTCTTCTTTCAGATCTTGTTCTCTAAACCGAGAGCCAGTAATTGTTTGATTAGAAGTAGTAGCCTAGTAACATCAGCGTTGTCACGTTACAGGTGTACCATATTGTTACTGTGCATACCCCCCTCACTTCCTATACTAGTATGTAGTGTCAACATCCATAATCCCTCTCTTTATTCGTACATTCGAAGCAAACTTTCTGTTCCAAAACGCACATTTCTACACACTGAATCGATTTGTATTTTCTTGTGTAGGTTCATGATTCAAATAGACTATTATTGTTTTAACCTACCTTCTTCTCTCAAATCTACTCCTGTCAGGTTACTCAAATCGAGTCAGACAAAAGCATCTTAAGTATACACGTCAGAGCTCTTCATGTAGCTCAGCCCATCTCGGACTTGCCTCATCTGTAACAGCCTTCCAAGTCTAAATCCAGAGGAACAAGAAATTGATGATGGTTACGAGAATGGCACCTGAGATGATATCCAACGATAAGAGGACGTGTCTAAGCCACTAACCTCGTTAGAAGACGCAACCAAAGTTTGTGATGCCCAAGCTTGAGGGGTTGTGCTCATCTCAAATTCGAGGTGGCCACCTTGTGCGATATCCGAATGAGAGATGATCGGCACTGTACGACTCTCACCATTGACGCGCAGGCTGGATATGTAAGATGCTTCCACAGCGTTAGGGGCCGTAATGACCAATGGCTGGGATACTCCAGGTAAATGCAGTGTCATGCGCGGAAGGAAGGGTCTATCAGATCATTAGTCCAAGCCCACCGTAGATGTAAAAAATAAACGTAACCTACGTTCCAATGACATATTGGGTTGAGACAGGATCAACGGGATAGAATCCAAGAACGCTGAAAATTAGCCAGGCGGACATTTGTCCACAATCTTCATTCTAGAAGAACGAATTCTAGGAATCAAGCAATATTTACGAAAGCATACACGGAGACATGCTTACACCTGAAAGACCGTCCACAGAATTATTGTAGTTTGCTGCTGCAATTTCACGCACACGTTGCTGTGTTTTTGATGCTGCCCCGGCCAGGGAGTAAAGGTATGGAATATGGTGCGAGGGCTACGATGGAAAGCATATCAGATTTGATAAATAGTACAGAATACCATATCAATTACCTCGTTGGTTTGATCGTTGTGTCCTACATTTTTTTTTATAATCAAAGATGATACACAATCTTTAAAAATGTCTTACCTCCATCAAAATGCTCATCAAGGAATGCTACAAAACTAGCATTTCCGCCTCGGCGTGCGATAAGTCCGGGCACATCATGTACGACATCAAAAGTATACGCCCATCTCCACTCGAAACATCAGCTACTTATCCTCTGCGAGCGATCTGTACACATACTTGTCGCCCTCGGTCCATCCTTCATCTGGACCAGCCCAAGAGCCACTTGCGTTGCGGGCCTCCATGAACCCGGTTTCATTATTGAATATACTAAAAGGATTTGTCAAGGATCGTTGGAGGAAAAAGGCAGCCTCCGAACTCTTGTTCAGATGGATGGCGAGTTGTGAAATAGTGTAATCGTCATCTGTGCATTGCGATTCAGTGATATGCGCAAATGTGATGAATCAAAGAGCATATACTTACACGAGTAATCAAGGGTACGTGACGCAGATTCTGAGTGGATGTCATTGGCAACCCAGCCTTTCTCTTCGTATACGGATGACAGTCCCGCACGAACTTCATAATCGACGTGCTAAATTAAAATGATTGAGTACAGGTTCGTCGTAGTAAATATGAATTTTCATCTAACCTCCTCACGGTCATAGTATCTGAGCCAGAAGTAAGAGTTGTATCAATGAGGCAATCCATCTGAGATCTTACGAGATAGTGGTATCATTGATGGGCGGTACCGTTCCATCTTTGTAGACTGCGGCCCAAGCAACACTACTATTCACACCCTCAATTTCGCCGGTAGGGGAGAGTAAATATGCTTGGGCGATGAGGGAATCGGCATGCGTGGCAACCATAATGTTTGTTTCTACAAACAATAACCCGTTAATGGCAACTTATCTCTATCCAAGTAACAAACAAGCATATGACATACCAATGATGTTCTTCCACATTGGGAGCCAGCCACCCTAAGTTCCAAAACATTAATCTAGGGGAACTTCGCAGATATCTACTTTCGATCCTACCTCCTCATAGTCATGAATCATACTTTGCACCATCCCTGGGATACGCTCAGGGGCCATCATATTCAGCCAGGCCCATTCAGCACGGTAGGTGTCCTGGTATATTATCATGAGCAGCAATAACAACGATACGGGATCTATTAACAAACCCAATTAGAGTAGCCGGTATATGAGAGACCCTCATGAACTGCATCATCATAGCCAGAGTAGTAAACATTCTTTCCGGTTTCTGGATCACGTTCGAATTGTTCGTAAGGATACTACAGATTATTGGTTAGGGCGTGTGTTAGCCTTTTTTAGAGGATATTGTACTGACCTGAAGCGTATGATAGAATCCCGTATAGACAGTTTGCCGCAGATCATCATCAGCACCTTCAATTTCAAGGCGGTCAAGTTTCTCTGCCCAAGCTTCTCTTGTCTGCTTTGCCGTCTGTTCGAGAGTAGCCCCCTCGGGAACCTCGTAATCAATGCTCGCACGTGCATGTTCGACCGAGATGAATGAAACGCCAACACGGACATCATAGGTGGTGGTATGTAGGGGTAGGCGGACATAGGCGGAGAGCAACGAACCAGCACCTGTAGACTCGTTTACGTGTTTGGTTCCATTTTGAATGACACCGTATTCGGGAATCTCGGCAGAAGCAGGGGTAGATATGCGTGCGCAGAAGTATCCACTCCATGCCAATGCTGGAGTGGAGACGGGTGCGATGATGTAGTCCTGCCTTTCAGGGTTGGAACCGCATATCTCAGCGTACTGAGCCTTGTCGTTTGGCAAAGCGACGGAAACAGTGCCATTGGGATAGTATGAACCAAAAGAGGGAGAAGCGGGAGAACCAAGAATTGATTCACGAGTAGCTTCGACTAGGATGTAGGGAGAAGAGTTTTCTGGAAAAGTGAACCTGAGATGGCCGACCCTCGATGCTACAGGTAATGAGAACAATTACAATGGAACTGAATCAATAGTGTACGACATACTAGCACTCTGTTCCGCCAGGATTGGCCCCTGGGCTGAATTGAGCTGGACACTGTAATAACTTGCAGTTACGACCTCGTTCTCATGCTCAAATGGTATTCCACGGGCGTTCCAATCATCTACGACCGATTTTCCGACACCAGGTACGACCGTGACCTGACCACTCTCACCCATCCAAATCGCCGGCTGATGGGTTCCCTGAAAGCCATGGATGGTAGTATCCGTGATGTTATACGGCGTTACGGAGACAAAATTCTGCCTTGTCTGCGCGACCCATCGGGTCATAGCAAATGGAGGCGCTGTGGAGGGAATCATTCCACCAGAGCCATTGGGCGTGTCTCCGCCATTACCAATTAACGGGTTAACGGAGTCAACAGCAGAGCTGTTGGGCACAGTAAATTCCGGAGGAGCAGATTTTCCTACGGACACAGCAACATGGATAGCAAGGGCAACAGCCAGATGATATCGCATCATTTCTTTCAACCCTTCTCGAGTACAGTGGAAGGTGTCTCGGGGAAGGCTTGACTTCACAAAGCAGCTTGAGGCCAGAGACGCGAGTATTAATATACCCCAGGCGGCCTCGCGTAATCTTCGCCATCACTACGTCACATATCACATGATGCATGGCCTAATCCGGTCAAGGTAACGCGTTCGTGATTATTCGTGTTTTTGAGGTACTTCCAATTACGACTTGGGCGATGCAGACCGACTGCGTCAAACAAGTGTTAAGGCGCGGCAGTTTACTCTGTATTTTTGCGGCGCATATATGCACACTCACCTCGGGAAACTTGCTTCATACGTGTATTTTTACACTCTGGCACCAGTGGAGCGCCAACGTGTATCAACATGTGATATAGAGCATTCGATGAAAATGAATCCAAGAAGCATGATGAAAAAATCCAGTGACCACAAATCCAGTACTAGCAGCACTGTATGCCATTGTATTGACGTCAAGGAAACCAAAGAATCAAATGATGGAATTGATGCTCAACGCAGACATCAGCTGAGTTGTGCTTGATAGACAACTCTCACGGTTCAAAAGAGTGTCGGAGAATCTATCCCGAATTTTGTCGTGTACAGCTATTTACAGGTAGATTACAAACATCAAGAGTATAGTAATCCCGGAGAGACAGAGAGACATAGAAAGGGAGAAAAAATACACGGGGAACAATGTCCTTGTATCACAATAGACTTGGAAGGTGAAAAAAAGGAGAAAACAGAGTAAGATGATGGATGAGATATGATCAGTGAGATATTGGGGTGAAGGGACGAGAGAAATGTGGGTATGAATGAGGACGTGGCGTAAAATGAGTACGAGTACAGATGTTCGATCCTATGCAGAAGAGATGGGGAGAATGGAAATACAAATACAAATAAGATAGGAGCCAAAGAACAAAATTATTCGTGCCTTGCAAAAAATAAAAAGATAATAAAAAACCTCAGGCAACTACTTCTCGATGTTGGCAGGGATACCACATGGGGAATTACGGTTTTTCTGGCGACTGTTGCGGACATGACGTTTGAGGGCGTCTTCACGACTAAAGGTGCTCTTGCCGCAAAGACAAGGAAAATGGCCTTTTTTGACCTTGATATCTACACCAGCCTCTTCCGCATTTGCAATGCCATGACAAGAACCTGAGGACAAATGTCTGCGAATATCATGTGGGCGACTAAAGGTTTCTCGGCAGCCGTATGCGGCATATTCGCAGGTAACACTACCTCCATTGTTGGGGCGGGATTGGGTCCTGCCCCTAGATGCACGCACGACGTGACGACGTGGTTGAGGCTCGGGCGTCGACAACGAGGACTCACTGGTGGCATCGGAGTGGGTAGATTTGAAACGTTTATTGGTTCTAGGTCTAGTTGCGATATGTCTGGCCCCGGAATCGCGATAATCACCATCTTCACTATCCTCATCAGTCTCATCTTTGTAGTCGACATCATCATCGGCGTCGTTGTCGTCATCATCATCATACTCCAAAGGCCTTTTCCATGAGGACTGACGGGAGGAGTCGGAAGGTAGCAAAGGTTTGGCCTTCACGTTTGAAGCAGATGCGGCAGGAGCATGATGGGAAGAAACTGCATTTCTTAGAGAAAATGAGCCCTGGGACAACCAAGATGCCGATTCATCTGTCTGAGTTGTGGATCGAGCCGCCACCACGCAAAGTTCTTCGGAAGGGATGCGGTCGAAGGACGTGTCGGAGATGGTGCTCACGGAGGAGAAAGAGGAGGACGCCTTGGTAGGAATAAGGGTCGGAATAGAATTAGTAGCAACATTGACGAGAGACGAATCAATTGTGTCCTCGGAATTGATATCCTCCTGCTATTAAAGAATATGTGTATTAAGCCATGGTCTGAACAATAAAACCGATACGACTAACCTCAAAATCGCTCTCGCTCTGAGAAACCTTAGCGTCAGCCTCATCATTTGAGTCTTCCAAGTCAGAAGACTCATCGCCGTCCTCAACTACCAAAGGAAGATGAGGGGGGCTGATGAGGGCAGGGTCCACACCTCGACACGGCGGCTTGACTGGGGCAAGATTAAGCGCATACATCGCACTTTTCAGCCACGGCGAGGTCTTGAACAGGTTTGCGTCTGCAGCGATAGGAGATCCCCAGTAAGAGGTTAACGGTGTGTCGACATTCGTCGATCGTTTGAAAGGGGCTGGGTCGTCTTTGAGCAAAGATTCCGGTGATAAGGACTCAAACACAGGTGTAGAGTCGGTAGAAGAGCCCCATAGAAGATCTTCGGTCTCTACCTTGGACTAGACCGCGATTTAGACCGAGAAATCTACCATGAGAGACCAGACACATACGGGCTTTTCCTCACGATGGAAAATATTATCCCAGTCGATATCAAGACTATGCTGCCAGAGCAAGCTCGTCTCATTACTGTGGTTAAAAAGAATGTAATCAAGGTAAGACCGTGTCAAAAACCCTGAAGTGAAGTAATGACTTACGCTGTACACTTGCCATTGACATCTAAAAGTCCCTGAACATCTTCGGGGACAGTAAGGGTAGGTTCGACAAAACCAGTGTCGACCATGGTAGTTGGAAGAGATGTCATGACGAGGTTGCAGTAGAAGCTCTGTGGTCCTGCTTAAGATGAGATTGTAAGACACGGGAGTGGCTAGAATAATAATAATAAATGCAGGTTGATCGTGACCAGGGGAGTGAGCTGTGAGACAAGAGACTGGAAAACAAAAAGTCAAACCAGATTTATAGACCGGTACTAAGGTAGAGAACCACTATCCTGTGCACCTCGAGGACGCGGGCAGGTTGCAGAACTTGTGGTTGGAGATTGCCACCGAAAACGCGCCTATAGGCGCCCACAACCATCCGGTCTATCTCGATGGCCATTGAAACAAAGAAATTATTGGTGGGTATTTGCAGAAGCACCACCACCGACTAACCAAGGCCCACCTGAATTCCCTAAAGTGGCAATACACAACTATAAGCGAAGGCCAGAGTACCATCCCGCATTGTTGCTGGTGTACTTGTGATCAATGCCGAAACATGGTCTAGCTTCGTCGGTGGAACGACTGATCGCCGCATCTCGTCGGGCCGAGCCACATTTCCCTAAAAGGGAGATGACGGTTGTATGAACATTCTTGATATGTCACGCTTATCATGATGAATTGTGCGGTCCGTTGTTGCCATTATTGGTAGTCTTCGCCTGCCAATTCAGGCAAAGCACGGCCCCAGAAAAAAAAAGTGTCACAGGACCGGGCTGCAAGTGACGAGTATCCTGGCGAGCCGAGCCTTCACATTGGCACTGATGCCTTCTTGTGATAAATCAGCACTAGCATTTGTGAAATGAATGATGCCTGATTAGCGCTCGAGCACCACCGATTTTTTCTTTACAATAAAAAAGCTGACTTCTCTTGGGTTCAGGGCCTTTAAGCTTGCTCCAGCATTTTTTTTTTGTTAAAAAAAAAAAAAACCTTGTGATACGCTTGCATAATTTGACCGCTTCTCTTGTAAGCCTGTGTGCTACTAATGGTAAGAGATAGCGCACCATAAATATTGACATTATCTTGCCCAGATTCCTGCGCACACAGGCTTTTCATAATCCTGACGGTTGAAAAATGCAGAGATAGTTTTGATAAAGTTATACATCTCATGAAACCAAGCTGTGCAGATTATCCGTTTTGTGGTGGTACCAGCCTACTCGGAACCCCCTGGACCCCATTTCTTGCAGCCATTACCGGGATATCCAATTTTCAATCATCTGACACCAGTTTTTCCGGGGCCGCTCGCACGAAGGATAAACACATCTTACATAAGCACCCTAAACCACAGAGAAGCCCAGAATGAGGTTGAACCACTTACAAGCCAATGCGGTCCCTCCGGTAGCTCGTACCGCAGAGGACCCAAGCCTTCCAGTCAATAAGCACTGAAAAATACCATTTAACATACGAATTAAGCTTGTACAAAGAGATTGTGAATTATCTCAATGAAAATGCTCACGTATCACCAAATGTACACGCTCGGGAAAGAAATGAAAAAAGAAAAATTACAATGATGTCCGAAGTGGTACACCGCTAATTTCGATGCGTGACCTTATTATCGCCCACATACACAAATAAGTACACACAAGATATATACCATCCATTGCTCCAAAAGTAGGTGAACAACAGGCTACTCAAGCAAAAGACCAATCAGGCAATGACACCGGTCCATGTCGCAATCAAGTCAGCAACGCAATACCCGTTGATAGGGACATATTGTTTCGTGATCATCTTGATAGCCTCTTGTGCAACAAGGCCGCCCAAAAACGCAGCCACGTTAGGAAGGTCTGCCGTTGGTGCCCGGACACTGAATATTTATCATTGATTGTCAGTTCACCGGAAATGAGCTCGGAAAACATAAGGATGTACATTTCGCCTATTGCATCGTCTAGCTCGGGAGGCAGACAGACCGAATTGCCAACGATGGCAACCACCTCCCTCTGCAGAGACTCGGCGGTCAGGTCTACACCAGCAGGTAGGCGAGCGAATGCAGACAAAGCAAGATGGGTGGCCGTTTCTCTAGAGCTCAAAGATAGAAGGTTCTCTAAAATTTGGGGGTTTGGATATGTTTGTTGTAGTCAGGGCACCGTACCATCATTCCAACGGAAGAAATCAAATAATTACCCAAAGCGTCCCGGTCCTTATCGAGATCACCCCATTTCTTGCCATTGAGTACCACAAGGGCATGTGCGTTCTTCAGGAATGTCTCTATCTCAGCATCACTTAGTCCACTGCGGTCCTGAGGCAACAACCGGATAAACTCTTCCCTCTCCTCCTTGGCCCTCGCCCTATATAGATTTTGCAAGTGAATATAATCCGACGTGCTCGACTTCATGTCGGGCAATGCAGACGACAATGGGAGCGTGTACGGTGGCACAGTCTTCGTGTATTCTTTCGATGCGCTTAGCAGTGTAAAGAACGGCACATGCTGGGGAGCCGGCGAAGCAGGAATCGCATCGAAGAGCGACCTGACAGATGACGGGACGGAGGCTTCTGTCCAGCATCGATAAGCCTGGGCCAGGGCCTCGTCAAAGTTTTCCTCGTCTACTTTCTTCTTCATGGCAAGAACGGACTTTTTGAACTGATTCTTCTCCTCAGCCGTCCGTGGACTCGAGCCATTGTGCTGCCGGGATATTAGACGCTTGGAGACTCTCCTAAGACACGATAAAGCTACATACAGAGGCCTTCCACGATTCCAGGGCATTTACGAGGATAATTACAAATGGAACATGTCCGTGCTCAGTCACGTCCATATTTTCAAAATCTAGCTTTGTCGCGTACTCAAGAAGGGCAGGGAAAGGCTTGTCTATCCTCAATGAAGGCATCGATTCGGCATGGGACTCCACAACTGATCATTTTCGTAAATCAGCCCCTTGCTCAGTCTTCACGGTGTGGACAGGGTACTTACTCGTATGTTGGTGATATTGGATGTAGAACTCCGCCACGAAACCCGAAGACCGAACAACTATCAAAGGCGGATTTATTGTATCTGACCATAGCAGCGTAGACAGCTTCTCTAGTTCTGTCGTCGCGAGATTGTGTGCAATGACAAGCGTGAAACTCGATATCCAGCTCGGGTCTTTCTCGAGCACATCTTTGACGGATCGTGTATCAGCCACACCATCGACACCATCGTTTAGCTCTAGAAGTAATCGGACAGCTTCCTCAGCCCTGGGCTTGTCAATACTTTCGTTAGCCTCTAAGAAGAAGTTATTGCCCGCATCGGCTGCTGTGACCTTCTCGGGGTCGAGGATAGTGAAATGGCCGATGCCAGGCAGGACTAAGTTCTTGAGAATACTTGTCGAGGTTGCGGAGCCCGAGAGGACCAGTATGCGAGCGGACTCGAGGGCGGCCTGACCAGTGGCAGCCCAGAGACGCAGCTGGCGATCATATCGCCTTGTCTTTGCATCTGGAGCACCACTTTAATACATGAGCTGTCGACATCCATAGTCATATAGTCAGCCTGATGTCGTAGACGCACATAACGGTGGTTACAGTCTCAATGTCTTGTCCCGACTCTGTCATGGTATGATTGTGATTGTGCTGGATGAATACTGCTAGTAGCCCAAGTGCACCAAATGGCTTGACTAATGACTAATGACGCGCATCGAGCTCGTGTATCTGATTAATGCATGAGTGACCCAATTGCAACTCCGCCAAATATCACACTCTCCTCACTTGCTCAAAAACCACCATCCATCATCTATGGCGACAGAATCGCGACAGTTTTGCGAACTATCTAACCAGCTGCTAATGGAATCAAGGAGATCAACAGCTACGGATACCCTACTCAAATATAACGATGGTCTTGTCAGAGCCGTACTTAGAGAACAACGCGACCTCGACAAATTGGTAGCATCTTTGCTAGACGCCATGCCTCTCGACGCAGATGTGGGTTCGGTGCCACCTGCCATCCTAATTTACCAGTCTGCTATCGCAAGGAACAAGCGTTGTCTCCTCGCCTACCACTCCCATCGCATGGATCGACTGAGGGACATGTATTGGGCCGCAGGTGGCTCTCTGCCACATCTTTTATCATCTGCTTCCGACACGGCCGCAGGCGACATTCGCAGTAGGCTCTCTCCTCACGAAGCAGACTACCTGCGCATATACAATGAAAACATGATGCACTTCCGCTCTGCATTTGCCGCCGAACTGGATATCACCGCGAACATAGCACAACCCCCGAAGGATCTACACGTCGCGGTCCGCGTCGTGCGCGACTGCGGCGTCATCCAGACAGAAATTGGCGAGATCAACTTCAAAAAGGGAGAACGGATCGTAGTGCGGCGCGCTGATGTCGAACATCTCATCATGCAAGGCTATTTGGAAGAGGTTTAATTTGAATGCGGCGTCACGGGTGACATCATGTCACAGGCGCCTACTTCCATCATCATCATCATCATGCCGGCACTGGTACGTCTGCGTCGCATTCCTCGGATTCGAGGATATCGTCGTTTGCCCATCCCCCTGCGACAATACCACTCTTCTATCGAAGTGTCAGACTCAGAATGGGATTCTCGTACAGGTATGTATTTGTGCTTCAGAAGAATACCAAATGCAGACATCCGAATGGCACTTGATAGGGCGCGCCATCATCATCCTCCGCGATACACTACCTACATTCTTTTCCACCGGACTTGTCACTTCCTCAGAAGGACAAACCTCAACACTAGACACCATTGGGTCTCTTTCTCAGACAGAAGAGAGCATATACAGTCCACGGATTCGCCTAACCTATACTCCGCCCACACCTCTTCCATCACCCCTTCCTCATACATTCCATGTTGAAGGTAACTCGCCATCGTTTCGTAAAAGTCATGTATCTGATGTTCGGTTTAGGCTTTCCTCTCTACATGTCTTCGTCCGTCTTCATCCGCTACACCCTGAGTGCTCTCTATTCGGATCTCGCCATTAGCCTGTATTCTCTGAAAATCTACGACAATAGGCACCCCAGCATAGCATCATCAACACCCCCTCCTTCATCATCTTCGCCCGAATTCGAACCAGGTGTCCAAGAACGGCAAAAGAACGTCCAGATCGGGCTGAACGTTACAGGTATCAATCGCGTCAGCAAGGTAGAGCATCAGTGGGACATGTACGTAATTAGTCTTGAATTTGCTTTCTTCACGTCATATTTATCTCAATAATCTTTATTTAGTGTTTCGACCTACCGCTTCTCGCCTGCAACTGGGCTCATAGCCGCCCATATCGTAGAATCAATCTGGCCAGCCCCACATCAAGCGGTCTGGGAGGGTGTAAGCAAAGTTCTCAGATTAGAGGGTGCTGTCCGGCCAGAGACGCCTCTTGGCTGTGCTGGTGACGGCAGCGCTACGAAATTTCAAAATCAGCCTTAATAGTTTATTTTGTTTATAATCATCAATGCCCAAGTACGATTCACGCTCTCCACTCTGACACAAAGCAATAAAAGGAATCCGATGATTTAAGGTAGCACAGCTCCATTATTCTCATGCGGGGTAACTACAGACTCTCCAGAACTGCTGCTGCTGCGTGTAAGGTCAAGACGAATACTCCAGAGTAGCCCTCCTTCGAGGAAATGACAAAAGGAACAGCACAGCACGACATATAGCAACCACACCAGCCGCTGCGAATGAAAGTAACATCTGAACGAGAGATGGTAAAAAGCAATGAGTGCGGGGAAGAAAAATTAACAAGGTAGCCAAATACGGGTAAAGGGCCGAAATGGCATGGTATATTATCCCGATAGCGGGTAGACTAGAGCCGGCCGGGAGAGATGATGATCTAGAGTTCATCGCAGTAGGGGAGGTCATCATCGTCATCGTCACCATCATCATCCGAAGAAGACGAGGTAGCAGTAGGGGTGGCAGAGGCGTAGACGCTAGTCACAGCTGCGGTAGCAGTAGCGGGAATTGTGGTAGCCGGAATAACGGAGCCTGCAGGGGGAGCCTCAAAAGTGTTGGCGACACACAAAACCTGTTCGTCAATTATAAGCATGCATTCCTGTGGAAGCAGTGAAAACATGAACTACAGACCTCTCCAATATAGATGTTAGTGCAGTCAGCGTTGATCTGCGGGTTGTTGCCGTAGAGGGTGGTCGAATTGATGGAGAAGGTTGAGGCGAGGAGGTCGCAGGTGTCGTTGGCCTTGACGACATAGGTGGTTGTGCAGTCCTGGCCGGTGTAGCCCAGGCAGAGACTCTCACCAGGAGTCAGGTTGTCACACCTCGAGTCAATGCCTGAATTAACAGTCGCTAGTTGGTACCTGGATAGAAGAACGTCCACATCAGTCAAGAGAAAGTTGTGCGTCATGATGGTATACTGACGTCGAGACGTTTTGAGCAGCAGATATGCTATCGCAGATGTCGCCGGCTTGCACGGTGTAAGAACGAGTGCAGGTAGCAGCGACTAGAGGCAAACAGAGTAAGTTCCATTTTTCAGCCCAAAGAACAAATCCCCTATGCAAGGGCTATTCACCTTGCGCGGCGAGAGGGAGAGCGACAGCAGCGACAACGGCGACTTTAGCAAACATGGCGAAAAGGATGCGCTAGGGAGAATTCAAGGATTGGACAGGAAATAAAGAATGTGAGGAATGCGCCTGAACAAGGCAAGACAGAGGACGATGAGGAGAGTGTGTAAGTTGAGGACCAGTCGACGGCTGCTTTTGAATCTGTGCAGTATCCAAGGCAATGTCGGAGTTGCAATTTCGGTCGCCAAATAAAATTACTCTTTTTTGCCAAGGTCTTGTCCTTGTCTCTTCTTTCATTGTCTTTCTTCCTCCAGTCACGTAGATTTTTTTTTTTTTCATTTTCGACGAACTGCCAGGTAAGGATCCATCTACCTTCCATCCACTCTCATCACACGATGAGTCTTCTTGCCGCCCCAGTCGTAGCATCTTGCATTGACGACCGGCAAAGCACCAGCCAAACATATGTGCACTACTGACACTATTCATCATCTCCATATCTTGGATACAACTGACGCCTTCCTCTCTAGCTCCGGACTGGATGGATACCTATTCAATTGAACTGGCCCCTTCTCCCTCGCATCGCCCTGTTCCTGTTACTCCGGTGTGGTAAGTCCATCACTTTTCATTTAGTGTTTCTATCCCTCCTTCAACTTGAATGATGTGAACCATATCACCAATACCGAGCTTGTAATGCGATGTTGAAATAATTACAAAAAACTAAGAACAGCCAACTGATCATCGGCCATTACCATTAGTTCTTATTTGCAACTTCGTCAGTCGGCCTTGTTTCATCTGCTAACTCATTTTTTCTCTACACAGGTCTCCTTGAACGCCTTACATAGGGTACTGCATGTATCAACCGGTCATCGTAAATATTATAGCTACTCATAGTGTACTTAATGTAATATGTATGTGTAAACGAGAAAAATGACAAGGTGCCTTCACTTATACCATGTGATAATACGATCTATGATCGATGACTAGTCCTACTAGTGAATAATGCAGAGTAGTCGAAATATTCCAGTCTTGAAGTTACAAATACTTACAGATCCGATTGTGTAGGACTACCTACACCTCAGCTTTGAGATAGGAAAACAGTCTTAATTGAGATTTTGTGCTGCTTCCTGCTGACTGACAGTGACTGTGCACGCAACTCCGGGTTTGCATCTAGAGGAGTTTGCTGCGATCATGGGAGACACATGCCATTTTCTAATGATAAGTGAAACATCTTGACCCTACCAGGAAGCATGAATCCTTCAACCAAGCCAAAAACCACAATCTCGGAATCATTGCCTTTTCTTATAGCACCAAAGCCTATTAGATATAGGCGTATGCTCGAACTTAACCTTGATGTATGCCAGCGCTTATGGGACAGGATGGAGGTGGATGGCCATGGTTGGTTTTCTGCTCCCTCAACTTTCAAGTTGCAAGGCTCTACGTCCGTCTCATTGCCCCTTTCTCCTCCTCCTTGTGATTGGTATTTCGATAGCGCCAAGAATATTCACGCTTAAATTGCAGAGCCTGATGTGACCGATGCTACTGGCTCGATCCATAGACTCGAGATGCCTGCTACTGACGCCAAAGGGCATCTCTTGCCTTTACTTTATGCTGTGCACTGAAAAAACCAAGTTTTCTCGTATGTATCTCTTAAAAGCTCGGTTGAGATTTATTTCATCCGATTCACTCTTCTGGATACAAGTATGTGGCCATGAAAAACACAATAACCCCATACAGTTTTGGTCGTTAGAAACAGATGCAGGTGTTGTGCATACTTTGGCCTCCTTGTATACCTCATCACCCTGTAAGAATAGTACCTATATTGACCTTGCTTAGTGCTCTACCATAAAACAACATTACCCATCCAAATATCAATATCCGACTCGAAACTAGTATCTACACCGTTACCTGATGGACGCATTTTCACAACTATCCCGCTTGGAAATTATGATCTACTCAAAAACTAGAGATAGTTTGACTGAGATACTCCCTAAGACACCAGCCCGAGCACGTCGTATGAATATTATATTACCAATGCGAATATTTTTCATGTCCCATTCCTTCCCCGTTCCAACGACTATGCAGTTCATTTCTTGATGGCCCACACTATTGTCTACTATGCAATATTGAATTCCTTGTTATCCAGTACAACAATTCCAAATAATAGTACAAGTTGAACGTTTTCAGTGATCGCCAAAAAAGAGCAATCAAGGCTAGGGAAAAAGAGCAGGCAAACTATACTTGAAATAACAAGTGGAGATGAGGAGCACTAGCTGACAACGCGACATATATCGATTCGTTCAATGAAGCTTTTAAAGCTTGAACTCGCCAACTTTGGCCCTGAAGGGGATTGCGGACTCTGCTGATGGAACCTTGAGCGGTTGCACCGTTGAGTGACCAATCGCCTTGGCGATGCGGTCGCTCAGGTCCTGGTCGACGGCAGCAAAGACGGACAACTGGCGCGCCTTGATTTCTCCGCTCTGCACGCCACCAATGTGTCCTGCTACGTTGTTCACGAAGTGCTCACGATCCTTGTCGCTGAAGACCTTCTGCCACAATGCACGAGGCTGCTCAAAGTCGACTAGGAGACAATCAAAAATCAGCTAATCATGTCTCAAACATGTAGTAGATCCAGATATACTCACGCTCCGTAACAACCGAGAGATCACGGTATGCGCCACCAAGCCAGGATTCGTGTTTCTGCAGACGTTCGGCGCTTTCCTTGTTGGCGCCACCTTCGACGGTGTTTTTCCTGCCGGCGTAGGTGAGAGGAGAGATCGTCGACTGGTAGTTAGGTCGTGCTCCCTGGCTGATGAAATTGGCGAATCCATCGCGCTGGAAGTTGGCCACTGGCACGATAGGTGCGTTGACGGGCAGCTGCTGGTAGTTGACGCCGAGTCGGTGGCGGTGGGTATCAGGGTAGGAGAAGAGACGACTCTGGAGCACAGGGTCCGAAGAATACTCGATGTAAGGGATCAAGTGGCTTGGTGCAAAGGCAGCTAGAAGAAAAATTAGTATGAAAAACGATATTAGCTATCAACGTTACCGAGCACTTACACTGCTCGATCTCCGCAAAGTAGTTTTCAGGGTTCTCGTTCAAGACAATCTTGCCAACAGGGCGGAGGGGGAATTCCTTGTGTGACCAAACCTTAGTCAAATCAAGGACGTTGTAGCGGAACTGCTCTGCCTGTTGCGGTGTCATCGTTTGCTGTACGATATAATTGGTGATAAGTGAATGTGTAATCAACGGACACAACAGAGTGACATACAATGTAGACGGTCCACGAGGGGTGATTACCGCTCTCGATAGCATCGAACAGCGACTCAATGCCGTAGTCAGGATTTTCGCCGGCCAGCTTTCCAGCGGTGGGACCGTCGAGGGTCTTGAACCCGCCATCGGCACGAACATGTACTTGAACATAAACAAAAGAGCCGTCGTCCTTGACAAACTTGAGTGTATGTCCGGAGTAACCGTGCATATTGTGATAACCATCAGGGGTGCCGCGGTCACTGAAGAGAATCAAGACTTGGTGAATTGATTCGGGGTTCTGGCTAAGGTAGTCCCAGAACATGTCGGCATCCTTAGTGTGTCTCTGCGGGTCACGCTTCTGAGTGTGAATGAAGTGGGGGAACTTGGCAGGGTCGCGCAAGAAGAATACGGGTGTGTTGTTAAAGACTTGAGAAATGACATATTAGGGACTGAACACTTGTTAGAACAGACAAATCCTTACCCCAATCCAGATTTCCTTCCTCAGTTTTGATCTTGATGGCAAAGCCACGGGGATCGCGGGCTGTGTCTGCAGATCCGGATTCGCCACCAACAGTGGAGAAACGGATAGTGGTGCGTGCCTCAAGAAAGAGCAAGATCAGCGACGTGAGTCGAAAAACAGTCGTGGATATTTAGTCTACCTTGGCTCCGACAGTAGTGAAGAACTTGGAAGAGGTGATGTCAGAGAGATCATGAGTGATCTCAAAGTAACCGTGGGCTCCAGCACCTTTGGCATGGACAACACGCTCAGGAATACGCTCACGATCGAAATGAGCGAGGAGATCAATGTGATGGAAGTCTAAAGAAGGGGGTAAGCTTTCATAAATCAAGCAACGATACATATTTCATTCATGTACCTTGGAGAAGGAGGGGACCATTGTAGCCGGCTCTCTGGGCAGCATAGGGCTCATTTACGGGAGCACCATTGGAAGTGGTGTAGACGGCGCCGTCTTTCTTCTCAAATACTTGTTTGGAAGGCATGATGGAGTACTGGGAGGACGTCAATGGGATTCAAGATGAATCGATGAGGGGGGGGTATTTATACCCCAATAAGGCCAGTGGCTAAGCAGTCATTGGATCGATCACGTTCAGTCGCTGTGGATCTTGGTCATCACGTCATGTGTCTGGCATGGATAAGCAAAAAGACCATTCCCTACAAGATGATTGGCCAAGATGCACGTGCGAAGCCTAGAATAGTGGGGAAGCGGCTGTGGCCTCTCAAGCAGTAATGTAGGAAGACGCCATCGAACGATATTATGGCCGATACACGACCATTCGGTCAGCGTAAATGATATTGATAGTGACCATCACGTGCCAAAAAGCGGGGATCAGTAAGCATAGAGAGCTGTCCCCAAATCAGTTCTATTTGATGGTGCATCATCCACGATACGCGATGTACTGGTTCCAGGATTCGGAGGAACGAAACGGAAAGAGATCTGGAGCCGGTTATAGTTGACGTCATCGTCAGTCTTCATGCATGTCTTAGCCATTGTGTACTCTCAGCACAAGAATGATATCGCTGGAGTAGAGGTACCGGAAACTGCCAACTGTTGCGTTGATGCGGTTTAGGCCAGGATCAATACTTCACTCCTGAGCAAGATCACCTTGAACTGATTTAGGTGGACCCTCTTTCCGGCACGGGGTCGGGGAGATGTACCCCGTGAAGATGCAAACAAGCGAGGAACTGATGGAGGCGCATTTGTTTATACATTATTAATAGACCAGTGACCACCCTCATGTTATGTAATTAGTATTGAGAACTTGAGAAGTATAACATGTTTTATACGACCCATCGCGTCTTTGATTCTAGGACATGCTCCGGTTATCTCAGATCACTGGTCAAGTCAAGCTCGAGCCCAAAAGGAGCCAAAAATGGCGATATATTATAGCTCAGAGGGTTTGGAGTCAGAATATTTCCATGTGGACATGATTCAAAGTTTCGTGTGAGTAGCTTTACATGTTGAACACGGTCGCTCAACGGAAATCCCCGCTAGATTCGGCGCCACCGGCCATTCTGCCCTAAACTTTAATTGGACAAAACTGCATATGTACAGCCACAACGGCATTTCGGCAGAGGCCAGCGCCACACTCCACGTCCACTGTGTCAAGGTCGAGATTGAGAAATCCGTCAAGATCCCCCTCAAGGCCACCGTCTTTCCCTCTCTCTAATCTTCTGATTCAAAATGTCCAAGCAGCAACGCGGTCTGTTCTTTCTGGCTTTTTGTTCTATGCTGTAGAATGGCATGCTGAAACTATGATCTGGATTGCGTTTTTCCCTTGGTTCTCTCCTGTCTCTCTTGTCTGTTTAATGCAGGTGGTGGTGCCTCTGGCAACAAATTCCGTCTCACCCTCGGTCTGCCCGTTGGTGCCGTGCTGAACTGCGCGGACAACAGCGGCGCCAAGTCGCTCTTCATCATTGAGCCTTACGGATTCGGATCGCACCTAAACAGGTTGCCCGACGCTGGTGTTGGTGACATGGTTGTCGCTTCCGTCAAGAAGGGCAAGCCCGAACTGAGGAAGAAGAGTGCGTAATGAGCTTTATCTTTTAATACATAGCCTTGGGCGATAAATTCAACTCAGAGCAAATACTGATTTATATGTTTTGCAATGAATAGCCATGCCCGCTGTTGTTGTCCGCCAACGCAAGGCTTGGCGCAGGCGTGACGGTGTGTTCCTCTACTTCGAGGACAACGCTGGTGTCATTGTCAATCCAAAGGGCGAGATGAAGGGCTCCGCCATCACTGGCCCCGTAGCAAAAGAATGTGTACGTCCCACTATCGATTATCTGTTCATCCCCGATATTCTTATTTATCAATACCCATTTCTTCACTAGGCTGATCTTTGGCCGCGTATCGCTTCCAATGCTGGTACAGTCGTATGAGCGAATGGTCTCCCATGTATTCTTTCCCTTCATTTTATCCTCTGTTTCTTTACCTTTCCCTTGCATGTATACAACCGACAAGCCTCATGATATGATTATGATGCACCCGCCCTGCTTTGGATATCCTTGCCATCATTCATGATTGAATTTACGCCCCAAAAAAGCATATACAAAACTGGAAAGAAAGCTATCGCTCATCCATCAGCTCCCATATAACTATTGTGTTAAGGCGCTCTTGGCATCTGGGGTAGGGGAGCCATTTTTCTTATCCTTTGCTTTGGGCTTCACTATCTTGACGCCTGTCAGCCCACTGCTTGACCTGGGAGCAGCCTTGGGTCGGTTGGGCAAGGCGCTTGAGCCGGTTGAGGGATATGATGAACCAAGCAACCTTGGTATCGATGGCCGAGGTTCCGACTGGCGTTCAGGTACTAGAGGTGTGGTACTAGCCGGGACCGTGCGAATGGCCTGCACTGGAGCAGGCGGCTTAGGCGGAAGGCTAGGATGTGCAAATGACGGTGTACTAGCAGGGCCTGCGGATTCAGCCTCCATTTGCTTCAGTTTAGCCTCCATCATGGCTATCTTGTTTTCAGTGCTGAATAGAAATGTTAACGTGTGTGTTGTGTCAAAAAAAAAAAAATCCAGCGTGAAGGCGTACGAGTGCCTACTCACCCATCATGTTTATTCTTGCCAGAGCCAGGACCAACATTACCCGTCTTGAGGATGCTAAGTGCCGTTGGCCGGCTACTCTCGCTTGGTATCTTCCTTCTTTGAGCACCACCAGACGATGAAGACGACGAGCCAGTATCCATCGGTGCCTGTTGAGCATGTGTCACCACCAGCTTTCGACCATGGAGAAGTTTGCCATGGGCTGATGAGAGGGCACGATCTGCTTCCTATAAGCAGGAAAACGTTCGAAGAGGCATTTGTCAGTCTTGGAGCCCACGCCTCGAATAACGAAGAGACGGAGAAGACGTCATAAAGAGAATAGCTCGGGTTTTTTCTCCCTTCTTTTCCAACCCCCCCCCTCCTTTTAGGATCACGATGTGCAAGAGGTGATGCCCCCTTATAAGTCCGAGTCGATCTGGGTGCATAAGGGCGTTGGTGATGGCATGTAGAAGGGTGGACGCGAATGCAAAGAGAGACTCGGAGTAAGCAATCGTGATCATAAAGAGAGAGAAGAAAAAGAAGATGCAGAAGCAAGCCCTAGCTCGGGTGGACGAAAATGCGGCAGGAAAAAGAATGGTGGAAGGGGAGTGATAGAGGAATTAGTGACAATCAAACACTCACATCCTTGCTTGTATATTCTACGAAAGCATATCCGCGTGGTTTGCCTTTCAATGGTCCAGTCTTATGGAATAGGAAATCAAGGTTCGAGACCTTGCCGAATTTTGCAAAAACTTGCAAAAGTGTGTATCTAAATTCTAATCATAAGCGCCTTTCGATGCCAGAGCTTCACAGATCATGGATGGAAAGGGTTAGGTGCGAGAGACGCAACTCGTTGACGGAAGGGTGTAGATTTCCCACGTATAACCTGTCCTTGGCAGTAGTACGAGGTGCTTGAGACTTTGATGAGCTGGCGCCAGCACTGGTGCTCGTGCTTGTGCTGGCGATCGGCTCAACAGCGAGAGCAGGATATGTTAGGTGCGACTCTGACATGAAAGCAAAGAGCAAGGTTGTCGCCGCTGGAAGTTTCCGAACAATCCGATTGGCTCTGCAACAAAGGCAAGATGTTTTAGGTGGCTCTGTAACTAAGCTCTAGTCTCCCCTTAGGCAGACTGCGACGTTCCGATATTCTGAAAACAGAAAACGAAGGCCTCAATCCAAATACAACGTTGAGTCTACACATCAGTTATCTCGGAATTTTAAATCTGCGGTATTATATAATACTACCGAGCACCAAGAGCTGTGATAAATATTATCTGTCCAATGGAGAAATAATGTTAGCGGGAAAGGTTATCATGATAGTCCCCTTTAGGCAGACTTCTGGGCTACCATTCGTTGCTCATTGATACTCGGAAAGGGTATCGATCGTGTTCTGTGGATGCCAACGCATACCATTAAGCCCTATAATTCGGTGCTTTTGTTGCTATGAACATCTGTTCTGGGCAATGCTGTATTTGAAGCTTGGACCCCCCCCCCTCAACAAGGTTCTCTTAGACATCGTTGCTATTATGTTAACATCTTATGCTTTGGATCTTCAATTTGGATTTTCATACCGAATAAAGATAGATCTCAGGTTTATCGTCATGCTGTATGATGTATAAATCTGTGCTCTTGTTTAGGATATCCAAGATACTGAATCATGCCAATACCAGGACTCTATCTTACGGCGATGTGCTGCATGTTAACCAATATGCTTCTTATCAATAACTAGATCATCCGCGCCTAAACATTTCTTTTGGAGGGATTCCGCGTGATCCAATTGGCTGGCTCATGCAAAATCACATGTATCTAGGCTAGTCACAGGTTGACAGTAGCTCACCTGAACCAACAACTTCGGAGCAAGTATGTTAGTGCATGAACGTGCATCGATTATAGGCATGTGTTGAACAGCTGGTACTATTACAATACTGGTATACAAACTTGGCTGATAAGTACATTACTTGGAACGGTAAGTGCAAAATAGGATCCTCCCACTAGCATAACAATCGGAATAGTCCAGACTTAGGGTGCTCCTAAGCAATATGGACCATTGCGACAATCGGCACCTTCACCCATCATCCCTCATGGGTCAAGATGCAATCAAGACAAACATCATATTTGATCTCCCAGCCTGCTCGTTTAACGGTTGCATAAGAACACGCGGGTCTAAATTCTGAGCCTGAGGGCATATATGAGCAACATTGTAGCAGTAACGACACACAGTCTCTTCACTTACAAGGTAGACTTTGCTGAGCTCGAGGCAGATATTACCATATTTTCAAATGCGTGCAGGTGATATTTGGCTGGTTGGAGAGTCTCCTCCAGACGTGGAATATGTTTCGTCATACGAGGCCTGGAAACTCTCCCATCGCATGAGACGCTCCTTCGCCACCGGCTTGCGCCTGGTAACTGGGACTGCATCGAATGCACTGCATAGACAATCAAACATAAGATCAATATCTGTAGCTATGTATTTGATGCAGCACAGTATACGTCTACGCACCCCGACATGTCTGGGTGTGGCTGCACGTCTTCAGTCGGACGTCTGTCCTCCCTGGTCATTGGTGCAAGTGTAAGGCCCATAGGTGAATACTGTGAATGTATATTAACAGGGGTGTTATCGTGTGTTGCGTGTTGTCGTAGAAGCGAACAAGAGACACGCCCTATTTGTATGGCGGAGCATGCCCTTGTGATTGTTGAAGGAAGCTAACAACGAGGGGAGCGGCCTTGCCTGCAATTGGACAGATGAGCGCTCCGGGCCAGACGGACCGCCGGGGGGGGGGGTTCTGTAATCTTACTGAGGCCGCTGGACGCCCGCCGCTGAAACGGCCCCTGGTCGGTTACGATGTAATGCCGCTATGCTCCTAGTTTAGTTGACCTGGTGGACGGAGCTCTGTGGACTGTGGAACTCCTTAGGCTGCTGCTACACATAGCAAGCAACGTTATTAGGCTCATTTAATCAATTTTTGGCATCTCTGCATCTAGTTTGCCAACTCGGGTTGGACTCAGTTCATTTTGTGCATGAGTGGCGTCTAGTGAGTTCGTAGAGCGAGCAGAAGCCAAGCAAAGATCGGAACCGATTTTGTTAGTTCTCATGAATCGAATTCATCGCCGCACACCAAGACACAACATTCAATTGCATAGGAGGAGCTAGGAGCAGTTCAAAGACCACTCGTACATTATATCGAACTATCACCAATTTCTTGCAAGGACCTAATAAGCTCGGGGTGTAGAACATCCACACTACACACAGTCTTGCGTAAATGTGCCCAATCCTCTGAAAAACAATTTACGACGATAGTGAGTGGGTATAATGAGTAAGTGATTCCTGAGTTAGCACAGACCGAATTCAAACCCGTCGTCATCATCCCATTCATCATCCCAGTCATCAATCTCCTCTTCCTCCAAGAGAGTTACAGGTTCATTCTCCCTCATACCTATCCTGTCGCAACCCACATTGTCCCTCACCCCTGACAAAAGAGATGAAGGTAAGGTGCAAACCTCCCGGCCCGAGAGAGAGGTGATGTCCGGGTTCCAAACGAAATACATTCGAATGTTTGTTATCTGCAGGCAGCTCAGACGACCAAGGCAATTTTTGTCATCAAATAGAGCTGCCCGGGAGACAGTCATAGGCCAATCACCACCAGTGTTGGCATGGGATGAGGCTTTGTCATTCAATGAAATAACAAAAATGCCACTTTTCTGAGCGGAGATTGTTTATATATGAGCAAAACAAGTAATATTACGGCAAAATCATGGAACGGACCGTGGCCACTCCGACACGAGAGTGTTCTAGAGACAAATAATGTGAAGAGTTTGTCACAATATTCTCAGGGTTTTTGGATAACTTGACGATTAAGACGTTGATCCCGGCCTGATTTTTTCTGTTTGTGAGTTGATGAAAGTTTCGGAAAACGAAAAGTCGCTCGTCATTTGTTAATGCAACGAGGTAGTTGCCATCACGGGAGACATGGGCTATGGTGTTTTAAATGAGTCAAACAGTAATGATACTGGCCCACTAACACGGAGACAAACCAGCAATAAATTTTGTGAGCACTAGGGAAGGGGGTGTAGGGTCACCAGAACGGATTTCATGAGCCACAAGTGCTTCTGGATGAGCCGGTCGGCCTTCTGGCCACACAAGAAATTTTTGTGGCCACCTGGACCAATGGCTGTGGTTCGAAGTGACGCTCCACAAGATCCTACCGTCCGTTCTGGAGAAGACACGAAGTTCCCGTGACCCACATATTATCACCCTCGTGTTGTCTACTTCGACATAATTGACGCTACCGAGTGTCTGAGCGCCATGCTTTCTTTGTATATCCAAAATTGATTGGGTTGACTCCCCGGTGCGTACATCCCAGAGACGTGCATTTTGGTTTGATACAACAACCAAGGTTGGGAAAACAAGACGGAAACAAGAAACGTCCCAATCAGGCATTGGGATAAGAGCCCAAGGCACAAATTTACCGCGATTACCCGAATTCGGAACTCGAGATGGCTGAGCATTGGAGGCTGCAAAATGCTGCAATCTATCTGGTGGCGATATAACGGACGGCGATTCATCAAAGCAATCCGATTCCAATCGCCAGACTTCTTTGAATTCATCGCGGTTAAAGACTAGATAGCCATTATCATATTCGCAGTGAACATAAGGATTGATGAAGTCCTATGATTTATTCATTTCAGGTTCAATTCGATGTAGAGCTGAGAAGTAGAATTTACTCTGCCAAGACCCCATAGCAAGTTATTTGTTTCGAGGTCAACAACTCTGATACCCCCAATCATCTCTGAAGTAATGAGCAATTCGCGTGCCTCATCAACTTTAATACGATGAACGAATGTCCCGGAAATAGAGTGGTAGGTCATTGTTGGAGTAGCCTTGCCAGCCCATCCGCGTTCGGATTCCAGCATTCTTCGACCTTGAACGTTAATTTGTTAATTTCTTGCCCGTCGCTGCAAATGTATATATATGTGCCTCAACTAACAGTATATCTTCCAATTGGATTCTTTTAGCCCAAGCAGGGGACGATTTGAGGTGAATGGCTCTGTAGGATTGTACAGCTCCTTTAGGTTTTTGTTAGAGTATCGAGCAAAACCATGGAAAACAGCAGCATTGCGAAAGATCTGTGTTTCGTGCAGCAAGAAGAACGAGCGGAGATACGAGGAGCAGGCCTGTATATTTGCCAAGTCTGGTATCGACAAATGCGAAAGCACCTCCACCAGGATTTCTGAGGGTAATGTGATGATCATGACCGTACTAGTAATCATTCTAGATTTGGACACCGGTGACGACTAGAAGTGTATCTCCGAGCCGACTTCCGGATGTATCTTATTGGCCGTCGGATCGCGTCGTCACGGACTTCACCGGTCACATGTCACACACTCCTTGGACCGGACCACGAGAACAGGGACCATCCGAGGCCCTTGTGGAGAATGTAGCTTGCTATGGTGATCTGCCTGAACCTCGGTATCGTAGCACACTGTCTCGAGATGTCATCCACGTCAACAAACATTTCCCACGAGAAATTGTCTTGTTCCCGGAATCACTGCATCAGCGGTACCATATGCTAATAGTGATTACATAGTTAGACTTGTGATTTGCCACTGGTCCTAGTATCGGGTCTCCTGCACCGTGAAAAGGACACTGCAGGCATTGAGCCTGTATCTTGTTGCTGATACTGTAATCAGAGTTTTTACTCACGGATGCCAAGCCGACTAGTTAGATGTCTGTTTCTCGGCTGCTCACGGGGACATATGGCGGACATGAGTCCAGCGTGGAAAGCGCGGTAAAATATGCCTCTACGCGAGCTAATGCTCGAGCAACATCGTTTAATCAATACAAAAGCTTGTCACGATGACAAAGATCCGTATTGTGCATCTTGTGACGATGTGCTATTTTGTCGTCAAGTGCTCAGGACCATTAGATGCCCTCTCGCCTGTAGCACACTCATATTCTGGTCTCTGCGATGGAAAGGCAGGCCGAGAAAATTATGCGCTGGCTGCGTATCTGGATTGTCTAGCAACAAACTGATGTACCATATGGTTTTCTGAGAGTTGTTTGGTACAATGCTGATGGATATTTAGGGCCCCTACGTATATAAACCTTTTCCACAAAGAGCAGATCGTCATCAAAGTGGTACTCGCCTCGTTTTTCATCATGATGAAAAGTGCTCTATCCTTGTTTTTAGCGTTGGCGCTGTTCCTGGTGTCAACTCATGGCACCCAGGTTATGCAACGTCCCTCCGACTATAAACTTCCACCAAAAAATTCTTCTGCGATTCAGCTTAATCCAGACCCTCACACGATCCATAGACGTACAACTGGTCATGTACAAGCTGCCTATTTCACCAATTGGTACGTTTACCGAAATGCAAGAGGTTTTCAATTTGATTTAACTGGAGTATTGATAATAGGGGGATCTATGGAGCAAACTTCCGTCAGTTCAAGGGTCCAAAAAGTTTAGGATTATTCTGACGCAGATAACAGAGCCTACAAATATTACACCGTCTGACCTCACGCATATCCTCTATGCGTTCGCCGATGTCTCACCTGATACTGGCTCCATATCCCTGACCGATTCTTATGCAGATGAGCAGGTGAATAGTCTGATTTTATAAGTGGATATACCTATGATGCTTACACAAGGATAGAAACACTTCCCTGGGGACTCGTGGGATGAACCCGGAAACAATCTTTACGGTTGCTTGAAACAGGTATACAAGCCTGTCTTACGTCTCATATTCTGAGTCACTAAGCACCAAATCCTACTTTAGATGTACCTCCTCAAGCTAGCCAACAGGTGTGCTATTTTTGGCCTTAAGGATATCCTACATGTAAACTTGTTATTAAATTGTCACTTAGAAACCTCAAAGTACTCCTCTCCATCGGTGGTTGGACATATTCCCAAGACAACCATTTCTCATTCATCACCTCGAACTCGTCCCGTGCCACTTTTGTCTCTGATGCCGTATCCATGATTGAAAACTTTGGATTTGATGGAATGTGAGTTTGCTCATTTCCTCAAATTAAGAGTTTCAATAATTGATTTTGCTTTCCTTCTTGTATGCAGTGACATCGACTTTGAGTATCCTGCAAGCATTGCACAGGGTCAAGCCTTCGCGAATTTGCTTACAGAATTGCGAACTGCGTTTGATGCTTTGGCGAATAAGAAAGGCGATACTGTGCCTTATCAGTTAACCGTATGTACACTTTTCCCTGAATACAGATCTAGCACTGACTTTGTATCTAGGCCGCCGTTCGTCATTTAATTATTACCCGAATTCAGAGTGAATCACTGACTTTAGCAATATAGGTTAGCGCAGGTCCAGCCAATTTTCAGTATCTTGTTGTTCCGCAGATGGACAAAGCCCTGACGTACTGGAACCTCATGGTACTTTATTGTTATAGCATATACGTTTATGAGCTTATCAAGTGTCTTCTAGGCTTATGACTATGCCGGATCTTGGCTTAACTGGGTAAGAAGAAATTATGATTGTCGGGTTCATCTTCTAACACGACATTCAGACCGATAATCAAGCTAACGTATATGATGGTGTACGAACCAACGTGAGCACCGACAAAGCCATCACTTGGTTCCTCCAGAATGGTGCTACCGCGGGCAAGATAAACATGGGTAAATCTCTTTCAGCAGCTGCGGTCCTTTTCCATCCTAATTTCGTGTTCAGGTATCCCACTTTACGGCCGGGCATTCGAGGACACTACTGGCCTAGGTGCCCCCTACAATGGCATCGGTCCTGGCACCATCCAAGCCGGTGTCTACTCATACAATGCTCTTCCTATTGCCGGAGCTTCAGTCTACGAGAATACAACCGACATCACCAGCTACTCCTACGATGCCACTAAGAAGGAATTCGTGTCCTATGATACACCGAATATTGCTACTCTGAAGGCTAAATACGTCCAATCTAAGGGGCTGGCTGGTAGCATGTTCTGGGACCTCTCTACCGATAAAGTCGGATCTCAGTCCCTTGTCGGCACTACTGCGGGAGTTTATGGAGCCCTTGACCAGACCTTGGTATGTGTATGCATTTTTACTAGATCTTGGCATGCGCTGACGCAAATATATTCCCATAGAATCACATCAGGTTTGCTCTTATACCACCGGTATATATTTCATGCATGGTAACTGATTACTGTCTTCATCAGCTATCCCGACAGTGAATGGACCAATATCGCAAACAACATGGGTGGAAGTGGCTCTTCGACGACCTCATCGAGCTCAACTTCAACCAGTGCATCTTCTACCAGCACAAAGTCGTCCGGAACCACCACTACTTCATCCTCAACCGCAACACCATCTTCGACTGGAGGGTCTAGTACGTGCTCGGGCGTGTCCGCTTGGGTGTCGACAGTGAGCACACCTTCTATGTATATATACTACAAAACTAACCTGAAAATACTTTAGTCTGTCTATACTAGTGGAAATACCGTAACTTATGGTGAGACTTTTCATTTCATTATTTGAACGTGTCTGATTGCCTTCCAGGAGGATACATGTGGACCGCCAAATGGTGGACTCAGGGCGATACCCCGGGAGGTTCTGCGGGAGTGTGGACACAGGGTGCTGCATGCTGAATTTGATGTAATATGAATCATTCTTAATCTCTCATGGATTATTGTGCTGTAACATTGGCAGGCATGCTAGTAAATTGCATGCCAAAGGGGGTATTAGTGCCAGGGGTAGTAGCAATATGGCTATTAGTCTATTGCTGATAGCGTTAACAACTACTCCTAGCTATACCAGTGTATTTATCTTATTCTATTTATTGTTGTTTCTTCTGTCAAGGGGCTTCCAGTGTATCTCTATAAAGTTGCATTTAGTTCAGAAAATATCGACCGATGTGAATGTGACCGTGCAATATGAGGGTACCTTCCGGAACCAAATGGGATGTAGACAGTTTGGTTCCGGTTGGTCAGCTTGACTAAAAGCTCAAAGCGCTCAAAAACGGCTCGAAAGCCAAAGATCCAAAATTCAGGTCCAAGGCCACAAGAGGTCTTAACACCGACCTTGGTTCTTTGCACCTTGAACATACCTGCTACTTATATTTGATATCGGCTGAGGCTCGATCTTACAGCAATTCTCGGTCAACCCTCGAATATCTCTTGCTTCATTCGTTCGCCGTCGTTTGTTCACCATGAATTCCAATCTTTTTGCTATGCTCGATGATGACATCGAGGATGACGACGCCGAGATAGAGATACCCTCAACTTCTGCCGAAGAAAGCAGCAAAAAGCGCAAGGCCGACACGCCGAGACAAGCTTCTCCGTTACCCGGCACCAGCAACATCCCACCCGTCAAGGCCGAGGAGGATCAGGAAGCAGGGCCATCCTCAAAACGTCCAAGAATAACTGAGCCTGCCCCAGTTGTCGTCGATGAGATTGAAATTGAGGCCAAACGTGAGGTGGCTGCAAGTGCTGGTCTAACTGGAAGCACAGAAGTTGGTTCACGTTTAGAGCTTCGTCATCAAGTCTGTCATTTACTTCGTATACATTTCTTGCATAGCTAATATCGATACTCTATAGGTGCGACATCAGGTTGCGGTCCCTCCTGGATACAACTACATACCAATCTCGCAACATGTTCCTCCGACAAAACCAGCGCGAGAATACAAATTTACTCTTGATCCCTTCCAACAAGTCTCCGTCCATGCCATTCAGAGGAACGAAAGTGTTCTGGTCTCCGCGCATACTTCTGCAGGAAAGACTGTTGTCGCAGAATACGCCATTGCACACTGCCTACAGAATAAGCAACGTGTAATTTATACAAGCCCAATCAAGGTCGGTTTATCTTATAACTTTTACTTAGATTTCTCTTAACGTTGTTTCTCTCAGGCCTTGAGTAATCAAAAATATCGTGAAATGCTTGCAGAATTTGGCGACGTTGGCCTCATGACCGGAGATGTTACGATTAATCCCAGCGCGACGTGCTTAGTTATGACAACTGAAGTGCGTGTTCTTCCATATATCAACACTTAAAGTATATCTCACCCAGAGAAAAGATTCTTCGTTCGATGCTATATCGTGGTTCCGAGATCATGCGTGAAGTCGCCTGGGTAATCTTCGACGAAATTCATTACATGCGAGACAAGGAGCGAGGTGTGGTGTGGGAAGAGACGATCATCCTGCTCCCCCATTCCGTGCGATATGTCTTCCTCTCTGCTACGATTCCAAATGCCATGCAATTTGCCGAATGGATATGCAAGTCCCATGAGCAGCCTTGTCATGTCGTTTATACGGATTTCCGACCCACACCATTGCAACACTACCTTTTCCCTGCTGGTGGCGAGGGTATTTACCTAGTCGTCAATGAAAAGGGAGAGTTCCGTGAAGATAATTTTTCCAAAGCGATGGGTATGTTGCAAGAAGCCAAGGGAGAAGATCCCGCCGACCCGAAGAGTGGCAAGGGAAGAAAGGGGAAAACGAAGAAGGGAGGTGCGACCAAGAAAGGTAAGTTTTTGTGCTTCATGATCACCTCGGTCATAATTTAACAGATTTGTCCAAGGACCGTCGGACATCTCAAAAATCATCAAAATGATCATGCTGAAGAACTATAATCCCGTTATTGTGTTTGCGTTCAGCAAGCGAGAGTGTGAAGCCCTTGCTTTGACTCTGTCCAAGATGGAATTCAACACCAATGACGAACAAGACCTCGTCAGTTCAATCTTTACCAACGCCATCGAAAACCTTGCGGCCGATGACCGTGCCCTGCCACAAATTGCCAATCTCCTGCCACTGCTTAGACGCGGTGTCGGCATCCATCATGGTGGTCTCTTGCCGATTCTCAAAGAAGTTATCGAGATCCTCTTCCAAGAAGGTCTCATCAAAGTCCTCTTTGCCACAGAAACATTCTCCATCGGTCTGAACATGCCTGCCAAGACAGTCGTGTTTACCGCTGTGCGCAAGTTTGACGGACGCGATTTCCGTAATCTGTCATCGGGTGAGTATATCCAAATGTCCGGTCGCGCTGGTCGTCGTGGGCTGGATGACCGCGGTGTGGTGATCATGATGTGCGATGAGAAGATTGAGCCGACCGGGGCGAAGGAGATGATCAAGGGCGAGGCCGATCGATTGGATTCAGCATTCCATTTGGGGTATAACATGGTGCTCAACTTGATGAAGGTGGAAGGTATTAGCCCGGAGTATATGCTGGAACGGTGTTTCTTCCAGTTCCAGAGCAACGCTGGTATACCCTTGCTAGAAGACGGTAAGCTCCGTGAAGCCGTTCTCTTTTTTTAAAAAAGGTGACTTAATTCGTTATAGAGCTGCAACAGGAGGAAGAAAAGAAGCAATCCATGATTATACCCGACGAAGCTGAGGTGGCCAAGTATTACGATATACGCGCACAACTCGACCAGATGAACGCCGACTTCAAGGAAGTTATCACACATCCCAACTATGCCTTACCTTTCATACAACCCGGCCGCCTTGTACAGGTCAAATATGAACACATGGATTTTGGATGGGGTGTAGTCATTAATTACCAAAAGCGGCTACCACCCAAGGTTAGTCTGGCCGGGTTTAGGCTTAACGACGCGGAATATTGAACCTAAGACTTAGAACAGACCCGTCCCCGAGGAGCTACCACCACACGAGCAGTTCGTGATCGACGTGCTGCTTAACTGCGCCGTGGACTCTTCACAGGTCAAAGATCACACGGCGACGTTCACACCAGGTGGAATCCGGCCGTGTCCAAAGGGGCAAAAGGGTGTGGCGCTCGTCGTTCCCGTATTACTGAAGACGCTGCAAGCACTCAGCCTTGTGCGTATCAAGCTCCCCAAGGATCTCAGGGATCAGCAATCGCGCGATACGACTTGGAAGAGCGTGCTTGAGGTGCATCGGCGTTTGCCGGACGGTATACCCCTGCTGGATCCGGTAAAGAATATGGACATCAAGGATGACAAGTTCAAGGCGCTTATCAAGGTACGAGGAGATGAGCCTTCTTGCTGGTATTGCTCGTTGATTCTATTCTCTATAGAAAATTGACTCCATGGAACGCAAAATGACTGAAAGCCCACTGCACAAAGATCCCCGTCTGCCGGAGCTCTATACTGCTTATAAGCGTAAACAGGATAGCCAAGCGAAGATCCGCGAGCTACGCAAGAAGATACAGGCGACGCATGATATTTTACAGCTTGAAGAGCTCAAATGCCGTAAACGTGTTCTGCGCCGACTGGGCTTCACCACATCGGCGGACATTGTTGATGTCAAGGGTCGCGTGGCTTGTGAAATCAGCACTGGCGATGAGCTTCTGTTAACGGAACTCATTTTCAATGGTGTCTTCAATTCGCTGTCTCCCGAGCAATGCGCGGGCTTGTTGAGTTGCTTTGTATTTGATGAAAAGGTGGGCTGTTTGCACTCTCGTGTGCTTTGGAAAGTCTTTGTTCACAACAAGATTATAGAGCGACCAAGCAACGAAGCTGAGGGAGGAACTCGCGGCTCCATTACGCGTATTGCAAGAGATTGCCCGTCGCATTGCCAAGGCTGCCAAGGACGCTAAATTACCTATAAACGAGGATGAATACGTCCAGTCATTCAAAGTCGAGCTTATGGAAGCCGTTGTACAATGGTGTCAAGGAGCCTCTTTCTCTGATATCTGCAAGGTAATGTACTCTAGCCGACTATATACTGATTTCGTTTGCTTATATGCCATAACACACAGACTACCGATCAATTTGAAGGCAGCTTGATCCGTGTCTTCCGGCGCCTAGGTGAACTTCTAAGACAGATGAAGGCCGCGGCCAAGGTCATCGGAAATACGGAGCTTGAGGAGAAGTTTGAAAAAGCGTCGGAGATGCTCGAAAGGCCAAACTCGGTCATTTTCTGTTCATCATTATATTTGTAGGTCGTAAACTGGCAGGCATTCTTGTTTTATAGTCTTTCGGGATATGCACATTATTAAAACTTCAATTTCTCGATGATCTGAAAGTTCTCCGTTATTGATGTGCGTTTGCAAACTCAGGGGCTGGGCGTGCCTCTTACCTCTGTTTCTGTAACTCCCTCTCCAGGGCCTGGACAATAAGTTTGTGACATTCCTCCGGGTGCCTGGGTACTCCATATACAACGATGACAGCTACGACACCTTCTACGCCCTGAACTTTGACGGGCCAGCCTCCGGGAATGAAACTGTATTTGTCCGTCGAGGCTTGGGGTCCCTAGATTCATACTGAGGAAATATTCAGGAAGCAACTGAATATTATGTGCATTACGTTGTTTTGCATGCTCAGATACATTGTTGACTTGCCCCAGCGCTTAACAGAGCTACGGATACTTTCCATAAAGTGCATATAGTCAGGTGGCACACCCGGAGACGAATTGGCAAAAAACAATGGTTGATCGCCGTTGACGTGGGTGATAGATATGGCAATCGGCCAGCAGCCTAGAGGGCCTGAAGAGGCGATTTCTCGAAGAGTGGAGCCAATGTTGAATGCAGTATCGGAGTCAAAGGATAGGAGGGTGTATTTGCTTGCCTCGCTTCGGATGCGCTCAAACTGGACAAATTGAACGATACCGATGACATGAGCAATTCGCTGGCAATGCCGTTTAGGGATAGAAAGTGCATGAATTGAAACTCACGATTCGTTCGTGCTCTGCTTGATGGGTTGCGTCTGAAGAGGTTTCCGTATAAGACATGGAGACGTTGGTATACTGGAAGCTCGTGGGACGAGTTCAAGTTTAAAAAGTGCGTCAAGTCTTTACTCGCTGATTTTGAGGGACGGCGCTCCATAGGGTTGTGGCGTTTTTTCCTGTGCAAATGGGCTGTGTTTCATGCTGGTTTTTACAACGCAAGCCAAAGCGTCAGTTATGTCTTGATGGGGATGAGAACTGCCCAAGTGTAAGGCCAACTTGAAGTGCCAATGGCTGAAGGTGTTGTTGTGTATCCTAAAGGGATGATCGTAATGATAAGATCTAGCTATAGAATGTATTAGGCTATGAGGTCATAGCTGCCACCGGAAGCAAAAAGTCCAGGCATGCGAAGAGCCACGGTGACGATTATGGCAGCAGTCTGGGTACTAGCGCCAATGCTGCCAGTGACGTTCAGGCCGGCGGGCCCCAAGACCCTGGCAGCCCATGATGATTCCAGTGATAACTCTTTCTCATAATCCATTCGTCTTCTTCAGTCAGACCAGAACAGGACACCAGTCCCTCCACCAGCGCTTCCGAGTCTCTTCACCAATACTATGACAGATTTTGTTAGAAGATTTGTTTCTGGAGGAAAGGCACGTTTTAAGGACCATGATTTGAACCTGGAACTAGGTGAGTACATCATAACTCAGATCGATTTGGTGACTGAATGTTGATTTAGATCTTGTTGTAATTATCTGCACCTCTTGAGAGAGTCTCTTTGGATCTCATGTTTTCCTCTAGTATGTCACAGACCAAATCATTGTCATGGGATACCCTGCTGCCGGCGTCGAAGGCCTCTACAGAAACCGCCGGGAAGATGTCCAGCGCTTCCTGGAACACCGCCACGGAAAGAACTTTTGGGTATACAACTTTTGTCCTGTCAAGGAGAATGCGTATCCTGCCAACGTTTTCGAGGGAAGAGTGAGCAGGTATCCCTTCCCTGATCATCAGTATGTGCTTGTCAGATTCAGGCTGGAAATGTCGTAAATCTGATATGTGCCTTTCCAGCGCGCCACCTCTGGCACTCCTTCCTCTAGCTGCTCGGGATATGCATGCGTGGCTCAGTGGTTCCTCTGACCGAGTTGCAGTTTTGCACTGTAAAGGTACTCTGTTCATGACTCTTTACACGATCATCATTGTACTGAGATATTACTGCCCAGCTGGCAAAGGGAGGTCTGGCACTCTAGCTTGCTCATATCTCTTGACACTCAAACAGCCTCCGTCGGCTCCTCAGCTACGTCGCAGCTATTCCACCAAACAGTGGGCCAAGCAACATGCAGAAGAACTGATGCAAGCAATGCCGCCCGATGATGATGCGGACGCCGAAACAGACCCTCGCAAAGGGCTCATGTCTCCTGATGGGAGTCTCCCCAACAGTCGCGCTGCTTCGCAGACAAGCCTCCCGCTTACACACAAATCAGATGGCCATAGTAGCAATAACGAGGCCACGGCTTCACCTGTTAGTGCCAGTGGTCCCATGATCAACAACACATTGGACGAGGTCCTCAATTTACACACGTCACGAAGGATGAAAGCCCCGTCTTCTCCAAACAAGAAAGTGAAACGTGGTGTCAGTATCCCAAGTCAGCGACGTTGGCTGTATTACTGGTCGCTCATCCTGTCTCATAACGCGCCCGCGAGTCTGTGGCCCATGGTGCCCACCCCTATCGAGAAGAGGCCTAAAGTCCAGCTAACGCAGATCAAACTGCGCTTACGGGAGACATCCCAAATGAAGATGCAAGTCATCAAAGCTGCCAACACGCTCCTCGAACGCACAGGGATGGCAAAGAAGGGACACGGCGCCACAGAGAATGCACAGGTCTGGGCGAGCATCGCGCGGTATGATGACCAGCTTGTCGAGACTTTGGAAAAATGGGAACGTAATACTCGTGACGACAGCGGGGATATGGGGCGAAGAAAGAGAGGAAGTGAAAATACGGATCAGGAACACCTTTCTGACGTCTTCAAAGACGATCGATGGGATTCTAAGAAGATGGTACGCGGCTTTGCAAAGATGGCGGTGCGCGCTGGGGATAAAACGACCAAAGAAGACGTAGACAAGGTGCCATACACTCAAGCCTACTCGCTATTGCCTGACTGAACTTTATGGGTTGCTTCTAGGATATCATACTTACTTACACATTGAAGCCTCTCACGTCTACGGAACATAGTGATCATGAAGTCGCAGAAGGCACTGCAAGCTTGAAACCTACCGATCAAACAAACGGACTCTCTAGTAATTACCTAAAGGAAGGTATTGTCCTAGATGCTCATCGCGAAGTGCGCATAAAACTCTACTTGGGCCAAGTAAGTTCCTTGGATACAAACTGGCAATATGAGCCTAACACGCCTCACTCTTTCAGCTCTTTATGGGCTGGTTATGGATGGTTCCCGTCTTCCACATGGATTCCCAAGACTCGACCAAGGTACTCCTCACGCGCAAGGAGATTGACTTCCCTCTCGGTGTGGGTGCTGGCATCATTGATGTCGAGTTATATATGCATTGGGTCCCTGAATCCTTGGAAGTGTCCCCACCTTCGCCAGGACAGCCAGATGGAGAAGAAGCCGAGAATGGCGAGCCCGCTGGTATTTCCGCGACTTTGGGCGCAGTCCGTGAGGGCGAGATTCATGACGCCATACATGCGAAACAGGCCGCAGAGGATTGAGAAAAGCGATGAATGTACATTACGAAGACATTGCAAAAAAAAAAAAACATGTGTTGATTATCACGCAATAATGTCAGGTGTCATTGGTTCGAGACAAACATGTCTGGAATTGGGGTTGCAGGATAGATTTGGACCAGATACAAAGGCATCCCAGACGACATGTCTATCGCCATCACCATGAGGAGTCTAATAGATGCGTCTTGTCGCTGTAAGTGATGTGTTAGTACAAACAGTATCATATGATCAGCTTCGCATCTTGCCGTGTTATACTTGCTTCACGTGTTTCCCATACTTTGAGAGACAACTAAAGCAATTTTTGATCTGGTTAATAAGTTTTTCCCTTCAATTTCCTACCTGATATCACCACCAGTTACTGGTCTTCGACGTCCAAGTCAATGTTTACTGCACGGTGGTGCGGATTACCACTACTAGTAAGATACCTGGACCACCTAAGGTGTTGGACTATGTGATCGAGATATTATTATATTACGGCCCGGACTCCGGATACTTTGACTACATACACCGACGTAACAAGTACCAGCCAGACAAGCGAAATTCTTTTCTGTGTCGACGACTGCTTGTTATATTTTCACGTGAGACGCTACTATCTACATTCAATGAATTCATTGCCCAGGAGTTCGCCAGAAGCCACAGGTCATGTTATCGTTGTCCGGACTAGGTCGGGCATCGATACTAGTATCGACTATTCGGAGTATCGGCATTCTACAAGACAAGAACGCAATGACTTCGTGTCATTTAAATAACGGAGCCATTAGGTTACCTTGTATTATATAGGTCATGCATTTTAAATCTGCTTTGCTCGTGTAGTGCGTACAATTCACTTCTAAATTTGAGGTCAAGGCCTACTAATAAACGAGGTGGAACCACAGGGATTCACATAATAATAATAAAAAGATATCATAATGCTTATCGATATGATGGTACCAGTGCTGTGACACTTTATTGTATCATTGAACCATCATCAAACTTGAAGAAATACGCCGCCGGTGGCACCATCATAATCGAACTGACCTGACGCATGGTTTAACAAACATACCCCAGACATCTGATACCATGAATGGTTGAAGATATGTACATTTGCGCTTCGCTTCTGTCCGCGGTCCGTCCTCGCCCCGGTGTTTTTCGTTGTGGACTGCTCATCTGATCAGTAGAATTTTGGATAGCAGTGGTATATAAAACCGCAACTCCAAACCTCAGTATACTGGTCAGAAAGACTGTAGCTCGAAGTTGGCATACAGTTTGCGATGAATTTCCTCAAGGCGTTCGGGATAATTATCTACCTCGTTAATGCGGTCTTAGCCCTCAACACTTTTGAGCGCCGCAATTCAACTGGTTTGACTAACGACGTGACATGGGATCCATGTATGTGGATCACACTGCCGTACTAGTAGCAGCTTGAGCAAGTGGTACTAATATGCCGATGTAAAGATTCTCTATCTATCTTTGGCCAGCGTGTATTCATTCTTTCAGCGGAATACCACCCATGGCGGTTGCCCAACCCAAATTTATGGTTTGACATCTTCCAGGTTGCTCACAAATTTTTGCCATTTCCTCCTGGCTGCTGTCGTTGATCACACATAAACAGAAAATCAAAGACAACGGCTTCAACACCGTATCGTTCTATACCCATTGGGGACTCTACTTCCCCACACCAACTACGAATGATAGTCACGGCGATTTTACCGAGGGCACCTATCGTGACATTCAGGGTTTTATTGATGCCGCACGGGATGCTGGGCTTTTTATGATTGCCAGGTCAATTCTGTTTGTCAGTTGGTAGAAGTTCGCTCTTGCTAATCCATATTTTTAGGCCAGGACCATACATAAGTCTGTACTTTCTTGTTTCGAGGTACACGATGAGTGATTTCATAGCTCAAATTTCATCTTCTAGATGGCGAGACGACAGGCGGCGGTTTTCCTGGGTGGGTAGGAAACATTGCGGGTTCATTAAGGACGGATAATGCAAATTATACTCAAGGTATGATCTACTGATGATTTTTTAATGATTTGATTTCTGACTTGATGCAGCATGGACACCATACATTACTGCGATGGCGCAGATTGTTGCCAGAAATCAAATTACAAATGGCGGTCCAAGTATGTAATGCAATTCAGATCTTATTTATGCTAATCTATGCTCCAGTTATCCTTGTACAGGCCGAGAATGAATACAGCGAGGGATCAGCACATGATGATTATATGCAGGCTATCATTAATATTTACCGTGCCCAAGGGATCATCATCCGTGATTATGCTGCTCTTTCATAAGAGAAGGCGACCGAATACTAAAATTTTGAGTACTCATCTGCAGCTATTACATTCAATGATCAGCACGGTGGTGCTGCGGGTAACTTTTCGCCAGATCATCCGACCTTAGGAAGCGTGAAAATTTACTGGTTCGCACCAAGTCTTTTATTGTGAAGAATACAAGTAAACTTTTCGCACAGTGGAGATTCATACCCTTCAAGCTCGGGTCAGGTGGTGTCAACCTACAGAACAGACCACGAGGCAGTCGCTTGGAGCAATCCATTATGTCTCGCAGAGGTTAGTGCATATTGTTTCCCTCTTGAACCTATTGGCACTGTTCAACGCTGGAAATATTAGTTTGCGGGAGGATATCAACTTGAATGGGGCAATGGTGGATCTATGGCGCCCACAGGCTATGAATCGTATCGTATGTGTGATTTATATTGTTTCTCTTATAAAACTTACCAAAATCATATAGAAAATACGCTCGACAATGCCAAATACGAGGATGTATTCTATAAAGAGAATTAGTAAGTTCGCTCTTCACTCACCAGACTGTACTCAAATTGAGTATCAACTGTGCAATAGTGCTCAGACTGCGACTATCCTGAGTACGTGGCTCATATTTATTACTATTTCATACTCCTAATTAATCAATCAACTTAAATATTGTCAGATATTTATAGTAAGTGAAAACAAAAGACGCATGTACCAGCCATCTAACCAATATGTGAAAATTAAATCTTAGTGCTTTTCGGTGGGACAAATTGGGGCCAGACAGCAGAGCCAACAGTATACACAAGTTATGACTTTGGGGCTGGTATCAACGAAAACCGAGTCTTAACACCCAAAATGTCCGAGATGAGACTACAAGGTGCGCACCCTGTTTAAAGCACAATTCCAACGCACATATCAACTTTAACTAACATTACAACCCCCTTATAATCAAAGGCTCATTCTTGCGCGTATCGCGAGACTTGTATGATGCGACTTACATCGCTAACGGCACAAACTACACCAGCTCCAGCCTTTTATACGTTTCCAACTCCCAGAACCTCAATACCGGTACTGGCTTCTATTTTGTAAGACATGAAGACGTCACGTGCGTAATGTGCCTGCTATTTGGATAGTTATAATACTGAATTGCTTTACAGATCGACAGCTCTGACAACAACTACTGTCAATATCTCGACATCGCTCGGAGAACTCACCATACCCAAGAATGGATCGCTTACTATAAATGGAAAGGAAATGAAGATTCTCATAACAGATTACGTCTTTGGCGCCACCAACACGCATATACTCTACTCCACTGCTGAGTACGTATATATCGATCCCTGTAAAGATAGTAGCCGATTTCGAATAACGTAGGATTATGACATGGACCACGTAAGATTGACATCCATCCCTAAGAGCATCTTTACTAAAAAAAAAGGCATTGAAGCATTGGTTCCACCGATTATTTGATTCTCTACGCACAGGCAGGCCAAACAGGCGAAACAAGCTTTGTGTATTCATCCCAGCCTACTGTCAGCCTAATCCAGACTTCGGGGACATCATATTCCTACTCAGCTGGTGTTCTTACCCTCAACTATGCTCTATCGGGAGCACAATATGTAAATATTGCAACAAGCACGGGATCACTCGTGGTTATCGTATTAGACAAGGCAACTGCGAATACATGGCATGCACCGCTCATCGCCGGAAGTGGAGAGTGGGGAAACTACTTCTCTATCGGTACAAATGAAACGTGAGCAGAAGAGCATTCGCTTTCGGTAACCCCAAACTGATGGGCTACAACAGCGTACTTGTAGCAGGTCCTTATCTTGTTCGAAATGCATCTATTCAGGGTGATGTCCTCGAACTCGTAAGTATTGTCTAGTTCTGGCAATTATAAAAACTTAATCAACTTGATCCAATTTTAGAATGGAGACTTGAATGGGACGACCACAGTCGAATTCATCGCACCATCAACTGTTGATAAGCTGGTATGGAATGGGAACAGCGTGCCATCTTTGACGCATACAAGCCGTGGATCATATGTGGCCAACATCAGCTCTGTTACAGTAGCTACATTGCCCCCACTTGGACCGTGGAAAGTTATCGGAAGGTGAGATAATCTGCTTTTACTTATTACGGACGAAAATGCGAAAGCATTTACATTGATTGACTTCTTCTGTCATAGCTTGCCAGAAGCCCAAAGGACTTTCGACGACTCGGGTTTTGTCACTGCGAATCTGACAACTACCAACGTGTGTTGACCTATTTTCAGATCTTCAAAGATGCGGACAGCTCACTGTTAAGATAGTACACCAACCTTCCACCTCTCTCAGGCAAATATGTCCTCTATTCGCAACAATACGGGTTCGATCATTGATTTATTCCCTAACTTCATCATGGCTCATGGCTCATGGCTCATGGTTCTCCATACAGGTTCTACGGTGGTAATCTCATCTGGCGAGGCCACTTCAATGCCACCGGAGAAGAAACTGCATTCGACCTAACGGTACAAGGAGGATATGCCTTTGGATATTCTGCCTTCCTTAACGGCGTATTCCTTGGTTCGAACCAAGGTAATTCGAGCGTCAGTCTTACAACGGACACTTGGAAGATTCCTAATGGCACACTGGTCGTTGGTGAAGATAACGTGTTGACTATCTTACAAGGTATGAGATCCTAAACAGCAGGTTGTACTGTTAACAAGTGTCTTACTTGATATGTATATAGATCATATGGGGTAAGTTTATGCATTATATCAAGGGCAGAAACCTAATCACTAATGATTTCTCCAGTATTGTAGAGACTAGCAGTGAGTGGTGATCACAATTCAGTTATCACGTAACAGATATTAAGATTCGCCATCCATAGCCAATAGCGGTAAAGAACCACGCGGAATCAGAGGATACTCGATTGTTGGGGGAGATACCACCTTTAGCTATTGGAAGCTTCAAGGCAATCAGGTATGTTACCGATCCGCTGAGATATTGACTTATCAGGCTCATACCTCAATCATTTGTTTCGTAGGGTGGCGCTGCAAATGCTCCAGACACTTATCGAGGCTATCTCAACGAGGGTGGCTTATATGCAGAACGCATCGGTGCACATCTGCCTGCTTTCCCCGATGCCTCATGGGACACAGCGACGAACCTCAACACAAGTGGTGCTGGTGTCAATTTCTTCAGGACTACGTTCAGCTATGTGCGTTCGCCATTGCGTTTTTTTTTGTCATATATAGTCCCAACGAATTTCATAATAGAACTTGCCTTCCGATGTCGATGTCCCCGTCAGGCTGGCAATTACACCGAGCCCATCGACTTCCAACTTCCGGGTACAGATCTACCTCAACGGATGGCAGCTCGGAAAGTATATCAACAACTTTGGGTACAGTTCTACTCAGCTTCCTGTCATAAAGTAATATGCTCATTTCCAGTAGACCCCAGACAGAGTTCGTCCTTCCTGCAGGGTAAGCTTTATGATATATAGTGATTTATCACCGAGATACTAAACAGTCGACAGGATCCTTTATCGTAACTCGGAGAACACGCTGGCACTCTCGCTTTGGTCTCTTGATGATTCGGGTGCGACGATAGCAGGCGTAAGCCTTGTCTCTGATGGGACGTTTTCTACCTCGTACAATATCCCTGACTACGATGACGCGCCAACATATACGGAACAGCAAAGCTTACGGCCAAAGGGCTGGGTGTGGCCGCCAATGTGAACGTCGATATGTAGCAAACAAGTAAGACATTGTTTTACAGTTACTTAGACAAGAGCGAATATATGGCTTTGAAGGAAGATAACCGTGTATAATTAGTCCTGTCCTCGTCCACTAATCCTCCTCGACGAATTCCTTACAAGCGACACTGTTGGCACTTGAATACTATTCCAGCGCCCATTCTCAAGACTGGTTTTTTTGCGGGACTCCCAGTGATAGAAATTTACCAATGTGGATATTTTCTGACATGGTGAGTTTGGATGATTGGGTTATTACAGCCAAAAAGATGGTACTATGGTAATGGCGCTCTGGATCAGGTGTCAGTCGTTATGGGAATATAATACCCCATGATTCTTGCCGGTTATAAAGGGAGAATATCTGCAATAATTCACAAGCGATCCCACAAATCCGAGCTATGACTTGAGAGGTAGGCAGAATGGTTTTCGCTGTCTGTATACCAAAGCTGGATAGATTGCACTGTCTTGTCGATGCCTGTGACAAAAGTCTTCGCGTAATCAAGTGATTGTAAGTGCCTTACACATTCATTTGCAGCAATGCCCTATTACATGGGTATATATCTATCGGTGAAGCCCTCCCTAAGGTGTTAAGGATGTGTCAGCATCGTTCATCTTCCATGAAGAGGTTGGTTAAAAATACTTGCCTCCACATATTTAACGTTACATTATATAATAAATTTGAAGAGTTGATAACACGCACTGTAATTCAACAAGGAGACATAGCTCCTACTCTTCATCCAACCTTCCAAATTCCCTAGATTCACGCTTATATATGCCTAACCACTATGTCATGTCTTGGACTTATTGGAAATACGGATATAAGTTGCCTAGACAAGATAATTGCTCCAATCGGTCTATGAGCTTTGTCTTATCGTAGAGATGTAATCATCTCGAGGGAAAGAAGCGAACACCGTCTCCCTCAGCACTACCGATGATCTGCGCACGATGTGTCTTTGCAAGAACATTTATGGCATGCTTGAGCAATGGGATGGGGATGCCTTCGAGTGGTGAAGGAACAGCAGGTTCAATGATTTCGTAATATGTCAGTATCGTGTTCAGATGACCCGTCGATACAGCCTGAAGAGATATACCAACACAATTAACCATCTTTAATTTATAACCCTCCGCAGTAGATCATTTAAGGGACATGGCTTGTTGTCATTAAAACACGTACCCAGCTATGAAGCACCTCCGCCCACTCCTCCGGGAGCCGCCAATAGAGCATGATTGCGCGCGTTTGCTTCGGCGGTTCGTACACCGCAACACCTTTTAAGACCATATCGGCAAGAATATCGGAGAGCAGCGCTTCAGACACTCTGCGATTTACGCGCTCATTGACGAGCACTTCCTTCCATGCGGTCGAGGGATCCTTGGCATCTTCGATGCGGAGATGGAATAGGCGAAGATGGCGAGCATACGACAATACCAGACGCGACCAGTTGTCGAGCTGTGAGGCCTTGGAGACAGGGTTTGGCTGAGGTGTAAAGAACGGCGGTTTCGAGTGAATAGAGGGTAGCTTGTAAGCGGTCGCTGCTGATGTGTTTGCAATGTCTGCGGCCGTGCCAGACATGATGATGACTGACGATGACGATAATCTACTCGGACGAGCGAACTGGGAAGGTGCCAGTGCCAGTGCGCTCGCGGTAGTCCCGGCCCGCCAGTGGATTCACTAATCTTTTTGATCCTTTTCCGGTCCTTTTCCGGCAGTATTTCATGGTTGAAATGAATAGGATTGAGCCTTTTTTTTCGCCGCAAGTTCAACCCCCGAAGAAGAGAAGATTTTCGAGATATATAAAAAAAAAATCTTTTCACTCTTACGCGCCGGCCCTCAGAATGAGAAAACCCGATTAATCCTCACCCATTACCTCCGAAAAAAGCGACATTTTTCCGTATTGCTATCTTTCAATTGGATCTTTGTTTCCATTCCTCCGCTGTTGCATAGCCATGCAACGAAGCTATCTTGCATCAGACATCAGGATATCATGATGAATAAAAGACAGATCCTTTCATTAATAGAACTGTACACGCTTGGATACTGATCTATATATGAAAATATAGCATGGATTTTAAAACTACAAGGTATGCATGTGTAAGGGTAGTAAGTGTAATTCGTCGTGAGTCGTGAATTTCGTGAATGCCCAAACTGAAAAGAAAAAGGCGGGAAGGGTACTAATGGCAGAGAAAGTACAACATAGGGTATAAATGGTAGCGCATATAATCAGTAATCAGTAATAATAGATCAAAAAAGAAGAAAACAGAAGGCCCAGAATGTCTAGAAAGACCGTCTAAAAATGATAAGGTTCATCTCGCGATGTTTTTTTTTTTATTGTATTCATTGAAATGAATCACCGCGAAGCTGCGCCCGTAGGCCCGTTTGCTAACTCCAAGCCGATTTTCTGCACCAATGGCAGACCCAAGGGCTGTAGGACCTCGCGCCAGAGTGCACGTTGTCTTCTTGCATCAAAGATGCTCTCCGAACGCTCGCCCGTCTCGCCCTCGGGCCCAAACACAAAGACGCGATCATCACCGTCCGTCCAGGGTGCTTCGCCATGCGCAAACGCAACCCAGCACGATTGCATTGCGTCGCGCACACGGGAGAAGCTCCAGTCGTCTACACGAGTCTTCGTCCATGCTTCGTCCTCTTCCCACTGCCACCGGTTGTTGGTGCCATTGGCAGCGTCTTCAAGGTGGTCCGAGAACACATCGCCAGCCGAGTCGTCGTCGTCGAAGTCGTGGCCGAAGCTTAGCTTGCGTGTACCGTAGCGGAAGAGATCAGGAGAACTACCGAGCATGCTCACGTCGCCATCGGAGTCGGATGATTTCTCCCGCTCTACGGTGGTGAGCTCGAGATCGAGCGGAGGGGGTGCAGACATGCCGCTCATCAAATCAAAGTCATCCTCGTCATCATCGACATCGAGCCTGCCCTCGTAGAATAGCTCCGGTGAGGGACAGTCTCCCGTCTTGCGAGGTACATTGTCGAAGAGGTATTCAAGATCTGCAGCGTGATGCGGTGTACCGCGTGTATGACCCTCCTGGTCGAATACGAAGCGCCAGACGCCATGCCCATTACGCTCGTGCCGTGCAGTCTGAGCAAAGATCTCGGATGGCCATGAGACGCGAGAGTCGCTGATAAGGTCGAGGATACGATCGCGCAGCTCCTCACCTGAGGAGGTATGTGCGTTTAGGTCATATCCGCGCAGGAGGAGAGAGGTGCGATGCAATGATTGGCATACAGCACGTAGGCGCCGCGTGAGTGCTGGCACAGTCCATTCAGATGCAGCGGCCACCCATGGTGTTGCATCAGTTGCACAGTCACCAATAATGAGCGGTTGAAGATGATCAGGTAGTGAAAGAGAAACGGTGGTGGCATGGTGTTGGTGATGTTGGTGGTGGTGAGGATGTGTATGTGTATGATGAGGATGAACTTCGAATGCGTTCTTCCATCCTTTGGCAAGGAAGGCGCCGTCGTCTACGACGCGCATACGCTGACCGTATGGAAAGAGTGCTTCCGCAGGTGCTGTTCTGAGATCATCGATGGATGATGCTCCAACGGCGGACACGATACGAGATAGTTGCCATCCAGCAGAGTTGGCGTCAGGAAGGTTCACGTCGATGATGGGACTTTGTATTACAGCACGATGAAACAGCGGGTGAGACTGGTTCTTGGCTGAGAGCAGGTGCCAGATGATGTCTGCTGCACCGGTGGCATGACCAAAGAGCGTGATGCGAGAGGGATCACCCCCAAAATCGCTGATATAGCGCGAGACCCACTCCATAGCCTTGCGTTGATCAAGCAAACCTAAAATGCCAATATACCATGAGCACCGACACAAACGTACGGAAGGATCCTCTTATACCATAATTACCACAATCGCCATGATGGCCACGTAGAGTTGGACTGGATGCAAAACCAAACAGTCCTAATCGATAACTAATCATCATAATGTCATTAGCGCCTGTGCCTCGGCACGTGCTCCTCGAAAAAGAACACTTACTTAAACGTGACCACAATGACGGGCTTTCCGAGATCAACGCTTTTCATGACAAACTTGGCAGGGTCATAGACCCAACTTGAACCCGATCCTCGGTCACCGCCGCTGAAAAGCAGGAAGGATTAATAACATGGACGCTAGAAGGATATATGCAAGTGAATTGACCAACCCATGAATCCAGATCATGACTGGCACGCGGGATGTGGCTTGCAGGTCAGCAGGGCAGGTGATGTTCAAGTTCAGACATTCATCCTCATCCTGGCGCAGGGCCTGGATAGGAGAGTCGCCCTCGGACAGACCAAACATTTCTTCTTCGACAGTCTTGCCCTGTGGCTGAGGGCAGATAGGACTGAAAGCAAAACGTAATATCAGTATCAGTTATTTGTAATTTGTAATTTAAATTTAGATATATTACCCATATTCAGTAGCATCTGTCATAAGTGGATACGACGTCCAGAGCGTTGGCCGACAGAAGCGCGACGCGTTGGCATATTTGATTCCGCGATATTGGTTAATGGTGGAAGACGCGGGGTGCTCCACCCCCACGAAGGTAGTATGCAGCGACGAGTGCTTAGTCTCGCGCGTGGATGGGTAGGCAGGTGAATCAGTAGAGAACAACATGGCTCCTCACTAACGATCACGGAAAGGATCGGATATGGAGGAAGGGGTAGGAAGGGGAAGAGGGAGAGGGGGGGAAGTAAGGGTGTAGAGTTGTTGGGTAGTGGTCTCGGATGTGTTTTTGTATGGCACGAGCGCCAAGAAGAGCATGGGCTAGTGGGTCTAAAAGCAAGGTGGAGGACAGAGGAGGAGGGGTGGAGGCTCTGCGCGGCTGTGAGGCCCAGGTGATTATATGCGCCGACGTTTGAATGGACGGGATGAGGCGAGAACAGGTTCTGGCCATCATCAGACCGCCAGGGAGAGACGTACAACGACCATCTCTGGCCATTCCACCCATCCATCCGTAATCAAAATCCCTGCTGGTGCTTTGCTCCTCAAAAACTGGCCTGTCTGGCCGGATTTGGCAACTGATCATGCTCGGATGATAGGTACGGGTCATTGCGGGATCATTGCATAAGCGACATGTGACCCAGGCTCGGTCCAGACCATTATTTCATTCCGCGTACTTACTCTTTATTCTATGCCAAACCATGCTATACTTATAAGTACTTACGGCCATGTAAAGGACACCCACCCTCACTCGACGTACATAATGGCCTCAGGTACACCCTCGCCAGTGAACATACAGCTTAGATAGACGCAACACGATGCATTGTAGCGCGGATACACATCGAATCAATCTCTGAGCGCATACATATTCCGAACCGGCTACGATATGCAACCGTCACCGTCACTATGCGTCATATGTTACGTGTCCAATCCTGTGACGCCAGATGTGACGAGTGCTAAAAAGCAAAATGAGAAAAAAAAACCCGATGGTCAAGCCAAAAAGTTACGCCAGCAATTGAATCTGGACCCACTTTGGAATGATGCTGACTCAGCGGAAGGAGCAGCACACACGGGCCACACGGAACGGCGAAAAGGAGGGGAAAAGTAAGAGGCGGAAACATGTGTGTGATCTGCATAATGTAAAGGCCCTTCCCATTCGCAAGACCCGGCCGATCGACGTAAAAGAATGGTCATTGAACAACAGACATAGCATCTTCCTCTTAGCAACAAGACCAAGGAATAAGCGTGGGAGTAGAGATCCCGTCCGTTCCTACAGCTGGTGGAGTTTTCGTGCGGATCCTCGGGCAAGTAATCCACGTTTTTCGGTCCTGCTTGGATGCGTACAACCCATGGCACTTATTTAGGTATTATCGGTAGAGTGGAATTCACAGCGTAGAATGGCGGCGCAATCTCTCCTCTATCCGCCGCTAGCAAACAGCAGCCAATCGCTAGTAAAGGGCTGTTATTACATGCGGATACCATGCGCCCCGCGTCCAGCAACGCCGGCTTGCGGTGATGATTTTGGAGCGGACCCCTTGATCCATCATGTTCAATCAAACAAAGCATAGACAGGTAGGAGGACAACGGGACAACAGAAGAGCAAGAAGCAGTGCCAGGGAAAGAAGGCGAACCAGCTGGCAGATCAGTTGCAGATACAATTACGATCGTCGAACGGTGCAAGGGAGTGATTGTGTGACTTCATCTGCGAGAGATCGCAAATATTTGAAGAGCTCCAGAGAGTGAAAGTTATTAGAATACAGTGTTTGAATGTCAGGATCACTGGCGATTGAGTATGAGAGATGGAGTGGTACCAGCAGTAGTGTTGCCAGTGGTGGTCAGAGTTCAAAATCGATCGAAAAACAGATTGCGGCTCGTCTCCATCAGTATTGCCATATATGGTAGTAAGTTAACTTGGTGCGCCAACGGGCTTCTTCGAACTGTTATTGCATTTGATAGTTCTTTCCATTTGTTCATGGTCTTACCGTACATAACCTTGTATTATTATGATGCCGTACTCATGCAACCATCAGATAATTTTTGAACGAGCCAGCGACGCACGCCGCAAGCTCCTCATGTTCATCAACAGCACTCAAGTTCCAAATACAGTGCTGGCGTTTCCACTAATATCCATGGCTGTTCAAGTCAATTCAAACTCAGGATCCTAAGCTGTGCAAACCGGTCTCTCATGCACGCGGATCCATTCATACATATGTACCACCAATTGTATATCGGTACATGCAGATCCGGGACTGGAAACCAAGCACAAGGGCCCCAAAATTCTCAATCACCCATCATTATTGTGGATATTGTAACACAGCCGTTTAACAAGTTCAATGCAGATTTGTAAAAGAGGGACATCCGTAGCTAGTATATAATACAAAATCGGCTACCAGGCAATATGGCTACAAAAGGTTAAACAGGTATGAATAGTCCTCTGCTAAATAATACAAATAGCTAGTCCGGTGAGGCAGTCATCAACTTTCGTGATACAACGAAAATACATCTATATACCGGTAGCTGCAATCAACGTAATTGTGGGAGCTACTAACCCGCTGGAAAGGCCCTGGACGACTGCATTTGTTACCGTGGGGGTTGTGGAAGAAGTGGCGGCTAGCAATGCTGGAGTAGAGGACAGTGCTGTCGCAGTCAGAGCCCCTAAAGTAGAGGATGCTGTCGCCGATGTTACTACAGCTGATGATACCACCACGGAGCTAGACGCCGACACAGCAGCAGCAGTAGCCGACGACGCGGACGCTACATCCGTAGCAATTCCTGCCGCCGCAGTCTCGCTAGTAGACCCAGCTAGGGATGAAGTGAGTCCGCTGATGGAGCTGCTGCCGTCACTTGTTCCGACCGACGCCAGTCCCGTGCTCTGTGCTCCACAGGCATTCACCGTCGACGTCACTGTGACGGTCGCGACCAGGACGGATGTAACGGTCACCAGACCCGATGCGGAATCTGCGTCAGCGGCCACGGCGGTGCCTGTGACGCTGCTGCTGGCGGAGGATATTGTGCCGCTTGCGGACGTGACGGATGGAGTAACAAAAGTGGCCACACTGCCGGATGCAGAGAGGCTGGCTGAGGAGAGGGAAAGAGTTGCGCTAGCGAGGTCTGCTGCAGTGGCAGTAGAGGAAGATGCCGCTGATGTAGAAACAGCAGGCAGTGATGTGTCGATTGAGGAAGAGGCGGATGAAGCCACGATAGCCGAAGAGGAAGTAATGCTGACGGAGGTGGCAATAAGACTGGCAGCAGAAGACACGACAGCAGAAGTTGTCAAAGGCGAGAGTGTCTGCAATTGACGAGCAACTTTTCGACGCAGAGTTAGCAATGAACTTATTAACTATCGGTTTAAAAAAAGCTTTACCAAGGTCAAGGCCATCTTGTCGAATCGCAAGATCCGCGATGGATAAGGATCCTAGGGAGGGATTGTACAAGCCGCGTGGTATCCAGTGCACAGGTGCAGCAATGACAGTCGTCAGGACGTTCAAGAAAAAGAGGGTCTTTACGAGAGACATTATATTGAACAGAACAAAACTTGTCGTTGACGATTAGACGGTATTATGAACTTGAATGATTGAAGAGAGCGCCAGGCTCGAGTAACAAATATGAGAGATCGACTCTGTGGGATGTGTCCGAAGCACACTTGGGGTGGATGAGTTACATATTTGCATTTTATAGAGCAGCAGCATGATGGTCTCCAACCGAACTAATGCAGAACACAATTGGAGAACAATTAAGGAAGTTGAGAGAACAATGACCTTGTACTCGAGGAAGTCCATTGTTTGCTACGCAGCCACTGTGACGACGCGTCACTCACAGTCACGTGCGGCCCGACGCTCGCCGGGCTTATATCAATCGAGCGGTATTATGATTGTTTATAAGACAAGTCAATGTGTGTGTAGATACAGCAGCTCATTCAATTATATTTTGTGTCTGTTACCTCTCGTTTGATCTTGTGACTCAAAGTCACAGCCACATATCACGTGGTATAACACGTCCACCACACCTTCAATTAAATTTAAGTTTGTTTTACCGCTTCAAAAATGGGTCGGGAGTTGCAAATGGCAAAAGATTGCATGATAACTGCACAGCAGCATATATATACCACTAGATAACTGCTAAATTTAACAGCTAACACCCTGTGAAGAGCTCTATCTAACTGTTTTTGAATTTTATTGTGTTGATGTCCTGCTAAAGCTAGATCTTTACTGAAAATTGTAGTATTTTGTACTGGATTAACTTCTGAAAGGACCTCTTGCCATATAGCTATCAGGAATAGTTTTTTACATGATTCATACTATGATAATCATTTCTCCGAATAGGTAATAGGGAAGAGCATAGAGAACAGGAAGTTTTATTTTTATGCGTGACATCTAAGCAGCGGTGAGCCTATGTTTTAGACTCCGTTAGAGTTGCAAATGCCTAAAATGGAAGGCATCAACGATGAAAGTACCAACATCAGAAATGCCCAAATCTAGAAGGCATATACGATGCAATTTCAAAGCAGTGGAGGTAGATCAGACACTCTGGGGAGAACTTTAACATCGATGCACTGGACTATCTACTGGGCATAGAAGCAGCTGGAGAAAAGCCTGATATTTCAGATGTCGCTCGTCAACTCTATATTCCACACAAAATGCCCAAATATCATATACTATCATGCCGGCTCCAAGGCAAAACCCAGGCGCCCAAGTTTCAAAGGGCTCATGAGGATCAGCAGAGCCTTACTGCTATTCAAGAGGCCCTAAATTCTACCACATTATGATGCATGCCGGTGAGCTGCCAATATCCCAATTAGGAAGGATCGCGTCTTGCAAATGTGTCTCGTACGACTTGCCAAATTTGGTAGTGGAGATCGTATTTCAATCGGAGATGCAAATTTGGCTGTGACAGCGCCGTGACATGATTTGCAACTCATAGTATATCTTAAACACTGACCTACAGCCTGTATTTCCTAGTATTTTCACTGATCATAAGAGAATCAATATCCTGAGGTAGTTGCCTATAACTTTTTACATTGTATGAAGGCAAATTGTACTTGCGGATGCTGAGATATAAGCCTATTTGCAACTCTAGGTCAGTGGTAGTAGGACGTTGAGACGTATCTCCTGTTGTCTAGTGCTAGGATTTAAATGAAATAAAATAAAAGCTACTATTCCTTGACAGTGCTTTAGAGTAGTTCAGTCATCTAAAAAAACAGATAATTACTCATGGGGCACCACTTAATTCTTTACCAGGTTCATTGTCAGAATCATTGTCAAGCATTTCCGAGTTAATGTCATAGTTGCTAAATTTCTTCAACTAATCAGCGAAGATCACCTGTAAGTGCGCCTTTGATTCCAATTCATCCAGGAATTGATGCATGAAATCTTCAGCTTGTAGCCGGGCATGGCGGAAAGCGATAAGCTCACCCAGCTCCGAAAATTCAGCGCTATTCAGCCTCGGGATCGATTATTTCTCTGCATCAATTCGCAATAAGCGCTTACAAGAATATCAGGGTCCATGCAGCTCACTGCTGTGACGATCTTTTTGGAGAGAGCATCCCCTGTTCTTTCGGTTAGGGTCAAATGCGCAAGACAATGTTGGTATAAACCTCCCATGCGCCACATAATTGCTAATTTGAGCCCTTTGTCCCATATCCCAGGTTCGCATTTGACAACAAGTTTTTCAAGTACAATTTTATCAGTGCATTTCTTATTAATGAAAGATGAAAGTTCTGAGACCATGTGAGTGTTAGAATGGGCAATCCATGCCTCGATGGGAGTCACGGAGTCACGGTCACACTACGTGTGACCACAGTTATGTAGCTACGGATTTTTGTAGTAGCTACTTCATTCGTTTGTCCGCGTACCGCGTCCAAGTACAACGACAGGCGAAATAATATCTTGCTTTTATTTTGTGACTGGCTGGCTCGCTTTTCTCACAGTGAGTTATTTACTTGTGATGTAGGATATAGATGACGCTGTCAAATTTTGTTTTAGAAAATTCGTACAATATGGGCGGGTGCAGCGCTGTTTAACCTTCAAGGATGCTAGAATTTCCTGCCATTCATGCCTTCATCTCAAGCATTTCTTTAAACACAAGAAAGTTATTGAAAATGGATGCTTTGCGCCAAGGAGGCACAACGTCGGCCAAAGCGGTGTCTTCGGCCTGCGCGTGCCGGTGCTGGCGGCTACACCTTCTCTCTCTGCAGCTACCAGCACTGACTGTGCTTGTTCTTGTTTTTCTCACTTGCCGACGATTTCTTTACTTATTTAAGCGTGTCTTTCGACAAGCTTGCGCATCCTATGACGAATTTTATACGTGTCAGCAGTTTTGAAGAGGACCTGAGATGCACCACAAGCTGCTGGCCTCAAGCAAAAGCAAGGCTATAGATTGCGAATTAAAGGACTACTGAGGCACCTCTTCTAAAATATCCCCTTCAAAGTCATAAAGGAGATGGTTTGTCGAACAAGTTGAATCAGAGGTAAAAGATTGTATATACCACATCCACATGCCGCAGGCTCGTCGCCACCAATGGCTGGCACCAAGCATATTACAGCAAGTTGTGCAACCCCTTTTCTACTCATGGAGGTTGAGGCTCACTTACTGCGTTGATGCCCTCCTAGCATTTGGAAATTGCCGCTTGTCTCGATCTCTCCACAGGTGCTACCTAGCCGGGCTCGGAAATCCCTACGTGCTTTCAAACCATCCGCGTTGTTGCTCTCTTAGCCTAAAAAACACATGAGCCAAGGCCAAAGATGAAACAAGATTGATAAGCTCACCCGAGTCCTTCACCTAGCATTCTGACTGTTACTTCAAAGATGACTGTATACCAGTAGATAACTCAAGCGAATGCCTGTCTGGAAGAAAACACTCTGGGTAATATTTGGTATTTTGGGTTAGAGCCGACACATTGAGTGCATAGTAAAGAATTGTGCTGTCAATTTCTTCGGTAAGTATACGCGTGAGCTTAGTCGATACATATTTGTATAGATGTATCCCGCCTTGTTTGACTTGTCTTCGACGACAGCGGACCATAACTTTTGAAGCTCGATATTGCCTTTTTTTCTTCGTGTGCGAGGAGAGATTGAATTGTTATAAGACCGCTGATTAGTTGAGCTTCTTGGAAAATGGTAAAGTTCTTTGGTGGTTTCTGAGTGGCTTTTGGTGTAAGTACATGGTCTGTAACTTGAACGCAGCCATTGGCATTGGCTGTAGTTTGGCAGAATTGCGGTCTTAAATGTGCTTGAAACGGAATACAATAAGCTGCTGCTTTTTGAAGCAGTTCTATAGAGGCATGGCTCCTGACTAGCTATAGTAAGTCTACCGGGTCGATATCATCAATTTTCCAAGCTGCCTATTAGGCGCTAATTTTCCAAAGACTTATGATAACTAACGCTCTTGCCACTTCCGGGTGCTAACCCAGCCCTGAAGTCCTTTGGGTCAATTTTTCTCCTATTCATATCCTGGCATAAAGTTTTTGAAGATATTGACCTTCACATCTTACCGCTTATCAGCATTGGTTCGCAATATACCTGGTACGGACGAAGGGCATGATATCTATAGAACCATTGCGATGTCTTTTTTGTGATTGAATAGTGTCAAACTACACTCACCATCTGGACCCTGGCCAGGGTTTATGATTAATGCAAGTTCTCGACAAAGTATCAAGTGCCAACTTTTAACAGTCATGGTTCACTTGTACCTAGAGATATCCATCCCATGACTAGGGAGTGGTATCCAAATTGGTGTATCTTAGTATAAGTATATATTGTAGAAGGCCTAGACTGTAATGTATATGGCTCTTAAGATTGCATTTTCCTAAAAGTGCTTCTCATTTTGTATAGGCTTACATCTACCCGTCTTAGAGTTCAGGTTCAAAATAAGAATCGAAGCTGAAAAGTGGCCAAAAGAATTTGATTCTGGATTTGGATATAGCTTCTTCCTTCACGGTTGTAATATAAATCAAGGCCGTAGTATGTTTTCTAATTATTAACTAGGGAAAATTGCTGCCAGTGGTATACTTATCTTGATTTGAAGTGTCTTAAGAGTATGAAATATTGACTTCAAAAAACCACCTCCGACTATCTTAGCCAGTTCTTTAATTCTTATAGCACTTTACAAGAAATCAGGTTAAATAATCTGTAACGTAGTCAAATACAAATTATACAACACTTCTTAATAGTACTACTAGTATTTTTGCCATCTTGTTCCAGTATATAGCGGTAGCAAGAGTAGCAATAGTAGTATGTAGTACTAGTGTGCTCTGATCAAAAGTGCAGCAGGCCAGAAACGTTCAATGAGCGATGTTACAAACAAGTACAGGGTCAGTATAAATCAAGTTCGCAAGTATATCCATGAGCTCAGATAAGAGTCATAAGAATAAACTGTTCTGGGATACACCTGTTGTAGTCTCTAAGGCATGGGCCAATCGTACACAGAACGCTTAGTGGGTGGAGGATCCTGTGCCGTATGATTTGCTTGCCAAGGCAAGTATGTCGGGCAAAGCTCCTTCCAAGAGTCTATAAGGAAATACACTGAGCCCATTTATCACCCCATGACGGTGAGAAGACAACTTACTAGGAACAGGATTCGTTGACGCAACATTTGCAGGATCCTCAGCAAACACAATGGCCAAACCGGTTACCAAATGGACATCAATGTGACTGTGAATTAAAAAAAAAATGTCAATGAATATCACGAGAATTGTGGTGTAAAAGCTAGGTGTTGGCACTGACCAGTGTAGGAACCATGGCCCAGGATTGTTGGTCGTGAAGCGGATGGTAGTGAAGTCACCGCCCGCTTGACCACCTATATCGACTGTATCCCGTCGAATGGGGTTGACATCTATAACAAGGAAATATGTATGATGAGTGTTCACGAGTAAAATTAAGGGTCCGAGAAACCACTAACAGTTGTAGGTGGTACTGCCAGCACTGCGCACTACATCAAATACGTGCTGTGTACAACAAGTCAGGATCAAGATAAACTTTCGCTTTACTTAAGCTGGACGCTGGCTTACACCGTGCAAATGGAAGGGATGCTGTTTTATTTTGGTAAAAATAAAAAATAAAATTAGCATTGCTTTTAAAGATCAAAGGCCAGATTATGAACTCACAGGAGCGCCAGCAAGCACACCCGGGTTAAACACCACTTCAATCACTTTGTTCCTAGGTAGAGTATAAACAGATCCGTTCGGCAGAAGGCTCTGTGCCGTCTGCGAGCCATTCAAGATCTGCAAGAGCACTGGCAACGGTGGCGATGCATAAGTTACTTTAAGCGATAAAGGAGGACTGTTCGTTAGATATTCCACATAGACAATAAACCATCCAGTTACATACTTCCATTGACTTCGAAAACCGGTTGTCCATTTGCACCAAAGGTCATGTTCAGTTGAATCTGAACATCAGCACCTCCAGGATACGGTTGCCCAGGTGCACTGTTCGAAAAAAAGAAGAAAAGATTGACAATAAGCGAATTGAAAATACGCATATATTTTGCCAGTAGTGAGCTATACAAAAGATATCTTACCCCGGATTCACAAGTGTGTGCAAGTTGACTTCGTTGAAAGGCGCAACGCTCGTGGTCTGATTAGTTGTGGGCTCTTTGCTGGGAGCGCCCACATAGCGAAGGATAGCTTTAGTGAGACGAGAAAGTTCATTTAGTGCCTTGATACAAGAGGAACATAAAACACTCACCAGAATTGATACCATTATTAGTGGAAATGTTCCCGTTGAAAAGGTTTGGAAGTGCACGTATCCAATAATTGCCGATAGGTTGGTTGGCATGTAGTACAACCGAATACCTCTGAGCAGGCATGATTACGATTGAGTCAACTGTCAACGGCACCGTACTGATACCGTCGGCCTGTTCTCATGTTTGTTAGTCAACACGCCGTATGTTATGAAATGCATATCTCACGAACCTCGATAACGGTGAAGTTGTGGTTGTCGATGCTAAATGTCCATTGGGCATGGCAAGCCAGAGCAACCAAGCGTAGGCGGTATCGCAAGCCTTTCGCCACCGTTGTCACTGAGAGATCAGTAGCCGGTCCACCTTGGTAGCGACCAAGGCCGTTAAATAACGTTGCGTCCGGGCTAGGGAATGTTCCAACTACGACAGGAGAATGGTACCTAAGATTACGCTCATGTGTCAGTCCTTTGAAGTGTAGGAAAGCATTTAGCAAAAGAACTGTCGCTTACCAGTCGGTCAGAGCAATAACAGTCAATGCTAGAGAATAATGTCACGTGAACAAATGTAAAGAGCAGCTTGTGACTTTCCTCACCATTATCGATATCATACAAGTATTTGTTTGGGTCAAACGGGTCATATATGACCAAGGGTCCAGCTAGGCCATCGCAATATTGCGTAGACAGATGCGAATGATACCAGTATGTACCCGCCTGGCCAGGTGCACTGAAGGAGTAATCAAACGAATCACCTGAATTTCGGATAAGGGTTGACCGATGAGAGTTATTACTACGAGACTTATAAGTAATCCCTCACCAGGGATGATTGGGCACTGAGTTACAAATGCAGGACCATCTGCCCAAGCTGTTGTGTGCTGAAATAGCCCGTGCCAGTGCTGGAGTATGTGCACATTGTCAGCATCACACCTATGTATGATACATAAGGAAGCTTGACTTACAATGGAAGTAGCAACATCCATAGTATTGTCCGTTAGCTTGTCGACGACATTGATGTTGAATTGTCCTCCTTTGACAGTCGAAATCAGTGGAGCTGGTACCTGTCCATTAGCAGTCACAGCGCTGTAATATGTTGATAGCAATGATTAGCACCAAGCGCCGCCAACAGTTGTCATAACAAAGCAACATAACAACAGTATACCCGCCTGTGTCGGGCAAGACCAGCAGGAGTTACCAGGCAGCCGGATCGGGCTATGTTTGATTGGCTATGCTTTCTTACGTCATAGCATGCGACGAAAGCCACAAGCCAGAGTAATGCAAGAAATATTCATAGAGGAAAATATTAGGGACTTACTCTCTTGTGAAGCCGTCGGGAGAAACTTGTTTATTAACGATTTCGAGAGTAGTGATAGGGCCAATCACGCTGAGAGCGTAGGCGCGTCCCATGGTAAGGACTGCACCAACTGCTAATAGCAGTCGAGAGTGCATAGTAGGATAGTTTACGCGAACAATAGCAGTAAATGAATATGAGCGGGGTAAGAAGTTCAGACCGCCGCAACAGGAGAAGGAGGACTGCTGTTTCTGTTCTGCGAGTGGATAGCCAAGCATTTATACCTTTCAGGATCTGAGTATGTAATCGCCAAACCATTTTACGGATTGGAGGGATCAAATCAGCCTTGAGATCCTCAGATAAAAATTCTGGCACGACGGTATTCAGGTCGAACGCCGGAGGAATCAAGTACTTCTGTCAACAAGAGACGTATGTCATCAGAATGACGATAAATGCGGGTGCCTGCGAGGCCCCTGTGTATGAATGACAGGACCTACACCATCATCACATAAATGACAGGCATTGACAAAACGGTATTGAATTGCTTGTTCTCTCCGCAAGGTAGTAAATATGGCAAGCAAGCGTCTCATCAAACGACGTTGGCGTAAGGGCAATGCCTATGGCGACTAAATGGAGAAATGGGGACGGTGCCCGCATAATGATTTCTTTGATTTAGCGCAGCTACATTCTACTACATCGACCGTTCGAGCGTAGTCATCATTGATAGAAACTAGAAGGTATCATGAATCGTTATGTCGAGATATCAGGAGAAGCGGCCTGACTCAATACAGAGGAGCATGACTCCGAGGACACGAGGAAGTTCGGGTGACTGAAGCTGAATTGAACATCGTATACATCAAATCGGATGATCATAACCGCTCAGGCTAAGATGGGAGCTTGACGAAGACAACGAATAGGATACGGCATCGAAATGTGCCACTCACTTGAGTTGCCGCTAACCCCGAATAAAGCATGAAGCTGAAGAGGCAATTATCCACGAAATGCTGACTTAGGTACATGCACTAATCATGGGCTTGCATTTCCCCTCCAAAGCCACTGGAAACTGTGAGAGTGGTTGCAAAGCCAGGTATAATGATCCTACAACACCAAGAGAGCCAGACAGTTATTCGTAGAAATGAGAGCCCCGAAAGAGAAACCTAGCTCACGATCCGAAACTCAGGCCATTACATCATGCCTCGTGCCTTCGTAATGCCGCATGTGGATGATATGTATAACATAACTGGAGGCAGTAGTTCAGATGTGAACCTCGAAATGACGGACACCACAAACTGCCACTGGCTAGGCAAGTGCCGTACGGGGATCACAATGCGATCATCACAGGGGCTGTCACAGTCGGAAATATATGGATCAGCGTACTAGACCGTAAAAGGATATGGATTGACAAGTTCCTGGACGCAAAAACACCGCAATTATCTGAGTAGCGAGCGAAATCAATGGATAGATACAACATTGTATCTGTCTGTGTCGCAAGCAGTACTGATTCAAGTACTTAGTATGTGGCTGAGTTGTTAGGGATACGTCTGGGAGTAAGCACGAGCAGCACACGAGAGTCGTTAGCGAAAATAACTTTTAAGGTACTCATCATGATGGAGGCGTCTATTTGAAGACAGCAGTCCGGTAGTAGGACTTGGGCGGTGGGATCTGGAATACAATACCAGTCCTTGTATCATTACTGTAAACAGCATTATGTTATCTTGATTTCTACTCGGAACAATCATCCGGCGAAGACTGTTCGCTCTATAGGCCAACAACCTTCGTCTCAAGTATAAGTATCGAGTCATGTGTGTACTGGTACTAGTCTCTGACCGTATCTATGTGATTTTGAAAATGATCAAATCGAGCTTTGTGCAGCCATGCAGTTGAACCTCGTTTGCCCTGTAAACCTATTTCTCGCACAGGTGGGAAATGAGTATTATTGGGAATGTATAAAGCCAGGGACCGGGATAAACCGGATCTACACCACTTCATTTAGAAGCGGCCAGTATTCTCCGAGAGAAAAGTATGAAATGCATCAGGCCATAAGGGCGAAATATGACTGTTCCCAGTTTGCCGAGGTGAGGCATGTTTAGAAGGAATGCTGAAGAACGTCCGATGGATCCATCCGATGTTTTCTGATAAGTGAAGACTACACAAGAAATGGACTTGAGTATCGTCCGAGTCAGACTGGAGATGGGATGGATTTCAAGTTTCTATTAAAGTTGTTCTGAGCTACTAATCTACTTGTGTAAGTGACTAAGTAGGTACTTTGCCCAAGTCAGGTTCGAGACAGCGACAGCAGCACCCCTACCGATGCAGTGCACTCGATGGATATTATGGGATTGGTAGCCCAACTCGTCGGGTCCGACATACATGCAACTCAGTTGCGTTATTTTTGTCTGTCACAGAATCAATATCAGGTCGTTTGATTTCCAAGTTTTCTATCTTAGTCCAGACCGGTACCGACACAACGTTTTGACTCGCCATTCACAAGAAAATGGGCAAGCACGCCAAGCTGTCCTTGTCTGGGATAACTTGTCCTTATGCATATACCGGACATTGACTGCTGAATATCAGAGCCACCATTGCAATTGCCATCCTGACGGCCAACTGAAGGCGGTGATACAATCCAAGATAAGAGAGCGGCTTGGATCATCAATTCGGCTCCACTATTCAATACCTACATCTTTAGGGTGCTAGACAGTATACCGACGGAAAGAAACATCATGAAACGCAGGTACTGCATCGTTTGACATAAAGAATACTGCTGCCGATTCCTTTTAGCTCTATAAGAGCGGCAGAAAGACTGACGCAGCCTGTGCGAGTCATATTATTGTAACCCCAAAAGCGCATGTGGAATCTTCGAGTCTGTAAATAGAATCATGCACAACGGGTTGGCCTAGTTAGCCGTTCAACATACTCACCGCAAAAATCAGCTGGGGGTTTGATAGCAAACTAGAGTGACGTAGGGTATCAGGAGGTCCGCCGAACAGTCAAAGAATACATGACTGTCTGTAATAACACCTCCTAGAAGAAATTTAGGTACAATTCCTCAGCTAGTCCGGACATCGCATGAAGATGGTGGCGCAATGTCACTGGTTTGCCAGTGAGCATAACTAGCAAGTTCACCATCTCAGCCCCTGTAGTTTCTTGAGTGATTGTGCTATAGTAGAGGTAGACTTGACACTTTATGACCCCTTAGGGGTAACGATTGAGATCCGCTTTTGGAATCATTTCACGGTTGATGATCGTGCTTGGCAGCAGGAGACTCAAGCCAATGCTCAGCGCTCAGCCATCAAGCGTCGAGCGAGACGAGCGCCACCGATGCTGACAGCAGCTGCATAACGTCACAGCAATGCCACAGTCGCGTTTGTCACTAGACGTGATTACGTGCGTGCCAGTGCTCATAGGAATCATACTAGCTGCTGTGTCCTTTCGTGAACATAGTCCATACTACTCCATCAGACGTAAATGAATAACAAAAAGACTCCTTCCGTCGATGAACTTGTTTCCGCCGCCCAGAAAATTGTCTTTCAAGCCGAAAGAGACGGTGTGCTTGGGTCAGCCTGAGATACTCATCTGGCACATCGCGGCCTACCTAGCTGATTTGTTTCTCCCGAATGCTCCCATTCGTATTGCAACACTTTTCATCATTCTATCCAGACAGTTCACGCCAAAGAACGTGCGCAGACAAATTGAAGCCCAGTTTGGTCTCAGTCCAGGCACACTTGATGCGCCTCAGTACAAGCCTGTTCTGAATGAGGCTGTTAAGGCTGCTGCTGTACGTTCAATCAATCACATCCCTTTACCCACTGCTATGTTTTATAATGATGTTATGTCGGCGTTCCTCTGTTTCTTGATTTTTTTGCTTAGGAGAATGCGAGTCAAAGAGATATTGCTGCGACCACCTCCCGAAAACCTCTCAAAGCAAGCAACTCGGGTAATAAGAAAAATACATCGACGGTATCAAGGGCCGAAAAAGATAAACATGAAAACAGAGTTGTCTCAGCCCCCGGCCCAACTTCTTCAGCGCAGCTCAAGGCCACAATAAAAAAACGGAAAGCTGCCGTTTCTCCTTCATCTTCTGACGTCGATGAAATAGGAACTTGCAGTTCCGGTGTCGGAGGAAAACCAAAAAACAAGAGCATGAAACGGTCTAACACTGCTAGTGGACAGTCAGCCGACACGTTGGACAATACACATATTCTGTCCAAAACTAACAAATCTCGAAAAGCTTCTTCATCCAAGGTGCCATTCATTCTTGCTATTATTGTATTTGCTGTGACCATATTCCGGCTCCCCAAATTTCGCTTAGCGACCGTATTAATCTTGTTCGACAGATGGCCGTCCTGTCCTCCGAAGATGAAGAGGCAGACGACCCGCCAGCAGAGACGGCTCAGAATTCCAAAAATCGAAAGCTCAATGTTCCTACGGTTTCGGATGCACATAAAAACAATCAAGCCACCAAAGGCCAAGAAATGGAGGTTGACGGGGTATGTGATCGGGTCTTCTCGCCACCATCATCACGGTGTGCCTACATCAATCATCAGCTGTTTCTCTATTTTCCCCTTTTGTTGATTGCGGCATTCGTGTCGGCTTCACTGATGCTTTGCATTTCAGTCCGACAGTGATTCGGAGCTGTCTGTACTCATCGATGAGCCGCCGGCTAGAAAACGAAAAGGGAAGCAGGAATCAAAAGGCAATGAGAAAGAAAAGGTACTCGCGTGTCTACCTCCCTCGGAAAGGTCATGGCAAATACTCAACATAGGTGCTTATACAGTCTATTAAGTCTGAGAAGCAACCAAAAAGGGAGAACGACAAGAAGAAGCGCAAGGGTGTCTCCGAACCACTTTCCAAAGACGAGGAAACAATCAAGCGCCTTAAGGTTAGTGTGCCTGGATTAAGCTTTACTCTATCGTTTCTGGTTTCTTTGTAATGACCCGAGAATATAATATGCAGTCTTTGGTCTCGGCTTGTGGTGTTCGCAAGGTCTGGTCACGGGAATTTGCGGGAGCAGAAGATTCACCCAAGGAGCAAATACGCCGTTTACGTAACATTCTCACGAGCCTTGGCATGACGGGTAGAATGGGCCTTGAACAGGCCAAACAAATCAAAGAAAAGCGAGAGCTTGCCCAAGAACTTGGTATATCACTTTGCCTAAGCTTTCTCTTGAATTGAACTTACTGCTGAGCAGAGGACGTGCAAAACTTTGCAAAAAGTATTGAGGGTTCCGATAGGCGTAGACGAGGGCGGGATGCTGAGAATCATTCTTCTGATCGCGATCAGCAGAGTGACTCAGAGGAAGGAAAGCCAGCCAAAAAGGTCGGATCATTTTATGGCCGCTTGATTAGTCAGATCATTTATTTAAACCTTGTTTGTACAGTCACTGAATGCTCGCCAAAGTATCATGGCTTTCTTGGGAGACGAGAGCGATTGATTACATATCATGGTCTTTCTTTATACATCTCTTTGCTTTACTTGAGACCACAGCAACTCTTTGTTTGTATGCTACGCGTCAACATTTACATCGGCGGCCATAGCCAACCCTTGGGCCGTAAGCTTTGCTGTTCCGTATATGTTGGCGCGTCATCGTAGTCAGGGATATTGTACGAGGTAGAAAACGTCCCATCAGAGACAAGGCTTACGCCTGCTATCGTCGCACCCGAATCATCAAGAGACCAAAGCGAGAGTGCCAGCGTGTTCTCCGAGTTACGATAAAGGATCCTGTCGACTGTTTAGTATCTCGGTGATAAATCACTATATATCATAAAGCTTACCCTGCAGGAAGGACGAACTCTGTCTGGGGTCTACTGGAAATGAGCATATTACTTTATGACAGGAAGCTGAGTAGAACTGTACCCAAAGTTGTTGATATACTTTCCGAGCTGCCATCCGTTGAGGTAGATCTGTACCCGGAAGTTGGAAGTCGATGGGCTCGGTGTAATTGCCAGCCTGACGGGGACATCGACATCGGAAGGCAAGTTCTATTATGAAATTCGTTGGGACTATATATGACAAAAAAAAACGCAATGGCGAACGCACATAGCTGAACGTAGTCCTGAAGAAATTGACACCAGCACCACTTGTGTTGAGGTTCGTCGCTGTGTCCCATGAGGCATCGGGGAAAGCAGGCAGATGTGCACCGATGCGTTCTGCATATAAGCCACCCTCGTTGAGATAGCCTCGATAAGTGTCTGGAGCATTTGCAGCGCCACCCTACGAAACAAATGATTGAGGTATGAGCCTGATAAGTCAATATCTCAGCGGATCGGTAACATACCTGATTGCCTTGAAGCTTCCAATAGCTAAAGGTGGTATCTCCCCCAACAATCGAGTATCCTCTGATTCCGCGTGGTTCTTTACCGCTATTGGCTATGGATGGCGAATCTTAATATCTGTTACGTGATAACTGAATTGTGATCACCACTCACTGCTAGTCTCTACAATACTGGAGAAATCATTAGTGATTAGGTTTCTGCCCTTGATATAATGCATAAACTTACCCCATATGATCTATATACATATCAAGTAAGACACTTGTTAACAGTACAACCTGCTGTTTAGGATCTCATACCTTGTAAGATAGTCAACACGTTATCTTCACCAACGACCAGTGTGCCATTAGGAATCTTCCAAGTGTCCGTTGTAAGACTGACGCTCGAATTACCTTGGTTCGAACCAAGGAATACGCCGTTAAGGAAGGCAGAATATCCAAAGGCATATCCTCCTTGTACCGTTAGGTCGAATGCAGTTTCTTCTCCGGTGGCATTGAAGTGGCCTCGCCAGATGAGATTACCACCGTAGAACCTGTATGGAGAACCATGAGCCATGAGCCATGAGCCATGATGAAGTTAGGGAATAAATCAATGATCGAACCCGTATTGTTGCGAATAGAGGACATATTTGCCTGAGAGAGGTGGAAGGTTGGTGTACTATCTTAACAGTGAGCTGTCCGCATCTTTGAAGATCTGAAAATAGGTCAACACACGTTGGTAGTTGTCAGATTCGCAGTGACAAAACCCGAGTCGTCGAAAGTCCTTTGGGCTTCTGGCAAGCTATGACAGAAGAAGTCAATCAATGTAAATGCTTTCGCATTTTCGTCCGTAATAAGTAAAAGCAGATTATCTCACCTTCCGATAACTTTCCACGGTCCAAGTGGGGGCAATGTAGCTACTGTAACAGAGCTGATGTTGGCCACATATGATCCACGGCTTGTATGCGTCAAAGATGGCACGCTGTTCCCATTCCATACCAGCTTATCAACAGTTGATGGTGCGATGAATTCGACTGTGGTCGTCCCATTCAAGTCTCCATTCTAAAATTGGATCAAGTTGATTAAGTTTTTATAATTGCCAGAACTAGACAATACTTACGAGTTCGAGGACATCACCCTGAATAGATGCATTTCGAACAAGATAAGGACCTGCTACAAGTACGCTGTTGTAGCCCATCAGTTTGGGGTTACCGAAAGCGAATGCTCTTCTGCTCACGTTTCATTTGTACCGATAGAGAAGTAGTTTCCCCACTCTCCACTTCCGGCGATGAGCGGTGCATGCCATGTATTCGCAGTTGCCTTGTCTAATACGATAACCACGAGTGATCCCGTGCTTGTTGCAATATTTACATATTGTGCTCCCGATAGAGCATAGTTGAGGGTAAGAACACCAGCTGAGTAGGAATATGATGTCCCCGAAGTCTGGATTAGGCTGACAGTAGGCTGGGATGAATACACAAAGCTTGTTTCGCCTGTTTGGCCTGCCTGTGCGTAGAGAATCAAATAATCGGTGGAACCAATGCTGCAATGCCTTTTTTTGAGTAAAGATACTCTTAGGGATAGATGTCAATCTCACGTGTTCCATGTCATAATCCTACATTATTCGAAATCAGCTACTATCTTTACAGGGATCGATATATACGTACTCAGCAGTAGAATAGAGTATATGTGCGTTGGTGGCGCCGAAAAGGTAATCTGTTACGAGGATCTTCATTTCCAGTCCGTTTATAGTAAGCGATCCATTCTTGGGTATGGTGAGTTCTCCGAGCGATGTCGAGACATTGACAGTAGTTGTTGTCAGAGCTGTCGATCTGTAAAGCAATTTACTTAATATCATAACTATTCAAATAGCAGGCACATTGCGCACGTAGTGTCTTCGTGTCTCACGAAATAGAAGCCGGTACCAGTATTAAGGTTCTGGGAGTTGGAAACGTATAAAAGGCTGGAGCTGGTGTAGTTTGTGCCGTTAGCGATGTAAGTCGCATCATACAAGTCTCGCGATACGCGCAAGAATGAGCCTTTGATTATAAGGGGGTTGTAATGTTAGTTAAAGTTGATATGTGCGTTGGAATTGTGCTTTAAACAGGGTGCACACCTTGTAGTCTCATCTCGGGCATTTTGGGCGTCAAGACTCGATTCTCGTCAATACCGGCTCCATAGTCGTAACTTGTGTATACCGTTGGCTCTGCTGTCTGGCCCCAGTTTGTCCCGCCGAAAAGCACTTGAAAATATAAAATTTATGAATTGTTCTGAAAGCTTGTTTGTGAGTCCTTTGTTTTACTTACTGTAAATGTCTGGAAAGTAATGATCGCTCAGTTAAGAACATAAAGTCGCAAACATCAGCTACATACTCATAATTGTTGCGGTCTGAGCACTATTTACGCAGTTGATGATTAAGTGGAATATGGTCTAGTGATAAAAGGGCGAACTTACTAGTTTTCTTTATAGAATACATCCTCATACTGGGCATTGTCTTTTGTATTTTCTGTACTATCTCAGAAAGGCATATGAAAAAACAATAGAGATCCTACATACGATATGATTCATAGCCGGTGGGCGCCATTGATTGACCATTTCCCCATCCCAGAAGATATCCACCTGCAAACTAAGATATTTGGTGTCAAATTCTGATTCTGATTCAAAGGAGTGGTAGTCTACACTAACTTCTGCGAGACATAAGGGATTGCTCCAAGCATCTGCCTCATGAGCCGATCTGTATGTGGACACCACCTGACCCGAAGGGTATGAATCTCCGCTATGTAAAAAGTTCAGTAGCCTTGACTGAGAAGAAAGGCGTTGAACAGACCAATAAATATTCACGCTCCCTAAGGTTGGAAGATCTGGCGAAAAGTTGCCCGTAGCACCGCCATGTTGATCGTTGAATGTAATGGCTACATATTAATATCAATTGTCAGTATCCCATCGCTTTCCCTCATGAAAGGGCAATATAATTACGGATAACAATTCCTTGAGCGCGATAAAGATTGATGATCGCCTGCATATAATCGTTATGGGTTGATCCCTCATTGTATTCATTTTCGGCCTGTACAAGGATGACTGAAGAATTTGTTTTAGAAACACAGACGAGCTGCGAGCACAAACAAAATATGTAGGCCAACACATACTTGGACCACCATTTGTAATTTGATTCTTGGCAACGATCTGCGCTATCTCAGTGAGATATGGCGTCCATGCTATAGCAGGTCAGAAAGAAGTACGAATAGAGAAAGCTTTGAAGAGAGCATACCTTGAGTATAATTTGCATTATCCGTCCGTAGCGAACCCGCGATATTTCCTACCCATCCAGGGAATCCACCGCCGGTTGTCTCACCATCTAGAACAGAAAACCGAAGTCATGAGATCACCCTTCATTATCTTCACATGGGTTAAAGCGGAGAAATACAGACTAATGTATGGTCCTGGCCTAAAAATATAAATGAGCAAGAATAAATCAGCCGACGGTGGCAGACAAAACTGATAGAAACAACCGACCTAGCAATCATGAAAAGTCCAGCATCCCGTGCAGCATCGATGAAGGCCTGGACGTCGCGGTAAGTGCCCTGGGCGAAGTCGCCATGACTATTGTTTGTGGTTGGCGTGGGGAAATAGAGCCCCCAGTGGGTGTAGAACGACACAGTGTTGAAGCCGTTGTCTTTGATTTTCTGTTTAGGTGGAGTTAATGACAGCAGCCAAGAAGATATACGGTAAACTACCTGAAAAACGTCCGACCATAAGTTCGGGTTAGGCAATCTCCAAGGGTGGTATTCTGCAGACAGAATAAAGACGCGCTGGCCAAAGATGGATAGAGAATCTAATCATATTTGTATCAGCTGGCTACGATTGTTCAAACTCTTATATTTATTATACTACACATACATGGATCCCATGTTACGTCGTTAGTTAAACCAGTCGAGTTGCGGCGCTCAAAGACATTGAGAGCTAACGCCGCGTTGAAGAGGTAGATGACTACCCCCAGTGCCTTGAAGAGCTTCATCGGAAACCACAGGCCAACTTCGGGCCACAGTCCTTAAAACGAGCCCGTTCGAATTGCAGTTGTGCTTTTATATATCACCATCCCTCAGATTTAGTACTAGTACTAATATACCGGTCAGATGAGCAATTTATGACGAGAGTGACGATTCGGGCCGCAGTCAAGAAGTCAAGTGTGCATATACTATTCAGGCATCCATATCAGCTGCTCAGGGCAGGTATGTCGGGCCATGTGTCACTACAAGTCGAACTTGCTTGCCGGTCTTCTTGTGTGAACAATTTGACAATCAAATAGGAGCAGTAAAAGTACCGCGGTATTAGTAGAAGGAACCAATGATCATCATGACATGCCAAGATTATATGTGTCTGGAACTACCGGATTATCTATTGCGTATGTTTTTGCATTAGCGACTCGAAAAAAAAAAATCGACTTGAAAGGCGAGGGACGTCGGAAGTATAGGCCCTAAATATATAGGCCTGAATAAGTATTTCGACGCGATCCAGAGGGCTATAAGTCTCCTACTTAGATCGGCATGAGGGCGTTGAGTATTAGCCTTGCCGCAGAACGTTCACTGTCCGATCCAGTCCGGATCACGATGCATGTAATGTAGTACGGTAACATGACTTGCAAGTCCGCAGGCCACAAGGATATTCCCCTGGTCGAAGCATTTAATATTGTTATTTGGCAATTGGTGTTGCCAAATGCAGCAAATGATCGAGGGGTCAAGATGAGTACTCGAGAAAAAAATCAAATTGGGCAAATGGATTTCCTCCGTCTCAAAGTTTGATCATGCAAGTGTATTGGGAGAGAGAGAAAAAGCGATATGTGGCAAATTGCGTGACTAGACTGAGACTATTCACACTGGTGTATCAAAGGAAAGGATAGGGTCAAAATCACCAGTATGATATGTTAAAAATGAGTAGAGTAGAAAGTGAAAGATGAAGTTTGATGCCCGGGTATCAAATAGCGAGCTAAAACATGTGTTACTGGTCAGCTATCCTAGCTAAAGCGATCGCAATTATGGCAAGTGTTCAAGAGACACGCTCGCGTCGTCGAAAAACTACGTTCGGCGGCCTTACTTGTACTTTAAATAAATATTATAGGACACCATCCATGAGGATGCCAAAAAAATGGAAGCGGATTATATCCCATGGAGTTTAGTCCTGGGGTTGTGCATCAGGGTCAATCGACATCAGTAACGCTCTCGAGCGCGTCATAGGGATTCGTCGTATGGGATTCGAGGCAACAGCACTACGCCGTGAAGATGAAGGTTGAGACGGCTGTAATGGTGCGTCGATCGCCATGACCGAGGTGGCAAAAGAAAGACCAGAGGGCTGGATCCTTCTTCTAAGATGATCATGCGCTGGGATTGGTTCTTGGATTGGGATAGGAATAGGAGCACGTCGGCGCGTGATGATGTTCACGGTAGTTTCTTCGACAGGCTCCCCTGGCTCCGGTTGATCGGGTGATGGTTCAGTCCAGAAAGCGTGCATGTCGTCTGTTGACAATCGTGGCTGCTTAGATCTTCTAGGACGATCCTCCTGATGGGAGGCAGTTTGTCGCGATGAGATGCTGATTTCGCTTTCTCGAGGAGACCGCACTCGAGAGTGCCCTTCGGATGACATAGACAAAGGTAATGAAGGCTCATTCAAGCTGTCATCCCTGTGCGTATCTTTTCTTTTCAGAGATCGTACTTGGACATGAGGACCGGCAGATATGTCCTCAGGACCCAGAGCCTGACCAGCACGCCTAAATAGAAATAAGTAATCCGACACAGCGATACTCAAAGAGACAAAGGACTCGCTCAAGCTTCATTTTGTGACATTTCTTTTTCAAAGCGTGGTACTTCTTTCTCCATTCTTCTAGCTCGTCCTTTGCTTGATCCCTTTCTCGATTGGCCTTGGCCTCACCCTCGGCATGAGCCCTCGAAGCAGCCAGACTACTTTCGGCACGGCTCATAAGCATCAACTTGTCGTGCTTAAGGTCACGGATGCGAGCCTCGAGGGTGGCCACCCGCATTTGAAGCTCTTGTGTTTGTAGTATCCCGGGTCCTAATTCGCCGAAGTAAATGCGCCGGATGGAAGGATACATGAAATCATGGTATTTGTCGGGTATCAAAGCAGGATTTAAAGTCACTGAAAATGTGGAAAGATTGTGTCGCCGTCCGATGGGATGTTTTAGTAAAATAAGTTGACATTGGTATGATGTCAGTACTGGAGATACATACCTGTGGTGAAAGGCTGCCGACACGTGGGACATTGCGATCGGACTGCATCCTCGCTCTTATGCACCCAAGACGCAATACATTCCTCACAGTTCAAGTGACCTAAAAGCATGCATTTTGAGAAACATGAAAGTGGCTCGATGTTGAAAGCAACTAACCACAGGGCAGAGCCACAGGTGACTTCAACTGTTCAAGACAAATTGCACAACCAAAGTCACTCATTTCTGAGAAATCTCTTGCAGTAGATGTGGGCCAGTCGTGGAACAGAGCTCTGGATGGCTATGGCTGACAAACAAGCAGCCTAGCTCATCTATTATACAGTGAGCAAGAAGAGAATCCGTCAAGGCAAGGTAGGCGTTGTTTGAATGCTAATCGCCGTTTGTGGTTACGATAAATCACACGAGGATGTCACGCAGTCTGTTTAGATCATGATCACGTGATCATACAATCTATTGTTCTCTCTTTCAAGTCTTATCACTGAACATCTTTCGCGGCACCCTTTGGGCAGACAATGGTAAAGTTAGAGGTTAGTTGATGGTTGTGACAGCCTCGTGAACCAGCATAGCAGTACTTCTATATACAGCAATCGATGGCAATCAATCTATCGGGGTGGTATTGCCAGTGGTTGATATGACTCGTTACCTTGCAATAGTATAATATATAAACATACAGCACCATATCGCATGTGGATAACGTGGTAATAATTGCCTGAGTGCTCAATCAGGTTTGATCGGGTTCGGGTAGTACTTTGCGCTTTTTTGGCACTCTTTGAATACTTCGAACTCTGGTTTCATTTGAGGCGACGGGATTCGAAACTTCAATATCTGCACCAGCTTGGAATTTTTGTGCACTTTGCGGTTTTGAGGCATGCCAAGAATTAGGCCGGCTATCCGGTCGTGTTGGGGTTGGAGAAGACTATACCGAATAACAGGGATTCAGATGGATTAATAAAAAGCATGCGAATGCTGAGACATACCAATCGTACGAGACGATGGGGATCGTCATTTATCTCATCTAAGGCATATTGAGTTCGTTAGTTTTGAGATGGGATTCAAAACAAAACAAAACAAAAAAACGCTGAACTGATAATGAGTTCGTCTGCACTCAAATCTGCATTGGACGATAATCGATTTTTTCGAAGTTGTTGGTTTTCTCGCTGAACCGCTTTCATTTTTTGGTGTCGCAGCATAGCCTAAAAAGAAAGAGATACGACTGTGAATCATAGTCTCAGAGGGCTACTTCACGAGATACCTTTTTCTTCAAATCATCTAACTCTCTCTTTAGTTCAATTATATTCCCATCCTTCGAACTCAGTAGCGTTTTAGCCTCTTCAACTTCTTTTGCTGCCTTGTTAGCAGACTCATGGAACTTTCTCCTCTCCGTGTTGGCCTTGTTAAATTGGGTGTGCCAATGATCACGCTCGTTGCGGAGACGAGAAACTTCATTTCGTGTGCGCTCAAGGAGCTTTAACTCCTCTTGAGCAGTGGCCAGTTTATCTTCTCTCTCTTTTGCAGCGGCGATTAGAGCGATATTTTCTTCACGAAGATGTTGCAACTTGGGAAGAACATCCTTGATGCGTTTATCTAGTTCATTGATGGCATGCATCAGAACATCTTGGACTTTCTATTCAAGAGTGTTGGAAAGGGTGTGAGGTAATGAATTAATAAACACACTTCAGAAACATCTTGACTATATTTCTTGGCCGTATCAAGGGTGTCCATCGTGCGCTGGACAGAAGTCACATCAAGCTCTGATTCTAGGATGTCATCTATTTGTACAGCAGCACGCCTCATATCTTTCAAAAAAGCATTTCCAGGAGGGCCGACATTATAGATGCATTCATCAGTGGCATCAGGAGGCTCTAGGTATATTCTCCGGACGTCCAAGTCTGGGTGATCCTTTGAATCTTTTGAAGGTCGACCAAATCTTGAAGTGGCAAGTTTTGTCTTGCTGGACTTGGATTCACGACAAGCAGGGCATGACTTCTTGGCTGCTTTATTCATACACTCTTCACAGTAGCAGTGACCTGGCATATAGCGCGTCATGATGACAGTCAGCAGCAGTCATTCTAGAATGCAAGTAGGACTGACCACAGCGCAAAGAGCGCATATCATCTGTCGAGTAAGTATCATAGCATATAGTGCATTTCACGAGCACTTTTCTAGACTCCATTATCAATGTCGAGAATAACTTGACTCAGGCTGTTGCTGGTGGTTGAGGCAGACTCCGAGTCGAACGCGGTGTTTGAATCCAAGACGCGGTCACGTAACGTCAACAGCAACATCAACAACGCCCCCCCGGACTCCAAGTCGTCTATCTGCCGCCACGCGCCTGTCGTCGTGCTCGCACCCCCGCTGCATATAAGCCATGGCGATGCTTGAGACCCCGGCTAGAATATGGCGCAGAATTGAAGAGGGTGTCCAGCGGGAAGACGAAATGCCCTCCTTGCCATCTCTACCCGCATTCGAAACCTCGGGTCCTGCACTAAGCACCAGCGAATCTGAAGACATGTTCTCCCAGGCAGACATCTCTCTACCATTGCAATCAACACCTAGCATAACGGCCCACTCTTCCTTATCAAATTCTCGTGCTCATTCAGGCAGTGCCTCGCGATTTGCAGCGTCTTTAGCCTCACGCAGCATGTCTGCAAAATCTAGTTATTCAGCAAGCAAGTCACGTAACATAGTCTCTCCTGCCCGTGGCCTAGACAGCTTCGATATCAGCAGAATACCCTCCCTTCCAAACAGTAAGGGAGAACTGGTAGAGGGGGAGGATAGCCTCATCTCAGATCCTTATCTTTCACTTGGTGATGAAGACGATGCCACTCATCCAATGGAGACGGCTCCCAAGAGCTTCATTAGCAATGGCACATCCAGGAAATCTTTCGACGCTTCTCTCCCCCCTCGCACAGACCTGAAGGTGAGTCCAATGTATTTTCCCCCTTGATGTATAAGCTGTACTAACAGCATCCATCAAGGCCTCACCCTTTCGTAACATCTCCGTGCGAAGACCATATCTTGCTCGTTTGCCTACTCGTACACCCTCTCTTTCCCGTGATTCTTCCTCCTCTTCTTCATCTGCAAACACCACACCTCGAAGTAATGCCTCCCCGCGTCTTGCCGGTTCAAACATTGCATCTCCGCTGCCGGCCGCTTCTGTCCCTCTGCCTAGATCCAATACAGCATCTCCTGCTGTAGCTCCTTTCGTAGAAGAAGAAGATATTACTGATGAATTTGGCCCACGCGGAGAGGACGCCTACCCTCCACTACCGGAAGATGAATCCATGGATCTTGACGGGGCAAGCCTAGCCTCACGACAACGCGCCTCGCCGTTCTCCGAACGATATCTTACAAACAAGTCGAGCAGCAGCATCGGACAGAATGATAACATTAGAGAGCCCACATTTTCCTCTGAAGATACCCCAGCTATGACACGTCTAGCAGACGACTTTTCTCAGAATCGTAGTATTCGAAGTCTAGGCATTCAGTCACCCGCACCTTCATCAACGTTCAGTGCGACTCCCATACCTGCCAGACCAAGGGCTCGTTTTACCATGAATGTACAGCCTCCGCCTGACATGGATATTTCCAACAGCGAGCAATCCGCATCCGAGAAACAGCAGACTATATCTATGGAGGAAAGCGTTCAAGACAATAACAATGACGGGCCATCCCAACACGATGAAAGCGAGGATAATATGAGTGCTCCAACTCCTATTCCCGCCAAACCCAGAGCGCGATTCACCACACCTTCACCGGATGAGGTCGATGAAGACACTTCTCTGGGAATAACACCTATGCCCAGTCGCCTTCGGATAGCATCACGTTTCGAGACGCCCGTACCAGGTGATCAGGATGACGCTCTTACGCCCCGCACAAGACGCAAATCTTTCCTTCTCTCCGTCATCCATTCTAACGCCCGTCCGCGTCCGAAAGCCGCCGGGACGCCGCATCCACATGGGAGATTTTCCACTTTAGCCACACCTCGTGCAGGTTCGACCCCCTACACCCGTGCGCTCCGCTCTATTTCGCAGCCACCCGATGGCGGCGTAACCGAATCCGAGGCAGACACTGATGCCTCACCCGACGGAGCCTCTATTGCTGGTGCGAGTAACGCCGGTCCAGAGTCCGTCTCCAGCGCCGTCGCCTCCCGGACTCCGCGCGCACGCTCCTTCATCGGTGGCAACTTCGCCTCTCCATATGAATCAGACCGCGCCTCGTACATCTCCACGGCCTCCTCACACGATCTGACAATCCACGCACGCGCGAATGCGTCGTTTGATGCCATCACGGTCGGCCAACAGGGAGGCCTCAACCGTATGAATGCGAGCAAGCTGAATCAATATTTGTACTCGCTTAATACGCGCTTGAAGGAGGAGAACGAAGAGTTGGCGGAGCGGTTGAGGTTGTCGGAGATGAGCAAAGAGGCGTTGAGTGCTGGATCTGGGGACGGTGGTAGCAGACAGCTGAGTGGTGGTGGCCGAAGACGGTCGAGTGTTGGTGGGAGTGTGCTTGGCGATGTGGAGGAGGAGCTTAGTGCCGAGATGTGGGCGGAGGAGAAGAGGCAGCTCGAGGAGGCCGTGGAGGAACTCAAGGAGGAGCTTCAGGCTCATCATGAGGGCCGAGAACAGGCCGAGGCGGCTCTGCAAAAGATTCAGGCGGCGCTGGAGGATGAGCGCAACGAGCGCAATAAAGATAAGGAGAAGTGGCGATCCAGAATGGGCGAAGTCGAGGCGGGCGTTAGTGAGATCATCAAGGATCTGGAGAAGAGGATGCACGATGTTGAGGAGAGGGCAAAGGCTGCTGAACATGCTCGCGAGGAGGAGGCCAAGACCTACGAACGAAAGCTCCGAGATCTCGAGTCTGAGAAGGGATTCGCTCTTGACAGAGCAGAGAAGGCCGAACGGTTCCTCGAGAACAAGAGCGAACTCGGCGGTGATCTCAAGGCTGCCAACGAGAAACTCGGACAAGCCATGAGTGACGCTCATGATGCAGCTGCTCACATTGCTCAACTGAAAGACGAGCTTGCACAGGCAAAAGAACGAGTCAGCCAACTGGAAACTGAGCAAGACCGCGATCGCGCAACAATCGCCTCCCTGGAGGAAGGCGCGAAAGCCCGGGAATCCGAGTCCGAAACTGTGCAAGAGCAATTGAAGGCCGCTCGTGCACAAGTGTCTAGCATGGAAGGCGAGCTACGCATAACCAAGGAATACGTCAGCGAACTCGAAGGTGATGCCAATAAAGCCGCCGAGCGGATGGAAGCTGTCCATGGGGAATTGGAGGCTTCCGAAGAACTCATCGAACAGCTTCGAACGGAGCTGGATGGTGCGGATGAGCAATTTGGCGCCCTTGAGGACGAGAAGGATCGCGCTACCGAACTGGCACGACAGCTGGAAGAAGCGTTGGAAGCTGCTGAGACAAAGATGAAAGGCGACGAGACCAACACTCAACGTCTCCAGGATCGGATCACGACTTTGGAACGTGAACTGGAGAGGGAGCGCCAGCGCTCGAATTCTTCGAGCCATCGTTCTCGTGACGAGCCTTCCGCCGATGCTGCCGAGATTGAAGCACTTGAAGATGAACTGGATGCGGCCCACAAGGAAATCGCCCGTCTTTCAACGCTTTTGCAAGATTCGCCTGCCCGAGCCGCCATTAACAAGGCCAAGGACCTCAAGATCGAACTGCTTGAAAAAGAGAAGGAGGACCTTTTGGAGCGCGTTCAGAGCTTAAAGTCCACATCATTCGATTTCCAAACGCCAAGCAGAGTTTCAAGTTCCAGTGGCATATCGCCTTTGCACCGCCAGCTCATGACGATTAGGACTTGGTCCCCCAAGACTCCGGGGCCCGTCAAAGAAGTATAACTTTTAAAACCCTTCACACGACTTGCGCGGATTTATTAACAAACTTTTCAGTTTTCATCGTACTTCGCTAACGGTTCCGTCGCCGATCAAACTGTTTCACCTCTCATCGACGAGATCTCACGCCTGCAACACGCCCTTGACGAAGCCAACAAGAGTGTGGATGATAAACTGGATAAACTCGAAGAGGCCGGCATTGGCGTCGTTGGATTAACCAAGAAGCTTGAAGATGCTCGGTCTAAAATCATTCTGCTCGAAGATGAAGTGGCAAGACTCTCGCGGCGTGAAGACCGACACATACGCCGTCTGGAGAAGATCCGATGCCCTAAATGTCTCACTAGAGTCAATGTACGGGCTATACAGAAGAATCTTGATGAAAGGTTCATAGGACGATCCACTTTTCCCTAATGTTACTTATTGACGAACGAAATTTCTGCTCAGCTCGTTTGACCTTACACCCGATTCGTTGCCGACCAATCCTCCAACCCCGCCCTCAAAGACTTCGGATGCTCTCCGAAATGAACTTCAAGCTGTCAACGCACATCTTAAGGAGTTGCAAGCTCAATGGCGAGAGGAAAGGAAGCAATGGCTTGGCGAAAAGGCTGTACTCGAGGACGCTACTCGTCGTTTGAACTCTGAGATGCGTCACGCAAAGGAGAAGGCTGAACGCAATAGCGAGAAAGCCAAGGCTGGAATCCAGGAGGTGAGTGGGATGTTCTCACAGATGTATGCTTTCTAATGCATGAATTCTCTTGCAGGATCTGGATAAAGCCCAGGCAATGATCCTTGATCTCGAAGCGGAGCTCAGATCTGAAAGAGCACATCTGCGCGAGATGAATTCCGATCATCAACGTGCTGCGAAAGGCAAGGACGAGATATTACTCCAGCTGCAGCGCACCGAACATGTATTCCACTTTTTTTTCTTTTGAAGAAGGGGTTGACTAACGCCGGAGCAGGACATGACAGACATTCGAGAGCAACTTCAAAAGATTAAGAAGGATAATCACGAGCTAGAATCTGAACTCAGACGTAAGCGAATTTCAATTGGACATCTACTGCTGCTTACATTGTCCTACAACAGAAAACATCAACGCCGAACAGAAGGCCAGGTTACTCGAGGCCAAGGTGTTCGAGAACATGGAGACGATCGAACAGCTTCGTCATGAGCGTTCTGTTTTAGCTAATGACCACAAAGAGCTTCAGAGGCGTTACTCTAAGGCCTCCGGGGTACGCATCTGATCTTCCTCCTGAGAAGCTATTAGCTAACTTCTTCCCCTAGATCGCCAACAAACTCCGCAGCGAGCACGCAGCATCGCAAGTGGCCCATGACAAACGACGTCACGAACTTGATATTCACCTCCTTGAGGTCGAGGACCTTCGTGAAGCACTCGCCACCCACAAATCTGAGCTGCAGAAAACCGAGTCTGATCGGGCCCGTATTGCGGCACAGAAGGAAGACATCGCGCAGACGATTGGCATGCTCGAAGCCGACCTGCGCCGTGTTCGCAAAGATGCGGAAACCTTTGGTCGAGACCTCCGGTTGCTGAGGGCTGAGAAGGAGAACGCGACCGAGAGCTTGACAAAGGCAGAGCGCGCCAAGAAGCAGGCTCAATCCCAGATTCGCGTGCTAAAAGAGCAAATTGCCACGCTCATGGACCAGAAAGACAAGGCGGAGGCTCAGATCAGTAGCCATGTTTGCTCTTCGTGAGTTGTCTATCTCGTGGTCTTGGTGAAGGTAAGCATGCACTGATGCTGAAGATGCTATAGGAACAACAAGCAGCTGGAGGCTCTCAAGTTGCAACACAATAAAGAGTGCAAAGGTCTGTTCGTACAGATCCGATTCCTGAAAGCCAAGCATCGGCGCGAATCGTTATATCTTGAGGATGCTATTTGGCAAAAGAACTACCTACTGGTACTTCTCTCGAAGCATGAACGAAGGTATGCCGCTGTTTCTCTTCCCTCTGGTACTTAATATCGAAAGTTGCTAATGTTTACTCGAATACAGCGAGCAAACAATCATTTCTTCGATAGCCAAAATCGGGTTTCCGGTTGCTCCAGCTCCACAGCGGAAGAGAAAATCTACCTTGAAGAAGGTGGCTTTGGCAGTCCGGTTCTTGATCCGTGTCCAGTTCGTACTTGTTTCGCACTATGCCCTCTAAATACATGCTCATTGTTTAAAATCTTAGACGCTCGCACAAATATTGGAGTGGGGAATTTGCTCCTCATGAGAGCGTCATGGCCGCATATCATAACCTCCGCCATGGTCAGCAACGACGTGCAATAACAAGCAAATAAGCGGCAGAATCTTAAATCACTTGCAAAGCATTGGCATTCATCACGACAGACACATTCTCATTTTCCTAGCACTCTTGATTCCCTGGGTTTCTTCTTAGTTTCCTTGCTTTGTAATCGCATTTCAAACAGTTCATCTTGTGTATATTAGCTTGGGTAGTCACCATATTTGTACGTTAAGACATAATCTTAAGTCCCCATTTTTGCATGCAAAATTAAAAGAAGAAAAAGCACGGTAACCAAGTCCTGTCAGGATGATTTAGGTCCTTTGGGGTTAAGTACCTTGAAGCCGTTCTTGCCAACATAGTATGAGAGGCCACTCCAAATTGTTGTAGTTGCCACCACCCATCTAAGGGGAGATGACACAAGTGATGAGCCTTAGGATCGGGTTAGATATCTGGATTTGTGCTCACTGGAATGCATGAAGGCTCGTGTCGATATCAATAGGGAGAATAGGGTTAACGGTTGTTACACCCATAAGGATGAGTTGGAGAGCTGTGTTGACCTGTGTGAAAAAATGGTGCTGTGAGTCTTCTGTATGACATTACAATATGTGCGTTGTGTGTGAATAACCTTGCTGATGGTAGTTGGTTTGACCTCGGATGAAGGCAAAGACATATCCCAGTATCGAGTGAACGTTTTCTAAAATTAGTTATTTCACGTTATTATGGCTTTTGGCGGGAGGATACTTCGGAATTATGCATACTGGTGGTGGAAGTGTGATGTAACGAACGTAGAATGCGGACAGACTAAGCAGCACATCTCGGCCGAGGATGATAACAGCCAAAGGCACTAGAATAGCCAGAGACGGTGAGACCTTCCTGTGTGAGCAAAGTAGAAGGTACATGGGGGATCCGTACATGGTAGCATAGACTTGACAGCAAGCGTCACCGTCAACGTCGTCATGAGCGCCTTGTCGGCGGCGGGATCGAGTATGGTGCCGAACACAGACTTCATGTTGTACCGGCGCGCGAGCCAGCCATCAAACTTTGCTTACCCCCTCTCAGGATCAGCCACCAATAATCCCTTGAGAAGGTAGCCAACGTACCCAGTCTGTAAGGCCCGAATACACCAGCAGAGACGTCGCCAGGTAGAAGTCGTCGTGCACGATGGACCAGGCTAGGACAGGACAGGCACATATCCGCGAGAGGGTCAGGAGATTGGGTATTGTGTATATGTTTTCTCTAAGTGCTGGCTGATTCCCCGAGGAAGGTGGGGAGGGTTCGGATGGCTTTGTGGGCGGTAGAGATGAGTATAACCTTTTGTACGGTACATTAGACTTGGGGACTAGCAGTTGCTGTAAAGGTGATGATATTCTCAGGCTGGCTCCAACCGAAAAGACGGGACGATGTGAGCGTGCTAGGAAAGAGCGAGTACAGTTGATTCGAGCGGTAGTAAGTCTTAGAGCCATGGCAGAAATTATAAATGTGATATTAGGCAATTCCCAGCAAGTATAATTGAAAAAGCGGTACAAGCCGAGTACAGAGTGTTTTGAATACGACTTTGAAGAAGAAGCGCTCGCAGCCGCGGTGTGGGCGTCATTGGCCTGCCGTTGCTTCCGGGCCAATCACAGCCTTTCTTTCTTTCTTTATATCCGTCACTATCATGGCTAGGTCACAGCCTTCTTCAAACTAAAGTTGTCTCTTTTGACAATAACAGTCAATAACGGCATGTGCGAATGGATTTCCTACTTTGAACCCTTTATTATCTGCAGAAATTTCTCTATAAGACTCCGCTTCTGTTTGTTGCTGTCGCTCTACCAGCTTTCTAGATATATGATTGGTTAGCGAAAGCAGCGAAAATCATATAGTACCACTGAATCCAAAAAGAAATGAATAGCTGCATTCACACGATTGTCGGTCACTCGGCACCTTTTTTTATGGTTGTGACTATATGCGCATACCAGCGGCATTATGATGGTACGCTTTGCAGATAGTGGCACGTCATAAATGGTGGTAGATCACCCGAAGTGGTCCTCAACCACATCTGCTCGCTGGATATATAACGTCCATTTCTACGCATCCTCTCTTGAATCTGCTTTCATTCCATCAATATAACTCATACCGAAAAATGACATGTAATTGGGAGATGCGGTGCCTCAACCCGAGCATTGTGAGTCTATAACCCTTTTCTGGCATATCACTGTTAATACTAAATGGGGCGTTTGATCCACTAGAAGGAAACAGAAGTGGGTCGTGTCGTCGGTGATCACACTCACTTCAACTCCGACGTGTTGCACCCCCTCAAGTCGCGTTACCTCTCAGTACTAGAGCATTATCAGGGTGCGTCTCGCAATTACGATGTTTATTCAAATGGAGAAGTTGTAGGACCATCGATGCCACTCGAGCTTGCTTGCCAGGTAAGAGGGATGTCGAATTCTAACGATATATGCATAGACAGGCCCAAACACATATAACAGCCACGAAAAAGTTGCGAAAGAGGATGAAGATGAAGATAATGACGAAGATATCATGAGCGAACTTGACGACTTGAGTAGGCTTGTCTATGATCTCAATACGAGAGACTATGCCAAGCACTTAGCAGCAACAGGAGGGGACAAGCCAGGAAGCATCCCCGCAATCGAAGACGATGATTACGACTGGCAAGAATCAAGCATGGAATATGCAGGATCGGTGCACTCCATCGAATCGTATATGGATGATGAATTATTTGATTTCAGCCAGGATTTAATGTATCATAGCTATGAGGATAGGTGGGTTTTTTTTAGAGGTTTGATCATCAGGGGCAATTTGCTAACATTGTCTTTTCTCTAGTAATATGGAGCCTAGTCTGTGCTCATCTGATTTGGAAGAGAGCTCAATTGGGCGTTTTGTTATACAGGAAGTGTGAGATGATCAATGAATGAACGAGTTTGAAGCCATCTGTATGTTATTGCTAGCCCGTGGGTGATGGTGCTTACTTACAATTTTAGCAGCAGCCACCATCGCGTATCGTGGTAGAGCTCGAAGATCTGAAGAAAATATTACATATACTTACAATAATAGCGTGATGTATGCATGTATCACATGTTGTTAATAGACCGCTTTGTCTATATCTTGTCTATCAATCTTGGCTGTTGGAAGCGGAGACCGCAAATGAAGATGAGGCGCGATCATTCCATCGACACACCATTCCGGGTATTGACATTTGGGGCAGTAGTGGGTTTGATGAATCACTGAGTAGTGGCGTAGTCCGAGTTGAGTTACTATGTATATGCTCCTAGATAACGATAACGGATCGAAGGGTGGGAGGAAGTAATATTCGCTGATAATCGCAAGCGCCGTATAAGCTTCGAGCGCCCTGGCGCCAAAGAGGGATGTGCCTATATGACATAGAGGCGTAGTGGAACGGTCTAAGTTTGCGCATATATGCGCGGTTCTGCTGTGAGACCGATTGAGCGACGGCCGCCAAGGCACTGACTAGGTTGGGGGCTAGCTTGATATCTCGGGATTTGGCGATAACAATCCCGCGAATCAAACGCATTCCTCGGCGTGGGATAGGAAAAATACACGCAGTCCCCACGCCCAAGTCCAGCACGCGTATGATCTTGTAGAGCTGTCCCGCATATAACGTAATAGCAGGCGTTGTAGCAGTCGACATATCATATAGCCAGTATATGCGTTGGCAGGAATGCAAATTTGCAACATCACGAGTATCAACCCATCTTTGCTCTTTCATTTTTTTGCTGTCAGATCAAAGCATGCCGGAGTTTCTTCAGGGCGCTCGAGGCGCGCTTGTGGCATGCTGCAAAATGGCACATAAGAATACCGGTCTTGTCCCAGCTGTGGCTGTTACGCGTTGGTGGCTCGAGCAATAATAATATGCATGCACGAAACATGGGGTATAATATTATAATGGGCTGATTGCCAATGTGAAATGGCACGTAATCAAAAAGACGAGGGGTGGGCAACGGCCGTAATTAGTCGTGCGATATCGAACGATTTCCATCATCCGACAGCCTCATTTTTTTTTTTCTTCTTCCCTTTGCCTGTCGTCTTGCCCAATCCTATGAAAGCTATTTAAGCCTGCCCTGGCCAACGAGATCCCTCCATTCTGCTCCCCCTTTCCTCATCCCATCCATCTCCTCTCCTGCCCAACTACAACCATGGTCGCCCCCACGAACGGCTCTACCTGCGCATACGATGTCACTCAGGCCCCGCGTCCCAAGGACGTCGGTATCCTCGCCATGGAGGTCTACTTCCCACGCAGGGTGAGCCTTATTGGCTGCTACCTTGGCTCACTAATGTGTCGACTAACGCATACATGTTGCATGTAATAATAGTGTATCTCTGAGGCAGAACTCGAGGTCTTCGATGGTGTCTCCCAGGGCAAATACACTATTGGTCTTGGCCAGGAGTACATGGCCTGCGTTGATGACCGAGAGGACATCAACTCTTTCTGTTTGAATGGTAAATCATAGAGTGCAATATCTGTATAAGCTTTCGCCTCTAATGCCGTCTTGTGTCCCATTATAGCTGTCTCCGGCCTTCTTGAGAAATATAACATCGACCCCAAGTCTATTGGCCGTCTCGAGGTCGGCACCGAGACCATCATCGATAAATCCAAGTCTGTCAAGACGACGTTGATGGATCTCTTTACCGCCTCGGGCAACTACGACGTTGAGGGCATCGACTCTAAAAACGCGTGCTACGGCTCCACTGCTGCCGTCTTCAACGCTATCAACTGGGTTGAGTCTTCCTCCTGGGATGGACGCAATGCCATCGTCGTAGCTGGCGATATTGCAGTCTATGCCGAGGGTGCTGCTCGTCCCGCTGGTGGTGCTGGCGCTGTAGCCATGCTCATTGGCCCTGACGCCCCTGTGGTCTTTGATCGTGAGTCTTTTCTCCCGTGTCTCACATTCATTTTCTTGAGATTCATGTGTTTCCATCTAGCCATTCATGGAACCTACATGGCTAACACCTATGACTTCTACAAGCCCAACCTCGAGTCTGAGTACCCTGAGGTCGATGGCGCCTTGTCGGTTAAAACCTACATCGGAGCTCTCGACGCTGCATATAAGGCCTACCAGACCAAGTTCGCGGCGGCCCACAAGCGCGCCCATGCCAAAAACGGTCACGCGAATGGCAACGGCCACACCAACGGCTCTTCTTCCTCGGCTGGTTTCACCCTCGACTCCGTCGACTACCACGTCTTCCACAGCCCGTACGGCAAGCAGGCGCAGAAGGCGTACGCCCGTCTCTTGTTCGATGATTTCGTCAAGAACCCGTCGCACGCCAACTACGCCTCGCTGACGCCTGAGCAGGCATCTACGTTCTCGGCTTTGTCCTATGACGAGTCGCTTACGCACAAGGATCTTGAGAAGGCGTTCATGGCGCTCAGCAAGAAGTCGTATGCGGCCAAGGTGACGCCGAGCATGGCATGCTCGAAGCGCTGCGGCAACATGTACACCGGCTCCCTCTACTCGTGTCTTGCATCGCTCCTGGACAACGTGGAGCCGCAAAACTTGCAGGGCAAGCGTGCGTCGATGTTTGGCTTTGGTAGTGGATGTGCCGCCAGCTTCTGGACGGTCCACTTCAAGGGCGATACCTCCGAGATCCGTAACAAGATGAGGCTCAGCGAGAGGTTGGCGTCGATGAAGGTCGTGCCCCCCAAGGATTTCATTGATGCTCTCGCTGTGAGTTTTGTGTTCTTCTCCCTGGTATTATATCGTTTTGCTCATCGATTCTCTCTCTCTCTCTCTCTCTCTCTCTTCAATAGCTCCGTGAGAAGCACCACCACGCCAGTTCATATACTCCCGATGGCACTACCGACAGCATCTGGCCTGGTGCCTACTACCTTGAGAGCGTCGACTCCAAATACAGGAGGAAGTACGCTCGCACGCCTGTTGCCTAAATCAATAGGTAGCGACGGCAAGGATTGTACTGATGGATTACTTTGGAGGATTTGTTCTAGATTCAGTAATGCTTTGTACAAATAATAGACTATTAACGATATACCGCTACATTAGGAATAATATACACTTTTTTTTCAGCTATACTTGCGTATTTGTTTGATAAAGTTGGAGACTCTGACGCATATCCATGCCGCGTAGTTTGTGTGAGGACCCCTGAAAGTCCTCTTGAGCTGGTCAACATCCGGCTTTTACAGGTCTGAGCGTGGTGGAGTTGCCGGAAGCAGTTGGCCACAGGCGCTCAATCAGTTACGGCTACCAGTAAGACTCAGGCTCGGCTTCAAGTTCTAGCTGATGAACCTGCTATCACGGCCGTCGAAACGACGTACGATGCCAGAATTTTCAAAAGTCTGGAGCTGGAACGCTACTAGTAGCCGCCAGAGCTCCTGACGCTCTACGTTGATCTCAATGATATATGAATACTAGTGGTGCAATGGCTAACGGACCCGTGGACTCATCTCAGGCTCCGAGTCGCCCTTCTGCTAATGGGTTCTTCCAAAATGGCATTTATCTCCAAATCTATATCAGGCACAAAACAAGGCCATATGCACTGCCAGCGTTGGGGCAGATTAGTAGCCTTGGAGGATTTTATTTATTTGATTGTTGATCCTGCAAATGATCCTACAAGTGGACGGAATCCTGACCCACATCTCCTGCTAGCGCACCATTATGCTACATTCTCTGAGACTATTCTGACGAACCAAGTGCTCACTAATGTAGACTCACACAGGTCTTTACGACTACGCTATATAGCAGAATGGAAATGTGGAATCCCCGGAAACGACTTTGTTTCCCGATTTGGCAGTGGCTTTGTCTATAGGTTACTACTACACCTTCTATTAGCTGACAATGCGCCTACTCCCAAGTGCATGGTGCATGCCCAGGATTTCATCGCAGGGACCATCATGGCTTGTTGTGCTTCCCGTCCGTGTCCTTCCTTGGGTCTATACATACGCATGTACAAAACGGGACAATGTACAATGCACCCTCCCGACGGCTGCGGTGCTCGCGGCAATTCAATCTTGCGGCGTGTTAATTTACCTTTGCAGCTCTCTGGGTAGTATAAGAACAGACCCCATCTCCAGGCCAAGTACTGCATGCACATGCTCTCATAGTCCTTTGGAACTAATAAACCTCCAACCCGTATCTATCTGTGTTCTTGATATCTGCTGTTGCTTTTGCATCCAGAAAGAACTCGATTGCCACTCCCTTGCCATAAAGTATTCGTATTTCCCCGATCTTGAATTGTTTTAAGATGTTCGCATCCTCCCGTCGTTTTTTCGTGGCCTTGATTGTTTCCTCTCGTGAGTATTACTTTTTCTGTCTGTGACTTCGCCTGACTCCAATGTACTCACTTTTTTTTTTTTTTTTTTTTTTTTTTTTTGCTTCTTCTAGTCGTCTTCCAGACCGCGGCCAGCCCCATACCTGTCGCAGCAGCTCTGGAAGCTGCTGCACGTACTGAGCCCGTCGCTGAGGCACAACCTATTGAGGAGCGTATCTGCCGCTATGGCTGCATATAATCCCCCTTCATAGCAGCCAGCATCCCAAACCATTTGTTTATGGCGCAAATGGGCGGGTTCTTGGACCAAACTTCCAATTGACAACATCCAATTTCGCACTCGTCGCACAAAAGATGATTCGTCTTGCGGCTAGAGCACCACAAATCCCTCCTTCTCCTCTTTCGCTCTGGAGCCCCACATTCGCCAACCCCAACCGCTACTATACTTGAGCTTTTTGTTTTGCTTGTAGATCTGTTTTGCGATCCATTGCTATCATGCAATACTTCCCTTCGTTTTGAGCCTGCCTTTCCTTTTCACTGCCCCTGTCTTTTCTTCTCTGTCTTGCGTTTTTTCTTTGTTTGTTGTTTGGTCTATTTGTATCTATATCGCTATCCGCCTCTCGTATGGACAGTTATGGCTTGGATGCTGTATATTCCATATCCACACTATGTATCCGTGTACATACATACCCAACCCCTCTAACCCCCTCCCTCTATTTATATATAGGGATTCCTCTGATCCTGTACATATATGTAGCTATTGCATTATTGCCATATATATCTCAAGCCTTGTCGCGATGTTTGTCTTGTTTAAGTAAGTGTTGACAGTGATGCCGTAACGACAAGTTTGAATGTTCAGCACGGCCATGTTATACATATACTAGTACACACGTGTTTACAGGGAGTACAAGGACAGTCTGGATAAGGGTGGAAGGAGATGCCGGTGGAGATCAAATTTTTGTTATTGGATGTTGTGTTAATGGCGAGTTATTTCAACTGTGTGTTGTCCGGTCGTTACTGCGACCTTCCCCCTGTTGTTTATAACGGACTTATTGTATATCCGTTTGTGCCATTGATTCAGCCATGGGGTTATTTTTGCATTTTCTTGTTTTGTCTAGTTAAATACAAACCAAGTTAGCTCATCAGCAAGTCCATCAGACACCATGAGCGCCGTCAAATGTGATGAACACTGGCTAGGAAAGCCATCGCGCCATGATCGCTTTATAACACAGCTATAGAACGGACGGGAGCATGAGTATCTTTATTTTGGGGCTGACAAGTCGACTAGAAGATTATTTACTTTTGATCGCGATTTATTATGATTTTTTTTTTGTCCAGCTGAAAAGGCTATAGTATACTAGACGATGTCATGTCTGCGCAAGTGCTACATTAATTCTCTCTCTATAAGAGAATATATGAGCGCCTGATGGAAAAGGTGATTTATAATCGGTGTGATCAGGTCGATGATCAAATTGGATACTTGGGGTGAAATATGACGATAACCAAATGAACATATTGATAAGCCCAAAGAAGTGGATCAATAGCTGGCGGGTAACGGCAAAGATTGTGAGTCCAGGTACTATCCAAATAGAACGGAGCAGAAGAGCGTGGCTCATGCAACTTATGCAAGTCGGTACATCGCTGTAATTAGAGAAAGAATTTCATGCGTCACGAACGTGGTATGGCGTGTATCACCTGACCGTGAGATAGCTTTAAAGGAACGCGATTGACCACTTATCGACATCGCCTTTGCAGATCTTAGCAGTTACCACGATGAGTTACCCAGTCAAGGAGATTACAACCAAACCATTCGATGGCCAGAAGCCTGGCACTTCAGGTCTGAGGAAGCGGTATGTAGGGATTTGTAAAGGCCATAGCAGACAGCTCATACATGGTTTCTAGTGTCAAGGTCTTCCAGCAAGAGGTAGTCTAATCGCTACATAATATGGACGCGTTTCTCAAAACATTTTTGGTAGCATTACACAGAGAATTTTGTCCAGTCCATCTTTGACTCGATCAAGTCGGAGGGTGCTAACCTCGTTATTGGAGGTGATGGACGTTATTTCTCTCCTGAAGCCGTTCAGATCATCCTCAAGATCGGATCTGCCAACGGCGTCGCCAAGTTTGTCATTGGAAAAGATGGAATCCTTTCCACCCCGGCAGCGTCTAACGTAATCCGAAAATACAAGCTTGATGGTGGTATCTTGCTCACTGCAAGCCACAACCCGGGTGGACCAAACAATGACTTCGGTATCAAGTACAATGTTTCCAATGGTGGCCCAGCACCCGAAGGTGTCACGGATAAGATTTACGAAAAGACCAAGACGATCACAAAGTACAAGGTTATCGAGGCGCCTGCGGTACGGAAAATCCCTGTATCAATATCAGAGTTGTTGGTTCATTTTTTTTATTTACAGATCGACCTTGCCAAAATCGGAGAGTTCTCATATGGACCTACTAAAGTCCAGATAATCGATTCTGTCTCGGATTATGTTGAGATGCTGAAAGGAATCTTTGACTTTGATCTGATCAAGTCCTTCCTGCATGAGAAATCGTCCGAGTTCCGCGTACTCTTCGATGGTTTGCATGGTGTTACCGGCCCATATGGAAAGGCTATCTTTGTCGACGAGCTTGACCTGCCGTTATCATCTGTCCAGAACTATGTGCCATCGCCCGATTTCGGTGGAGGACACCCCGACCCTAACCTTACCTACGCGCACTCGCTTGTCGAGGTCGTCGAGAAGAACAACATTGCATTTGGCGCGGCCAGTGATGGCGATGGTGACAGGAACATGATCTACGGTAAGGGCGCATTCGTTACGCCCTCCGACTCGGTCGCTATCATTGCTCACTGGGCCGACGTCATTCCCTACTTCAAGAAGGGCGGCGTTCACGGCCTAGCCAGGAGTATGCCCACTAGCAAGGCCATTGACCTGGTCGCCAAGAAGAAGGGATTGGAGTACTTCGAGGTACCTACTGGTAAGGAGTAAGCATATTTTTGATGAATTCGAGAGTATAACTGTGCGGGCCACCAGGCTGGAAATTCTTTGGCAACCTCATGGATGCTGGCCGCCTTTCCATCTGTGGAGAAGAGTCCTTCGGAACCGGTTCCGACCATATTCGTGAGAAAGATGGTTTATGGGCTGTCGTTGGTAAGTGAACAAAAATGATAGTGTACGGGACTCCTACTAACTATCTTAACTAGCTTGGCTCAACATCTTGGCTGCGGCTAACAAGAAATCACCCAACAAGATTGTCGGTATCAATGATGTTCTGCAGGAATTCTACGAGGAGTACGGTCGCTCTTTCTTCAGCCGCTATGACTACGAAGAAGTGTCATCCGAGGGCGCGGCCAAGCTCGTGGCACACCTGGACCAGTTCCGAACTTCTGGCTCGCTCGTCAAACAGACATATAATGCCAAATCATCGGCTGACACATTCACGGTCTCTGAGATCTACGACTTCGAGTACAAAGATCCTATCGACCACAGCGTCTCCAAGAAGCAAGGTCAGGTCATTGTCTTTAGCGACGGCTCTCGTGTCGTCTTCCGCCTCAGCGGCACTGGCAGCCAAGGTGCCACCGTCCGAGTGTATGTTGAGCGCTATGTACCACCTACGGCGGGTACGGCAGCACTGTCCCGCAACACGGCTGAGGGTCTTCAAAGCCTCATCGAGGTCGCTCTCGAAATTAGTCAACTGAAGGAGTTCTTGGGACGTGACGAGCCTACAGTCATTACTGTGAGTATAATCATTTCGTCAGAGTGCAGAAGTCTGATCAACACATACAGTAATCACTTGCCCTTGCTTATATGTTCGGAGGATGAAAAATGGACTGATATGCAGTAGAATGAAATAAATCAATACTAAACTTATCGCGTACATGTTAACCGGATTGGAATTGTCAATGCAATCATTTATAGTCAACCTATTGCAAGTGGGTCAGACCAGACCATGCATCGACCACGAACGTCTGGACTCTGGGGTAACAGTGGAGTTCCAACCGGGACAGTGTTCAACAGAACAGCCACAATACGGTCCCGAGAGCCACTGGCATTGCATTGCGTCACTGTGCGGTGTACAATATAATCACGGGCGGCTCGAGCTTGAACAAGCTGTGCATTTGTATTAGTAGCCGTATGTGTTTTGCACATATGCTAAGCGCTAAGCGCTAACCCCTTGCAACAGCGAGAACAAAAAGGCTATGTTCAATTCGAATACCGCAATTTAGAATATCCTATTGCTGCACCGTATGGAGGCATGAAAATGCGGGTCATCATGACGCTACTGAAAGGAGGCTTCATTACACCGCCAGGCTAGCTTTGAGTGCCTTGGTTCCAACCTGCTGATTCTCTGCCCTGGATACAAATGACCGATTTACGGCGGAGCAATGACTAGGTCTTCATTCTGCACAGCACCATATACGAATCTGGCGTATAAATTCATGTACATTGGAGGGGTTCAAATCCACTCACTCAATGTCCTACTTCAATAACACTCGCTATGCAGTCAATGAACCCAACCTTGGTGGTTCATTCTTGACAATGCTTCTCGGTGCTTTAGCACGCAACAAAGAATGGATCGTTGTCTTTTTCTTCAGCGGGTTCATGGATACTAGCCGCGGAATCCTCAATAGTCTATGGCACAAGATCTTGAGCTATTTCCTGATCACGGCGGTGTTTGATGACGATAATGAATGTTACCGTAAGCATTATAAGAACTTATGCGTCATATGAGCAATATACCCAATTGACTGATGTCCTACCAGAGTGGATGATAGTCTGGCTAAGTCAACAGCCAGGATGGAGTGCGTTATACGAGCAAAATTCTCCGCAGAATGATACCCTAATTTTTTTTTTTCAAGATTATGCTCGTGAAGTCGAGATCACTACCTCGCAATTCGGTTTGAGTGATTCGGAGATCGTGGAGAGTCATATCCTGGATGGGATGCGCAAGATCTCATACCTGCCTATCGTCTCTCTCCCTCACACAATTCTCTATGATGGCCATCTAATGAGGGTGACTCGGTTCAAAGAGAGTACAACTAGTTGGGGATTAAGGTGGGTTTGAAGGAGATGCAAAAGCGAAACATGCATTTCATTAACCGCCTTTCTCAGACCTGAAACACTCACTATCAAGTGTGTAGCGCAAAGACACTGAGATCTATGTCATATGCTGATCCTCAATCATAGTATTTACTCATGGAATCGCTCTGTCCTCGACAAACTTCTTCTTGAGGCCAAAGAAGTCTATAAAGCCGCTCAAGAGCGGACTGTATGCATTTACATGAGCAGTAGGTAAGATAGGAAGCCCACGTGTCCAGGCTGCATGTCAGTGCTGATACCATCAAACAGTAATAACGATTGGTATATTGCCACAACGCGTCCTAAACGCCCGATCGATTCTATTGTCCTCGACCCAGGCATCAAAGATTTTATCTTGAAAGATGCACAAGACTTTCTTGCGAACAAACAATGGTATGCTAGTCGTGGTATTCCTTTCCGCCGAGGGTACCTTCTGGTAAGCGAACAATGTCCTCTTTCTTGACTTAGTTCATACTCAGAATATTATCAGTATGGTGCACCAGGCTCTGGAAAGACTTCGCTTATCCACTCCCTGGCTGGAGAGCTTGGCTTACATGTCTTCATGATCTCTCTATCGCGCAGTGGCCTAGACGACAATAGTCTCAGCGAGCTTATCGCTAGCTTGCCAGAGAAATCAATCCTTTTGATGGAAGATATCGATGCAGCGTTACACCACGGCCTGTATCGTGATCTATCAGAGTCCGATGGAAACTCCAAATCGCCAAATGGTAAACCATCGCCCTCGAATCCATCTAATACGGTTGGGGAATCATCGGCGGGAGACTTGAGGACACGCATCACGCTGAGCGGCCTACTAAACGCACTTGATGGTGTTGCCGCTCAGGAGGGCCGGATCCTGTTCGCTACCACAAACAAGTACTCCGCACTCGATCCGGCATTATGCCGTCCAGGACGAATGGATCTGCACATTGAGTTTAAGAACGCTAGTAAATATCAAGCCACTAAACTGTTCAAACGCTTCTACGCATGCACAGAAGACGACTCAGGGAGCAAGGACAGTGACACGAAAAAATCCGAGACAGTCACTCGATGTCGAGCGTCCAAAACATCGCAGGATAAGCCAGAAAATGTGAACCTCGCTGGACCTTACTTGATAAACTCTGTCAAGCCTGGGGAGCCTAATTCAAATGCATTCACAAAATGTTCTACCAGTTTATCGGAATCAACAAACGCAGGGTTCACTGGTCACACGCATACAGAGCGCACACCTGTACTATCAGAGGAAGAGCTGAACTGTCTAGCCGATAGCTTTGCAAAAGCCATCCCAGAACGAGAGCATTCTATGGCCAGTCTTCAAGGTTACCTAATGCTTTACAAGTCCCGTCCTTTCGAGGCTGTGCGCGAGGTTGACGCCTGGGTTGATAAGGAAAGAGGAAAAACCGGCAAGGGAAAGACATCAACCCGGCATCGACACCATCACAAAACTCCGACTCTCAGGGAACGTCTTTCCTGGGCTCAGCTTCTCGTTTGGTTCTCGGTAATACACCTTCGTTACTCCCATTTTGATATAATGCATCCATCAGCTGGGCTCGAACAATACTATACCTCAACTCACTTTACCACTTATATATATATACTAATGACAATCATCCAAAAAGGCGCAATTTAAAATTAATTCACCGTAACTGGCAGGATTTGATTTATACAATTGTTAATGCGCTTGACGGATGATATCTTCCTGTAGAACTCGCCAGGTATCACCGGTTACAAGTCCGGTAAATCAATGAAAGGAGTAAAACCAAAACAACTCTATCAACTCGTAATATTCAACATCGAAGAACTAAAAAAAAAAAAAAAAAAAAAAAAAAAAAAAAAGTCCTATTGTCTTGCCTATAGCTCTTTACACTTTCCAATATCTGTGATTTCACACACAAAAAATGAGTTAGCGATGAATTTAAATGTATGGAATAAATGGTTTTTTTAGCTTCAAGTCAATAATCCAGCTATACAAAACGATCCTACAGCACAAGCATTATTTACAAGATTGAAGTTGAAAAGAATCCCGGATCAAGAACGACATCCACGAAGGATGTTGAGAGGATGGAAAAAATTGGATGAGTTAGTTCGCCATACCCGTTCTCGGCATGCCATAGGTTCTCGCAGCGAATGCGAGCCATACAAGGGCGGCACGAGCGAGCAGGCGACTACATGGCGTAGACTAAATCTACGCCGCTACCCTCCATGGTCATGCACATCTTCTCCGCCTCCGTGCCCTGTTGTGCGTCTGTCTCCTGGTCTAACATCTGTGTCTGATCTGCTTCATGCACTTCCGGTTGCTTATGCAAACCGATCGCATAGAATCCCCATCTCCATGGCCCTCGACGAGCCAAAGAGGGAGGAGAAGAGCTGACCGAGACACTAATGCCAGATGCGACAAGGCCGCCGCACCCCACTGACATTTTGGTGTATATGCATTCCAACCCAACCCAATGGCCGAGGGTTCTGATGTATCCGACATCAGAACGCATCAAGGTAGATCAGTATGCACACCTAAAACTGGACGTCGCGGCCTCGAGATACGATCGGTTTTTACATCGCCATTATTCCCTTTTCGATTTTTTTTAATCTTTTTTTTTTTTTTTTTTTTTTTTAACTCTTCTCAACGTCAGACGCTGGCAATGGCAAACCGACCGCACCACACCTCATGCAGTCGGTACAAGACAATAAAGTAGTGTCAATGTACCCGCCACAAGGCCCACCAAGAGACGACAACACGCCTTGACGTGAGCAGGACAAATGTCCCGGCGCACAACTAGGAGACACATCAACAGTAGAGAAGACGCACAGAAGAGCAGCACAAGGAAGGTGATCTTCCATTCGGGGGAGGGCCCGTCACCTTGTCTGGTAAGCAGACAAGAGCGATTGACCTCCCTTTTCTACCTACAACTGCGAGGAGATCAGCTCAACAGCGAAGAAGACATCATGAAGTGTACATCACCAGTATCTACGAGAAGCGGGGGCCGTCATCTGCAGCTCACGGCCCATATTAAGCAGAGCATAATACTGCAGACGATGCCCCTAGCAGAGCTACGTACAAGCGATGATGAAGGACAAGAGGAAAGATGAGGAGAAAGGGGGAGGTAACGAGTTGCGCATGTTCAGTTCTCTCATCTGTGGCTGTGACGTGGCTGGGTTACCACAGTGCCATCTTCTCACTTCATGACATAATGGTACTGAATAGTTCTAGAGACACGCTAAGCTCAAAGCAGTTGATGGCTTGGAATTGAGAGAGTGGATTGAGCAATCCGTAATGGCGGCAGTAGTTGAGGTTCACTTTGCCTGGAAAGTGAAGGCTAATCGGGAAAGCAGATCGATGCGGAGATCATCCCATGATCATGATCAGCTCGGCTCTAGCACGTGAGCGTTGCCGTTGCGAACAAGATGATGTCAAAAGTATTAATCGAGGATCGAGATGTCAGATTCATTGTTTCTCAGCATTTCTCATGTACGTACATGTAGCACTAAAAGATAGGAGCTCAAGATGCCTGAGATAACAGCTATAGCTAGCGGACTCGCGACACCAATGAAACGTACGAATGACAATATGCAATAGGCCAGGAGGCTTGGCATAATCATGATTAACAGCAAAAAAACCATCCATCATAAAATTTTTTGTGAGAAAATGAAAGTTCCGTTTCTATGAATTAGACGTTTGGCTGTGACCTTTTTTTTCAAGACACTCGATAGAGTACAGAGAACGACTTCTTGAGGATAGCGAAAAACAGCGCCTGTAGATCTGAGGCGCCTTCTTCAACCAGTCGATGGTATTCCAGCTTAAAGTCATCGTTTCTTCGCACTCAAGTAGACTCAGCCCAAGCGAGATCCTTATATATCACGTATGACTAGTAGATAGTAGCTTGACAAGATGCTCTCGCTTCAAAATGCCATCGAGGTATTTGAGTTCGAGGGCGGCCCAGATAATGGTGAACATCAAGCCAAATTTTCTTTAAGAGAGTTATGGTTATGATAGATCATAATATAACTTTTGAAACACTTCGCACTGGTACAAAAGGACATGTCGCCCAGACAAATACTACTTCAGACAGTTGGCTTCGATAGTTTCTGGACTTTTGGAATTGTAGAAGTGTTACCCAAGATGCCGCCCTAGTACGCAGTATAATAGTCTGAGAGGGAGAGTGTACGATGTACGGGAAAGCCTGCTTATAATATTCATGGAAACGGGGCTTGGACTTGAGCATAAGGAAGGTAGAAATTTTTTAGCTCATTTACTGCCTGAGACTCGAGAGACCAATGATTCTAGCTTGTTTTCATTTCGGCATTTTTAGTTTTGTTTGCCGAAACTAAGGATATAGAAGAGACTGATCCAGTAGTAATGCACACAGGTGAAAATTTCATGTGTGCGCGCTGTCAGCAAGTGGTCAGATGAATAGATAACGGCTCTACTACGTGCGTCCGAAATCCCGAAGAACCTGCGTACCGGTCAATCGTTCTGAAATGCGTACCATACATCCCCTGCTGCACTGAGTTCATTTCAATTAGTCGATGTCCATGGACTCAAATCAGTGACATATACATACACGAACCCCATATTATTCTAGTGCTCTGGTGCCAAGGTCGCAACGGCGTCAGAACCCAGCCTGGATATTACGGAGCGCCGTTGATTTGACTGCTGAAAGTAGAAATATTAACACGAGACAGATCCTACAAAGCACGTCCAGGCCTTTCAGGTTTCGAGGGACTTATGTGGCATAATCAAATCACATTTTTACGAAAATCTTTAGCTTGTGACTTTAATTAACCGGTGATAACTAAAATGTGGATCGTTACGTACCCTGTCTTTACGCATGTCGCAGCTTAGATCGGCGCCCGAATGTTCTTTAAACGCGTAACTCTATTGACAAGCTAGAACTTGAAGTTCGGTCATAGACCAGCGGTGATGCAGTGACGATCAAATGCCGTCATTTCTGGGAATGTAGAGAGTAAAGCCGGCATGTCATGATTTCTTAGACAATAATCCCGATTCCTGAGACCCGAAACCCAAAGCTCTGATATCTTGGTTCTGTCAATTCGATGAAACCACATTTATCAATGTACCGGCGGCAGTCGGAGCGCTCATTGTATCATATGCTACGTTGTGTGATGCTTCTATTCATTAGATAATGTGACTCAGAAAAAGGGAACTTACCAGGCTCAGGCTCTAGTCATAGTCAGAAATAGACCTCCTTAGGCAGACTTCTATATTTGCCGACACTTATTTCATTCGGCAAAAACCAGAAGAAGAAGAACGCATTCTGAGTGGATAAAAGAACTTAATAACAAGTTACAACAAAGATGGTCAATTGTCAGCCAAATGGGTGATGTTCAATAGCCACTTTATAGCTCCATGTAGCACTCTCTAACTGATATAGTTCGATTGCATCTCAAAAAAGCTCAGGTTCTGGATGCAGTGCCAGCTATATATTGCTATTTCCACATATATCTAAATGATCAGGCCACTTTTTTGTGGCATCATGTATAAATTCTAGACATCTCTGGACACATCATATCTCAATTCATCCAATGCCCCACTTCAACGAAACACGCTATGAGAGTAACGAGCCTATCACCACCGAGAGTCCTATGCTGCTGCTTTTAAGTATCATATCCCGCCATAAAGAATGGGTTATATTCTTTTTCTTTGGCGGGATCCTGGAATCATGTCGCAGTATTACCCATCGTCTCTGGAACAACCTTTTCGACTGTTTTTTTACCACGGCGGTATTTGAAGACCAAAACGCATGTTATTGTATGTTGCACCAAGCCATTGATATACTTACGCATTATATTAATCCATATACCCAGATTGGATGATGGCCTGGCTTGATCAACAGCCTGGATGGGGTGTGTCACCTCGTCCTAACTTTTAGTGGTAGGGAGATACTGATTTTTTTTTCCTCTTACCGCTAAGTCTCTGCTCGTGAGGTCGAAGTCACCACCTCGTTGGACCTTACTGATAGCGGACCTCCTCGTCATATCTTCAAGTCCTTGCAAAATACAATGGGCTCACTCAAGATCTGCTATCGACCTGTCGCTTTCCTTCCTCTTATGATTTTGTATCATGGTCGTATCCTAAGAGTTTCTCGGTCCAAAGATCTTGAAGGTTCCTTTGGAAGAAAGTAAGCTTGCATGCTTCATGATAACATCCGGGCCGTGTCGACTGATAAATCCTCTGCAAGGGTGAACACATTGACGATTAGGCAAGTAGCATAGCGAATTTGGTGCTCTCCAAGACAGACTTACTAACTTTCCTGGAAAGTATTTTTTCCAGAGATCGTGCCATTCTCGACCAGCTTATGGTTGAAGCCCAACAAAATTTCACATCATCTCTGGTGCGAAGTGTATGCGTTTTTACGGTTAACAAGTGAAAAACCAGCCCCATCAGACTAGCTTTCTTAATGCTAATACATTTTCTTATCAGGGACTCATCTACTCCTTCCTGGTATCTCGCCGCCAAGAGACCCAAGCGCTCTATCGACTCCATCGTGCTTGACCCCGGGATAAAAGATCTTCTCTTGAATGATGCAAGAGACTTTCTTGCAAACAAAGAATGGTACAATAGTCGTGGCATTCCATTTCGCCGAGGGTATCTTCTGGTAAATATACATTCAATATCAATCCTTTTTTTCTTTTTCTTTAAAAAAAAAGGAAAAGGAAAAGGAAATGCTAACATGAACTAATCATAATTGTTAGTATGGTGAACCTGGTTCAGGAAAAACGTCGCTTATCCACTCCCTTGCAGGAGAGCTTGGTCTTCATATGTACATAATCTCCCTCTCAGACAGAGGGTTGGATGATACCAACCTCAGACGCCTCATTTCCGACATGCCAGAGCGATCAATCTTATTAATGGAAGACATTGACGTCGCGATGTATCACGGCCTAACTCGTGATCGACCGACGGACTCGGAAAGGACAAGTTCATTGGCGAGAAAAGCACTGAGATCTTCTTCAGAAGCGTCTAATAACATCACCTTGAGTGGATTGCTAAACGCACTTGACGGCGTTGCCGCTCAAGAGGGTCGGATCTTGTTTGCGACTACAAACAAGTACTCCGCGCTCGATCCGGCTCTATGCCGTCCCGGGCGCATGGATCTACACATTGAATTCAAGAACGCTAGTCGTGGGCAGGCCGCACAGCTCTTTAAGCACTTCTTTTCATGTACATTCAATGAGAGTGATACCAATTCCGGTGAAGATGGAGAGGGCTTGGTTGATGCAATCTTTGCCAAATCGCCAACGACTACATCTACTGGCACCGGTGCTGTCCTCTCCGGATCCCTCGTGATAAACTCTGACAAAATTCCTGGATTATCGAACGATAATGCCATCACCGGACGAGCACATACAGACCGTGGACCTATGTTATCCGATGAGGAACTACAAAACCTTGCGGACAGTTTTGCAGCAGCCATCCCGGAGCGGATCCATTCGATGGCGAGTCTTCAAGGTTATTTGATGCTGTACAAATCCCGGCCTTTCGAAGCCGTGCAAGGAGCTGCTGCCTGGGCCGATAAAGAGAAAACGGCGAAGGAAAGACAAACAAATTCGACTCCTAATGCGGTTGACTTGGAAAACTTGGCAAACGGTTCTAGTGTCGGTGTTCCGAACCAATCTTACTTAGGCTCGGTTTCCCGTTTCATCTTTGGAGATGCGCTAGCATCACCACCCTTTTGATGGACATTGTAAGAGCGGAACATTGCTGAATTAACGGGCCTATCTTCATGTATTATCTGAATATGATTTTGTATGTATAGCATTAACCGTGAATGCAATCATGATGTGTGTTCGATATCAAATACAGTAGCTATCCAGACTCAAGTTAAGTACAAGTGATCCGTCCAGTGGACTTGTTCTAACATTGCTCTTGGTATTTGCTCTCTGATGTCCAAGATATTTGCGGGTCAGCTGTGAAAGGGATTATTATGGTTAATGCAAAATTAAGGAACGCCGCAATAGGGTGTAAGGGCTAGAACCTCGCTACTATTATTACCTCAATCTAAAGAAAATCATGCTCGTCATACGTCACCTCCTACTCTCATTTGCATCACTTATAAGATCGTAAGACATCTGAGTTAACAGTAAGACCCGAGCTACTAAAATGCTCCTTGTTGTTTCACGCTTAATTAAAATGAAGCATACATTATATGATCAAGACGCCCATTCCTCCTAATCCTTTTTTCTCCCTTCTTGACGTGCCCCACTTTTCCCTGTTGGGGTTGACTGATCGGTGTGTCGGGAACCAGCACCAAGCACCTCCCACTGATCCCTCCACCGCTTCCATTCGCCTGCACGACCACCATCGGCCCAAACAGCCCATCCATCACGGACCTCGAGCCATGACACGAGCGGATGACGTAAGAACGCCGAACGGAGACGGCCCAATATCGAGTGTGGCCGCGTGCGGGGTATTTGCTCGAAGACGAGGTAGAAGAGCGCGCCGTAGGCGATGCCGATGCCTAGGCCACACAGGATTTGGAATGTGGAATGGTAGGTGAGGTAGTATCTGTTGCAATAGGATTGGAAGATTTTTTTTTTTGCATGATGATGATGACCAAGAAGAATAAGGTTTGAATGAGTGGATACAGGTTAGCCAGATCCATGAATAAGTTGGTTTGATAGAACACGAAAGCATGGGCGGTTAGCTCATAATACGAAGTAGATAAATGACTCCTCAGAAGGATAAAGCACGACTGAGAACTGAATGAATGACTTACCGTGAATAAGCGACGGCACCGGCCCAAAGAGCCAGTCCAGTGTACACCAGCAGGCGCCACAGCGCGTCTATCACTGGAAGGCCGGTTGATGCGAACCGGTGGCGAAAGAAGAGATGATATGCAAGAAAGGTGGCAAAATACCCCATGTATTGACTGTGCGAGGAAGGAAAGCCGTATCCATTTCCGATACTATCTGTTAAAGATTTTTTTTTTTTTCAAAAAAAAAAAAGTTCGGAGGAAGGGAATGTAAGCGAGGGCGTTAGCAAAATAAGGTTGAAAGTGAGCAAGATGATCTTGTAATCGTTCAATCTAATGCGATCGACATTTGAATGATGAGGTCCTAGACTTTTTCCCACAAAGGAATGGAACGTGTGTACAAAGACAAATCCAACTAACGGGAAGCTATCCCCACCAAGATCGATATGGAGATAAAGGGGGATGTAGGGCACAGAGGAGAATGATGAACATGACTTTTACTTACAGGCTGGGCGCTCCTGTTTGATCGCACGCTTAAGAAGCCAATTGAGAGCCTCGCAGGAGAGCTGGCCTGCCCACATGTTCAATATTAGCAGCTCCCGTGTTTGGACAGCGAGTGCGGCGTACGAAGCCTGTGGGCCAGAAAAAAAAGGTGCCAGGAATCATATAGTACCCGGAAATATAGAAAGAATCGACAAGCATCATTGTTATCATGGGGTGTATTTTCGTGGACATTGCATTAATTAAATTGACTTGCCATAAGTAGGATGGGGCTGAGGGTTATGAGCGCGAGGGCCTGTGAGAGGTAGTCGTTTTCATGATCTATAGGAGGTCGTGTGAGCAAGAAAGGGGGTAGGAGAAAGTTAAATAATCAGCGCTCAACCCTGGGACAGAGTAATAGCAATGGAAGCTTGCTTGGGTACTACATACAAAGAACGTGCGTGAGGTCCAGTGAAGCAGAAGGCGCTTCGACTTGTGCCATGGGAGAAACAGCCGAAAGCAAAGTACAAGAGCCCAAACGAGTGGTAAGCTGTTGTTGATCGCAGCTATTCAAGTTGAATGTGCTGTGATCAGAATCCTGATAGTTGTAAGGATGTCTTCCAGTGGCACTCGCTCAGGCTTCCAGGTGTGAAGTGTGTGGTACCGTGATGAAGCACTAAAATATTAAAATGAAACGTTTACATGGTTCTGGTGAGATATTTAGGTTTCGACTAGGAATGTGTGGCTGAAATTCACAGGTGTCACGGTTGTTCAGACTGATGGCTCCTATAGAAGTTGAAAAGGTGTAGAACTAGCTAGAAATGAGGCGTTGTCGTCCTTTTACAGCCTTTCACAAGACAAGTTAGGGTCAATGTGTCTCTGGAGGTTCATAATCTTCGTTTTCTTAATGTCAGGTAATGGCCTTACCTGAGTGAGAAAAACAACAAAAAACGCCGGAAGATGTTAAGACTTCGATGATGTGTCCGCAAGACGTCACTCTCCGCAATGGACAACAGCACCGGAAGCATTGCATCCAGCCGGGCCGGCCCAACTGCTGTGAAGCTGCGCATAATTCCAAGCTCCCACAAACAAGAGATCGTTGACTGTATTTACCTAGACACTTGTATCATGATCAGGGCGTTATCATATCAAGAACATGATGATGCGCCATACTTGATACTTCTCTAGATATAAGTCTCGGCGATTTCGCTGGCAACTGAGTCGGCCCGGACTGCAACTAGTAATGTCACTAAGCGCCAATATCAACTTGAACATGATATTGTTAGTCAATAAGAGTAACGGTCACCACGAGCTGTGGCATCCTTGCTGTATAATATGGTAGTGATCAAATATTTAGCGTTTTCAAGCCGTTCGCCCTTGGACATCTTGGACCGTTGGGTCACGGGCTGACCGTAATCGCGCGGTACCCCGAGCTATGGCAATCTTGAATGAAGACATTACCAAGTACTTCTTGTTTAAATTGAGAAAATATGATTATCCAAGACTACAATTACTATTACATGTATATGTTAGAATGTGTGATCCATGTGCCGGGTCACATGATTTTACCCTTATATTGACAGTAATTTACATTCTCGATCCGCATCCGTTTGACTACGTACAACGATGTACAGGTAGACAAGCGGAATATATTATTTTGTGTCGACCGCTGCTCATCGTCGCCGCTCGTCATATTTTCGCAGTATAGTAGTATGCAAAAGAAATACAGAAACCAAGGAAGCATGCGCCATAGCGCTAATTGAACGGCCATTTTCACGTAAGCTGACGCGCCCTTACCTTGCTTAGCAAAGGAAAAGGTACCGCCTGCGCCGCCGCCGTCCTTGATCGCATTGCACTTATAAGCGCGCGCGTGAATGCATTGCGTTCACTCAACTTTCAACTTCCTCCAGCATTTTCCGCAGCTGTGCATGTACCGCTTCTCCTATCACGCCCATATTGACCACTGCTACAGCCCATCGAAGTCGTCAGCAGTGCCACCTCTGCTGGCTTAGATGAAGGCGCGCTGGCAAATGAAAAATGCTGCACGGACCATAGCCTTGGACTCTATGACTCGGTATATTGACGTGACTGAATTCTATGACCAGGCCAACAAGCGCTCCGAGGGGGGGGGGGGATCGTCGACCCTTTTACATTCATAGCGGCGCAACGCAGCGCCGCGGCGGGGGAAGCTCTATTTGTTCAAGGTCACCGGAGGCTGAGTGAGCCTGAGAAATGAAGGAATGAAACTATGAATCAATGACTCGGCTACGTCCTCGACAAGCGTCAAGCATCTAAACTCTCAAGCGACTCTTGTCTTCTTTATTTTTATTTCTCTTGGCATATTAATGGTACGATAGGTACCTTGGCTTGGCCTATTGCCACAACGTAAGTATCGTACCATCAAATAAATTTTCCTTGTCGTGTCAAAGCCGGTGCTGACTGGAACGACCGTGAAGCTCTCCAGCTGTCGATGCAGCACTGGGTAGTTTTAGCGGCTTAAAAGCTATGACATAGAACTAGTCATTTCAAGACTATTCATCGAGCCGTATGCACTGGATTTCCTCCTGCCGGATTCGCCACTGGGAAAATCCAGCGCATAGCCAACGCCAACGAGGGAACAATCTGTGATTCGACTCGGACGTACCACCAACGCTCTGGAATATTCTGGATGGCCTTGTTGATGTCGACGTACAACCCTCAAATCCACAAGGCGGAAAGACATTGGGGAAGAAATAAAGGTGGTATGTCATTTCATAGGCGATTGAGAGCGAGCAAGAGGGCGAAGAGGTATATTTATCGAACCAGGCGCGGCGTTAATCAATGCAGTCGACAAAGAATCAATTGGAGAAGGAATTCATGAATCAACAAACTACAGGCACCCGTGACCATTGGCCCGGAAACAAGCACTTGCGATAGTCTATCACTGAAAACCAGTATTTTGCACTTTTATTGCCTTGTTATCTTTTTTTTTTTTTTTTCCCTGCCAGTCAACATCACAGCGAATAAGCGCCCAAATAACTGTTTGTGGCCATTGTTGTTCCCAGAGAGTGGGAAGCGTTGGAGAGATTGGCGCTGGAGTTTTGGAAACTCAAAGGATAGCAATGGGGTTATGGGCTTGGCAATGATGATGGTCGTCTGCTTCTAGACCAAATACCCCCCTATCTCCGCAATGCCATCTCCATTATAAATCTTCCACTCTTCTCTCATCGACAGAGTCCAACTCGCTCTCTCTCTCGGGCTCGTCTCCCTCAACTCTCTCTCTCTCCCTCGCAGCCAAACACTCTCTGCTCTCCCGAATAAAACTCATCCAATCTTCACAATGGGCCGCCCTCTCTACTCCACCAGATATGCCACTTCCTCAGCATCCACACAATCGGCTTCCTCTTCAAATTCTGCCCACTGCGAAAAATGGACCCGCGGCGCTGCGTTTGACCCTGACTCTGACGAATACTACGAACGACATGCCGTCCTTGAGGCATTTGTTGATCATACCCCCTCCAGAGGCTCCTCAGCGGATTCATTTTCCACTCGCGAGGCCGTATCCTCGTCATCATCTTCGGGTAGGCGCCCGTCAGCCTCTGCCACAGAGACTGCGCGCAGCACTGCCTCGGCCACGCGTCGCACCCCCCAACATGGCCAAGATCGCCCGCACGTGGTGACTGCATCCCCATCATCAAATTCACAATACCCCATCATCCCTTCCCCTACATCGCCTTCAGCGGCACGCCGGGGCTCATTCAGGCCCGATATGTGGCGCACGTTCACCGAGATGGAACAGATGTGGCAGGAAGCCATATCCCGGCATGATACCGCCCATCGTCCCTCGGGCCCAGAAGAACACCACATGGTGTCACACTCGACTCCTGCCTCTGGAGCAGCGCCTATCGACATTCCTACTCGGACACCAGCTCGTCACCATACCCACCGGGAACAAACCCCGCATAGGGACATGCATGGCTCCGGATGGAGCCATTCGCCAATCCCCTTGGGCACGCCCTCGCCTTCGTCGGTCACTCCAGGAATGGCCTCCTGGTCCATGAATTCTACACATAATGGCAGGCATGCTGTGCCCATTTCTCCCTCCCCGAGGGATAGCTCTGTCTCGACTCGTATCCTTCATCCCACGCATATGGCAACCTCCCTGGTCCGTGTGTGAGAGAATGGAAGAAGACAGTCGCCGATAGGGACAAAATTACTCTCTACTCCGAAGATGAGATAGTGCATCTTTCCTCACGTATTTTGGATATCGACATCTATGGACTTTGCAATCTTTATTTCTTTTACCAGTTTTATATCGTCCCACTGTTTGGTTCTGTTGATGCTCTCTGTTTGACACTGGATTCATTTATTCTTTTGCTTATACTGTAGAGAACCACACATTGGGGTATAACTCATTTCATCACCCTTGATTCCCTTGTCTTCTTTTTCTCCTGGTTGGTTGTATGATTGATCGTTTACACTCTCGATATTACACCTCGGCAAGACATACAATATTGTTGTTTAAAAAATCACTTGCCGTGGCATATACAAAGAGATTTCTTGTCTCTTCACCTGTGTTACAATACCCTACATGTCAATATTCGTATGCGTATATCTATGCCAATATACATGTTACTTGATTCAAGATATATATGTTGTGGCAGCGCTATTGTTTATTCATTTCACACGCATGCAATGATTGTTGTCAAATGTGTATGCAAAGCCTGCATCCGGAAAGGAGCGTCAGTGATGAGAATACAAACACTTGTTGAATTGCAACCACTGCATATACACATCGCATCCATACCATCGTCTATTTCTCCCACTCATGGAGATTGATCATCGCTTCATTCCTTTGCTTAACACCTTTCCTGTCTTAGTTTTCATCCATTCCTTACAGTATCTTACCTTTGCAGTACCCAAGTTTACCTGTTTTTGCTCTTCAGCTGCGTATTGTTTCCAGATTGTTTGTATATTTGGTTTTTCTGATTCCATAAGATTTCCTTATAGCACCAGTGATCGCTCTTTTATATGTAAATTATATCTTTATATAATCAATTAACAATCTTACTCTCATCTCCAACAATAAGATTATCAATTATCCTCGTTTTCCCGACCCACACCGCACCGCTCAGCAACACTGGCTCTGAGGCCCCCACGTTCGCATCGCCGGCAGGGGATGCAGCATCAGCACCAGCGACCAAATCCTGCGCCGTCATATCATCCTCAAGCACCTCAAACGTCCCCCAATCGTTCATTTCCACGTAATCCAACTTCATCTCCACCCCAGCCGCACGTGCCTTTTCTCGCTGGACCTCGATGTACTCCACTGCGCGTTGTACCACCTGCGCCTTGGTCTTCTTTCCACCATCGCCATTGCTTGCACTTGACCATGCCTGACGTGCAATATCAAGCGCAGCGTACAACGTCCCTGCAAACTCCCTCTCTTGCTCTGTCAGGTACGCATTGCGCGACGAGAGCGCGAGTGAATCTGCGCTATTCCGAGCTGTGGGTACGATATGCAGATTTTCCGGTGTCGGGTACGCCATGAGCATGTCGCGGCATAGGCGGCGGAGGAGAAGCGCCTGTTGGATATCCTTTTGGCCGAAGTAGGCGTGTGTGGGCTAAGTGGATGTGTTGGTATATACACGCATTAGACAGCAATTTAAAAAAAAAGAAGATATTAGTGTGGTAAGGGGCTGAGCAACTAGAAAATAAAATGGTAAGCGAACCAGGATGACGTTGAACAGCTTGCTAACGACAGTAGCAACACCACGGAAGAACGTAGGCCGTGTGCGTCCTTCCATTTGGTGACCGAAGCCAGCCACCTCAACGAACGCACCGCGCTGTTGAGATACATCTTGGACAATGCCGGAAGGGTACATTTCCCCTACGGTGGGGAGGAAGACAGCGGATGGGGTTCGATGTTGAGGCGTTTGTTTCTGTTGATGATTGCTAGCGTTATCTTCGCTTGGGAAGGACTCGGCCTCGAGTAGGGTTAGATCGCGCGCGAGTGTGCGTGGGTAGGTTGTCAAGTCTTCGTGAGGAGCGAATTGAGCTGGATTTACGAAGATGGAGACGACGGTTAGGTCGTTTTCGGCGAGTGATCTGCGTACTTTTCGTCGTCAATGGGTACATGAGTATGAGTATAATCAAGCATTTTGCAGATCAAGAGATGAGGATAGAAGGGGATAGAGGAGGAATTTCGTAGAGCCTAGAATACCTACCAAGTGATAGATGACCTTCATGCAATGCACCCATAGTAGGCACAAATCCCACACTTTTCTTCTCATCAAACGCTTTTTGGCGCCATTGACGAAAAGAATCGACGGTCTCAAAGATCGGTATGGAAGATTTTGGGAGTGCTGATGATCCAGAAGTCGAAGACATGTTACGCTTCTTCAAGATGCGTTTTGAGTGCGATAATTCCGATGATAGGATACAAGGACGACGGCCTTTTGCGAGCAAGATGAGTTGGCGAGACTGCACTAAGTAGTGCATGGAGTGGAGGTTGTGTAAATTCGAGAGATTAAACTGGAGCCACAGCAGCCCCAGCGGCAACAGCACAAGACGAGACGATACAAATAGAAGGGTAGCAGCAGTGATGCAGGGCAAAGTATGGTACGAGAATGAGCGCAAAAGGCCCAAATACAGGACATTCATGAGACCATCAGGCCACTACCATCATCCCCATTGCAAAGTGAATATCCGAGTCATTGCCGGAGCAAGCATACCCAAAAAATCTGGCGTGTTGATTGGTTGGGCTTCCCTCGAGCATATGATTTTGATCAACGAGTGTGACCAACCAGCCACTGGGGAAATATGCAGAGTTGATTTTAACGTCGTAATTACTTGCTCCCTCACCCATTTTAAAACTGCTTATTAAATACACTATATTAAGCCATTCATGCGATTAGTCTACCGATCGGCTCTGCAGCTTTTTGTCCGGAGTATTAAAGCCCCAGAGATTCAGTGATCTAGGTTGATGCGTGTGACAAAATGTCTTCATCGCTACTACAAGAATCAACTTATCTGGTCAATTGCACTTCTCACCTCATCCTTCAAGTCCTGAATGATTGTGCGATATCCTCATTGACGTGTTCTCCGCACTATTCCGGGCATACTTGGGTAGCAAATTTAATCGTCTTATAAACTAGGGCCTGCTGGTTTCGTAAGGTCTCCAAACATGGTTTACTTTTCAGAGCACGGCCCAACTCTTGAATGAAGGATAACCACCAATGACGTATGGTGATTTTCCCAGAGTCGACCATGATGGAGCCTTTCATCGCAGGACATTACTTGCAAGCAACCCAATAGACATCCGTGTCTTCAACCCAGTGTAACTTCTCTACGGGTTTGACAATTGCCCTAGAATATCTTACATGGTGTAGAAAAAGATAATGCAACTCGATTGCCGGTACTATGCTCATGGCTGGCACCATCAGTTGTGATTCAATTGGTACTTTCATAAGATAAGACAGAGCGAGGCAAGCTTCATTTTTGATATAATTGCGTCGGGCAAGATAATAGAATGCAGTGCGCCCTTCGATGCTGACAGACCTGAGTCGAGGGATAGTGTTGAGGGAGGTATTGAGAGCCGCAGTAGCTCTCACCATATTGTATTTCTGAGCTATAGCTATGAGTGCTACGATGTTTTCAATTGAGCGTCCCTTGATACCAAATATCAGTGAAGTAGAACCCAGCTGATAAAACTTGAGCATAGAGGGGGTTATCGCAGAGGACTCTGTCATGTCTACAACAGGAAGACAATCACGTGTCAAGTCGGGCTCTGGGGCAGAACATTGGGCAGGTTGTGGTGATGTGAACATCTTTCGGAAGAAGTCTGACCCCATGGAGAGCAGATTTTAAAAGTTGCGAAGTAGGTACCATTGCTTGATTTTAATATAACGACCGCACCTAGAATGCTATCGTATAGTAAGTCTATCGTAACTTTTTGAACGTTGTTCGAAGTGTTATCCAAGTCCGAGAGAAAGGTAGGATTAGTCGCTAGTTATGTGTTATATCTTCGGGAAAGAGACAATCCTAGTATGAAGTGGGTCTCAACTCCTGGCATAGATTGATCAACCTCAGGTCCAACATGGATTGGCTCAAAAGTGGTGTGCAAAGACTCAGACATATTGATTTGCGGAAGAAGAGCCTTGGAAAGAATGGTGAGTTTAATCATGAAGTGTAAGACAAGTATTTCGGTCATTTCCACACCGTTTTACTCTAAGCAAAAAACAATACAGGATGTAATATACGCACTCTCTAGGCTCGTAGAACTAGATTTCGTAAACTCTCAACAAGGTCTGTGAATCCAAAAGAGCTAGATATATGCTAAAACCCAACTTCACGGGTTGATCCTTTCTGGGGATCGCTATTTTCCCTATTAGACAATTTCAGGTGTACTTATTATAAAAATTTCATAAGCTAAAAAATATTGAAGTTATGGATAAAAACCTGCTGGTTGGCACTTTTTCCGAAACGCGTAGCAAAGATGCGAAACTGTGACGCTCGTTACTGTGCCAATTTAGGCGATGGCAGCTGAGCGACATCGCCGGCAAAGTGTAGTATGAAATCCGCAGGCAACTTGCGCCTCTTGTCCTTGTACTTATTCTTGCTTTATTGCTCAGGCCTTGACGCGTCGCCGGAAAACAGACTCCTTTCTGATAACGACCTCCGATTTCTCATTTATTCCTTATAATAATGTACGTCCTAGTCTGGACATTGGTAAAACTGGCGTCAGCAGAGGCTTTGCAGCCGGTATTTACGCCGTCTCCCACAGAAGTCGTAATAACACCTTGTATTGGAGAAACATGGACAACACTTCCTCAGAACATGTCATCGAATCCATGCAGTCTCTATCTGTTCCAGACCCTTCTGTGTTATCTGAGGCACCACCCAAGTCTGCCCCCGCATCCTCACCACAACCGAATCCATGGCAAGATACATCATTGCAGGTCCAAGACGCTCATCCAGAAGGGCTCCACACACCAGATCCTTCCACTCTAGACCCCTCGTTTCATGCCCCGTCTCCCGATCCACCTCTCGTTGCATCATCTGTAGAAGCCCATCCGGAAATCTTAGATGAATTTGACCCACTGGCAGATCAGAAGGAGAAAGAATCTCGGGAGGCGTGGGGTCAAACTAGAGGACATCCGCCTCTTCCTATACCAGAGCCTATCCCTGTACCATCGACGCCAGAGCCATCTGAGAAGAAGTTCAAGCGCGGTTCATGGGCATTGAATGTGGGCATACCGGGACGCGAGTCGCCCCCACCCTCTGCTTCATCTTCGAGCTCGCCTTTCTCGTCGCTGGCTTCCTTAGCACGAACATTTGCAATACCTTCACTCCCCAAGCAGAGACCAACATCATTGGATGCTGCGCGTGCTGTACCCAGTCCAACTACCATCTCGAGTTTTGCAAGCCAGCAGAATAGGCAACCCAGACATACTGATCCCCCTGCTTCTTCTCAGCAGCCTGAGGAAAGCAGTGAAGCTGATGATCATACCACTACTCCGAACCGTGTCAAGTCCACCGAACAGGCGTTTGATTTCCAGCAATTCTTAGACCAGATGAAAACAAAGGGGGCCGAACCCGTTGCCAAATATCTAAGATCGTTGAGTATACATAGCTTATGTGCTATTAATGTATTAGATGACTTACATCATTATTGACAGATTTTTGAGTAACTTTGCAAAGCGTACTTTTACCATTGGTGACCAGGTCAAGATTATCAACGACTTTTTAACAGTGTGTCTCTTTCGTGCTGTATCTGCGCTTCTCAAATTGGAAATTAAAAGTCTAGATCTAATCGGTAGTTTATCTCTGGACGTATGCGCGAATGCGATGTTTGGAGGGATGCATCCGATATCGAATTTGATAATGCCATGGAGGGTATGGAGAAATTGGTTATGAACAGACTCTATGACTTGTCAGTCGAATTCTCTCCTAGTATGTCGGCTTAATCGCCTCCAATCCAAGCATTCCTTTTGAGTAGCTATCTCCACCTCGATGAACTATTTCTCATTTTTAATTCTTTTATACAGTACTTTCACACCTCATGTCGCACAAATGGTTCCGCCTCGGCCAGTCACAACAGACGATTTGGAGCGGGACCGTGTATTGGCACAACGAGTAGCTCTCTTTAGTTGGATAGAAGAGAAACATTTAGATATTCCTGTTGGCGAGGGCTCTTCTGGATTCATGATGTTTGCGCAGCAAGGTTTGTAGTCTTTTAGTTCTAATCAAGTGTATATATTGATTGTGTAACACAGAATTGCTCAAAATAAATCATTACAAGGCACCTCGGGATAAACTCATCTGCATCCTTAATTGTTGCAAAGTTATTTTCGGTCAGTGTTGATCTCAATGACACAATCGTCATATAATGTCTTATATCACGAACTTAGGCTTAATCCGCCACCTGAAAAGCGATGAGGGTGCTGACTCGTTTGTACCCATCCTAATCTTCGTCGTACTCAAAGCCAATCCTCCGCACTTGTTATCCAATGTCGAGTATGATATATTCGCTTGGGATTGGCTGTGTTCAAATTTTCACGAGTCTTTCATCAGATTTATCAATCGATTCCGAAATCCCGAGAAACTGCAAAGTGAGGCTGGATATTATTTATCCAGTCTGGTAATTCATTCACGGCCTTATCCGTTTTGTAATACGGCGACACTAACGGGCATATTTCCTAGATGGGAGCGGTGTCTTTTATCGAAACAATGGATTCTTCTTCCCTATCAAACATCACTCAAGAAGAGTTCGAGAAGTGAGGCTATGCATCTACTCTCATCGATCACACTCCAGGCTGATCACCAGTTCAGGAATGTTGAAGCTGCTATTCAGTCATTACCGGCACCGGGGTCCGCCTCCCCGAACGTAATGACTCCTGCAAGTTCCGCGCCGTCCACGCCAAGGCGCAGCACACATTCACTGCCTGTCCTATCTCCCGGATCATCGCATAGTGGAGAGGAGTCTGCTCGACCACTGTCAATATCTACACCGACAGGCCCATCGGAGAATGCGCGTAGATTTCTCCAAAAGACGGGTGATACTATCTCAAAGCCGCTTAATGCAATTGGACGTATCTTCAGCGAGGTACTCGATGGCGTCGCTGACGTTGCGGACGGGGGTCTTGGAGATAGGGATAGAGACGGGGATGGAAAACCAACTACTTATCTCCCTGGCCCATTTGCTCCATTCGAACTTGGAAGAGAGAGGAGACGAGAGCAGCAACAAAGAGACGGTGGTGGCCCACCCGCCCAATACTGGACACATCCCGATCATGCTAGACGGCCGTCCTATCTAAGCGAGGTACAGACGCCTATCAGCGGCGGCGGTGGTGGTGGTGGAGGTGGAGCGCCACCACCGCCACCTCCTCCTCCTATGCCGTACAAGCCACGTGTCCGACGAAGTCCGACGCCAGGCTCTATTAGTGCATTTCCTTCAGGAGCATCCGCAGCTGGTATGCTCCCTTGGCAAGAAGCCACGTCTTCGCGCCAGGGACTATCGCCACCACTCCCTGCGACGAACAATCCTCTATCCATGGGCCCCTCTCGGGCGCTTGCACCTGCTCGTGTGCAGTCCCTAGCGTATCCTGAGACACCCGTGCGCTCACCGTCGCCTTTTGCTATGCCGTCCTTGTTATCGCCTTCTCCTTCCTCACATCTGCTCGGTGCAGCTCCGGGGACGGGCGCGGGCGTCTCCAGAACGGCAACCCCGAACTTGGACTTCGCAGGCATGCAGGCCGAGATCGATCGGGCCCATAGCAGTGTCGCGAACGCTGCCAAGAATACCTTAAGACAGATCTTCCCAAATACGGATCCAGAAGTCATGGATTGGGTCCTGGAGGCCAACGAGGGGGATTTAGGGAAGAGTATTGAGGCTTTGCTCGAGATGAGCAGTGGATCGTAATATGCTCTTGTGTGTATAACCTTTTCATTTACTACTCACGTTAATGATTTAGGCTTGATATCACATTACTGACGAAGGCGATTTCGTATAGATTCAGTGACCGCCTAGTTTATGATTTGCCTATCGTACTTAATCAATGGATGGATTTCTCTCAAATGCTTTTATTGGGTCAGCCGATCAAGAATAAGAGTTTCCTTAAAAGTCTTTTCTATCTAAAGCTATGATTGATTGCTTCATGAAGATTAAAGCCCTGGATCATGAGTGCATGAGCACGGTGGCTCCAAAACGGTATTCTTAGTGCTAGGCTACGCATTAGGCCCCGTATACCATAGTCGCCGCTGACCTGGTGCCCATATGGTGGCGCCAATCCGCTTGCACTGGGTAAGCTTTTCATGCGTGTGTAATTCATGACGTCCCTGGAGACTTCTTCTCGGGCCAGACGACCCCCGAGTTATGCGTATCTAAGGTCAATATATGAGGAGAAGCGCGGAGGCAGTTTTGCCTATATCATCTTGTGCCCTTTTGCCCTCATTCTTTTCGTTCATTCTCTTGCCCACGCTTTCATGGCCAGTGTCATAATCCAGCAACGTCCCTTTGACGAGGAGGCCAAGATTGATATTAGCACCTCCTCCCAAAGTGACTCTTCTGGTGATCATGTGCACGTCGTCGACGAGAAACGGCTGATACGCAAGATTGACTTATACTTGGTGCCATGGCTGACTCTGCTTTATCGTGAGTGAACGGGCTATTTTGTAATTACGCCTGCGAATGAACACGCGAGGCAGTACTTAATTTCCTGGATCGTACCAATATCGGCAACGCACGGGTATTTGCATCATGCTTTACGAGGGTACACACGCATTAATATTGACATTGCTCTATTTCTGCAGTTATACGGCCTTGAAAAAGATTTACAAATAACTGATAGCCAATACAATATCGCTCTCATGTATGTATTATATCCTATAGCTGGCAAGTCGCCACTAATACTAAACACTGTTAACAGGTTGTTTTTTCTTTCATATTCAATATTCGAGGTTCGATACCATGAAAGATGTGTTGACTTCTTATTTATTGTATAATATAAGGTACCATCGAACCTCGTTTTGAAACGTTTCAAACCATCGATCTGGTTGTCGTTCATCATGGTGCTATGGGGAATCGTCATGGTACTGATGAACTATGCTATTATAATACCCTGCTAGGGAATGTCTAAACAATTAAATCTTAGGTATCGCAAGGCTTGATTCACAACCGCAGCAGTTTGTTAGGTTCGTACAGTGGCTGTCCACCGAGTATGTGAACTCATCTAATGATATTTTTTATAGCTATCAGATGGCTCTTGGGGATGTATGCCAATTTTTATTTTTATTTTTGCATTCTCGTGAAGATTCTATGTCTTACGAAGGACCTAGGGCTGAAGCAGGATTGTTTCCTGGAGTGAACGTACGCCGACTCATGCTTTCCCTACTCTTGATCATATTGTTGACCATTTGTGGATCAGTACTATCTATCCTGGTAACTCATATATATACATATATGTAACCGATATACATTCTTAGTTTATCCTCTTGAAATCAGCTGGTACAAGCGCTCCGAACTAGGTACGAGGTAAGTAGGACTTTGGTTCGTCTCTGCATCGCCATCGCCGATCGTACTTAAATCGACATTGATTGATGACAGAGTGAGCTTGTTTTTCGGCGCTGTCACTGTCAGTGGTGCCTTTGGTGGCTTGCTCTCGGTAAACACCCTCTGGTTTCCGCTACTTGAGATTTACTAACACGGTTCGAAACCCCTTAGATTGCCATTGCAAAAATGGACGGTATTGGCGGAAAGCCGGCTTGGGCGTGGATATTCATCATCGAAGGCTTGGCTACTATCGTCATTGCTCTTGCATCATTCTATATGATCCAAGACTTCCCAGCCACGGCTAAGTTCTTGACGGAGGAGGAGCGTGCTGCCGTCTTTCATCGCTTACAAGCTGATCAGAGGATCAGCGTAATCGGAGAGAAGTTTAAGTGGAAGTATGTGAAGAGTGCGCTGACAGACTGGAAGATATGCATTTCTAGTAAGTAATCCTGATTCTTGATGGTCGGAGCTATGTTTGTAATGACATATTTATTGTAGCAATAATCTATGCAGGTGTGCTTGTAAAGTTATCATCAGGTTAAAAATGGTGTCCTTATTCATGGACCTGTATCAAGCCGCGAATATGCCAGCCTATGCGTTCTCATTGTTCCTTCCAACAATTCTCAATGAGGTAGGCTTGTTCAGCGATCCATATTTGTAGTTTGATTTTGACTAATTTTTAATAGCTGGGTGCGTCTTTATTTATGTCAGTGTGCGATTAAGTAATAATATGGGCCACTGTCCAAGGTTTTGATGTGACCAATGCCAACTTGCTGACTGTTCCTGTCTTCGTGGTGGCGTGTGTCTTTCTTGTCGCTATCGCAACGTATGGTGATAAGCGCGGTCACCGCGCGGTTCTCAACTTGTAAGTCCTTCACCATATTGATCGGAGACTATTCTCATAGCATTGGTCCAACATGAAGAATATCGTTCTCGATTGGTTTGTTCTGTGTACACTTGTTATTTACCGACTTTGAGTTGAAAACTGATGTCAAGGTGCTGCTGGATTTATTATCCTGATTGTTTCCAAAAATGCCACATTGTCATATGTTGCTGTTTATCTTGCGGCTGGGTAAGAGCCACCGTCTCTAGGACACATTCAATTACTAAAAGTTTTCTTTGCATTTTGTAGAGGAGTATATGCTGTCATGCGTAAGTCTCATGTTCGCTATCCTATGCCAGTGGTTTTTAGATATCTCACCAAATACATTTACTAGCGAATACCATGTATGCATTTGCCTAATATATCCTTACGGAAAACCTCAGCTCACCGATTTCTCCAGCGCGTGGATATCTAGCAATGTCGATGGTGACTACGTCCCGTTTACTCCAGAAATACCCAGCTCATCATATCATTAGGCTCCTACAAGCGTGCCGTAGCACTAGCCATGGCCATCGGATTGTAAGCTCATTTCTAACGTGGATGTATGCGCAGTCTGATGATGTAAAACCTTTCTTGCAGTGGCGGCCTCAATGGCATGGTCAGCTCTAATATCGTACGTCATCCTCTGCTTGTGTGCTCCTCAGCATAGCAGCTCTCGTATTCACCCTTCCTTATCCCTAGTATCGCAGCCAGGACAAACCCCGGTATCGCCTAGGTCACGGGATTGTGCTCTTATACATCGGACTGGGTATAATTTTCACGATTATATACCACATGCTACTCGCTCGAGAAAATGCCCGTCGTGATCGCGGCGAACGCACCGAATTCATCATTGGAATCAGTAATGAGAAAGACCGCGAGGTCTTTAGTCGCAATGGTGTCTTTGGTAGCGTCACAGATGCAAAAAGAGAGAAAGGAGATGAATGGAGTGGATACAGATATTCATTGTAAAAACTTCGATTCAAAAGGCCTGTAACAGTGACAAACTTGTACTCTATTCGATTTCAAAATAAGTGATGGCACAACAAGAAACACATACTTCACTTACTTATCGTTTCTCTTCAAACGAAAATTCACACAACAGAGCATTTAGCCGAGGTTCGTCTTGACACACTGATGAATGCGCGCTATTTCCTCATTGCCGACGAATACTAATCACTTTACTGGACTCCAGGGTGAGCCTGAGTTTTGTTTCGTCAATCGTGTACAACAAAGATTAAACACGCCGCATGTAGTAGAGAGTTCCCGGAAAGTACTCTGGTACTACTACCTTGTCTTGTAAATTGGTCATCATTTAATATTCAATGACTAAGGTAAGCGAAGTACTCATAATTGAGCTTCGCACTGATTTCCCTTGCACAAGGTAATGTTCTTGTGCAAAATATTCATGTCGTACCTAACTGCCCGAGGCTTCTTCTCGGGCTAGACGACCCCCGAGTTATGCGTACCTGAGGCCAGTATATGAGAAGAAGCACGAAAGCAGTTTTGCCAAAACCATCTTGTGTCCTTTTCCCCCGGTTCCTTACTCATTTTCTTGCCCTCACTTTCATGTCCAGCGTCACGATTGAGCAGCGCCCCTTCGATGAGGAGGCCAAGATTGATATCACCTCCTCACAGAGTGAATCTTCTGGTGACCATGTGCACCTAGTCGACGAGAAACTGCTGATGCGCAAGATTGACCTGTACCTGGTTCCATGGCTAACATTACTTTATCGTGAGTGAATAGACCATTTTGTAGTCATGCACACAAATGAACCTGCAAGGTAGTACTTAATTCCCTGGATCGGACCAACATCGGCAACGCGCGGGTACTTGCATCATGTTTCATGCGCATGCACACGCATTGATGTCCAAATACCTCTATGTCCGCAGCTATATAGCCTCGAAAAAGATTTACACATAACCGATAGCCAATATAATACCGCCCTTATGTGCGTACAACATGCTAGGCCTTGCAAATAATCATCAATGCTGATCAATGAACAGGTTATTTTTCCTTTCATACTCAATCTTTGAGGTTTGATGTTATCACGGATGTCTCAACTTTTCATTCATTGAATAAATACAAGGTTCCATCGAACCTCGTTTTGAAACGTTTCAAACCTTCGATCTGGTTATCGTTCATCATGGTACTATGGGGAATTATTTTGGTATTTATCAGCTGATTCAACTTTGAAATATTTTGCAACCAAATATTTGAACTACTGAATCTTAGGTATCGCAAGGCTTGGTTCACAGTCGTAATGGTCTGTTAGGTTCGTAAAGCGGATTTCTACGTCTACAAAGTGTGTGAACTCATCTGATGACCTTTAAAGCTGTCAGATGGCTATTGGGCATGTATGAAAATTCCTTCCATTCTTGCGAAGATTCTATGTCTTACGGAGGACCTAGGGCTGAAGCAGGGTTGTTTCCTGGAGTGAACGTACGCTGGCTCGTGCTTTTCTTACTCTTGATCATATTGTTGACCATTTGTGGATCAGTACTATCTATCCTGGTAACTCAAATATATATCTAATCCACATACATACTTAATCGGTCCGTTGATTCCAGCTGGTACAAACGCTCCGAACTAGGTACGAGGTAAATATAGTTTTGGTTCGTCTCTGCATCGCTGTCGCCGATCGTACTTAAATCGACATTGATTGATGACAGAGTGAGCTTGTTTTTCGGCGCTGTCACTGTCAGTGGTGCCTTTGGTGGCTTGCTCTCGGTAAACACCCTCTGGTTTCCGCTACTTGAGATTTACTAACACGGTTCGAAACCCCTTAGATTGCCATTGCGAAAATGGACGGTATTGGCGGAAAGCCGGCTTGGGCGTGGATATTCATCATCGAAGGCTTGGCTACTATCGTCATTGCTCTTGCATCATTCTATATGATCCAAGACTTCCCAGCCACGGCTAAGTTCTTGACGGAGGAGGAGCGTGCTGCCGTCTTTCATCGCTTACAAGCTGATCAGAGGATCAGCGTAATCGGAGAGAAGTTTAAGTGGAAGTATGTGAAGAGTGCGCTGACAGACTGGAAGATATGCATTTCTAGTAAGCCATCCTGGTTCTCATAATGCGGAGCCATGTTAGTGACAATATGTTCGTTTCAGCAATGATCTATGCTGGTACGTTTGTTGACTTGTCATGGATCTAAAAATGGTATATTTATACATGGAACATGGATCAAGCCGCGAATATGCCAGCCTATGCGTTCTCGTTGTTCCTTCCAACGATTCTTAATGAAGTAAGCTATTTTAATGATTCATTTCAGTGTCTGTTCTGAGCAATTTTAATAGCTGGGTACGTCTTCATTTATGTCAGTGTGCGATCAAATAATAACACGCATCGCTGTCCAAGGCTTTGATGTCACCGATGCCAACCTACTAACGGTTCCTGTCTTTGTGGCGGCGTCCATTTTTACCGTCGCTATTGCAACGTACGGTGATAAGCGTGGACATCGTGCAGTTCTCAATTTGTAAGTCTTCCACTGTATTGACTGGAAAGTGTACTCTCAATACTGGTCCTATATCAAGAATTGCATTCTTAACTGGTTTGTCCCTCATATACTTTTTGTCTGCTTGTAATTGAACATCAATGTGTAGGCGCTGCCGGATTCATTATTCTGATCGTTTCAAAGAATGCTACCCTGTCATATGTTGCTGTCTATCTTGCGGCTGCGTAAGTCATTCCCCATCGAAGACCCATTCAATTACTGAACGTTTTTATAGAGGAGTATACGGTGTCATGCGTAAGCCCCATGTTCGCTGTTTTATGGCTTTTGGATATCTCACAAAATATATTTACTAGCGAACACAATGTATGAATATGCCTAACATCTCCCTGAGGTAATCTTTGCTTACTAGTTTGTTCAGTGCATGGATATCTAGCAACGTCGAAGGTAGTTGGAATCTATCTACCTCATAATTGCCTAGCTCATCATATTATTAGGCTCCTACAAGCGTGCTGTAGCGATAGCTATGGCCATCGGATTGTAAGCTCGTTTCCTAGTTGGATGCATGCGTGACTTAACGACATAAAACCTTCCTCACAGCGGCGGCCTCAATGGCCTGGTTAGCTCTAATATTGTACGTCTTTCTCTATCTATTAATGCAACGACTCGGGTTTATGTTTCTCTTAGTATCGTGGCCAGGACAAACCCTGGTATCACCTAGGTCATGGGATTGTGCTCTTATACATCGGACTGGGTATAATTTTCACGATTATATACCACATGCTACTCGCTCGAGAAAATGCCCGTCGTGATCGCGGCGAACGCACCGAATTCATCATTGGAATCAGTAATGAGAAAGACCGCGAGGTCCTTAGTCGCAATGGTGTCTTTGATAGCGTCACAGATGCAAAAAGAGAGAAAGGAGATGAATGGAGTGGATACAGATATTCATTATGAAAATTCCGAAGGAGTTGTAAAAGTGAAAGTCTGTACTCTGCAGTGTTGATTATGTTGATAACTGATTGGCAGATGCATTTTATATCCGTATGTACTCCATAAATTAGCAATTGTGATCAGTAACTGTTGAGCTACTAGTATTTTTCTTGATTAATGAGGCACTAAACATTCGTATACTCGCGGTTCTCGAAAGCTTCCGTAGATCACTACGTCACCCACATACATCCAAGCTCACATCCTTCGACAAATTGGCATCTCCCTTGAAGTATCATGCTATTGAAAGGACTACTGGAACTACTGGTCATATGTGTATCTATATAGAAGTTGGAAAAGTATTTCCACTGTGCTTTGGTAAGTAAAATGTAGTATTGAAGATATGGGTGGCTGAGCGGAAGTACCACGTGATCTACGGAAACTTTGGTGAACCAATGCATGTCCGTCGATATAGGGTGAAGGAAGTAAGGCTGAGTGCTTGGCTTTCTGAGCATTGTAATTCATAATGTTTCTGCTTAGTATCATGTATATCAATTTTGAATGTGCGCGTCGAAGAAATTAAATTACATCGTTAAACTTATAAACCGTGAACACCTGTCCGACACTCTTAAAGTAGTGCTTGATTTTCTTGAATCATATCAAGAGCAGCCCCCGCATGTTGCTTCATAAATAATTGGCTAACTTAATGCTAGTAGAAGACCGTTATTTGCAGAAGCTATCATCCAATTTAAATCTTATCTTTGTCTATGGCTGCATCCAGAGTTCTGATTAAAACTGATAGTGAATTAATCAACAAATAATGCCCGAACAAAGGATTTCCAGCTGCCATTCATCTATCTCGGTCATAAGAAAGCTGTTCCAACTTCCTTGCGAGCGACATTAGAATGATATCAAGAGACAGAGAGATGGTACTATTGTCTGCCTTTTAGGGAGAAGAACTCCGGCATCAACCTGAACTTCCTAATCCTTAAGCTTGATATGTACGGTTCAAGGATAGAAAGGCCTGGTGCATCACTATCGAGCTCATATAACTATTTACTGCCTGTGAAAAGGGGTCCCCGATTCGCCAAAAGCAATGGTAAATTGATTATATGAGAAATGAGCGTGGCTGACAGAACTTGCCAGTGCCACAGCGGTTATCCAATTTATTCATTGAATCACGTGAGTGTGGTTTTATTTTACAACAATACTTAGTATCTTTGGAGCATGCTATGTGGTCTATATACGTCGTTGGGTGAAAGTGTGAAGCGCTTTCCAATCGCGGTTGGGTTTATGAACCTAAGGAGAAATAGAGGTGAGCAGTGAGGTGGGTGGGACTCACCTTCTCTCACTGATTGCTTCCCTTCTGGCTGCCAGCCAAGCTACAATGACCAAAGGATTTCTTGTAATGGGTGCACATTTAAGAAAAGATTTTACCAGCGCAACCAAAATATTGATTGCGGTTTACTAATATGTCGAATGAGAAAAGGAGGACTGTGATAGATCGAGGAAAATCAATTATAGAGGAGATGGAGGCTGGGTTAAAAGAACAAGCTGAGCGGACGGATATGGTGACAGACGGAGCAAGAGATAGGCTGCTCCGAGTCTCTAGCGCGCGTTTGCCCCCGCCACATGTTCCAAGGACACCGCTTAATGCCGGCATTCCTTGGTAGAAAGCACTAAACATTGTAATCGATAGGGTACCCGTCCGACCGCCGTAACGTTTAAGTAAACAAGCTGAATGTTGGCTGCTGCTTGCCGTCACCGGTAGCGGTACTAAACCTGCCAAGAATACGGCCAAGCAAAGATTGACTTAATGATAGAGGGAAAGCTCTGTTTGCCTTTCCACATAGTTGCACAGATGAACAATAAATCGATGACCATAAGTATCATTGAGTAACTACAAGTGAAATGTGGCTTCAACTTGAAGCTTGAAGCTGTATTGCCCGAGGTTATGTGGCCTATGTCACCGCCTTCCGACCTTCACCGACCTCACCAACCCGAGCAAAACCTACGACTATCAGCCCATCATTAGATGCACCAAGTCTGAGTCTGGATTCGTTCAAAACCAGCGAACGTATTGGTCATGTATATGCTACCTATGTCCGGTGTATACCTCCGCCGGATTTATCTCGGTCTTAAAGCATAATACAGCCCTTGGTCGAAGAACGGAGAAATATCTATGCATGTTTGCAACGCCTCAACCCAAATGCATATAAGTTGCGTATTCAAGCCGAAATGGACTAGCCAATAGGACATGTTGGAATAATCAACGCCCATAGGTATCAAAGTCATATATAATGCATGGAGTACATCTACCCTGTGTCCAATCATGAGTAGGCATTTCATGAACGTGAACAGACGCAGCTTAGGCCACGTCATTTGATGGTCAGGCTAGTCAGTTGCGCTATATTTGCATGGAACCATTCCAAGTTGCACGAAACCATGTTTGAGTATATAAATAAGTTGCCTCGCGTTTTTCTTGCACTAGAGAAAAAACTAAGTCTAAGTATGGGAAATGAATATCAGTTCGGTGTTGATTATTCCGACAACAAAATATAAAATTGTTTATAATCATGTTGGAATTGCCGAAGTGTTGAATGTCCACAAGGTGCCAGTGCGTCGGTATGCCCCAGACTTCTGAAAACAAGAATTTGTAATATAGTATGGGAGGAGTAACATTTAGAGTTATGATAAACGTAGTAATATATAAACTCACTGAGATCAAGTTTTGTATGCACTTCGCAACAAAGATAAAAAAACACCACATATAGTAAATAGTCTCCGGAACAGTATACTGGTACCACCTTGTCTTGCAACTCGGTCATCATTCATTATTCAATGACAAACATAAGTGAGGTACTCGTAATTGTGCTAGAGAGATCATCGGGACATATCGTTGTAAGATCCGATGTTCAATGCTCACACACCTTGGCAAAGCCGCGGCAGTATACCTTCATTATATACCTTGGTTAGCTTCTTCAAAGATGAAATTATACCAGCCAAGAATCTTCCTATTGGTACTCCGTCCTCGTCACGAGTGACCCTTCCAAGACATTAATAAGCTTACCATGATACGGTGACACCATCCAGGGTCAATTCTCTTGATGGTGTGCATACGTGTTCAGACTGTTCAGGGCACCTTGGCTTTTCTTCGGCGTTCCTACATGCTCGAGTTTCAAGGGGTATACTACATCCTCAGATTGTAGTTTTATCCGTTATGCCAGTGTCGATTTGATTTGCAATTATATGGGACTTCCCTCCATCTGGCTTCATAGAATTGGACAGAGTAAATCAAGGGGGTGGGGAAAGTATCACAAGACATGAGATATGGAATGTATGCGTGTGATTTAGTAAAGAAATGACTGACGTAAAAGAAGTGCTACTGCATGAAGATGGGGCCATGCACCTCCGTGTGCGGGGTAAGTTACCGGGCGGCGGGGTGTATCCGTCCACAGAAGATAACAGAAGACAAGACACATCACTGGGTGACTAGTGAACAAGGTGACATTCGATGGTCATCGGTACACGTTTTAGTTATGCTCGGAACACAGACGCAGGATAAGGCCTGTGCACTCAGTACACTATTCCGGAAAAGTGCTGAATTCATAACCTAAATGTGGGGGGATCATGTGTGAGAAGAGAAATTCATAAGCAAGATCCGCCAGAAATCCTTCTTGATCCGTAGGCAAAACCAAATTTCATTTCCCAGCTTACCCTGAATAGCTAGAGGGCGATTTTAAATACCGGCCCGTGTTTCTTGTTTATAAATGGTCTCATGTAGTTGATGTTGTGTGCACGACCGTATGATGCACTGAGGTGGACCAAACAACCGGAGAGCATAAGGCCACAAGATGCTGGATATGGTCACAACAGCCAGGTGGACTGATGGCAGAGATTGAAAAGAGGAAAAAAGCAAGGCAAACATGCGCATGCAGCTACTAAGAAAACTTTGTTCTGTCTCATGGATTGCTGTTGCAAGTGCCGTAAGCCCGATATGTGTCGCAGGCCTATAAACGGACAAGGGCGATTTGGACTACTGACGTAGTTGCTAGAACTCTCATGCCTGTGATATTCTGAAGCTTATGTTGTGATTAATGTGATTGATGATCCTGCAGAGACCTAGGACTGTGGGGTTGGAAGCAGGCCCATCTGTGCGGAAAACTAGGAGCTGCCGAATCATTACCCCACAGTGACGCGCAGGGGATGGTCGTCATGCCGAAGGTTAGTGTCAGCCCCTAAATATCATATGTGGGAAGGTGACAGGATACAAGATCAAAAACCAACAAATTTGGCAGGCACTCGATCCAATGTGCCGTTGACAATTTGGGCCTGTGTGGGTGTATTGTGATGAACAGGTCACTTGGCCACAAGCGATGTGGGGAACTTGGGCATTGCGGATAGGGGTAACAAAGCTCGCAGTACCTACTATCGCGTGATCGGGTCTGCCGGCTACGGCCCGACGGAGGCAGTATCCAGAAACGGACAAGGCCGCTGGCGAAGGGCAGTGCCGACAAGTCGCCGGATCCTAAAATGGAAGGATCACACGCCGCCAGGTACGGGCACGTGCTTGCCCTCGAAGCGGCACCGGAAGAAGAAGGCGAGAAAAATAATCGGGGAAATTTGCCGCTGATTTATTGTAATTTTCTTCCATTTTCCGTTAATATTTTATATATATCGTTTCTACCGTTGGCGGCTCCTCTGTTTCGCCTTGCCTTTCATCCCTTTCTTCCTTCCTGTCCCTTTGCTGTCTTTCTTTCTCTCCCCCAATCCCTCAACTCCCGTCGCTTTGGTATCGAACGATTTGCTCATTCGCTGCTACGACACCCGGCTTTTTCAATCATGGCGGCGGCTTACCCGCAGCTTTTGCTTAATCCCATTTCACCCGACGCAATCCCAGATGATTCAGCTGTATCAACGCAGCCACAGGGTCAGGTCGACTATCTAAGCCACCAATGGAGAGAGGAAGATGTATGGCGCTCTTGGAGGAATATGACGAGGCAGAAAAACGAGATCGCTAATGGCATGAGGTTGGAGAATGCCAGTTGGCGCACATGGTGGAAACAAAGAAATCGTCTCAAGACGGTTGAGCCTGAGACATTAAACTGGTGAGTTCCCTTTCGGTTTGTATTTCTCTTATCCCCTCCCTCTCTTTTTCGTGTTTTCTTCCCCGCTCTCTGTGGGCGCACCTATTCCCTGGTCCTTGATCGATCAACAACTCCTATCCATAGGCATATGCATGGCTGGGTGAAGGGTTGCGATTGACTAATCGTAGCAAGAATCCTCGTTTTGCTCCTCGGTCGGTCTCTGAATGGGGCATGTTTTTGATTTGCTTCCAGTGTTCCGCCATGCTGGAGGTGGTCAGCTGGCCTGCTCTATTTATCGCTGCATGTCTTGAGCGTGTTTGCATCTACATTCATCCATGAATGGTATCTCTGCCGCCTGCAAAACTTGCTGGTGCTTTGACCTGCTGACGACTACGCAAGCATGCATAGTGGGTGAGCACTGAGCCTCGCACTGAGCCTAGGCCGACTCCACCCTAGGGCCACAGCGGAACATGTCCAAAAATGGCATTAGTCACGCTCTGGTTTCTCCTACTTGTGTGCGCTTTCTTATCCTTCCGCACGTGTCCTGCTGGCGTTGCGCAAAGCATGGGTGGAGTCTGCCAGGTACATTCTCGATGATGGCAGTGCGTTTCTTTTATTAGAATCCTCACTGGTCTCGAACAGGTCCAAGATGCACCAAACCACGTTCTGCCCCGCCATCGTTCTTATCTTCTCCTCTGTCGTCATCGGCTTACAATCGCCATTTCTTTTTCTTTTTTCTTGTTCCTTTTTCTTTTTTTATATACCGAAATATGTATACCGAAAATGATTTCTAACCATAATTATTCTCAGGTTGAAGGACTCTGACGTTACATGGCTCTATGGCCCTTTGCATACAGCCGTCGAATGGACTCCTCCGCCCAAGCCACCACCTGTCCCTGACTCTGTCGACGTTCCTCGTAAGGACGGTGCACAATCCACTCTGAACCTCGATATAGGCTCGACTTCGTCGGCTCTGAACAAAAAACCTATTCTGAAACACCGAAGTATTGGGGAGCTACTTACGAGTGATCTTCCCAGCCCATTGTATACACCCATGGAATTGAGTGAGAACGATATTGAACTCGCTCGCGAAAATCTGAAGCGGGAAGAGACCAAACCATGGGATGACGAAGACCGCACCGTACTCGCCAATGCCGGTCCGCCGAAGCGCCTTGCCTTGAGTGGTCCACCCCGTCGCCCATCGCTCAATCACACCAAGAGCGATACTCTCATTGCTCGTTTACCGAGGGCCCGTGACATCCGAACAACATCGCCACCACGGATCCAACAGCACAAGTCTGATGACTCGGTGACTACCTCAGCCACCGGCGGAACGAACTCAAGCTCTAACAAACGGAAGCACATCACATTCAATACTTTTGTCGAACAATGCATCGCCATCGAGAAGCCCAAGGATTCTCCGGAAGGTTCACTAAGAGGCTATCCTGAGGTGCTTCACGAAGGCACATACGACTATGCTGGGTGAGTTGCCGCTTCGAGGTGTCCACGCTCAGTGCTGAGATTCTCACTCGAACCCCTCTTCTCCAGGTACGGCCAAGGTGTTCGTGGCTCTTATCACTATGATGATGGTGGGGATTCGTCAGTGTCTGGCGCCTTGTTCAACGATTCAACGACGTCTTCAGATGAAGACGAAGATATGCAGGCACCGATCGAGATACGCTCCCGTCAGCGCAAGATCGGAGTGTCTCCTGGACGTTCCTCATCCTCTTCGTCTTCTGCCTCAGCACGCTCGCACGGAATGACATATCGCCCCTCATTCTTGCACATACCCTCCTATGCCAGCAACGGTAAACAACGATCACAACATGTCACGATTGCACCCATCCCTCCAACTATGCTCAAGACCGGCATGAAAAATGCATTTGGCGTTGGCTTTGATAACGATGATGAAGATGGCTTTCTCGATTCATCGGCGTTCGTTAGCGAACGAAACGTGGTCGCTTCAGACACCGGCGACGAAAGCGTTGACCTCGTTTATGTTCCGCCTGCGGACATCCATTATCCAACCAGCCCGTCCCTTTCACGGCAGCAGAGCTCGTCCTCACTCATGGACATGAACAACAACGACATGAGCCGAAGTCAGCAGGTGTATCGACATCGTGAAGCCTTTGGTAATGTACAGAGATCATCGAAGCCGCCAACACCTTATTACGACCAACCTATGGCATCATCTTCGTATGCTCAGGCCATTGACGACTCAGATGACTATTTTGGAAGTGCTGATGTCGGTGATGAGTACATCGAAAGCTCCGTTGCCCGCAGTGGGCGGACGAAGAAGCGTGGAAGACGATTCAGCGCTGGCGCCGGCAACGCGCTGCTGCGGCCGGAAGTGCGCGAAGACGATGAGGACGGTTACGGAAACACTGTCACCCGGAGCCACCCGGCTGTCACAGCCCGGGTCAAGAGGGCCCGAACTCCATCTCCGGAAGACCATGCTGCCGATCAGTCACCACCATCATCGTCGTCCATCACCAGATCAGTCACCTCTCCTGTCAACATTCCCCGGGCATCGTCTTCTAGCGCCATCTCCTCAGTACCCTCGTCCTCTTTCTTATCTCCTCCTGAGACCACAACGCGCACGCGAGGCCGGTCCGCTACGCGCGGCTCTGTGTCCGATCGTGAGCGCTCCAGCAGCCGTGGCACTGTTGGCACCGGAACGAGTTCCCCTCTCGGCAGCATCTCGCCCGAAGGATCCAGTACAGGAATCGGCTATGGATATTCTCAGGCTTCCATCTACGGTATCAACGGTCGAAGGAATATGGTTCCCGACGGGCCAACCAGTATCATGCAGGCTGTTATCCCTTCTCCCGTTCCTGAAGAGAGTGAAGAAGAGAAGGCTAGATCGAGACAGCCTACACCTGCTAACTCACCGGTTCGACCATTACCGGGCTCGCACATGAAGGCTAAGAGTGAGACACCTAGTCAAATCTCTTATAGCACGTCTTCCGGATCATCAGCTTCTTCGTCTTCCTCGTCTTCTCAGACAGCAGTTCCAACGTCCTCTAAGGGCAACGGGACAATCACAAAATCGAGGTCAGCTCCAATTTCGCCGCCTCCCAAAGGTCGCACGAGCTTTTCTGAGAGCAAATACAATGCTGTGGCTGAACCAACCTCGCCAACATCACCTACGCTACCCGAGTTGAATGGATCGATTACAGAGCGTACGGCAGATGTGGTATCCTCAACAAGATCCCTCCTGGGATCGATGTGGCATTGAGCTTGAACAATACTCATTTTATTTTATCTGGTGTTGCAAACAACCATCCCTTTCCTTATATTATATCCACTGACCCTCTGATCGCCTAATTGAATATCCCACATACCTAGTTCCTTCGCATATCTTGTGTTGTTGTTTTTTCATTCCCGCGGGTAAAACGTCATTTGGCTCACCGTTTCTTCCATTCCATATTTCGTCATCCCTTATTTGATCTTACGCATATTGTCATTGTCATATCTTCCTCATTGATCATACGCATGCACACATATTCCTACGCGCACCATCTGGCATCTATGTATCCCCCTCCCCTTCTCTCTCACTGAATCGCACTATCGTAAACCCCATGCATAACCACCCAATTCACGCATTCATATTCATTGTGGCATCCTCCTCTTCCGCAAATCGGTTACCATCTCCCATTCGCAGAATAATGTCCCTTGGCAATCGTGACCTCCCCCTCTTCCTTTTTTCCGCCTCGCGAAACGATTATGGCAAATCATCATTACTACCTGTACGAAGAAGAGAAGAAACGTTTCTTTTGTTGTTGTTATATTTCACCCATACCTGATTTCTGGTTTCTTGGTTCCCTTGTCATTTTTTTCGGCATAATGAATGAAAGCATTGAACAGTTTATTAACTTGCTTTTTCACTCATTTCTCGTTCTTGTATCATTTGGGGCCTTTCACATATACTTTTTCTCACCCTTTTCTTTCCCTTCTCCAATATTCGCGCGGTTTTTATTTTGTCGGCTTTACTGTACATGCTAATTATTCCATCTACATCTTACACTTGTGTGGTGTTTTGTGGGGTACGATAGTGTATGTGATGCAGTTTTCTTGTTGTAATCTTTTCTTCCTCGTGGTCAAATGGTTTAAAATCGAAATGGACTTTTTGGTGTACAAATTCATAATGAATCTGACAATGTATACACTGTGTAATCTAGCTGATGATCTTGAAGGTTGAAATGTGTGCGGGTGCAGATGCTATGATCGCCACCGGTAACATCTTGATTGAAATTGGAATCGAGCAAGAAGTTTTATCATTCCAGTTGATGTCATTGGTCCCTATATATTCGGCAAAGGAGATTAGTAGTGAAGTCATTTAAATGGGAACAGGTCTTTTAAAATTTGGCCGAACAACTGCTAGCGCACCCAGTAACTTGGGTAATAGATCGCTGAGGTTTTTTTTTTGTGTATGAAAGGATGGGCCAGGTTGGTCATGCTTGTCGAGTTTAACTAGGGCTCAGACGCAGACTAGAGCCGGCCGCCCCTTCCACCCGTTCTCACTGCATGCTGGCTATGATTTGATAATATTTTCATTTTTCTATTGGATTTTTCACAATGTTGGTCAAAGGGCATTCGTACTAATACAAATAATAGTACGCAGCTAACAACAATAGCAACAGCAACAACAGGGCTCAGCCGAAGTCGTGCATCATAATCCTAAATCAACCCCACTCAAGTCGTAAAACAAGTGACAAATACAAAAAGTCCGTAGAAAAATAAACAAAGGCGAAAAAAGGATTGGATAAGAAAGTACGTTTTTGTTTCCAACTTCTCCTATGCGTCACACGCTCGGAGCTCCGCCGCCAGGACTAGGAGATGTCATCCACGTCGTCCCTTCCGTGTCCAGATCATCGTGATGATCCTCTTCGTGTTCGTCGATGACATCGTACTAAGATGAAAGAACGAACGAAAGCGTATTTCTCCTCCCTCCTCCTCCCTTCTTTGCATCCTCTATCTCCAAAATTAATTACAGCAGCGCAATACCTCCATGTACGCCTAATCGTGAGAGAACGTAAATAACAGGTGCGGGGTATATGATGATGATGATGGTGGTGGTGATGATGATGATATGGTGTCGCGTTGTACATAGAGCGGTCATGTCATAAAGGAATCGTGAGTGGACGAAGCCCATGAAGAGACGTCATGTAGAGAGCATCTCGATAAATTAAGGAGCAAGGTGAGATAACGGATCGGAGATGTCGCTTGAGAGGTTTTTCGGCTTCGTCCAGGAGGCGCGACGAGAAGCAAAAAGGTCGATGTGTATACATGTGCTCATGACGAGCTAAGCATCTTCTTCTTCAAGCTCTTGACCGTCGATGTGGACGAGATCTGGCTCAGGCGGTGGGATGAGTGGCCGCTGCTGGAGCCATCCGCAGTGTTATTACGCGTGGCGAGCGCACGACGGAGGTCCTCGCAGGCCAAATGGGCCTCGCGTGGGGACTGGGCATGGGAGGTGTAGGGCGCGTGGTGGGAGGAGGTTTGGAGGAGGTTGTAGGGTGCGTTGGGGATCGTAGATGTGGATGACATGATGACAATGATAGTGATGCAAATGTAAGAAAATACGTAGGGATTGATGAGATAATGTGCTTAGGAAGAGGTGATTAATGGATACAGTGGGTTCCCAAGAGAGGGTATAGGGGTGTGTGGGTATCGGCTTGCCAGAAGTCGTAAAGATGGATGCCTGAGGGCGACAGGGGTTGGGAACGAATGAAATAGATGATAAAAACAAGCAAGCAATGATTTAACGTTGCGAGCTCGTCTACCGATTGCGGATCGTCCTAGGGATGAGTGGTGGGGTCGGGTTTAGGAGCTGTGGTGGGTGAAGAGTACCGCAAGAACCAGTCAGCGATGCTTTATGGAAGACATTGCAACATCATGTTGACTTATATTGGGCATCTCGAGAAGCAGCAGAGCCCCCGTGGAGGCGTTATTGTCTTGAGCAGGTGCATATTCAGTAACACCACGATGGCCCAAGCTCGTGACTGAGGAGTAAATGCGGCTATGAGATATTCCTGCAGTGATTTTTGCATGTCTTTTTTGTTGAGAGGCGCCCTGCTGCTTATTGTCTTTGTACGATTGCGTACTTGGCCAGTGCGGCCGGAATCGAGTTGACGTTCTCATATGAACGCACAGAACAATTAGGACCAGGCAAGGAGTGATCCGAGCGGGTCTGTCCTCTGCTGCAAATGGCCATCATGACTTCCATTAATAGTAATTGTACATTGCATTCGATAGTCGCTCCATTCTTGCGTAAGCGGTCGCGCTACCAGTGCCAGAGAATGCAGATAACATAATTGCTATGAGGGATGTGAGGGAGGATGGTAAGGCCTAGGGGCGTACGCGAAGGAAGGCCCGGGGATGAGAGTCCAGTCATAGTGCCTGGCTTTTTGTGTTGACTGCATGTTCCTTGCTTCTCTCCACCATGGTGACAATAATGTACAATTTCTTGCTTATTGTAAGTAAGTTGCAGACATCGCAACCTATATTGAGCGCATTTCTTTCTTGCGCTGATATCCGGACAAACTATTCATCGGATTTTACTTCGAGTTCGCGTCCGAGTCGAAGACCATTTTCTTTAATCATGGCATGCATAGACTTCGACCAAGATATAAAGTTTATCAAAATTCATTGTCTGGAATCAGTTAATGCCCTCAAGACACTGCGGCGTCCAAGGACCCATACCGTCGATCTTGTCGGTAGCCTTGCATTAATTTATGTAATTAGATCACCACGATATTGCAAGATAACCTTGCAAAAAAACTAGTTGACGAAAATAAGTGTTCATTTAGTTTATTGTCACTAATCTAATCAAGCAGGCTTCCTTAGGCCTTACCTAACACACTGGACACAATAAGGGGTAGATGATTGCCCTTGAATTGAATAGTCAAAGCGATAAATATATGCAATTACTACCACAGACAGAGGCAAACAGCAATACAAGCAAGGTACGTCCGCAAGCAGATATTACATCAGGGTATAGTAGCCGTCGCAACATTGAATAGAAGAGAAACGAGTAGTGTACATTATTTAGAGATGAGTCAGACCGAGAAGAGAGGGAGAGACAAGTTGCATTCACAGCATCAAGTTGGCGCAATGACATCGGAACCCTTCACGTCATCTGTGGGACCAAGAACGTCGGGAGGCGGGACTTCAGTTGGGGCACCGTCGATACTTGGATCGATGACAGGATAATAGCCCCCTGGCCCAGGAGGGGGGAACGGTAGCATGGGCTGGTCGGATCCAGGTCCGGGTAAACCGAACGGAGGAGGCAGAGTGCCTTGTGGAATGCCGAAAGGAGGGTGATGGGTGTAATAAGAGAATGTATAGCCTGCGGGGAAGGGAATAAGATGTGGAGGAGGGATCATGTGTGGAGGAATCGCAGAGGCTGATGGCTGGGCTTCTGCTTTTGGTTCTTCCATGACTGGAAGTAGAATGTAAGATAACAGACCCCTGACAAGAATGATTTCATGGAAACATACTAATATGGGGCGGAGGAACCAGTTCTGGCGCTCGACGGTGGGTGCATTGCGTTTCCATGCCCTTTTCGGCACAAGCCTGGCACGCACGATCTGTACACGCAACGCCTTTCCGCTGGCACGATGCACACGGCCTACAAGAAATTAGATTAAACGTAATCAAAAAGGCTGTTGAGTCAATCTAACCTAGAACCATCACATCTGATCTTGTCGCGCCTTTGAGTCAAGGTTAGCATTCTATCGTGACATCACGTCTATCAAACAAACCTGCAGTTCGTACAAGCCTTTTTTGTGAAAAAGAAGAAAGGAAAAGAAAAGGGAAACGATTAGCTATAGTGCAACAAAGCTGAAGAAAAAAAAAACATACCGCCTTCACCCTTGTACCATGGCCACGCCCTTTGCGAGCTAGATTGACGCACTCAATATCTTGTTGAAGGCAGAAACTACATGGTCGAGCATCTTCGCATCTCTTATTGCCCTTCCGACAGGCTTCACAACGGAGCTTGACTTGCTTCGGACCGCGACCAACATGAATGCATTCTTCGCCTCTGGAAACGCAGCGAGAACATGGCCTTAAATCCTCACACTACATTAATAATTAGCAAGAGCTCCAAGCAAGTATGATAATTGATATATTTGCCTTTTTGTTATCCCGACGACAGCTCTGACAGGCTAACTTTGCACGTTCCGTACTCCTGGTAGGGTTTACCCTGTGCATGATGGTTTTGGGTGGTGGCGGCAATACACTATGTTGGGGATTCAGGGACATTTGCGTTACCGCTCCGTCAACACACTCGATCTGTTGCTCCGTGCATCGAAGACATGGCTTGCCACCGTCACAGCGTGCTCGAACACGCCTGCACGGCTCACATCCATCTACGCATTGATCTGCAGAAAGCCCCTTTTTGCTGCATCCATTGCAGGGTCTTTATTTTGGTATAAGTAATATATTTAACCCTAAGTTCGGGAAGTTGCATCCATCTCACCTTGCACCATCACATTTGGTTTTATCACGTCTAAGACAAGATTGTCAATAGCAGCTCGAGGAAAGAGGTCAACCAGGAAGGAGTGAGAAAAATTACCTGCAACTGGCACATGCCTGGTGCTACTTGTCAGCCAATCCGAAGGGAAAACGCACTGATCTTGCATACACATACCTTCAAGGTCCTCCGGAGCACGGTGTGAAGTCCAGCAGAGGATGCCTGGTCGGAAACCGGGAATTGAGGCTCAGAATCCATTCGTCGATGGTGGTTCGGGATTCGGATTTGACGCGGTCACTACTTCCGCCGCCTGCCGTCAGACGCGGAGTTTCAACTGCACAAAGTGATGTCATACTTGTAATGTCATGCTTGTCATTACTTCCGAGTCGGTTCAGTTGCTGCCACTTTACTTGTTGGCTGAGTTGCTCTTTATTACAGTCACTTCACTATGCCTGTCCCTCGTCATATAATCGAGCAAATAAAACAAATTATTCCGCCCTTGAATGGAACTCTGCATAAGGGACAATCCGGTAAGTGTTTGATTCAACTATTCTTACATCTGTCCTGACTTGAATCGTCACTGGTTAGGACGAGTTGGTGTATTGGGCGGTGCGAGGGAGTATGCACTTTCGCCAGGTACAAATGAATGGAACAATGACTAAAACACGTCGCAGCTACTCCGGCGCACCGTACTTTGCTGCCATATCCGCACTTCGGCTCGTATGTCGTTGAGCCAAATACTCCTGGTATATTATCTAAGCATTTACTAGGGCGCAGATCTTTCCCATGTGATATGCTCTCCAACTGCCGCTGGATCAATAAAATCTTACTCCCCAGACCTTATTGTACATCCCATTTTGGAGGAGGGAGCGTGAGTCGATGCTCAAGAAATCTTCATCAAAGTTAGAAACCTCATATCTCCTCTAGCGATGCCAGCAAGGTTAAAGATGATCTTTCATCCCTACTATCTCGTCTCCACTGCCTGATTATTGGCCCTGGACTTGGCCGCGAGGATTATATGCTGAAATATGCCCGCGAAGCCTTACTACTCGCCAAATCTCAGGGAATGTTTATTGTCATAGATGCTGACGGTCTATACATGATTGGGAAAGACCTATCATTGGTCAAAGGATATCGTCGAGCGGTCCTTACCCCAAACGTTGTAGAGTTCAAACGTCTGTCCGAGGCAGCAGGAATAGACAAAAATGCATCGCCGGATGAGCTAGCAGGTTTGGTATCGCGAGCCCTGGGCGGTGTTACGATCTTGCAAAAGGGTGCCAATGACATCATTGCGAACGATACAACGGGCGAGGCTGCTGATAAGGAACAAAGTAAGATCGACCCAAATGCCGATGATGACTCTCAGGAGAAGATTGATGTTGATGTGCCCGGTGGCCTGAAGCGCTGTGGTGGACAAGGTGACATTTTGAGTGGAAACACGGGAACCATGCTTGCCTGGGCAAAATGTTACGAAGATGGCGCGTATGGGTAAGATGATTTAGGCACTGATTAACCGTGCAATATGGGTTGATCAACAACGATTTCTATAGAGATCCCGACCTACCATCGTCTCGGATGCCCATTCTGGCAGCCACAGGCGCAAGTATGGTTACAAGAGCTGCCAGTCGACGTGCTTTTCTTAGGGAAGGCAGAGGTGTCATCACGGCGGACATGCTAGGAGAAATTGGTGGTGCATTTGGCAACATCTTCGGAGAGGATACACAGGGCAAAGATGAATCGAAGCTGTAGCTTATCTTATCATTGAAAAAAAAATTACTGTATTACTAGACACACTTCCAGTCGCACGCGCATATATACTGAACAATCCTTCATATGTAAACCATGTATTCATCACCAAACCTTTATCAACTTATTGCCTATGGATATTAGAGCGAAACACAACTCTCGTAAATTCGCATAGGGAGCTTTATCCTCTTGCGGTCAATTCGACAGTGTTTTTGACTGCTCCTAATAGCGCGGTCAATTGCAATTTCTCGCTTGCGCCTGCCGATAGGCGATGTCTGGCAGTGTATGTGGTAAATGCATGCCTTTTGACGGAGAGACAAATAAACACTCACTCGATCGTTGCTAGATAATCGAGCAAATAGATGCGTGCGTGAGGTTTGAAATCAAGAGTTTCAATATATTCATAAGCGCCGGTGAGAAGATCTTGCAAGGCCAAGCCCCGTTCCATTTTTAGTTTAGTTATCACTGTCGACAATTTGATTAGACACGCTCCAGCTAATGATAAAAGAAAAGAACATACTTTGATATGACGTCGTGAATTCGTCCGAAAGCATTGAGTTTACAATCCGCTCTATATCAGCAGGTTGTGGACTACCCGTGCAGTTATAAATTTCGGCTTCTCCAGTGGATTCGTATGCGGCATGGCAGGCTTGAAGGATGTTTAATGCTCTTCGCATGTCTCCTTTGGATAATTTGAGTAGAGCCCTCTTGCCCTCAGGAGTGATATTTACACTAGTAGTATCGTGTTAATCGAGTAAATCTACAGGGTATTGCCAAGAAGACGTACTGTTCCGCGTCGATTACTTCATCAACCCGTTTTTCAACCTCGGAAATAGGTAGTGGCGAGAATCGGAAACGAGTGCAACGACTTTGAATCGCAGGTGCAATTTTGTTCACATAGTTACAAATGATGCAGAAACGAACGTTGCGCGTATATTGTTCGATGATCCGGCGCAATGCTGCCTGAGCAGCGTTTGTCATCATGTCCGCTTCGTCCAAGATGATGAGCTTGAATCCTTTGGAGAATAGTGTGCGTGTTTCTGCGAATTGCTTGATCTGCTCACGAACTACATCGATGCCACGATCATCAGACGCGTTGAGCTTGAAAAAAAAATACGGCTTTGATGTTAACGCGAGCCATGGGGTGTCAAGTGCGATGCAATGTACCTCTAGAATTTGCTTCTTATACTCGTTCCCATATATTCGACGCGCCACGGCAAGGATAGTCGACGTTTTCCCAGTTCCAGGCGGGCCGTAGAAAAGAAGATGAGGTAACCTGCTTTTTTCAATGAACTTGTCGACTGGGACAATAGTTAGATATCAACATTGCTACCTTGATGAATGGACTGACTTGTAGTGGTGATATCCTTGTGTGAGACAACATCATTGAGTGTTACAGGCCGATACTTTTCAACCCTTATCTTCGGTCACCGAATCAATATTACATGGGTATAATTGTTATTCACCATGGCAGGTTGTTGCTATCATATGGTTCATTGCCGTTTGTGACTATGCTCTTGCCTTTGTTCTTGAACTCTGAGGGTAGAGTGAGCTCGGTGTCCATAGTCTGCATTTCTTCATCGCTGTCCATATTGTATATACCGATAGAGATGGGTAAATTAGCTGTAAACTTGAATTTAGAGAAAGCCTGGCTGCCGCGAAGCCTTGAGTTTAAGCAGCAAGTCGCGTGACGGAGCGCGTTCGTGACAGAAGCGAATACTGTGACAAAGGCCGTCACTTCTCGGGCCGTCTACAACTTTCGAGACCAGACAAATCGGAGAATATATATTGTATCTCCGCTGACGCACGGACCATCAACAGATCTTGGCCTGCTCAGGTCCAGTTTTTCACCTTACCAACGCTCAGCACTTGCTTTTGTCGACGACTCCATCGTTTATTTCGTTGGACAGACAGAGGCGTCCGTCAAGATGCAGATCTTCGTTAAGACGTATGTTCCCACTTCTGGGCTGAAGAAAAAAATTGCTGACTATTGCTCTGCAGCCTTACGGGCAAGACTATCACCCTCGAGGTTGAATCCTCCGACACCATCGATAATGTTAAGGCTAAGATCCAGGACAAGGAGGGGTAAGCTCATAATATACGACACACAATCTTCTTATGATACTGATCAGCCGACTCTAGCATCCCCCCTGACCAGCAGCGCCTGATCTTCGCTGGCAAGCAGCTCGAGGATGGACGCACTCTCAGCGACTACAACATCCAGAAGGAATCTACGCTTCACCTTGTGCTCCGTCTTCGTGGTGGTGCCAAGAAGCGCAAAAAGAAGACCTACAACGTACGTAGATATTATTGCCATCACTTAGGAGCTGGGTGCTTATGAAATGCATAAATAGACCCCCAAGAAGATTAAGCACAAGCGTAAAAAGGTCAAGATGTCCATCTTGAAGTACTACAAGGTGGACTCCGATGGCAAGATCAAGCGCTTGCGTCGTGAATGCCCTACTCCCGAGTGCGGTGCCGGTGTCTTTGTAAGTATTCAAGTTTGTGATGACTTTCCGTCCTTCTGAGCGTTTCCCTTATAGATGGCCTTCCACAAGGACCGCCAATACTGCGGCAAGTGCGGCTTGACCTACCAATTCCAGCCTGGCACCAAGCCTCCCGTCGTTTAAATGACTGAAACTTGTGCTATGATTAAATACTGCGCTATCATGTCATTAGTAGGCGTATGATCATGAATCAAAGTTGTTGTAATGATATTTGTTATCGAGTTCGACATTCTCTTTGGAAAGAACGAGACTGCGAAAATTGTCGCTATGATCCGGATATTATCATATAGGGATACTTCGTTGGTCCTGAGCACATGCTACATCCGTTATCTTCCCCGCATGCCTTGATGGATTGCGCAGTAATCCCTGTCGTTGAGGTAGACAAAAACAGGCGCTATGCATATCTCTGTTCTGCCTGCCACTGACCATCATGTTTATTTCTCGCGCTTTCCTGGGCTTGGTCGCCATCACGTCAGTTCTCGCTCGTCAGTCTATCTTTACGACCAATGCACAATCAGGCTATGATGATGGCCTGTTTACATCCAAGGAAGACCTGTCTTTTGTCACCGAGTCCGAGTTCACAACACTCGTGCACCCTGTATTTCCTGCACATAGCGTCCGCGTAAAGAAATCCAAATTCTGTGACGAGACAGTGAATACATACACGGGCTACATTGATATCGAGGCTCGTCACATATTCTTCTATTTTTTTGAGAGCAGGAACGATCCTGCAACAGACGATGTGCTTTTTTGGACGAATGGAGGTACGCTGGCGTAGTATAAGACAGTCTGGAGGTTCTGAGGACCATTGCATTTCTAGGCCCTGGGTGTTCCTCTTCTCTTGGGCTATTCATGGAACTTGGCCCATGCAGAATTAGCGACAACAATGGCACCAGGTATCACCCAGAATCCTGGAACAACAACGCGAATGTCTTCTTTGTCGACCAGCCGATTGGTGTTGGGTTCTCCTATGCCGATCATGGTGAATTCGTTGTACGTGGTCGTAGTAATTCTATCCTTGCAGACATGTACAAACATAGTTCTTTAGAGCACAACAGAAGACGCCGCTAGAGATATTGCCGCTTTCATTGCCATCTTCTTCGAGAACTTCAGTCAGTTCAAAGGTCGTCCTCTTCATATGGCAGGTGAATCATACGGTGGTCGTTATATTCCTCTGTTTGCTTCGGCTGTATACGATCAGAATGCACGTCTCATACAATCTGGAGCTACACCTATTAATCTTAAGTCGATTATGATTGGTGTGTTGAAAATCACTCTCTGATTCGAAAAATAATTGACAATCACCTCAGGAAATGGCTTGACGGATTTCTTGTCTATGCAAGAGGCATACTATGAAATGGCCTGTACTTCTGCGGCTGTTGCTCCAGTGGTTGACATCGCGTGAGTTCCTGAAGTCAAAGGCGGTTTATTGTAAGCTGAAGTGAGCCATAGCTCATGTGTCCGGATGAAGCAAGCTGTTCGTTTTCTTATTTCTCGGACTCACATTGGTACATATAGATCCCTAATGCTTCTTTAGCTTCCAAGATGCCTGAAATGGGCTAAGGTATGATATCATTATGGCGGTGATGGAAATGCTCTCATTCGTCATCATTGTTACAGAAATCCTGTTATGACACCTTTGATTCGATTACTTGCAATGCCGCCGTTACTTTCTGTGCCAACGAGATTTCAAGTCCGTTCTTCCTCACAGGTAAGCTGTTTAATTCTTTTTTCCAGTTAAATAGAGCACTGATCATTTACAAGGTATAAATCCATACGACATTAGCCAAGAATGCGAAGGAGATATTGCAGACACGCTCTGCTATCCAGTGACCAAGTGTGTTGTCAAATTATATTTACTAAAGGACTGATATGCTTACGTAGTTGAAAAATAGATATATCACTAGCTACCTAGACCGACCTTCAGTTCGCTCCAGTATCGGTGTTGATCCTAGCCTTGCATCGACCAACTTTTCGTCCTGCAATTGGCCAGTTAATGCTGCTTTCTCGACGAATCTGGACGAAGAACATCCCACATATCTTTATGTTGCCGCCTTGCTCGAACGTGGTATCAAAGCTCTGATCTATGTTGGTGCATATGACTGGATTTGCAATTGGGTATGCCTTGTGTTCGAAATTACCAATGACAACGCACTCACATAAGTCGTGGAATAGATTGGTAATAACGCATGGACGGAGGCACTTGAGTGGACAGGAGCAAGGGATTTCAAGGCACAAGAACTCAGAGAATGGTCTGTAAACGGTACCAAAGCTGGATTGACCCGTAGTGCCCATGGGTTGACTTTTGCTACTATTGATGGTGCCGGACATATGGTAAATGTCCCGTGTATCTGACTTCTCCTTGGTGCTTGTCTGATGTTTACTTGTTTGGCAGGTTCCTTACGATAAGCCCAAAGAGTCTTTGGAACTGGTCAATCGATGGCTTGCTGACCAGGATCTTTGAAGCTTGAATATTTGTTTCATCAATTCAGTGTTATAAATGTTTATTTCATACAGCTATCTCGATTGGTTTACACTTGATTCATCTCGTTAGAGTACACTTTGAATAAACAGTTTATTTTCATATGCGGAAGATATCCAGTTTACTGTCCCATCCACAACTGGCTAATACGCCCTCTTCAAACAGAGACCAGCCGCATCCACCAACGAACTCGGTATGTTGGTCATGTATGTGAATTAATCTACCCGCCATCGGGTTCGCGCTCCAGCTAGAGATGAGCATAAGCATAAGATACCAGTTTTCTTTCTTTCTTGAATGATGATTATAGTGCTTACACTCGACATGTCATGTCATAGCTTGCTGATGCTAGAATGTCGGCAGCATGAGGGCTCCATTGTATCTTGCGTACGGCATACTCATGGCCGGCAAGTCGTGCTTCACATAATCCACCGACAGTTGGAGCTGTGTTAGGCCCTAGTTTTACCATGCGGCAATCCCAAACTTTGATATCTCGATCAACACCTGCGGTTGCTAATACAAACTGCCTGTACTTGTTCCAGTCAACGCTTAGGATCTCGGTGCCAGATGCGGGCACAGTCAGTGCCGCGGCCGCTGACGGGCTAAAGTTGGGTGTGTTTGGAGTTGATTGCTCGTATGCAGGTGCGCGAAGATCAAATATCTTCATCGTACCGTCGGTTGAGCAGGTAGCCAGCAGATCAGGATGATGAGGAGAAAATGTGGCTTGATAGACACAAGCATGATGGGCCTGAAGCGTAGCTACAGAGCGTGGCCTATCGGGCACCCACTTCGGTTATACTAAATGAATGCGCATATAATATGATATTGACTTCTAACGAACTTACAAGTTTGACTGTGCCATCCATAGATGCAGATGCAAAAGTATCCTTCTGCAAATTGGACCAGTCTACTGAGTATACTTCGCGGGTATGTTCATGCCATGCTCGTATAGGTAAATTCTGTGATCACTCCACCTATCACTCAAGGGAAGCTCCAGCAAGGTAAAGCATGGGAAGCTTACATTGAGCATTATATCCCAAAGCTTGATGGATCCGTCTCCGGAGGCTGTCACGAGTTGATTCTCATGAACTTCTGACCAAGCAAGGTCGTAAAGGGCATCCTGCGTCTCGTAACTATGATACAAGTCCTAAGTATGGCACATTAGAGCATGAGGCAATGGCCTACAATTTATCCAGGCGCGTATTAGGCTGACCGCCAGGACCAGGCGCAATGGATGCTAGATGTAGTCGTCCATTGCCAATGAGCCCATAGTTTGCGGATGAAGCAATAGCAAGGCGATTGCTGTGGAAAGGAGACCAGGCAACAGAATAATGGGCGAATCCAGGTGTATGAAGCATGCCCACTGGCGGCCCAAGCGCACTCATGGCATAAAGTTGAAGTTGTCTAGGATGATAGTCGACGTCTGGGTATAAGAGCTGTATGTGACATAACCGAAAGCCGGACACAACTTGCCATTACACGATCACATGCGCATCTCTGTCCCTACTATTCCTGCGCTCGCCAAAACCGCCTCAATCCAACATATCTCGCCAGAATCTGCTATCGAAAAACTTGCTAATTTCCTTCGACATGGCAATGCGACACTGCTGACTGGTGCAGGTGTCAGCGTCGATTCCGGCGTACGAGCATACAGAGGGGAGGATGGACGATACATGAACCCGAATTATAAGTAAGCATACGATTATACCCTCAGCATGCTATAACTCATCACAGAAGTTTCAAAACCGAAGGCCCATATTTGTACGTCACTGCGTTCGAAGTAAACCGTTTACATGATTATTTATCATTGCACAGTATCATGAACTTGTCGATGAATCAGCAAAGGGTTTTGCTTTTAGGTAAGTATATTGAACCGAGTCAGACTTACAGTAACTTATCCTGATAATTTGGAAGACAGAGATACTGGTATGACGCCTCGAGCAACATCCTAATTCAAGACACTGAACCGGGTTATACTGGCAAGGCTCCGTTCATACTTGGGATATCCTCCTGTTCGGGATACCTTGCCCAATACGGTATTTTTCACCTTTTATTGGCATTTATCTATCTCACATTGAGCCCTCTATGAAGACACATTATGCTCTCGCTGCTCTACAATATACATCTGTAATTTCTCGTCTGATTACTCAGAACGTAGATGGATTACATCATAAAGCACTCGCAGACGTCTGGTCCAGGCCAATCATGGACCAGCGAATGTTGGAACTTCATGGGACTCTGCATGTAAGTTGTCATTTAACAAAGAAATCAATATCTGATGGAAAGAGAGGTGCATAGAGCGTCAGATGCAAACAGGGTCACTTGGTAGATCGCAATACATTCCAAGACAGGCTTTCATTAGCCAACCCGAAATGGAAGGCATTGGTCGATGAGTTTGATCGCACTGGTACTGAGCTTCGAACAAACCCTGACGGCGATGTCGCATTGGAAGGCGTCAGTTATGATGATTTTATGGTTCCTGATTGTCCCTCGTGTTTGAACGAAGGACACCGAAACTCCGTTGTAAGCATGTTTGTATAATGTAATTAATTGTTTTTACATCTGACGTTTGACAGATCAAACCAGAAGTAATATTTTTCGGAGAGACAATTCCAGCGCTAGTGAAAGACAGGTCGTAAGTTTAGCTTCATCTTGTTTTCCTTGGATATCCGGATAAAACCTGTCTTGAATTTCCTCAAGTTTTACAGATATAGAAAGATGTGACCGACTATTTGTCGTTGGCACTACATTGGCAACTTACTCCGCTTTTCGTTTGGTGAAACACGCTCTAGAACTGGGCAAACCTGTTCTCTTGTTAAATGTTGGACCTACTCGAGCGGATGATCTTCCAGGCGTCGAGAAAATCGAGATATTGAGTGGCTCGGTATTACGGGAGGTTGTTCGTTCAGTACTGTAAGACCAAGAACCATTCTGCATTACCCAATGACTGAACTTGATGGGAAAATCTGTAGGGGACGTAAAGCCGATGAACCTATCATTCGTCGCATGTTGAAGAGTGGAATTGTCAAACCTCCCAAAGACAGAGCCGATAGAGCCCCAAGGGCAGCTGGTTGAAAACGATAATGCTCTACATATTATTCTTATACTTTACAGGTATGTTGCCGAATTTTGAGTATGTGTAGACGGGAATGATACGATACATATAGATGAGAAAGTTCAAGCAATTGAATGAGATAATATAACAGAATTCAAACAAAGCATCAGGGAAATACAGTAAAGGGAGGGGATTAAGGGACTAAGCCACTCGTTACGAATTTAGTAAGTCAAAAATGATAGGAATCATCTAGCCACAGATGATGACACCGGGGCATCATGATGGGCAGTGGGAAATTTCGTGGTGTCTCAGCACACAGAGGACAAGACAAAAAAAAAAAAAAAAAAGCAGTGACATGTGTAAGTGATTGGAAGCACAGCATCCATCGCTTACCTACTGCAACCGATCTAAGGAGGCGTCGGAAACGAGGCTGTTGTCTTTGAAAGGGGTTGAAGCCTTCATCGAGGAAGCAAAAGGCGGATTGTCCGGGGTCGTTATCGGTCTCCAGATGTGAGAATTGTTCACTTCAACGGGTTGCTGCATAGCGGGAATCGGGGCCGGAGCCATGTTCTCCTTTGCAAGGGGCACCGTGACGCTTATGTGCTCCCATTGCAATGAGCGAAGGGAGCACGAATGGTTGGTTTCGACAGGATTTTCGGATGCCTTGGATTCAACGTGTGTATCCTGAGTCTGAGGTATATCCCATCGTGCAGGACGGAGCTCGGTCCAATCCCATTTACGCCAGTCTCCTGCATCACATGGGGGAAGTTGGTTACTAGGACTGCGTCCGGTACGAGTCAGATATGCTTCCAAAGCAGGATCTGGGTCAGGCCTCGTGATCTGTGGGCGCATTCGCGCCTTAGGACCCAAGTTGGGGGCATCCATCGATTGTGATTCTAGCTGCTCTGCAGGTTCAGGAGCCTCAGGTGTGCCGTCGTCGGAAACCAACGATGGCGTGGCAGATGAGGTTGATGTCTCAGGTTGGCTCTGCTGTGATGACACAATCATCAGTTTACCGCCTTATGATGATCACGATGATGGTAGTGGCGCGGCAGAGCTCACCTCGAATTGCAGTGTACGCGGCGCCAGCTTGCTGCCTTTAGCGGCCTTGCGCAGACATCGCCCTTTGTGTGTTTGCCAGTGAAACAAATCGTATGAGCTTTTAGGGGAAAGCTTGATTTTTTTGCCACATAGACGGCAGCCGACGAGAGTGGGTCCTTCGACGTCGGCCATGGGATCGTCACGAAGTTTTTGCTCCCTTGCTCGTTCAGCGGTCGAACGACCCTTGCTATCAACATTGAAATGCCAAAATCAATTCGAGACATTTTAAAATAGCAGATCCAAATGAAGCTCACGTCGTTGCTGTAGTATCACATTTTTGAGCGGCGCCTGCTTTCTTGTCAGGTTTAATACTGATGATTATAATTGTAACAATTCCCTGATCAGTGCCATGTAAATAATTTATATGATTAAATGAAGGGGGGCTTACCTGAAAGTCGAATAGGACATATAAGCTATTTTCTAGAGGCTAGATATGGGCGCGATTAAAAAATATGGCGTAGCTAGCAGGATAGCCGGTTGCGGCGAGGATGCAAGTCAAGTGAGAGGGCGAAGTGGGTAAATATTAATTTGTCGAGCGGTTTAACTAGAATGAAAATCTAAATAAGATGAGGGGGAGACAAAAAGAATTTTATGAAGAGGTGCCAGAGGGTGAGGGAGCCGAGCTGAAGTGGTTGTGGGTCCTTGTGGGTCCCTTTAACAGGCATTGTATTCCCTCCTCCCAAACGGGCGGTGGTTCCGGCCGGAAGCAACAACGTGTTTTGATCGGCGACGTGCCTTTTCCAGCCACCGCCACAGCAGCCACCATGTGGCTTTGTGCTTGGACTTTTCTTTCTTATTACTTTTCTCTCTGAGTACCGCCGCGGCCACTTGGCTTTTTTCATCTGCTTTCTTTTCCTTCTCTCTTTCTTCGATTCTTTTTTCGGACTCTCTGGCTCTTTCTGGAATAGAATAATAGACCTTCCCCCTATAGACCCTAGACAACAGTTCTGCTTTCTTTGTCTCAAATTTTTCAAGCGGCTTCCCATGCATCAAGCACTTCTCATCGACGAAATTCTTCGGCACACAGTGGCCTTTTCAGACAATGTGGAGCTTGCGGTACTAGCAAGGACCTGTCGTGCATTCCATGAGCCGGCTCTCGATCGCCTTTGGAGTGTTCTCTACTCACCTGCACCTTTACTACGTTTGCTTCCTGTGACAAGTGAAAGTGCAGACGACTTGCAGGTGAGCATAATTATCTACATCCGTCTTATCTCTTATCTATCTGACCATCTACAGAATACTACGGCCAATATATCTAGATTCCAATTCTATGCAGCTCGCGTCCAAAACATCTACCAGACTAGACCTGCCTCTGTTGGCACACGTATCCTGCCCGACTCGGAGGCGTCATTCGTTTTGTTTCCAAGGTTGAAATCCATTCATATCACCCAGCCTGTCCGGGAGTCCAAAACTCTAACGCATCTGTGTGCTTCGTCTCACTTCCGGAGTCTAGAAGTGAATCTTGGCTTCAGAGAAGTGATTGACCCCGATGTCGCCTCTTTCCTGGAGGATGCAGCAAGACGATCCATTCCTATCGAGCATATTGACCTACGAGGGTCTGGATCACTGCGGCTCTACACCGCCGTCAGCTCCTTGACTTCGCTAGTCTCCCTGCGCTTACGGAGTGGGATAAAGCAGCAAATATCTCCCGAGGTTGTCCTCGCCATTTCACTCTTTCCCAAGCTGGAAACTTTTGAAATTCACGCAGGTCCCCTCGACCTAGAGTGCATAGAACCTATATCAGGCAGGCCCGTGTTTCCTTCCCTGCGTCATCTTCGAGTCTGGGGATGCCATGCCCTTGTTCCCTTCATTTTAACGCATTGTCAACTAAATACCCTTCAGACTATCGAGGTCAGAAGTCCTAATTCAGACGATCCAGTACCTTACTGGGAAAATGTACTGCCCATGATTGCCGTTAAATCATCTAGTAGCGCCTCCTACATACATCTAGAAGATCGTAGCTGGACCTCTTCAATATCCTTCCCACTGGAGTTGCTCCAGCCGTTGTCTCTTTTGCAAACGCTTAAGATCGATCTTCCTTCGCCTCTGGACTTTAGCGACGCCGAAATCTCGAGGGTGTTCCGCTCGTGGCCTTCTTTGCGGGAGTTGAGTTTCACCGCACTAGAAGGTCTTGATCGCGTACCCCAAGCGACATTGAAAGGTTTCCGCACCCTAATTAAACACTGCCCCCTTTTGGAGCGTCTTTCCATCCATGCCGATTTCTCGAAGCCTATCGAGGAGTCTTCGCCTTCGCCGCTCCTCGCCATTAAATCCGATACGATGAACGTCCTTTTCATCGGTGGTAAAGGAGACATAACGCAGCCACAAAAATTGGCCCTGCTTTTTCGCAATATGTTCCCCGCTCTTACCTGTTTGGAGACCATTATTGATGACACCTGCGAAAATACTTGGAAAGCTTTCAAAGATGAATTTTATAGACTAGAGACCCCCGCCCATTAACACGATAGATGATCTTTATACATATACCACATAGATTACAGGACACCCCATAGATACCAAGTAATTAGCTTGGATGCGGCCTATATATTCTACCCTTAATGACTAAACATGCTTTTTTGTTTGGTTTTCTGTTCATATTTTGCGTCATTAATGTATAGCCTGGATTCGTCATGCCCATCGTAATCGCGTCTGTGCTTCCAAATCGGGGTATTTTGGTTGTACGATCATGTGTATCTTGTGACGTCACGCGTTGAGATCGCGAGAGGCACCGATCAGGTGCAGAGTAATGTAATGTTCAAGTTAAAACCAACCGACGAGGCCATGGTATCATGCAACAGTCAAGCTAAACCGCTCTGCAATCTCTGTTCAGCTCTTCCATGTCCTTTCAGCGTCCCAAAGCAGTTGTCATCGGTGCAGGCGTCGGCGGTGTAGCAGTCGCTACCAGACTGGCCAAAGCAGGCTATTCTGTTCATGTCTATGAGAAAAACGATTTTACAGGCGGTCGATGCTCTCTCATTCACCATGACGGATACGTGAGCTACACAAAAATACCTTCGAGATGATATATAAGCTGACCAGCGGAGTGTTCGTTATACAGAGATTTGACCAGGGTCCATCATTGTTGCTCCTACCCGACCTCTTCCGTGAGACGTTTGCAGACCTAGGCACATCGTTGTCCGAGGCTGGTGTTCATCTGGTCAAGTGCGACCCAAGCTATCGTGTGCATTTTCATGATGGGGACTCGTTTATGCTCTCGACGGATTTATCTGTCATGAAGAGAGAAATAGAGAAGATTGAAGGCAAAGACGGCTTTGAGAGGTGTGTGTACCGACATTTGACTGGGATTTATCTCATTTTTCAACTGCACGTTAGATATCTGAGTTGGCTTCAGGAAGCTCATAGGCATTATGAGCTGTCTGTTGAGCATGTTCTAAAGAAGAACTTTTCATCGTTTTTCTCTATGCTTCGACCATCGTTCTTGCCACACATTTTAGCCCTTCATCCTTTCGTATCTATTGTGAGTAGCACCTCTAAGAAATGCGGTCGAAATTGCTGACCTTCTTGAAAGTGGAGCCGAGCTTCAAAGTATTTCAAAACCGAGCGACTGCGCAGAGTCTTTACATTCGGGGTATGTAAGTTCTACCTTGTATTGACTCGTACGCTGACACGACATTGCAGTCGATGTATATGGGTGTAAGCAATTTTTCGTGAAGTTAACGGAACATTTTACTGAATTCGTCAAAACTTCGATGATTAGATGAGGTTTGTTTCTAAAAAAAAAAAACTCATAAAATACATTTATTAAATTAACGTATCTTCAGCCCATTCGACGCCCCTGGAACATATTCATTATTGCAATATACGGAGTTGGCTGAAGGGATATGGTATCCCATCGGCGGATTTCATGCGGTACGCGAGATCGCGGTTCCTTCCGCATATATCCAGCTAATATATTCCCCAAAACTCTAGGTCGTACAAGCCCTTGTGAATCTTGCTAAATCGCAGTCACTCGATCTTACGTACCATCTCTCAACACCTGTCACTTCTATCAACCTATCGCCTACCGCTCCTGGGAAACAACGCGCAACCGGTGTTCACCTAGCAAATGGGCAGCATGTCGAAGCGGATGTCGTAATATGTAATGCAGATCTGGTCTACAGTTTTAAAGAGCTTTTGCCTAAAAGCGAATGGAGCGAAGCTTTAGATAAGAGGAGTGCTAGCTGCAGTAGTAAGTCATACTGCCTTCGTATTCTCTTTGTGACAGCGAAGACTAAAAATGTCTTAGGTGTTAGTTTTTACTGGTCTATGGATCGCCAAATACCTGAACTAGGTGCTCACAAGTAAGTTGTTTCTTTTATCGCTACTTTTCTTAACTCAACTGAGATCATACCAGCGTTTTCCTGGCGGAACACTACGAATCGTCATTTTCTTCCATTTTTGCCTCGCAAGAGCTGCCTACTGAGCCGTCATTCTATGTAAACGTTCCTTCGCGCATAGACAAGAGCGCTGCTCCCGAAGGCAAGGATGCCGTAGTCGTCCTAGTACCCATAGGCCATCTCGGCGGCCCCCTCGGAGACGCGAACACGAAAGGAAGAATGACAGAAGTCGTGCAAATTGCACGGGAGAAAGTGCTGGCAACGCTCGAGACCAGACTTAGGATGGGCCATGGTTCGTTTGAACAGCATATCGCCCACGAGATAGTCAATACACCGGAGACATGTAAGTCTTCTCTTCACTATTAAAAAATCAATGGGCTTATTGTGGATTGCCGGATCTAGGGAAGGAGAAGTTCAATCTTGACAAGGGAGCCATCCTGGGCTTATCCCATAGTTTTTTGTAGGCACATTTCGCGGATTTTTGTAAAGAGGAAAAGCATTCTCAATCACCATTCTATAGCAACGTCCTCTCTTTCCGCCCACAAACGCGACACCCCGATATCGATAGCTGCTATTTTGTCGGTGCATCTACCCATCCTGGCACAGGGTGAGCATTATGCGCCCATCCTTCCCTCATCGAGCCCTAAGTTCCTTTTTTCTCCTGGATAGGGTGCCTATATGCCTTGCAGGCGCCAAGATAACTGCTGCCCAAGTGCTTTCTGACTCCGGTCATCCACATGACCCAGTACTGTCATCATACTCTCCTTACAAGCCGGGGCGCCCTTCACGAGGACTCGATACTGTAGCGCCATTAGCTTCATGGAGATCCGTCATCAGAGTAGTGGTGGCTACCTTCGCGCTCTACGCTATCGTAGTTACGTTTGGTTTGATGAGCCCAACGGTTACTCCGATTAAGCCGAGTAAGGGGAGGGACCGAATAGGGATATACATATAGTCTGACTTGTATGAGTTGTATTAATACTGTTTGGGTGTAATACGATGTAAGCCGTTGCAGTGCCAAACGACCAAGGTTCTGTCTCTCGAGTTCGTGATTTGTGGTAACAAGTGTGATTTCTTATTTTACAATATCAAATCTATTTCAGTTATGCGTTCATCTTGTCGTTTATTTTCACCCATCTGTATTCAGTCATCATTTCTAGTCTGCAGTCAAGAAGTGATTGATTTATCCAGATAGGAGTCCAAGCATAAGCATTACATTTTAACATATAAGTACAGTATCTATATCACCTCTTTCCCGTTGCTTCCCAAGCCAAAGCCAGCCGGCGCTTCCACGGAACACGAACTCTTTCAACACCTCTACCATACTCTAGAAGTGTCTGCCCCACCTCCAGGTATTGTTCAATGGCTACATACAGTCCAGCGCGTGCACCGGGTGGCATCTGAGCGATGGCCGGTCCAGAGGAGGCGTACATCGCACGTGCACATGCGACGAGGTGAGCTTGGTAGTCAAAGATGAGCGCCTCTAGCGCTGCGTCTATCGCAGCATCTCCTGTCTTGCCGCCCTCTACCAGCAAAGAGAACTCTTCGTCGCTCTCCTTGGGTATCGATGTGGCCTGCGGTGGGTGTCGATTGACATAATCGACAATATCAGCAGGTCCAAGTGCCCGTCCTGTTGCCTGGCGGAAGATGTACGGCGTGTGCTCGGCGAGCCAGCGCGCGGGGATGTAGCATCGCTGCCCTTGGCGAGCGTCGACACGGATATCGCGCGCAATATTGACCAGCTGGAGAGCACGGCCAACACGCTGGGCGTGATAAAGCACGTTCAAGGGCGCGGTGGTGGATATACGCGATTTAACACTTTGGGGACGATGCTCCAGGTCGGTGTCGGCGGTGAAATCTAGCTCTCCATCTTTGTCCTCATCGCTTATGCCTGGCCAGAGCAAGTGGACGCACATGCCTGCGACAGAGCCGGCGACGCATTGGCTATAGCGCATGAGATCTGCGTTGGTTTGGATGGGCCATTCGTGTGGTGCTGAATATTCCGTCTTTGCTTGGACGCTGTCTCCTGCAGATGGATGGCGGTGCGGGGTAAACTGAAGGTCGGTATGGAAGCCATCAATGAGCTGGTCGAAGTATTTGCGGGGGATACGTGCTGCCAGGGATGGATACAAAGCCGCGATGCTGGCGGTCTCGTCGTTCATCCCCTCAGACGATGTGGGCCCCTCGGTGGGGTGGTATGAGGGATTGTTCATGAGCTGTCGGATTCTCTGTAAGGCAATCTCTGCCTCTTTTGGTGAGGGTGCATCATCTATAAGATTGTCGCAAATCCGACAGAGGGCATAGCTTGTGGTCCTTGTTAGTCGGTGGACGGTGTATGCAAAAAGTTCTTGAGACTTACAGTTGAAGTAAACCTATCCTCTCTCTACCTTCGAAAAGCATGCTGGCAGCAAGGAAACTCTTACCATGCTCCTATACTATGATCAGCCAAACGAAATAATTGAGGATTGTTTGAATCAGAATTACCTTGTGTCTAAGAACATCATATGCCATGTCTAGTTCATCTAGACGTTCTCGAGGCCAACGACTAGGGTTCACGAGCAAGGCCCTGAGGAGCATGTAAGCCCTGTCCAGGCCAATAGCATTCATGCAAGCTGACCTGATAGGGGATCCTACTACATCTAATCCAAATGTGTCCCAGATCGCAAAGGCTTTGCTCGCTGCGACGAGCCCAAAAACGATCATGACATTTGTCACCAAGAAGAATATTGCCTCTTCAATCTCAAGGTTCGGCCACAGGTACCAGCCTAATTTAGTACCCGTAGAGATTGACCAAGTCCCGCGACGGAGGGATAATGTGTCCACAAGCCAGAGGTACAGGGTCGGTAGGAGTATTGGAAGAGCAGTGCATGTGAGCGGAAGCGAAACTAAGTGCGAAGACGCGAGGATCCATAGAAATAACATGAACGGGCCTGACCAAAGTAGTATCAGGCCTAAATAAGTGCCCACGCCTCCGGCATATGTTAATACAAGGCCTAAGATGCACACGGAAGCGAGGAAGGTTGTTCCGAGGTATTTATTCTGGGATGAAGTAGAATGCCTGGGCAAATGCAGGGGGTGTAGGACTGGCTTGGAAAGTACAAGGTAAAGTTGGGAGGTGATGTATGTTTGGATCACAAAGAAGAAAAGTTCTTCAATAGGAACGAAGAACAGAGTGGGACCCATGACGGCATGTGGTGGGTATGACCATATCTGAGTTCTGACCAGATAGGAATCCCAGGGGATTGTGGAGACAAATGCGACCTGCCCGTGTCCGAGTCAGTGGTATATATGCGCGTGAGTTGACTTTGCAGGAAGCTGAGAGAAGGATTGAATGAATCATACCGTAACAAGGAAACTTGTGAGGAAAACATCCCGCGAGGTCCGTATGCGTCTAAACGTCCACCATAATATCAGAGCAGGTGGAATAGTGAAATAAATGTGACTTTTAACGTGTTCCATCGTGTTGAAAGCGGCAAAAAAACGTCAGTTAGGTTAGTGAACTGCATAGTAGGTTGCAACTCACACTTTGGCGTAATCCCAGCCCATGGGTGCTCAAGTGCAACGTTGGGATGCCCAATGCTGATGTCGAGTCTTTCATTGTACGTGCACATCGATGCCGTTGTGCGGCCATCCAGATCGAGAAATGCTTCATACGTTCAAAGGCCGGAGATCGGCGCTCGGAGAAGCGCTCATAGATGACGCCATAATGCATGATGCCTTCACGGCGGAAGTACATTGTGTGTTCTCGGCTTGATCGGTACAAAGTTAATCGTTAATCGGAGCCACTTGTCAGCACATGACATGGAAGAATTTGGGCTTTGGGTTCTGGCTCTAGCTCCTCTCTTTCGTCACACGTTTGAAGTCATTCGTTATACCATTTGCCGTCAATAGTAGCGAGAGAAAATGCCAGTACTATACACTAACTTGCTTGGGACAGCAAACGCCCATCCAGACCCAGTAGTACCTTCATGCATCCATACCTTACTGGAAACCGTGCTCCCGTCACTCATGAGCTTCCCCTGACTCCTTGTCATGTGGCACAAGGCCACATACCTGAGGAAATGATAGGTGGTATCTACGTTCGCAATGGGAGCAATCCAGCACCGAAAGTAAACGTCGACAAGTCAAGAAATTACCACATGTAAGGGCGGCTAATGCAATCTATTTGCTCTTAGCTATCTATTAACCTGTACCCAACAATATGCTCAGGTTTGATGGAGATGGCATGCTCGCTGGTGTATATTTTGATCCTATACAAGGGCCCATGTTTACTAGCCGCTGGATACAAACAGACGTCCTCAAAACCGCTCAAAAGCTTCAGCTTTCTCGTCCCGTTTTCCCCAGCATTACTACCCTCATCAACCCTAATGAGGACACACTATATCTTGTTTATTCCTTTCTGCGCACGATGGCTATATTTCTTCTCACATCGCTTGCCCAAGTCTTATCGTTTGCTCATCTTCACGGCCTTCGCCTACTCAGGCGAGTCAGCGTTGCCAACACCGCTATAATGTGGTGGGACCGCATGGCTTTGGCGACGTGTGAAAGCGGGCCTCCTATGAAGATTGCATTACCGGAACTTGAAACCAAGGGATGGTGGCCATTAGGTGAAGGTACACAGGAAGATCCTGGTTTAATCTCGCGAGGAGGCATCAAAGCATTCTTTGAAGAATGGACGACAGCTCATGTATGTATAATTTACTCTACTTCACAAATCTCGGCTTAAAATTCATGGTGCTTTCCCTAGCCTCATGTCGATCCTATCACGAACGAATTCATAGCATTCCACTCTTCATTTTCTGCGCCTTACATCTTTTACTCCGTTTTGCCCCCACACTCTTCCTCACACCAGAAGAAACTTCTAAGGGTGCCCATTCCAGGTCTCGAGGGGCCCCGGATGATGCATGACTTTGGCGTCAGTCTTCGTCACACGCTTATCCTGGACTTTCCACTATCGCTCCAAATCTTCCCTTCGTTTTCACTCCACGCACCTTTCTTATCATCATGGAAAGACCTGACGAATTTCGCCAAACGCCCTCTCCTTGCTCTACCGTTAACTTGGCGCATCCGCCCAACTTTGACGTATTCTCCTCAAAGTGCCTCACGGATTGGTGTTCTACCGCGATACGAGCCGGAGCAAGTAAAATGGTATACCTTGGATAGGAAAGGTGGCTGTGTATTCCACACAGTCAATGCATGGGATGACGAAGACGAGACATGCAGGGGTAAAGATAAGGCAGTAAACCTCCTCGTGAGTCGTATGGGTGGAGATAACCTAGTTTGGACTGCGGGGAATATCAATCCACCGACTGCCGCTATCGCTCATGATCGACCACATCAATACGAAAAGCCTAACGTTGATTCGGAACAAGATGAATGTCTTTTGTATTACTGTACGTGGTGATCTTTTCGCTCTGACCTTGATCTGAATACTTGACCCGACAGATCGTTTACCACTTCTCTGCGACCCTGGGACAGAACTACGCCCTAGCCATGCGTTCCCGTTATTCTCATTGCCCTTCGAGTTTTCGACGCTTCACCCCCAAAAAAGTATGCGAGATGCACGATGGGTGTGGGGCTGCTCCCTCTTCGGTGCTGGATCTGATCATGGCCCTTTCTCTAACACGGCAATGGAGAAGAATACTTGTGAGTCTTTCCACGATCTAGAGAAGGCGTCGAATGAGGACAGCTCCCCGGATTCCCGCAGTAGTGCATACACTACGGCGCTCAGCTCAGGCTTCAAGATCGACTGCCTGGTCAAGGCCAACGTTCGTGCCCTCATCGAACGCGGGATACAGAGAAACCAAGGAGAATGTGCGCGACCCGTGGATACAAGGAGCCCCAGGGAAATCTGGGGGACGGCACGGCATGGTCACCACGCTGAGGATATCATCAAGGTGTTCAAGCTACCTCAGGGGTGGTATGCACAGGAAGTCACTTTTGTGCCTCGTCGACGAGCGTCTTCATCCACGTCGCCGCATACCAGCCACGAAGACACGACGGTATCAGAAGAGGACGAAGACGATGGATACCTTCTAACATATGTTTTCGACGAGAATCAGCTCGACCAGCCTCTCTCGGACTCGGTGGACGGGAACGGGGAAGATGAATCGGCTGCGTTGGCTCGAGCTACATCGGAGCTCTGGATCATTGACGCACGCACGATGAACGAGGAGAGTGTGACACGGATCGCGCTCCCACAGCGCGTACCCTACGGTTTACATGGCGAGTGGTTTGCTCGCCATCAGGTTGAAAGGCAATTTGTCTAATGCCAGACGCTGAGGACGTCAACTTCGACGCAGTGACTCGGACTTGAGATCTACGTCTGCCTAATCATATTTTCAGAAACAGCCATAATTCTCTGTTGTACATTATCCTCTAATTTCCGCATTCGTGCGGACATGTATTAGTAATGATAAAAGAATACCACTGATAGTGTAGCCTCATGAATTAACGCGGTAATTACATCATACCTTTGAGCTCCAGATGCTCCAACATGCAATCTCTTGCCTAGAGCTCTGGTCCTCTTCGGGCCACAAATTTACGCCTAAAGAAGAGATGGACGGCCAAAATCTAGAACACTGTTAATCTTTTTGCATTCCAACTAACTGATGACGAAAGTTGCTTGTTTTGCCTTATTTTGTTTTGTATTGATCCCGTGGATACCAGTAAAGTTGATAATATTGATCATGGGTTCGAGATTCTAGATTCTCGAGCTGCTTTAGATCTGCCACAACTGAATGACGTGCCACCTTCTAATAAGCTTGGTTGATCTAAACTCCGGAGGTCTCCTATACGGCCAACGTTCTTCCTGCTGCCTAGTATGTATTGATATTGTTCGCTTTCATCGTGCATTGTTCGGCCTCAATCAATGCCTTGAAGTTTTGACGCCTAAACATCTAGAAATGCTGATAGAACATTTTTCAATTCTCAATTGCAAGTGCACGAGTCGCCTGTCAGCTGAACCTCTCTGAGGCGATCAAAAAAAAAAAACAAACAAAACAAAACTCAGAGTTGAAACAGCTTAAACGATCGCAGTGAATATCTTCCGAGGAGTCTTCTCCACTTTCCGATGGCTGCCTTATTGAATTTCCGGATGAACAACTTGACGCATATGGCTCACTCTTTATCGTCATTGACTGACTTCTTCCGTTCATCGACGTCAGAATGGCTGCTTTGGGCATTCCATCGTCATTTATGTTGCTCTGTGGAATGTATGCAGACGTCACCTGCCTCCCACGATGAATGACAGAAGCCATGTGTATAGCTTTCTCTGGGTCCTATTAAGAGGACAAACGTCGTCCTTTCTGACATTCATCATCACTTCCGACCCGTCTCTTTCACACATCGAGCACAAGACCCAGTTTTACAGGCTCAATAACCATGTCTCTCGAGTCCTTACCTATCCTCTCCTCTATCAACTCCAACCCCTCAACTGCGCAGGAGGCACTCACAACCGGGACTTCAGACTGGTTATGGGCCGTCTTTGCCGTCATGTTGCTTTCTGACCTCATCTTTATTTTCTGGGCCTATCGGGTAAGTTCGGTTATGAGTAGCACTTGAACATGCCAATGTCTTATATTACGTCTTTGACTCATCCAGAGACCTATTGGCACGCGCGTCTTCCACCAAATTCCAATCTGGATTTTGACGACGGCCACGATTGCATACTTTGCTATGGCTTCCAATCTTGGTAATACGCCTATCCGTGCTGAGTTCTCGCGTGGCTGGGCTGGCGGTTCACCCACGAGGGCGATTTGGGTAAGTAAAATATTATTACAACACGCTCCGATGATGCCGAGAAAGCTTAATATATGACGTCAATACACATAGTATGCGCGCTATATTGACTGGACGATCACCACTCCACTGTTGTTGCTGGAGCTTTTGCTCGGGACCGGACTTCCACTCTCAGATATTGTTTCGGTCGTTTTCATGGATATCGTTATGATCGTCTGCGGATTGATCGGTGCTCTAGTCGCATCTACCTACAAATGGGGTGAGTAGCTTTTGTCGGTGGTATTACTTGGAGTGTGGCTCATATTCGTTCCAAAGGTTTCTTCACCTTTGGTTGTGCTGCACTGATCTACATCTGGTGGCACCTTATCGGCCCCGCTCGCTTCTCTGCTGGCAACCTCAGCGCGGATGCAGGAAGGGCCTACTCGAGTAGCGCCATGTACCTCAGTTTCATTTGGATGTTGTACCCGATCTGCTGGGGTCTCTCAGACGGAGGAAACGTCCTTCGTCCTTCGGGTGAAATGATTTTCTACGGTGGTAAGTATCCAATTCGGACGTATATACCTATCTGGGCTAATACATCTTCTTTTCGTCCAACTAGTTCTTGATATATTGGCCAAGCCCGTGTTCTGCTTCTGGCACGCCCATGCGCTACGCAAAGTGGCCTATGCTGGGTATGGCTTGCACAGTGGCAAGGCAAGTATTGGTGCCGGTAACGCTGCTGGTGGTGCAGGATATGGTGGCGGTATGGGATACACCAACGGTGCAGGAACTGGTGTGGCAGGAAATGGTGCAGGCTATGCTAATGGTGCAGGGAACAGTGCAGGCTATACCAATGGTGCCCAAACCGCGGCCGCGCCCAACGCCACAGGTACCACTGGTGCACGCGTTTGAATGATTGCAACTCCATGAAGAAACCACGAAGGAATGAAACAATGATATCAAACGGAACTGATGAGGCCACGTTTTGTTAACACACTTGTATAATTTTTAATGACTTGTTTTTCTCACTTCATGTAAATTTTTGTCTTGTAAAGTATCAAATACTACTAGTTAATTCTACAACAACTTTCTATGATACTGTGACGTAAAAACGTTCTACCCAGTAGTGCGGAAGCAGTGATGAAATAGGAGTTGTAATACAAAAGCTGTAGGCTTAACCCAGTCGTAGTCTGGGCTTCAAGCGCTTCAAGCTCCGAAAGCTTTGTATATACATGGTCGATTAGTCTAACATGTTCGTTTGGAGTTTTTTTTGTACTGTGTTCGGGCGACCGGTACCAATGCCTACTGTACATGCCAGTGTGCTTACGCAGCATCCGTGCGTATGACAAATACTACAGTTCTATAATTCTACGGAAATTGTCAGACGGAACTCGATCATTCGAGAATAATTACAATCAGTATAAATTGAAGCTGGAATCCACTGACTGTTACCGACAATATTCAAAATCAGCTAATCGTTTCCAGGAATCAGGCCATACCAGCCCAAGAAATTGGTCAAGATCACACCGAGCACGAATAGTCACACCGTGACATAGCGTGTGCGTGACGGCGCGCAGTGACTAAAAGACTTCCGGGAGCGCGTCTGTTGGTGCATTTGACCTCTGTTATACGATGGCCAGGCCATCCAAGGCGCAATCTACTACTTCGAAACAAAAGACTCTTAAATGTTTCTTCTCAAGTGGCTCCGACTTGAAGAATAAGGGCAAAACCAAAAATGAAAGTCGCAGTGACGAGGAGCCCGAGGACATTGTTGACGATGATGACCAAGCCGAGGTGCCCAAGGGTGCAGCGCCTGACATGTCCAATCTGCCACCTATAAACAAGATACCAGAGATCTTCTCAGATCTTGTCTCCCATATACCCGAAATCAAAGATGTCGCCGAGTTGATTCAAGGGCGCAAACTGCGCGTGGCGACCATGTGTTCTGGGACTGAGTCTCCTTTGTTGGCCCTTGATCTCATCTGCCAGTCTATCTTGGCACAACATGGAGTGAAGATGGAGATAGACCATGTCTTCTCCTGCGAAATCGAGCCATTCAAACAGGCTTACATTGAGCGGAATTTCCATCCACCTTTGCTCTTTCGTGATGTCTGTGAGCTCGGAGACGGCTATGCGTAAGCAGGAGTTAATTAATTTTCAAATGGATGTTTCCCCTTATTATGATACTTAGAACGACTGCTTATGGTGCATTGGCCCAAGTGCCGGGAAACGTTGATCTTCTTGTTGCTGGGACATCATGCGTCGACTACTCTAACTTGAACAACGAAAAGCAAGACCTGGAGGCCAACGGAGAGTCTGGCCGTACCTTCCGTGGCATGATGTCTTGGGTCACAGCCCATCGACCTCCAATTGTCATCCTCGAAAACGTCTGCTCCGCTCCTTGGCCACGGGTACAGGAGAAGTTCGAAATGGAAGGTTATAGCGCCACGTTTCTCCGTCTCGACACAAAGCAATTCTACATCCCTCATACTCGTACCCGCGTTTACCTGTTCGCGGTCAACAAACGCTCCTCTTCGAAGATACCCGAAAAATGGGAGGAGCTGATTACAAATAAGCTTAAACGTCCCGCCTCAGCGAGTTTGGACTCTTTTCTGCTCGCATCAGACGATCCACGTATACAACAGTCGCGTGAAAAGCTTGTGCAGGAAATCGCACGGAGTGCAGACAGGAAGTCTGGCAGGACGGACTGGGCCAGGTGTCAATCGCGTCATGAGCGTACTAGGCTCGAGATGGAACTTGGGGCTAAACGTCCTCTTACAGGGTGGGATGAAGGTACCGCATTATTTTGTTCAATTCTTTCAGCTAGCTCATGCTAGTTTACTCAGGTGGATCGTGCAAGTTGCCTGACTATGCTTGGAATGACTGGGGCCGAGGCCAGGTAGAACGAGTGTGGGACGAAATGGATATTCTCTTCCTGCAAGCTGCCCAAGAAGGCGTTGATGCCTCGTACAAGACGTAAGAGAATTGTCACTTATAAACTACATGCGATCTAATGCCTTATTTTAGGCAAGTATGGAACCTGTCGCAAAACGTAGATAGGATCAACGTGCCGAAGTGGGGTATCTCTCCTTGCTTGACACCTTCAATGATTCCCTTCGTCACCAACCGTGGTGGACCCATGGTCGGACTGGAGGCGCTCTCCATGCAAGGTCTCCCCGTGGACAGATTGCTCCTGACGCGTGAAACAGAGGACAACTTGGCGGATCTTGCTGGAAACGCGATGACATCTACAGTCGTCGGCGCCTGTATCCTAGCCGCTCTCGTCGCAGGTAAAGGTCTTATCAAGTCGGGAAATGATCAAGAAAGCTACGAGATCAAGAATCATGGGAAAGAGGAGATCCCCGACCAGGACGATGAGATGCTCGTTGACGGCAAAGCCGATCCTGCCACAATTCCGATTGAGGAGCATATCATTGGTGATGATCAACTTGTCTCACGAACGCTCAATTCTTCGCATTCGAGCGACTACTCCCTTTCGGATTTATTGCGTGAGGCTACGCGTTCCGTGCGTCTATGCACTTGCGAGGGACGCAAAGACGTTTTTGAGCGCCCCTTCCAACGCTGTGTAGACTGCGGCTTGACAGTCTGCAGGAGATGTGCCGGTCGTCCTGAACATAATCATCAACTCATCAATCTCGCTGCCAACCCTCGTCTCCATCCCCTAGACTTTGCCAAGATTCTCAAGGCTGCATTGCCTATGTCTTTGAACATCCCTGGCGTTTCTCGAGAACTGCTCGATGATATGAAGAAATCTCACAGCCTAGAGATTCCGGGCAAGCGGTGGTCCACTTGGTCCGCTGCTGTGGTTCGGGCTACGCAGATGGAGCTTCGTTTCGTTGAGCCGAAGCGCCAGGACATTTGGTCCGCCATGTATGAGTCTCCGACGGCCATCCTGGAGCTCATCTTCCATCCGCAACAAACGAAGTGGAGGTTATATGCTAAGGCCGAGGCCCATGAACCCGCCAACTCCGAGATTCGCAGGCTCCTTCGTTCGCCAGTTGCGCGCTTCGTGTGCAAGGGTGCTTTACTCAAGGGGCAATGGGAGTTCGCTCTTCCGAGCACGACGACAGTGAACATCAAAATATCTGCTACAGGACCGCAGGTCGACTCTTGGGGAAAAAGGCTTGGGTTACAGGATTTAGGGCACAAAGAAAGCACCGTCGCCTCTCAACTTCGTATCGAAGTCCCTCAGGAAGATCGCAAGAAGTTCGACCGCGACATCGACGGCATCTACACGCTGTTGGATAAATGTGGTACCGCCAATAGCGCCTTGCATAAAAAGCAGAGTGCAGCGGACGATGCTCTCCCACCCCTTTTCATGCTCCTGGATCCTACTCGCACCGGCGACAGCAAGGATGATTCGTTCGTATTCTCCATCACCATCAAACGTCTCGAATTTGGAGAATCGAGGCCCATTGTCTGCCGTCTGGATTCTTCCTGGAGACAGTCGTCATCGGCAGAGACTCGAGAAGTTCCCTGTCATATTTCTTGTAAATGGGTTCTGGCAACGTCGGCGAAACTCGAGGTAGCTCATCTTTTTGGATGTACTCAGCTATTTACTAATCAAATTTTCTCTAGCCATCCAGTGGTCAAAGGGCAAACTTCTCTGTCCCGGGAGATTCCTTAAGCGTCTCCGCTTCGTACGACTCTTGCTCCAGCGCGACGGCTATGCTTTTGGCCGAGGTTGATCTGCGTTCTCAAGCTGGACCCGAGTGGCCCCGCGGACACTGGACGGAGGTCGACCGGATCAACGAGCGAGAGACTTACCGAGCACTAAGCTTCTTTACGGAGCGTATTCGCAACATTGACGATCGCTATCAAGAGTGGCAAGCGGTTGCTCAACCCTCAGATGCGGATAGCAAGTCTCTATGTAGATGTGAACGTTGTGCGCCTGCACCGCCGACATTGCAATGGGCGAAACAGTCAAACAAGATCGTCCCTGTTGAAAACCAGTCGGAGGCCGGAGAATACGAACGCCGCTTGAAGCGACGCCCTCCTCCCTTTGTCACCCAACTCAAGCTCGACGAGGAGACCGGCATTGGGCATGTTCGTCTCGGTGTTAATGTTGCATCATTGCTGCACCGTGCTGCCTCACGTCTGCCCTCGAGGTCACTGAATACCCTTCGAACCCTAGCTTGGCGTCTCAACACGAACTTTGTTCCACTGGCGAAGCTGCCCCCACCCAAGTTCTATCTGAAGAGCAACAAGCAGGACAGAGAGCACGAGCAGCCACCCCATTTCAAGATTCCTCTCCGTCATGAGCAGTTGCGATCGCTAGAATGGATGCTGAAGCAAGAGTCTGTCTCTGCGGCTCCGTTTATCGAAGAAGAAATTTCCGAGGCTATTCTCGAGCCTCTTGGATGGCGAGCCGAGGGTCGTGCGCAGCAGGAGATCAAGGTCAGGGGTGGCGTTCTTGCGGACCAAGTTGGATACGGCAAGACGGCTATTACTCTCGGTTTGGTCGATTGTGCTGCCAAAAATATCAAAACCGAGTTTAAGGAGATGGACAAGGAGCTGAAGGGGAAGATCGCTGTACGAGCAACGTTAGTCGTCGTACCTCCTCACTTGACGAAACAATGGAAGTCGGAGGCGGAGAAATTCGCGGGAAATCACTTCAAAGTCGTTCTCATCTCGACGATGGCCAACATTCGTAAGCTGAGGATTTCGGACATCCAGAAGGCGGACCTTGTCATTGTAGCGTCGAATATTGTGAAGAGCAAAGTGTACCAGGATGTCCTTACTGCTTTCGCTGCAGGTGGCGACCTTCCTGCTCAGGATGGACGATACTTTAATGCCCGTTTCGACAAGGTCCTCGAATCGCTTGCTACTCAAGTCGATAGGCTTCGTGATGAAGGGCCTGAGGCGGTCATGAAGCAGATTCTCGAAGCAAGAAAACGAGGTAATGAATTTTCAGAAGAAAAAAGTTCTATAATATATAATTCTAACAATCAAATCATCAGAGGAAGATGGTCATTCCGAAGCCTTCGTTCCCACTAAGCGTCTCAAGGGCAAGCAATACCGTGATGCCGCCGATGCCGCAGAAGCTGCTGCTGCCACTGTCAAGAAGACTAATGAGCTTATCGACGCTGGTATCCGCAAGATGGCCAAGCTTCAGGTCAGCCCGCTGCGCAAGAATCGGGCTGAAGTCTTCATCCAAGTGTCTCCACCCAAGGGATACGAATCCCTAGAAGCCTCTTTCAGGAGATCGCCACCACGACCCCTGCATATGGACGTTGATCAAGACGACGAGGAGGATGATACCAAAATTGTCCGTGGCAAGAGGAGTACCAGGGCAAAGCGCCCCGTTTTCATAGATGATGAAGATGAGGGCGAAGATGAGGCTATGATGTCTACAGGCGATTCCGATGCGCACGTTGCGAAGAAGCGCAAGACTTCAAGGGCATCGGGCAGAAGTGTTAAATCTTCGGATGATGAGGACTTTATCGTCGTTTCTGATGACAGTGACGAGGAGAAGGACAGCGATGATGTCTTTGAGGACAGCGAAGACGAAGATTTGAAACCACGCAAGCATTCGGCCGCCAAAGCCAAGCCGAGCAAGCCCGCTCGTAGTGCCAAAGGAAAGCAATCTCGTGCGACCGATACCTCTGAAGCCGAAGAGAATGGCGATGTAGAGGACGAGAAGCCGAAGAAAAAGCGCAAGGCAGTGGCCAAACCGACTAAGCCTAAAACTCGCGTCGAATTGTCCGACCCATGGGGCCTCAAGTCTCGCGCTGTAAAGAGTGACTGGACAGAAATGACGTCCCCTTTGCTTGAGATGTTCCATTTCGCCCGCAAAGTCATCGATGAGTACACGTATCTCGATGGCAGCACTCGTCTCATGCACACGAAAGTGAGCGCTGATCGCAAGTGGGTGCTTTCTGGTACGCCACCGGTAAATAGCTTCCCCGAAGTCAAGACCATCGCTGCATTCCTCGATATCCATCTCGGTGTTGATGACGATGGCGATGTTATCTCCAAAGACGACAAGGAGGAAAAAAAGAAGCGCCGAGAGCAAACAGGCGAGATTAAATTTGGGTTTTATCATTGCTAGTAATCTAACTGATTAATCTAGCGGTCGAGAAATTCCACTCTTTCCGTGAAGTTCACAGTCTGGAGTGGCATGCCCATCGTCGAGAGCTCGGCCAGCGCTTCCTAGACCAATTCGTTCGCCAGGTGGGCTTTCGTCCTCTCTAAACCATTACTCATGAGCTAATACCCTTTCCAAGAACATTGCCGAGATTGACGAAATCCCGTGGTCGGAGAAGATCGAGAAGAATGAGCTGCCGGCAGCCGAGCGTGCCATCTATTTAGAACTAGAGCATTTCTTGCGAGGCCTTGACATGAAGATTCAGCGGAAAAAGAAGTCAGAGAGCGACAGAGACGTGCGACTAGCCAAGGCGCTTGGCGAGAGCAAGTAAGCCAGCAGCTTCATCATTCTAAGTAGGATATTGACTGATCCGCATCCAGATCTGCCGAGGAAGCGCTTTTGAAACGGTGCTCTCACTTTGATTTGGAGACAACGGACGAGGAGAATGCTATGAAAGCCTGCGAGGTGATCGTCAAAGAACGCAAGAAGCAGCTTGAAGACTGTCGTCAAGACTTGCTCCAGCGGATCGAGGAGGCCTACAAAGAGGAGCTAGCCATCTCCAAGATACTTGGAAGTTCCGCGGAGGAATCCTTGTTCAAGGAATGGGTCCGAGTTTCATGGACTGAAGGTCATGATGACCACGATGCCACCGAAGCCATCCAGGAACTTCTGAAAGAAGCGGGCGTTGCCAAGGTCAAGGCCGCAGGAGGCGAGACTCGTAACAAAAACGCGCGCAAGGATGACATGAGCGGCTCGATGAAAACACGGGTATGGGAGCACCGCGAGGCTACGCATGTTATCCGCCGCATCGCAAAGGAACTTACGGCGCGGTTAAGGTCTTTACGCTACTTCACCGCTGTTCGCGACCTCCAAAGCGAGAAGACGCCCGAAGTATCCTGCCCTGGCTGTGGAAGGACCAAAATTCCCATCAATGAGGTCGCTGTGCTGTCTTCCTGTGGGCACATGGGCTGCTTGAGCTGCGTCACTCGCTGCGCCGGCCAGGAGCTTTGCGTGTACGCGGAATCCGGCAAATGCAAGGCTCCTGCTAGGGTGACCAACATTGTCGAAGGCAAGTACCTCGGCGTCGACGACGAACGTGATGGTAAAGGGCGGCATTTCGGGCGTAAATTGGAAAAAGTCGTGGAGCTCATCAAGTAAGTTGTGTCTCCTTCCGCAGTATTCAACCCAGGCTAATCGCACGACATATTTGTAGAACCCGTATTCCCAAGAATGACCGGATCCTCGTGTTCGTCCAATTTGCCGATCTCACAGCCAAAGTCGCAGAGGCCTTTAAAGCGCACGGCATCTCCTTCCTCGAGATCAGGGGTACGGCAACACAAAAAGCTAACACGCTCGAAAAGTACCAAAACGATTCCAAGGAGCGCGTGCTTCTCCTGAACTACACGAACGAATCCGCCTCAGGGGCTAATCTCACAGGCGCAAACCATGCCATTTTCCTCAGTCCCTTGCTTACGACGTCCCAGGCCGAGTACGATGCGCAGGAAACGCAGGCAATTGGTCGTTTGAGAAGATACGGGCAGAAGAAGCATGTCCACATCTGGCGATTCCTTTCGGCCAACACTATTGACGAGATCATTTACGAAGAGAGGACTGACGGCAAGAAGAGGGAAGAGGAGGCAGCTAGAGCCGAGGATGATGAGGTCATGATTGTTGATGAAGACGAATAAAGTAATGAATATCTTTGTTGTGATCTATTGAAGCATATAATGGGTGTCTCTTATCTAGGGATTTACACTGTTTTCCTATGCTGTGACGGTGCTTTTTGTTTTACGTACACTGCTATTATATCATATGTAATGGGTAATGATTTACGATACATTGGTCGGTTCCAATATAGCAGCAATGTGTGAGTGACCTGACCTCGAGCACACCCAAATCCTTGTCCTGAAGCAAGAATGGGGTCTTCTTGTGGTACCTTTTGGCATTACCTGCCCACGTAGAAAACTACTGGCCTGAAAACAAGGAGCAATGCTGTCTTGATTCAGACGAATGATTCCAGACGCACATGCAAGCCCTCATTTGCTTGACATTACATAGCCGGATGTATCTAAGATCGCCTTGCCGCATATAGAGCAAATACCCTTTCTGTAAGCGCAACCTGTACATAAGGCAAGGAATTATGTAAGAACAAACCAGTCACAACTGCCCGAGGGCGTCAGCTTACCATGACAATATTTGGCTTTATTCTGCGTCGTTGGCTGTTTACAGTCTTTACATTTCGATTGATAGGGCTGAGTAAGTGATGAGTCAGAATTTGGAGACTATTATTCAAAGTGCTAGTGCTCACCTGGAACCGGTTCGAGCTCGTACCTGGTCGACCGAGCAACTTGTTTTCTCCAATCTTACGAGAGCCATCCTTTATGCTGGAGGAAGTAGACTTGAAGGGGTCTGGGGCGGCAACCTGCGTATACAAAGATAAGTATTGGCAAGACGTCAACGGGATTCCCAGATAGTATGCGATAGAAGCTAGAGCCGCGATTACGAACCTTGGACAGTTTCTATTACAGAAGATGAACAACCGAACGAATCAGTAACGTCTTGAGGGGAGCTCACCTTCTCGCACTTGGTGCAGACCATGTCAAAAGTGTGATTGTTGCTGAGAAGTTGGAGCTGGATTGGGCGAGTCGCTTTAGCCTGAGTGTAGTACCAGAGCGTGGCAATGGACAAGTGGTAAGCAACGTCATTTACTTCCGACTTTTGTCTAATCAAATCTACATTTTGGGCATATAACACTCGGATTCAGTTCCTAGTCAGGATTGTCATCCACTACCATAGAAATATGGTCTGCAAGATTGTATTACTGCATATATATATAGTATGAATATGTTCCTAATACGAAGAAATTTTGAGTAAATAAAATTGTACGAATTGTAGATGGGGTACAAAGGATCTAATGAATTTGGATGCATTGAAAGTTATGGCAAATAAATGCGAGAGAGCTAGATATCAACGCATTCTCTAAGCAGTTATTTACTCTGTTGGGTTTCTTCGGCCATCAAGTCAAGAGAAAATCCATCCTGCTCCAGTTTTTCTGTCAGAGTAATCAAGACAGGTTGGGCTCGTTCCCAGAATTGCTGCCATTGTGGCTGCTTAGGTGCAAGTCCACCATGCTCAAGGTATGTTTCTGTTAACGGCGGTAAGGCGTCCGCAATTGCAAATAGCTCTGCAAATTTGCTGCGTAAGGGAGAAGCTGGAGGGATGGCTGCGAAATCCTTGACAACGGTGGCGGTCAAGAGCGATATAGCGTTTCGCGCACGTTGCTCAAAAGAATCCTCCGCTGCTTCAACTGTCATGAAATCCTGAGAAAATTTTCAGCCTCTTTTGAACTAGAAACAAGCAGCATATGTTAAAGAGACGCACAAGTAAAAACTGTTCGGGGTTCTCTCTAGGAAGACCTAGGAATAGGAAGATTTGGAAAGCTCGAGACCAAGCCCGTTGAAGCCGGTCTTCTGGTTCAAGGTGGCCCTGTGGTGCACTTGTCATGGTGACATACGCAGTGTAAGCCGAGCTTTCCAGTAGTTTGAGAAAGGCCTCTGATGGTATTTCGCCCTTCTCTGTGAGCTGGTCTGTAGCTTGCTCAGCTTGGGGAACATCAGCATCGTCGAAGCTGACGACGGGCTCATTGTCTTTGGTAGACTCTTCTTCAGGTTGAGGTTTTGGTGCATTAGCGTTGTAGAGGTCCGTGTATGAGACGTGCAGTGGACACGAGGTGTGCAAGCGCCGGGCGTGTGGTGTCAACACAGAAGAATTTGAATATCCAAGTTTGAATGAGTTAGTATGCATAGATGCGCGAACAGGAAAGATAGAGCGTCTGAGGACAATGCCTCTATGAGATTGAATAACTTTGCTGATTCTATGCATTTTCAGTGTAATATTTGAACAGACGGTGAGTTTCCAAGTTTGCAGTCGTCGAAGTATTACTTGTAAGCAGCTACTTTAAGTTATAGTAACCGGAAGCAAATGACGCTTACATGACACTTGGCCATTTGCGTTCCACTCATACCACCACGTTTGCAACGCTGGCCACGTCTGCTGGGTCTTGCTCTTAACATCAGTCTCAGAACCAATCCTTATCTTGAGCTATATGATAATCATGCCAGCGTCATCTTCGCAAGATGTATCTACTCGGATTCTCTCCAGCCTTGACCAAACCACTACACAGAGCTTAACTTCATCCCTCACTACATCTTGGCTATCCGAACTCAATGACTCTACCTACGAAACGAAGGTATTGCTATGATGTTATTCCTAGGTAGCTAAATGTAGTGACACACTTCTAGCGACAAATCCATGACCGCATTCATTCTGACTTGCCCAACTTTACACGTCAATTCGAGTCTTCCAAGCTTGTCCAGACACGTTTAAGTGTTCTTTCAACCCATGTGGACAACTTGAACCATGAAATATCTAATGATGAGGTCGTTCTTAACTCTACACTCGCTGTATGCTTATGTCTGATCCAAAGTCTTTAGACAGGTCTGATACCCGTCTTCGTCCGTACATTATCAGCACACCATGCCCTATCACAGGAGGCTGCAAATGCTTCATCGATTTCTACGGCATTATCTATCCTGAATACATGTTATAGAACAATTGGAGACTTTGGTGCACTTACAGACAAGGGAGAGCTACCACAGGCAATGAAGGTGTCCGCAGAAATCGAGAAATTGTTAGACGATCTGCCGGATTATTTCCAGAGGGCAAAAATTACTGCGGAACTGAGGGTTTGTTTTTTGGATTTGAATGAAATTGTGTGCACTCAACTTACGCATCTTCAGAGTAAATACCGTATTATGTGCGACAGAGCGGAAGAGCAACTCTCAGATGCATACAAACGGGGCATATCCATATCTTCGACAGAATTTTCGATTAATCCGGCTGTGCAAGGTAGGCAGTCTTCTAAATATCCCCATTCCCGTAGCTCACCTCACCTAGTCCGAGGCTCGAAAACAATCCTGGAACTTCGCTCTATACTGAACTCGCTGCCACCTGCATCCTTGGAGAGGCATCTCCAATCTCTCCGACGAGACCTCACCTCGCAATACATCGAGCCAATATCTTCTCAGTCGGCTACTGTAGCAATCTCTCCCCCCAAGCCCGCCTCCTCCTTGTCGAGTGGCACTGTACCAATGACCCTGAACCTATATCCCACCCCACCATCCGCCTCAACGCCTGAGCCTGAGCCATCAATCTCTATCGCTAACTTATCCACTTTATTGCGCTTCCTTTCCAATTATTTCTTTCCTCTACTCCACCCCTCAACCTTGGATCATTTTCAAAAGGCTCTCATCAAACCTCTCTCCTCTGCTGTACTGAACAACACATTGCTTCCCGCGTTGCCAACCGCCCTATCAAACGTACCCCCATTCCTCAAACTCTGTGAACAAGCCGTTAAATTCGAAGGAGATGTTATTGAAGGCATTCTCGCTGCTAGTCGCGCTCAGGATTCGGATATTAGGCAATGGGTGACTGATGTACCGGGTCATGTAGAGCGCAAGCGCAGAATTGAGATTCTGGATAATGCCAGGGGTATCATTATGCGTGCTGCTACAAACGGTGCTGCCGGGGAGACTTTCACAGCGGAGAAGCCTGTCGAGAATCTGGCTACTGTCATGAACGGGGTTGTTCCAGAGGTGGGGAGTGCACCAGTTGAGGAAACCAGTTTCCCTCAAGCCAACAGTGCTCACGACGAGTCAAAGCCGGGAGTTGGGTTGGGTATTACACAAGTCAATGGAACTGACAAGGATTCGGTTGTCGATGAGGAGGAAATGGGCGAGATCCCGGACGAGGATGCGTGGGGACTTGATGATGACGAAGGTTTTGGAGAAGACACGCCTGAAGAGAAGAATGCCGCAAATTCCAATGGACACGCTCCGGAATCATCCAAGGCTGGCCCTTCAAACGGACATGCACACACATCTATCACACCGTCAAGGCCCAAGGCTGACGACTCTGCCGATGCCTGGGGCTTTGATGACCAAGAGGAGGCGGAGCCTGAGGAATCATGGCCTGAAGGAAATGTGAATGGCAACGCAGGAGAAGACGAAGTAGGCTGGGACGATGATCCATGGGGCGAGGCTGAGAACAATGCGGAACCAACTGCGCCGTCCACCACAACCCACACAAAAGTACATGCTAATGGCCAATCAAACGGGTTCTATAACGGAGATGTGGCAGCTAACGGGCATCTATCTTCTAAGCTGACGGAGAAGAAGCCTACTGGTCTTCACGTCGATCCTGTACCCGTTGAGACATACTCCGTGTCAACCCGCGTGCGCGAGATTGTTGCGCTCGTCAAGAGTACATTAGACGAGGGACGTGCATTGGCTGACTCGCGTCTCTTCATTCGGTTCTTGTCATCGATGGCCCTCTCATCGGCCAATGGTCACCAATCGTCATTTACACAAGGTAGTCTTTTAACCGCCTCTGCTTCGTCGATACTAGACTTGTACCGGGCCCTGTATCCCGTGGCGTTTATGCAAGTCCTACAAGGCTCTTCAGCCAAGGCGATGCAATTTTCGAATGACTGTGGATATATTCACGCCGAAATGTCGAAGCTTGGCCCCAGTCCCAGCAGCAATGCATCGTGGGAGCGATTTACCGACTCTACCGAGAGATTGAAAGTGTTGAGTGAAAGCTGGTACATTGATACAGTTGTGAGTAGAGTTCTTTTCTATCCGAAATAAACCCGAGATTCTAACTAATGCTGATGGGATTACATAGGAACGCCAAAAAGAACACTTGAAGAAATTCGTAGACTTTGCGGATGGTCTGACTGATTCCGCCGATGATGATCGTTTCAACGAGCTGGAGAGCACTTTTGCGCAAATCTTGAGAGATATCCGGGTTGTTGCTCAGCAATGGAAGGTAACGACATAACTTATATCCAGATTTACCCAGACACGGAACTAACATGCTCGCTTTCTCGATATTCTAGAATGTACTCGCACGAAGTAAATATCTCTACACTATTGGAATACTCGTTGAGTCTGTCTTGTCCCGGATTCTCGACGATGTCCTAGCTCTGGATGACATACCCGAGGTGGAGTCACACCGGCTGAGCGAACTTTGCAAGATCTTGAGCGCACTTGAGGGGCTATTTGTCCAAGACCCAGACGAGGTATTTGTTGAATGCTCTCCTGGATCCTAGTTTTCAAGCATTGATCCATGTATTATGTTTACAGCCTTCACTCGTCGTAACATATGTCCCCTCATGGTTGAAGTATTCCTACCTGTCCGAGCTTCTTGTGAGTCGATTGAATAATTCGTTTTGTGATATGTTAATAATTATTTTTCTGTTATTCAGGAAGCCTCACTTGCGGACATCTCTTACCTCTTCAACGAAGGTGCACTTGTCGATTTTGAAGTCGACGAGCTCGTTAAACTTTTGCGTGCACTGTTCGCCGACACGCCCCTGCGTGCCACGACAATCGAGAAGGTTATGCGGGGCCATCCCAAGTCGCCGATGGATGATAGTTCGCCTTGATTTTGTTGTTTCTAAGGATGTGTCTGTATTACTCTATTTTGTCTTATGTTTTTGTTTATTCTGCCGTCCTGGGATATTTGGAGAAGAGACTATATACATTGCCTATTCCTGTGGCGTGATGTTTATGAGAAGTGTACTTAGTTTTCGTCATATTCATGACAATGCTTCTTCAAATCAATGGTTGAGTTTGTGTACGCTGTTTTTCATTCCGAATTACGTTTCTGTGCTATCCACTGATGTCCATGCTATGAGCGTCGGACGTTCACTATGATCCTCAGCTATGCCACATTCCATTGTTTCGTTCATATACCTACAAGTTCATAACCTGAAAACTACGCTGACTATATGGATATTATTAAATGTACTCATGTTTATGATTAGCATCGTGACGACGTTGACTTGAAACCATCGGAACATCAGAACAAACACGGGGCCTTTAGCATCCTTAACCAGAAGTGTTATTATTATTCTCTTCTCCCCAACGTATAGCACGTCAACCCGCCGGGCGTTACGGGGTCAACGTCTACTCTCGGGCTATTCTTTGGCTTATGAGTACTATGGACCGCTTCAGAACAACTGCTGCCAGACATTTTGCATGGTTCGATCGATCATATATTATCGACTGGTGAGATACAAGTCTACTTCTTTGTATAAGTACGAGAATCTCGCTCGAATGTTCCCTTCTCGGTATATATAGGGCGATAGCCAGTGCTCTTTGGGTTCTCTCACTTTTCATAAAAACCATGCCCGTTTACGAACGGGAATTTGATGTCAAGGACCCTCTAATAAGTCACCCACATGGCAAACAGCAGTAAGACCATGCACTACATTTGCTAAATGAAATCAATTAAGCACGATTGTTTATGATTTCGCAGAATCAGTGGACATACAAATGCCTATGTTTCCCTCTTTGTCCCTGCCGTGGTTTTCGTTGTGGGCGGGCTGATGCGGAAATCAACAATCAATGCTCATCATAGTCTTCTGGCTTTATGGGCATCAAGGTATTATAAAGCTCCGTGTCGAGGCGGAATGCAGGACTCAATTGATACAGAGGAATGTCTGCACTACTAACGGATTTTATTAAAAACCGTGTTGGTGAGAAATGCCATTTGTGATCTGAAATAAGTGGCATGCTGAAATCTACATTTACGACTACAAGGGCGACTTAGACCAGATTTTCTTAGCAGGTGCAAATGGAGCGCTTCCAAGGCCGCATGCAAAGGGTGTGTTATTAGAAAGATGACATATTTTTAATATCATCACGCCTAATGAAATATTGATGGGCACAGAAATGTAGATGCCATCCTCGACGGACGGCAGTCTTTCCCATCTGGACATTCATCAATTGCTTTCGCAGGTATGACTCTGTTGTCCCTGTACATAGCTGGCACTACGGGTGCTTGGAATCCAAATGCATCACGGAGCACACCTTCAATTTTGAGAAGCCGCCTTTTGCGGCTCACGCTCTCGATCGCTCCTTTGGTATGGGCCTTATGGGTGGCTATATCCCGAGTAGAAGATTATGTGAGTGGTTGCATCCAATATCTCCACCATGATAACATGGACGTGAGCTGAACCTGCGCAGAGACATCATAAAGAGGATGTCATTGTAGGTAGCCTCATTGGCATAACTACCTCGTTCATCTGTTACCTATTATACTTCCCCAACCCATTCACAACGCAGGAGATGGGGGAACCAAGGGCATCTCACTCGGACAGTATAAATGGAAGGTTTTCAAATGACGGTACATATGAATTGGCTAGACTAGAAGAAGATATAGGACACGTTTGATGCAAAGGGGGGAAATGTAAATAATGAATGGATACGGGCGTAGTTAAATCATGTGTTGGATGCGGTGTTGTCGCGGACAAAGATCCATCGATCCCCCACACGCTGCATTCGCCCACCACCTCCGGCCCGCGAGCTATCGGTACTTGAATCGACTTGAGCATTAGACACTGACTCGCTTGACACCTCTTCCTCTGTGGTCTCTCCAAGCACAATCGCATCTGAGCCTGAGTATCCGTAATTCGAACCTTTGCGTTGATTTCCATTGCTATAACCGTGAGAGTGATGGCCTTCCTCGCTCCATACACTACCATTCTGCGTGGGCGCCAATCTATCCCCGGGCCAATTAGATTGATCCCACTGCTGCTGCTGCATTGAGGAAGATGATTGCTGCTGTACAGGTGCGTGTATGTCGGCAACATCTCCCCCACTTCCTGCGATCAACCCATTCTGCATCATGCCCCCCATCATAATGAACTGCAACAGCTCCTCCTGCGATGGCGGGTGCCCATGTGTTACTTGCCACATCTCGCCCAACGTTTTCCATGACTGTGCTGACGTATAGTCAAATGCAGATATGTCGAATTGCTCCAGCCCTAAGGCCTGCTGTTGCATTTGGGAAGAGGATTCTGACACCTTTTCCACATCTACAGATTTAAGCTTCGATGGTTCATGGATAGCAGGTACAGACGAAGGTTCATCACTCGACATAGACATTTGATCAACATCGGCAATGCTGTTTTTTTCTATCTTCTCAACTGCAGAAGGTCCAGCGGATGTAGAAGAGTGGCCGAGGCGAGCACGCCGAGGGTCAATGGGGATGGGGTTGGCACCAGGGGAAGGGGAATGCGCTTCTTCAGAAGTTGGTTGGCGTCTTTCACGGCCAAATTCATCTACGTCGGCGGATGGGGACTTTGAAGCTGCCGCATGAGCGCCATCATGAACAGGAGAATGACTAGGATTATAGTTTTGTGGATTTTGTGGCGCGAACCCTGATGCACGACGTGGGCTGGGCGAACGACTTCGTCGTCCGTATGTGCGATCCCGATATCGGCCCCGATCATTCCACCTGTCTCGGCCATCCCCGCGGCCGCGCCCTCTATAGCCACCTCTCGGAAATCCTCTAGGACCTGTCCTTTCATCATATCCACGTCCATAGTCGTGATCGCGAGAGGTTGATTCATCATATGGTCTTCGTCTGGGATCCCGGTGACCATCAGCGGCTAAAGGCCCCGTAGGAGAGCGAGGACTTCTGTGAGATTGGTCTACATTGGCAACCCCACTTGTTAGAGGGGGAAACGTTGGCTGAGAGTTAGCATTGCCGGCAGCCGGCTGAAAATTCGATTGGGCAAGGTGTTGCAGTAGCAGGGCCTGTGCGTCCAGTTGCGGTGGCTGCGTATTTAGTGTTGTTTGGATCCTGTGGCGCAATTTAGTATATATAAATCCAGAATGAAATGGAAGATATCGCATTACTTACCCAGAGCTGGTACTCGATACAGCTGCCTGCGTCAGAAGCGCGAGAAGTGTTGATTGTAGCGCGTCTTGTGGTCCTGGTGTAGCAGGGGTAATGGAGGGCGTTGTCGCAGCACGTGAGTCGGGAAACGGCGACGCAACGGCCTGAGGAATTTGAACTGCCAATGGCGGGGGATCTTTCACTTTCTCGGTCTCTAAGTACGCATATTTTGAAAGTACACTTTAGTTGGTCGCTCATGTGCACATGACAAGAGAAAACATTATGGATTGCAGAAGAATATAACACAACGTATTGGAATAGAGATAAGCACCTTGGGCTGTTGGATTCTGTATCACCTCTTTTAGTCGCGCAATCACAGGCGACGAAAACGTGTTAGACTTTGTCCAAATATCCAGGATTTTCTGAGACTTTTCCTATACCAAATGATAACGTGATTAGATGCACGGTCTGGGTCGTTATAGTACAAAACAGGAGGGAACGCGCTGCAAATCATCACTTGTTTGCCGTTCACGCGGGCTCTAGTAATGCCTTGTATTAAATCGAAGGGCGGTTTATGACACATGCGGGTTGCAGTGATGAGCTGAACGTGATTGAACAGGAAAGTGCACAATGCAAATGATGCCATGTCAACTTGAATAAAGGTCTGGCAGTGCGCGATAGATGGTCGAGTATCTACGGATGACCAGGGGCAGCTGGTAGTGGAAAAACAAACCTTTGATTCTGTATTACCCTCAGTTACCATATCTTGAAATAAACCCTCCAAAACACCTTCAATCTTGAGCAGAAATGTGGCACAATTGCCCTTTTCTGAGTTGACACTGCCCGTGAGGTTTTTCTTGTTCGCTTTACTACGTGCAGCACGACACAATGCATCAAATACATAAAGGCTATTGTTTTTCTGCGTCGCTCCGAGTGACTTATGCGTTCTGTAAAGGATTGACACGAGTTGCGTGTCTTTCTGCAATAGATGGGTTTTTGCAAGTGAGCCCTCCTTGGAGTAAGTTGCTCGGGGCCAAATGTGGACTGACCTCCATAAGGTTTAGCGCAATTTCTATTAGCTTCTGTATCTTGGATGCTGACAGTCGCTTCGCCTGAACGACTTCTTTGAGCGTTGATTCAAACACCTGAGACATATCCATGAGCAGCGCGTTTTGACTAGCATCGCCTCAGATTACCTCCGTTGAGGTCATCCCGATGAGAACAGACAGGGACAGTGAAAGCCCAACTATTAGACTAAAGATACAGTAAATGAAGTTAAGACAAGACAGAGAATGTTAACCACAAGACGAGAAGGAAATGTAAAGCAGAGATGATGAACAGAGTCTTGATCTTGCTGGTGGTGGTCGGAGTTCAAGATATAGCAGAAGAGCGTTTGTGTCCGACTTCGCTTATTGCATACCCTCGTCAAACCCGTCATCACTCTACTCGTTGTCTATTCTGTTGCATCTGGTACAGAATTGTGGAATAGACATGTCTCGTGCCTCGAAATATACACTGATTGGTTCTATAATCTTTTCCACTTTTATGATATGGGGCGTTCACTTTCAGCAGACCCAGGAACGCGAGGTCTGACTGTAATTATGCCTTTCATGTGTCAGATGGCTGAGTGTGTTTCTAGAATATGTACCAAGGTGTCTTGCGAGACGATGAACGGCGTCGAGAGAAGCTACGGAGACGTGAAGAAGAGTTACAAGAGTCCCAGCGGAAGCGAGCTCTGTACGAGAGCGTACAACATGTTACGCCTCAGACCAATAACGGCGACGTAGATGGACCCAGCTAACGATAATCAATCCAGCTGCTTCCCCCTGTCTAGTATAGCATGCTCATAATACGGTCTCGGAAGGATTCAAATTGTACCTGGCCTTTTGCAGGTAGTCCCCGCATCAAGTATATGTGAGCGAATTGACTTAGGGGGCGGAATCTCACCCGCAATCTCAGTTCAAGTGACGACAGATACATTTCATATGAATTCGAAGAGAAAATATGCACGAGATATGATATCATACCACAGTAGCCTACTAACGATTCTTGCTCTCAGACTCATCCCAGCCCAACGTTAGCCATACAACCCACCTCCTTCTCTCCTTCTCGTCCTCATCCTCGGCTCGGGTCACGTCCCAGTCCCTTCGTTGAATTCCGCCTACTTCGTGCTCCTGAATGCTCAGTACGGCCAAAGGCGACTTCATGACACGTTCTAAGAATGCTTGCACCGTCCAGCGACCAGTGTGAAAACCTGCCACCAAATATACGCGAGATTCCACACTCTTTGTGAGCGTCATACAGAGGGTCTTGATGAATGTAGCATGCGTCTCCGAATTCCACAGAGTATCTGCAGCTACGACGATGTCAAACATATTTGATGCAGCATCTTCCTGATTAGTGTTTTGTCCATTCGATGGTAAGGATGACAGAGCGTTTTGCAAGGGCGAGGTTTCTTCTCCCCAAGCATAACCAACTGCCTTGCAGCAGTTTTTAAGGCCACTGACGTGAATATTTTGCTCAAGGGTACGGATGATTAACGGATCCGGGTAATCACTGACAACCACTCGCGCTCGGAATGACATGAGGCGCGAAATCAGTATAGATGGCAGCCCTGCGCCTGCTCCTAGCTCTAATATAGACAGGCAGCGATGATGATCTACCATATCGTGCGGTTCCTTCCACGGGGGTAGTGCCTCGAGACGATCCAGATGATCTACTATGTGTAAAGCTGACACCCATACTGAGGACGCATGTAAAGACCAGTTTCCAGGGGCAGTGTCCGGAACTTTGAGTTTTATGGGGGCATTCAATGCGTGGCTTTCTGGGCCATCCGTATAGAACGCTTTAACTACTGTTCGTTTGGGCTGATATACGAAAATGTCATTAGCGGAAGAATGTGCGATTGGAGTATATCCGTATAGGGTATCTAGCGATCCCCCTAATATGTCAGCTTCATCTTCATACATTTGGTTCTGAGAACTCTCAATATACTGCATTATAATGATGTGAATACGACTGTGCTGTCAGTAGTAATTGTGATTACGAATCCAAAGCCACTTACAACGATGTAGTGATTCTGATAAACAGTTGACCTTGATGTTTGGTTCCGCTTGCTAGTAACATTAGCGCGGCGTGTCTTCGACTTCAAGTTCAAGTGCCAGTGACTTCAATATCAACGTCGAACTTGAAGACGTTACCTCTATTGCTTTAATCACAGCTTCATTTATCTGGCTGAAGACTTTCAAATAAATTAGCCTGACTGTGCAACTACTGGCTGTATTGTACGGGTAAAGCCGACTCATGCGCCAGTGAATTGGCGAGACTACTGACAACTGGAGCTATGAATCAAGTATGCCCGAGCTTCATCGGCATCCTACTCCACAAGAGCATTAAAGTCTGCATGGTTGCTATAGGATGAATTTCGTCGCCTTTTAGATAAGCCATCCGCAGCCAAGCGGTCTTCCACGAGTGGGTCTATACCAACAAAACAGTAAGTCTCTGTAAATTATAGTCGACAAGACACTCACGTTGTCGTGGTCATAGGAAGGCTGCTAAAACATCCTCAAATGAACCTGCGTTCAAGCCTCGAAATGTGAAGAAGAAACCCGAAGAAGAGAAATACCGAGACAGAGCGGCTGAGCGAAGGACTGGTGGTGCAAGCGATTTCGCCGAGGTCCATCTCTTTACGGCCCGTTTACCACTCTCGGTCACTGATTAATCCATACCTAGGTTGAAGCTGTTTTGGCTGAATTCGAACAAAGGGCTGCAGACGCTGTAGATAAAGACGC